>CM076848.1:16399781-17599781 GCA_039519185.1 Astragalus membranaceus | reverse complement strand
TTTTTTTGTCCCAAACCAGTCCTTTATGTTTTAAATTTTTGACACATAAATCTTTTTCTGTCCCAAATCAGTCCTTTATGTTTCAAATTTTTAACACATAAATCCTTTTTTTTTGACACATAAATCAGCACTGTTAACGGAAAATGATTTATGTGTCAAAAATTTGAAAGATAAAGGACTTATTTGGGACAAAAAAAACATAAAGGACTAATTCGTTACTTTAAATAAAGATAAGGGACCCCGGGAGCACTTTAGCCAAAAAAAATTAATAACGTTCTGGCATTAAAAAAAAATGGTAACATGAACACACTGGCACAAGAACTCATAGACTTCTAAGCAAATAAACATATAAATGGACCAAATTCACATCATAGTGAAAGAGATCATGAAAATGTATAAGTATGTTGAGAATTCAAGCGCGAGTGGTTAGTCTCACATCGGCTAGGAATGAGCTAAATAAATGGAATATAAGATAGGAGACCCATATACCTAATGCCTTAAGGTTTTTGGAGTGAAGATGTGGTGTTCAGGTCTCTTTGTGGTCTAGATCCTTAGCTCGGTGTTTCTCCCGATGCTCCCCCTGACTCGCCAACAAAGTATGAGATTATATAGTATAAAAGGGGCTTACATAACAATATTTACATATTATTTTTCGGAACCCAGAATTTAAGAACTCCATAATTATGTATGCTTGATTTGGAGCACTAGTGGGATGGGGTAACCTTCTGAAAAGTTTCTCGAAAAGTGTTTGAGAAAATTATGTTGAAAAGACTCATGTTGGTTTGTGGGGATAATTTGCAGTCTTCGTTGCGTCTAAACTGTTACAAATGGGATCAAAGACATGCATTTTCCCGTACGGTGTGATTCACGAAAAATCTAGAAGCCGGTGGGCATGTGATGTGTGAGTCTGAAGAGGGTGGGGAGTGATGGTCAGTACAATGGACATGGAAAAACAACAACTCCTTGTGCGCTTCTGGGCAAAGAGACACGTGAGTGAACCCAAATCACATTGGAATGAAAGGACTTGCGAGGTTATAGAGTATCAAACTATATGGTTGAATGACCCCCATCTCAAGTATCCATAGCTCCTTCAGTTGGTGGCTTAACCTACAAAAATTAGTTGAATAATATTTCATGCTCTCTATAGGAGGTGTTAGATCTTGAAAATAGTTCCCAATAGGACCATAGTTAGGAAGCCAAGCATCTCGCCAATAAACAGCTTACCACGCATTACCAATAATTGCGCGAAGATATTGCTTCTCTAATGAACACTTTTTTTGATATTAAAATACCATCACTTTTTAGATACACTAATTAATTACTTTTTATATAAAAGTACACTTTAGTATAATTGAAACTAATTCAGAGCAAGTTTATGAAAATTTTGCGTATTTTAAAATTACCACCAAATGAATTGCATTAAGCTATAATGGATTTGACATCCGGTGCCCAAACTTTTGATTAGTGGTTGATTTTATAAGTTCTAAATATGAACACACCTCATGCTTGATACCCTTGTTCATTTTCAATCCTGTTTTGACTCCCCAGTCTTTGTCTCAAAAATATGTATGGAATAAACAAATCTTGTGGATCTAACTTAATTACTTAGCATATGTCCCATAAAGTGGAAGTCACATGTCATAGTTCCGGGCATCAACCAAGTTTGATTCCTTTCTATTATTATTGCTTCCAATGGGCCAAAGTAGATACATAATTATTAATAAACAGTTGATCTTGACGTATGCTACTTCCATTAATTTCACGTATTACTTCAATCACACATTAACCCCAAACGAAAATTGTAAATACCGATGATAGAGAGTGAAATTAAGAGAGAGAGAGAGATAGAAAAAATGGAGAGGGATGTAGGGAGAGATGGAAAGAAAGAAGATCTAAGATTAACGTCACTATGTTAAACTTTGGATCCTCTCCTTCCACTCTCCCTAAATCCCCCTCATTCCTCTCTATCTCTCTCTTACTTCCACTCTCTCTCATCATTAAAAAATTATGAATAAATGATGAGAGGGTGAAAATAAGAGAGAGATAGAGAGAAATGAGAGAGATGTAGGGAGAGCGGAAGGAGAGGATCCAAGTCCACTATATTCTACCGTCTCAATCATGCATTTTCTTTTTGTCTTTTTCATTCCTAAATTTAATCCTATTTATACATTTTAGAAATAACAAAGTATTTTTGCTTCGTAACTCCTAAGATTAACCTCCCAAAAAACATAAGTTATTTGAAGAAAAAAATGGAAGTTTACTTGTATTTTTGCTTTCGAACGATAACTTCTAGCAGGTATTTCAAATTTTAAGAAATGTTTTCTTGAAATAAACTTTCAATTAAAATATTTTGAATTGGAGTCATGTAGGTGTACACTAGAAAAAACAGTGGTGCAAATAGATATCCCCAGAGAATGGTGGCCGAAGTGAAGAATTTATAGGGCTATCGTCGCCAATCTTAACCATGGACTACTGAAGCCCAAAATTAACCATGGACTAGTCTTGGCTACTTCGGCAAACACCCCCTAATTTCCAAAATTCACAAAAATACCCTCACACTTTCATGCTCACCCCACGTTGCTTTTTGGATTAGTCCGATACCTTACAACTGAATTGGTACAGTACTTTTCTATCAAGTATCCAAACATACGGTACAGTACCAAAAGTACTTAACTGGTTCGGTAGCTTTATACGACACATAGTTTTAGTTTTTTAACAATGAAAGTATGGTATCATCATACCGTATCTGAATTGGAAGAGAGCGAGATAGCAGGAAGAACATAGACTCTGATTAATCACATACAAAAAATTAGTATATATATATATATATATATATAGTTGTAACTCTAGTTAATTCATTTTTTCAGAGACTCTAGTTAATTATGTACAGAAAACTAGTATATACAGTTGTAACTATTGATTAGTTCTTGTCATAAAACTAGTATATATAGTTGTAACTATTGAAGAATGTTGTTTAAAAGCAAATGTTGTTAAAGGAAGCAAGCTGAGCATGAAACAGAAGCTGAGTTCGGTATTGTCATATCGTGCCTTGTATTATTTTGCAAACCCCAAGTACGATACTACGATATTATAGTACCAAACCTGTTGAAACCCAGAAAAAAGGACACCCTGGAAACATTTTGTTCATTAACGGTATTTTTGTCTTTTTACTGGGTTTGGAGGGTGTTTAGTGAGTAGGAGGGGTGTTGAATAAGAATGAGCCTTAATTATAAGAGAAGTCCTAGCAAAGTTGGGTCTGCAATAATGTTTTTTGGGTAGTGTTTAGTATTTTTTTAATATTGATTTGTAAGTATAGTCGTATACTTTGTTGCGTATCATTTTCTTTATCATTTTTACTCTCACTATTTTTATTAGATTCATTCCTCAATTGATTAAAACAAAAAAAAAAAATTAAAACTTAGGGTCTGTTTGGGAGTTTGGAGGGGAGGGGAGGACTTGAAAAAATATGAAGGATGAAAGGAAAATAGAATGAATGATGTACCATCAACTTCATTTGGGAGTTTATTTTTCTTTAGAAAACCAAACCCTCCCAATTTGGAGTAACTAAAAAAATGTACTAGAGGAGGGTTTGAGCAAATCTTTCAAATCATTTACATCATTTTATAATAATCTTAAAATTAAAAATATATTAAACATAAGCATTCTCATATCATCATTGTCTGCAAAGTTACTCTCTCAATTATGGTGAAACATTTATATATCTTTCACTCTATTCCACTCTTCTCTAACCCCTTCCTCTCCCTTCCAAACTCCCGGACCGACCCTTAAGCTTTTAGACTTATTTGCGAGTGTCACGTACTTCATGTTAGGGGTGTTTGCGGTGCGGTTTGGTTGGATTTTAAGCAAAAAAGTGCACCGAACCGCGTAGTAAAAATAGATGCGGTTTGGTTTGGTTCAGTTGGCTTAAAAAAAAACCAAACCAAACCAAAACGGTTTGGATTTGTTCGGTTGGTTCGGTTTTTAACGAGACAACACGAATTATAAATCTGCCAATTTTTTTTATCAGTAAAAATCTGCCTATCTTCATACAGTAAAAATATGCCAATCACTATAAAAATCTGCCACTATAAAAGAACAAATTCTGCCGACAATCAACATAAAGTCTGCAAATCACAATAAAACTCTACCAACAGTTAACATAAAGTCTACAAATTAAAAGCTTAAACAGAAGCATAAACATAATATTTCCCAAATCTTAAACATAAAAATAAAGTTATCCAAATTCAACCAAATCTGCAACATTCACTTAGATGGTTCTCCAAAGCTTAAACAATAAACAAAATGTCTCCAAAGCTTCATACAATAAACAAAAGGTTCTCTAAAGCTTGACACATTCAACTCCAAATGCATAAACAGAAGCTTGATGCTAAGTTGCCTACAAAGAAAAAATGAACAGACTTATTAGCATAGTACATACCACTGATACCGGATTCAATTAGATTCATGTTCCAATAGAGTAATAAAATTCAACATGATAGAGTAAGTTCCAATTACATACCCACTGATATCATTTTTACTCTCACTATTTTTATTAAATTCATTCCTCAATTGATTAAAACAAAAAAAAAATTAAAACTTAGGGTCTGTTTAAGAGTTTGGAGGGGAGGGGAGGGCTTGAAAAAATAGGAACTATGAAAGGAAAATAGAAGGAATGATGTACCATCAACTTCATTAATTAGGGAGTTTATTTTTCTTAATAAAACCAAACCCTCCCAATTTGGAGGAACTCAAAAAATGTACTAGAGGAGGGGTTTGGCAAAATTTTCAAATCATTTACATCATTTTATAATAATCTTAAAATTAAAAATATATTAAACATAAGCATTCTCATATCATCATTGTCTAAAAAGTTACTCTCTCAATTATGGTGAAACATTTATATATCTTTCACTCTACTCCACTCACTCTTCTTTAAGTCCTCCGCTCCCTCTCCCCTCCAATTATGGGAAACATTATTTGCGAGTGTCACGTAGTTCATGTAAGAGCTTCACTCATTTTTCCCCTTTTTGTTTCTTCACTACGTTTTTTTCTTTATTATATTTTCTAGTGCATTTTTTCAATGTAAAGATTTGTTTTATCCATTCAAGCAATTTACACGCGACATTCTTTTCCTGTATTAAAATGCTATTTTAATTTCAAAATATTTTAATAATTAGTTTAATTTCGTTTAATTTCTACAATTATAATTTATAAACATTTTGTCTTATTTGATATCAATTAAATGCAATTAAGTATTTCTTAGAAATATTTATTACTTATTTCAATCGCTAATTTTATCAAATACTCCATTCACTAATTTTTGGTAGTTTTAGCTTGTTACATACAAATTAAGATAACGTTAATTTGTGTTAGCTAAGTACAAAAATATCACTTTTGTAGTTGTCTTGAAATATTTAAAATCAAAATAAAAGAGTCTTGAGACAATTAATCCATATTTTTGGGACTCTAAAAGACTCAATAAATATAAATGGTATATTTGGAAATTTTTGGTGGACTGTACGTTGAGTTTTTAAAAGTACATTCATTTTGAAGCAAAAATAAAACGTCAAAAGCTGTCGAGTATTCATGGCTAGCCAGGTTCCCAATATAAATTAGTCATCGACAAAGTTGGTAAATATTTCGCACCACTAAAAGCAATGTTGTCAGAACCGGGCAGTTCAACCGGCCGGGCCGGGAACCAGACAGTATGGCGGTTGGTTCAACCCCAGTTGAACCGCCCAAAACTGGGTTGGACCGGATTGAACTACGGTTCAACCGCTTTGAACCGCCAATAAACCCGATTGAACTGCTCGAAATGTATTTTTTGTTTTTTTTTTTAAATTTACATTTTCTCCAAAATTTAATACTTTTTTTATTTAATTATTACTCAACCGGTTCAACCATGGTTGAACTGAGTGAACCAATTGAACCATGACCTGAAGGTCTCGCCGGGTCAATCTCTGGTCTGGTTTAAAAACATTGAATAAAAGAGCAATAAGATATATTAATGTATTTATTTATTTATTTTAACCCAATTAATGTATTTGTTATCCACTATAAATTCATTAGCTCCGTCTATAAATATTATCCACCGAGTCTATAATCTACTTAGAGCATCTCCAATGGGAGAAAAATAAGCAACTTACTTTTTGTTGCATAACCACTTTAAAGTGGGACCACAATATCACATAAGCCTTAAGGAATCTTTAAGTAATTCATCAACTTTTTACTCCAATGCTAAAAAATAAGCAACCTTAGAATAGTACTATTATTTTGTTCATAGAACAAATGGTAGAAAAATAAACAAAAAGTTTGTTGTTGCTTTGGATGATAAAAGTACTATTATTTTATTCATAAGCACACATCCTTACATTCGTTTATAGAAGCACACTTTTTTATAAGTGTTTCGTTGAAAGCGTTGGGACACTTCGTAGGTAGCCAGTGATGGTCCAAACCAAAAAAAGAAACACACTTTTCTTAACTTAAGCAAGCAACATGTCCATATAGATCAAGTCCAATGCTTGTTTTTCTTAACTTTTAGTTAAAACTAGTGGGATACCCGTGTATACGCATGGACACTGTCGTGTTGTTTTTATGAATGGATTCAGTCAGAATTTAATTAGTTCAAACATTAATTTGTGAAAATCAAGACAAATTTAAAGTAGACGCCTTTAATTAGTCCGGATCTTACCCCGTGAACATTACTGACGAATTTCATTAGTCTGAATCTTACCCAATGCAATGTGTGCAGGTTCTGCAAGAAGGTGGAAGTCTTAAAGTGAAGAGCCTGAGAATACTAAAGACAAACTAAAGTCCTTGAATATAGAAACCATATCAAATGCACACATAGAAGAGCAGTATTTGACTATTGAATCAAATGAAGAATTTCCCAAATTCAACAATCAGTGAATAAAACGATCCATTTGATAACAATTGAATTTCCCGGTTAATGATGTCATCCATAAGTACATAAAAGTGTCAAGTAGCAGTGAACTAATAGCGCGTCATGTAAGTTAAAACTAATCTTTGTATCTATAAACTTAGAAATACTTTGTCTCTTGACAAAACTCAGCCACATTAAAGTAGTTATCTCCTTCTGTTAAGCTAATATAGTTTTAAAGCCATACTTAGTGCTGAAAGTATAAGAAACAAAACATTTCAGATTATAATTAAGATTGCCGGCTCAAACTAAACTAAATTTGTCACCGCTCACTAAACAAGAGTTAAAACTTATCATATAAGTCCTAATGATAGAGCTTGTATGCACAAAAACTGCAAAATACTTGCAAACACACTAATCTGAATAAATGATTAGACCCAAACAGACAGGGGTACTTTATTTTCAATCAGATAGTGCAGCAAATTGCAACCCCAAACATATTAGAAGTCATTACCTCAAAATTGCAACCCCAAATATCTCTCTTATTTGGTTCTCCCATGGCTGGAGTTGTTGGTCAATCGTAAAAAAAATAAAAAATTAAACAAATGTTAAGAAAGTAATGTAGACCCCAACAGAATCAAGTTCTATACTTTGTAGTTTGTAGTGAAATTGTGATTTATAAATGAATCCTTAATGTTATTATATCTTTCTATTACATGTAAAATGTAAGTGATTGTTTGAAAGCCATAACAGAGGAAGCTTTATTGAAAATCAAAAAATTAAAGCACGAAAGCATTCAAGAGCTGAGAAGAAAATTATGATGAGCACTAATGGGGCATGAATACACAAATCTCTTTGTCATACTTCAATATCAAGAATGTATGGTCATATATAACATAAAAAAAAGAATGTATGGCCATATATATATATATATATATACATATACCAAGTTAACTAACAACTCAAAATATATGGTTTAATTATTTCAATGTAGCTTGTCATGCTCACTGATATATCATCGCCAGAGTATTAACGAATGCACTTGCTATAAACACAAATATAAAACTCATACTCCCTGGGAGAAGACATTGTTTCACCACACCCATACTCATAGCCATAATCCATAATGTAAAAACATTCTTCAAATTGTCATGATAAAATATTAAAATAAGGTACTTCATCACAGAAATTGTCCTATTAAATTGTAAATCATTCCTCAGGACCGGGGAGGGCCACGGCCCGCCCTAAAATATGTGAAATTACTATAATACCATTGCTATAAATCAACTACTAAATTAATACATGTGTTGCGGTATATTTTCAAAACTAACAGTTTGGCTTTGCGGCTAATTCTTCTTCCCATTACTGAATTACTGAATGACTTCAGATTCAACACCCAACTTCAGCCTCTTTTTGTAAAGTAATATTAAGGACTAATTTTTTTTTTCAACTGCCAAAATGTATACAACATGATTGACCCAAATCAAGCCAAAATGTATGCAAAAATATATTTAGAATTTTAATATTAGGAACAAGGTAAATTTAAAGTTATTTTTTTACAAACAACTTCAATTAAGTCTCTATGTGAAATAAAAACTACATTTTAGTCTCTTAATTTTTTTAGTTACCGTGTTATTGGTGCGTAGTATCTACCAACTTTGCCAATGACTAATCTAGGTAGGGGAATCTGACTGGCCACGTATACTCGTCAGTCAGTCATTTAATTTTGTTTATAATTAATTTTAATTTCTATTTATCTAGTTTAATTGTATTTGTGTTTCTGCGTTTCTATTCATTGTTTCTGACTTTTCATGTCTCTTTCATTAGCGGCACACCCTGACTTTTTAGTCAATATCCACCGCTGTTTCCCATGTCATAAAAATTGTACTCAAACATTGATGCACATGCAAATCAAAATCTAAGGAATAAACCATCAGCATCAGTTACAAAATTTGCATATAATTAAAATCAACGCTCATCATTTATAAATCAAAATCCTCTAACTTGTTTCAATCTCTGAGGCGCAAATGAAGTTAATAATATTAACGCTTGCTCTCAACTGTGTTACATCATTTCTACAAAAATCATCAAGCAAAAAGTAGAAAGACACAAAAATATGCACTTACATAAAGTTGTTCGATGTTACGCTAACTATGCTCCCAACTATGATAAAATTCCTGAGAAAAATCTCCTCATTTCCGGCACTCCATGTGTTAGTCTGTTAACGAAAAAACATCTCCCATCAGTATATACTTTTAAAATATTTATAAAGTCCAAACACAACAAAATTTGTAACGAAGAATTAATAATGATTGAGAGAAGAAGAGTGTTAAACGGGCCTGTTTATGCGACAATATTTCACCATAAGTTTGCGAATGATTACACCAAAGGCAAACAAAAAACAGCAACAAAGCAATTAAAAAAACCCTAAGGAAAGCAACTAAGAAATGTTAAAACTCAAACTCTCCCAATATTATAGGTTTGTACAGAGTATTTCTATCAACTTCATTGCCTATGGACTCATTAGAGGGCTAAAACAGTAATAATTCTATAGCACACATCGCATCAAGAAAAAATGTACAAAAACAACTCAATTGCCAACATAGCAAATGAAGGTAGCTTTAGTTTAGCTAAACCCAAATTATAAAAAAGTCAAATTCATTGCCAACATAAATAAAGGAGCAGTAAATAAACAAAACATGGAGACTTTGTTACCTACAACAGAAAAAGGGATCCTTAAGAACCAAATGGAAAACACATTTCTCCCATTCTTCTTCTCTCGATCCTATTTTTTCTTCTCTCAGACTCCTTTCTTTATTTGATGGACACAAAAATGAAGAGGAAAAAGATTAATAAGAGGAAAAAATTGAAATGCATGACAAATGAAAATCAAGAGAGAAGTGAACAAAAGAGAATCTTACTTTCCAAATCCAATTCGTAACATGGGACGACGGTGGTCCGAATCTGGGTCAAAAATTTCGGATCTAGGGTTTTCAAAATTGTTCATTAACCGTCTTTCAATCATATATAGTTTTGTAGAGAATATTGAGATCATCTCCATTATCAATAGGGTATGACATTTCACTGCCCGTGGTGGCAGAAAAATCGATCAGAAAGAGGAAGAGAGGGAGAGAAACAGGTGAAAAAGCTCTCAAACTGGGAAAATGAACAAAAAGATGCTCTTTGAAAGAGAAGAAAATCTGAAGGAATGAGCGAGAGAGTCGCAAATGAAGAAGAGAGGAAGAAGAAGGAAGATGTGAATGGGAGAGAGAGAGAGAGAGAGAGTCTTAGAAGAGGGAAAAAGAAGAGAATGGGAAAGGAATGAAAATGGTACGGGCAGAGAGAGAGAGAGAGAGAGTCAAAACAAAAGTGAGAAAAAAATAGGAAGAGGGAGAAAGTATTTCAATGGACAGTTTGAATTTTAGTCGTGAAATGACAATAGTGGGAGTGAAAAATCTTGAGGACAAAATGGTAAATGTGCAGGTAGGTTGATGGCATCAATCTAATCTAAAATCTTCTATTTATACAAACAAACTTCCTACAAAATTACCAATTTGGATCTCTTATTAACAATACACATATCTAATTTAAGGGTAAAAATGTCACTACACTCTATTTCTTTTTCTTCTTACACTTTCTTTCTTCCTTTTTTTTTTCTCTTTCTTTTTACACCCTCTTTCCTCCTTTTCATTGTTCTCTTACACTCTCTTTCTTCCTTTTTTCTTTTTACTTTACATTTATTTTTCCCATAAACAATTCTTTCTCTTTCTCTTATCACTTCACTTTAGTTTTTTTAACTAAATTTCTAAATTTATACAAACACTACTCTACTAAAATTATATTCTCTTTTCTCTCTGAAATCTGTTTACACTCTTAATGATAATCTACTATCACCTCTTATTGATAATCTACTGTGTATATTTTACTATCCACTATAATCTACTAATCAACTAAAACAATCAATTGAAACTACGAGATAACTACAATGATATATAAAAAAATACGGGATAACTGTACTAATCTATAAAAAACACAGGATTAATATTTGTCATTGATAATTAAAATTTTTGAAGACTACTATAAACCAATATCTAAAAAACAAGAAGATTTAATGGCTATTTAAACTACTGATTAATATTTAAAACAAATATTTTTTATTGATAATCTACTATCTCTCTTTTACTATCTACTATAATATACTAAAGACTACTATAAACTTACTATCTAAAAACAAGAAGATTTAATGACTATTTAAACTACTGATTAATATTTAAAACAAATATTTCTTATTGATAATCTACTATCTCTCTTTTACTATCCACTATAATATACTAATAAGCTAAAACAATCAATTGAAACTACGCTCTACAAGAATTTCGGGAATTTTCGGCGGACAAAATCCGCCGAAAATTGGACATTACCGGGGGACAAAACCCGCATGTAACGGTTACCGGCGGATTTTCCGTCGGAAAATCCGCCGGTAATTACCCAAAATCCGTCGGTAATTAATTTTTTTAAAAATATTTATTTTAAAAATTCCGCCGGTAATCCTTAAAAATCCGCCGGTAAATTAATTAAATCCGCCGGTAATTTTTTTTTTAAAAAAAAAACTGTTTTTTTATATTCGTTTAATTAAAAAATTAATATTATTTAATTATTTTATTTTTTTAAAACAGATTTTTGAATTCGTTTATTTAAAAATATTAACGTATGAATGTGTTGAATCAGTGTTAAGGTCTGTGTTGAGCTGCTGGTCTGGCTTGAACAATATTTTCGTAGACTGAATATTTGAGAGGAGAAGAAATTAGAAGAAACAAAAATGTGAGAAGAGAAGAGAAGAGACTTGAGAAAAATAAAGTGTGTGAGAAGATTTGAGAAAGACTGAGAATTTATAAGGTTGTGAAGTGAAGAGAAGACTCTCGTTTGAACAATATTTTCGTAGACTGAATATTTGAGAAGAGAAGAGATTAGAGAAAACAGAAATGTGAAAAGAGAAGAGAAGAAATAATGACTATGATTAATATTTAAAACACACGTGACAAATATTTGTCACTAATACCTAAAAAGGACAAATAATTAATTGTCACTCATATATAAAAAAACACGGAGTAAATATTTCTTATTGATAATCTACTATCTATCTTTTACTATCTACTATAATCTACTAATCAGCTCAAATAATCAATTGAAACTATGAGATAACTGCACTGATACATAAGAAAATACAGGATAGCTGCACTGATATATAAAAAAATACGGGGATAATTGTAATGATATATATAAAACATGGGATAGCTGCACTGATATGTAAAAAAACACGGGATAACAATAATGATATATAAAAAACACTACACTGATATTAGGGATGGCAAAACGGGCCGCCCAGGCCCGGCCCGCTTTGCCTAAAGCCTGCTAAAATAGGGGCGGGGCGGGGCGAGTTGGCCCGCCAACTAACCGCGAGCTCAACAACATACTGGCCCGCTGGCCGGCCTAGTTTTTTTTTGCAATTTTTTTGAACAAATTTTTCACCTATTTTTAACATTTCAATTTCAATTAGATTTTTCACCTCCTTTTTAAAACAGTATTTTTATAAAGCCTTTTTTAACAGAAATAAAAATATAAAACAATAATAGCATTGGAATTACTAGGATTAACTATATATCAATTGTTTGAGAAGTGAAAAATGAAACCTAAAATGAACAAAACAGGTTGGCCTTGGGGTGCGCAGTGCGCTGGATTCTAATTTTGGGCTCTATTTTTTTTTTTAAAATGGACTGGTCTGTCTGACTCTGATGTTTTTTTTTCAAAAAAACAAAAAAAAGGGGCTTGCGGGCCAACCCGCCTCGTTCTTGTCTTAAGCCCGCGGTTTTCTCCTTTTGGCGGGGCGAGCTCAGCGGGTTAGCGATCACAATATCCCAACCCAACCCGTCTTTTTTTAACGGGTTGGCGGGCCCGCCCAGCGGGTCAAACCCGTTTTGCCATCCCTAACTGATATATAAAAAACACGAAATAATTAGACAATTATTTTTAAATAATACTTTTACATTTTTAAATTTAATATTTATATATTTTTATCTATTTTAAATTTATCTTTATTTTTACTAGATAATATTTAGACAATTTAAATACCGTCTGAGTAACGACCACTCATAGTTATCCACGGGTATCTACTAGTTTATTTATAGTAGAAACTTAAACACACTTATAAGAAGTGAGCGCTGGAGTTGCTCTTTAGTCTCCACGCGTCTCTTTGTTTTCTGAGTAAAGTCTTTTGAATGGGGACAGAGCGGATACATCGAGAACGTTCCAAAACTTTTACAAAATATCTCCAATTAGAAGTGACAGGTGGCAGAAGTTTGTTACAGTCATCACCAACAACAACTAAAATCTTCTTCTCATCGGTGCTCTAGAATCTTCCTACTCCCCCGCCTTAAAATTAAATCACTCATTTCCTAAACTAGCATTACCTTACCGATCACACTCACACTCACAATCAAATATAACATCTCACTCCAAAGCAGAGAATTTCCATTTAAAGAAGTCGAAATTAGTTAATGAAGGGAATTAGAGTGAAAGAGGAAGAAACCGTAACCGTAACATATGCAGGTGGCGGTTCAACATCATGTTCCTCTTCCTCTTCCTCTTCCAACTCAACCCTTTCCCCAAAACCCATGGAAGGTCTTCACGAGGTGGGTCCACCTCCATTTCTCACTAAAACCTTCGACGTCGTTGAAGATCCATCCACCGATTCCATCATATCCTGGAGCAGAGCCCGTAACAGCTTCGTCGTGTGGGATCCTCACAAATTCTCCACCACCATCTTACCTCGCTACTTCAAACACAACAATTTTTCCAGCTTCGTTCGCCAACTCAACACCTATGTAAGTAAACTAAAGCATTACTTCTCTTTTTCATTTCATCAAACACAAAACGTTCAATTTTTTTTGCTTTACTTCTCTTGTTCATTTCATCAAACACAACACGTTCAATTATTTTGCTTTACTTCTTTTTTTCATTTCATCAAACAGAACACGTTCAATTATTAATTAACTAATTTAATGAAAATGTAGGGTTTCAGAAAAGTTGATCCGGATCGATGGGAATTTGCAAACGAAGGGTTTCTAGCGGGACAGAGGCAATTACTGAAGAGTATAAAGAGAAGAAGGAATGTGACGAATTCACAAGTTATGCAGCAAGAGACTAGTGGTGGGGCTTGTATTGAATTAGGGGAATATGGATTGGAAGGTGAAATTGAGAGATTGAGGAGAGATAGAACCGTGTTAATGGCTGAAATTGTGAAGTTGAGGCAGCAGCAGAACAATTCAAGGGAACAGTTATCTGCAATGGAAGCTAGGTTATTGAATACTGAGAAGAAACATCAACAGATGATGATTTTCCTTGCTAAAGCATTAAGTAATCAGTCTTTTATACAGCAATTGGCACAGAATAAAGAATTGAAAGGTGTTGAATATAGGCGAAAGAGGAGACTCACTGCTAGTCCTAGCTTGGAGAATGTAACAATGGCAGTGCCAATTGAATCTGTCGTGGAGTATCCAATTCAACAACAAGAGGGGTTGACTAGTATTGAGGCTGAGATGGAGTCTTTGTTAACTGCTTATGATACTGAGTCGAGTAGTGAGATTAAAGATTCAATTTTGAGTTCAGGGGGTGATGCGGTGTGGGAGGATTTGCTGAATCAAGAGTTGGTTATAGGGAATCCCGAGGATGAAGTTGTGATTGGAGATTTTTCTCAAATTGATGATGCCCCTGTGGAGGATTTGGTACCTAATCATGATGATTGGGCTGAGGATTTGCACAACCTTGTTGATCATTTGGGTTTTCAACTTTAGAATGCTTGAAAATTGTAGAATTTTCATCATCTTTTAGGTTATTCCACTTTCACCCTGCTGGTATGGTTTCGTTGTTTTTGTTTGTGTTTATTGTTTGATGATTTATGTGATTGTAATTGTAATTGATGTAGAATATGAATGGTTCTGTATGCAGCAGGGAAGGTGGTTGGTTGGTGCAGAAGAGGCCAACAGATATGTATCCTTTGGTTTGTTGAGTGGCATAAGTTGTGTGAATTGTTCAATATTGATTGTACTAATACTAATACGTATATGAATGCTGTAGTGTTTTTTAATCTGTTGCTATGTTTGTGACTACATTGTATATTTTGCAGGATATACGAAAGAAGATATCTAAGGAGATGATGATGATCGAATGGGAAAAGTACTAGTAGACAGTAGTAGTAGGCTGCTGATTTGTTGGATTGTGAATTTTTCAGTGTTCAGCTTCAGCCTCCGTGAATACATCGTTCTTATTACTTTGCTTATTTTCTGGTTTATTGTAAATAAATTAAATTAATGACACAGGAAATTTGTTGGGTTACGATTAGAGTTCTCAATTTTAATCCAGTCCAGTCCTATTAGCTCGTTAGGACAGGCCAATTTTTATGATTTTTAAACTTTTTTGTTTAGGTTGGACTAGACTGTCCGATGGCCTGATGTTTTGAATTTGGTTGGCAAAAAAACATGGTCATTTCATTGATAGTTTCTGCAATCTCGAACGAAAGTGCAATTAAAAAAATTTGTGATATAAAAAAGTCACCCGCTAATATAAATTGGGTGTGATTCCTCTGTAAACAGTAGTAGTTTTGGAGGATACAAATTACCATCGTGTAAACATAGTTTCACGCAAATGTCTCAATAGAAGATTCACACTGGATCGGTTGATCCCCACTAGTACAAAATGTATCTTGGCAATGAATGTTAGGTGTAGAGGTACAGGTGATTTAAAAAGAAAATTTGGTTCTATAGTTTTATCGAATTATTACAAAATAATTTGTCTTCCACCAAAGCAGAGGACAGAATATTGTGGATCACTGTAGTCGGTGGAATTCGAGGGAAGGGGGAGAAACCTGGCTCCGTTCAAGTCATTTTCATAGACATCATCGACTCACGTGAATTACGGAAGAAATACATTATAATATTTAAATGGCGCACATATTGGGTGACTATATAGCCACCCCAAATAGGACCTTATATTTTTTAGTTGTGACTACTCCTAGGTCAAAAATCTTAAGGTGACTTCTAAAACAATTAGGAGTGTTCAAATACTCTAATCCAACATCAATTCATGCCAAATTAAGGCAATATAAAAGAGCAAAATGCTACTAGAGAAACAATTTCAAATTTCTACCCACCTTCCCAACGAACCAATACCAAGTCGCCGTCACAACACGATTAAATAACATTGTACCATTGGCCAATGAAGGTTGGTTCAGTTGGTAAGAAGTTGACTCATTCCCTGCAAGAGCGTGGGTTCAACTCCTGCAAGTGTGAGGACCTCTTTGGTGGTTGATCTGTAAGTACCCCTGTAAGTGTTCAAAGAGCCGTACACTAACCCTAGTGAGCCTCCAGAGTCCAATTCACCTAAACTTTCGTTACTAAAAAAAATAACATTGTACCATTTACCACTAGCCCCTTAAAAATTACATCATTCCAGGCTCCCTAAATAACCTAAGTAGTTGCGAGCCAAACTAAATACCCTACCTTATTAAGATATAGTTTTTATACATTTAATTTCTGCTGAATCCCTCCCCAAATCTTTTTTCCTTACTTTTCTTGTTATTTTGGTTGAGTTTTGTGAGGAAAAATAGTTTTTTTTTCAACCTTTACTTATTTAAGCAATGGAGGCTACATACAAGGGACGATTATGTGGCTGCCACCTATCTAACTCTAGAAACTTATGTAAGAAATGGTTGAATGAGTGGGGATTCAGAAGCTTTAAGGCAGAAATGTACTATGTATATTTGTGTCTATCTTTTTCATATAATACTTTCTCTATCATGTTATATTATTTTTCATTAAATATAAGTTTAAGAATTGTCAAAAAAAAAAGTTAAGGAACTAGATGGAAGATGGTCTGAGGATAGGACAAAAGATGAGGTGAGACTCTGAGAGACGAACGAGGTCATGATAAAATGTTCCAGTGACTCTGTCCGAAGTATATTCAAACCTCAAAGTACATTATCGATTCCTCAGCCAAATGCAAAGCAAGTCCAAGAGTGTTTATTGAGATTCTTTATTCTCTTTGTTCTATTAAGATAAGAATAAATTTATTATTATTATTATTACCGATGCATAGGAGGAATAGGATGCATAGTGATTCTAGTGAACGTGCAGTTATACCTCCCACAAGTCTCAACACATACACATGCAGAAGCTGGTAGGCATCTTTTCAATCGAAATTGATGACTCCATTATTTTTGTCTTCCCATGATAGTATTTGAAAAACGGCTTGATTTGGTAATAAAATAATTGGAATAAATAAATAAAGGAAATAGATTGGGTAAGTAAAAGGGTATCTAATTCTCATATCTCATCATTATAAGGACAAAACCCCATGTCCACTCTTGATTTACTACCTTCCTAGTACCTCCAATTAAATCCTCAATATAAGTAAGCCTCATTTCTTGAGTGAGCTAATAACCAAAGTGTCTCTTACACCGCTTTCTCTTCTCTTAAAATTACTAGAATGGATTTGGGATTGTTGTTTTCAATTCAAAGTGTTCCTTTTGCTTCAGCAATTTTCACCTTACTGGGTATAATAGGAGGAGGATTGTTGATATATCTATATGGGCCGTATTGGAGGGTAAGGAAGGTTCCAGGCCCACCATCTGTGCCGCTTGTAGGACACCTTCCGTTGATGGCTAAGTATGGTCCTGATGTCTTCTCAATACTTGCAAAGCAATATGGCCCAATCTACAGGTTTGTTAAATCTATTAGTTATTGCAGTCCTTATTAGTACTTAGTACCATAATTGATTGATGATTTTGATACATGATCTTGCATAAATCAAATTCCTTAAACTCCTTTTTAGGGAGTAAATCATTATGGCGGCCAATATTTGACTTGTAAATACAAATTGAAAAAAGTGGTTATTCCACAATCCAATTGCCCTTTTTTATTTTCTCGTTTATTCAGTTGTTTGCCTCCTTCCATACAAAACACTTTCAAAGGACTAGTGATGCAAACGGGGGCGGGGGGGGCACGGGTACCAGCTACCCGCCCCACGAGATGATCGTGAGACCCGTGCCCGCACCGTACCCGCGTGGGTACCCCGCATAGCGGGTATTAAATGGGTATTTTTCTTTAACGGGTACCCACGGATACTTGTTAGTGTTGTAAAAATATTTTTTTATAAAATAAAATTTGAAATACTATGCAAAATTAACCTATTAAATTTTATAAACCTTTTACTAACTTATAATTGTAAATAAATGGAGATAAAAATACTAAAATTACAATAGGGATTGAAACTTTAAAAACAACAACCCACTAATTATCCAAAATATTAGGATAAAATATACAACACAAGTTATCGAAAATGACAACAAATTATCAATAAAAATCCACTTAAACAACAACAATGATAGAAATTCACTTCATCAATAACTATATGCTACGGGTAAGGGTACTCGCGGATACGGGTACCTCATTACCCGCCCCCGTCCCGTTTATTGACAGGTATTTTAAATGTCAGTTTATTTAGCCCGTCGATACCCGTTAAGGGACCCGCCCCGTGCCGATTACGGGTATTACCCGCGGGCGCGGATTTTTTTTGCACCCTTACAAAAGGACCAACAAATATGTGTTCTCCTATTAGTCAACGCACTTCATCGGAATCATCTCTACCAAGGATATTATTACTAATTATTGGTTCAAAAATAAACAAATTATAGGTGTGGACCTGCATCCTTTAATTTTTTTAATTTAAAGACCTAACATTATTAAGGCACACGTTTTATATGATTGTTGGATAATACGACAATAAGTCATTAGTTGATGTGTTACTATAAAACCTTTTTTTTTATATACCTGTCTTTGTTGATGCATATTTTAAGCACAAAACGGAAGGGTACACACAAGTGTTAAATATTTTAAAACCATGGTTAATAATTGTACCTAGCTCTGCGAGTAGCCAGTTATGGGCCCATTAAACCAAAGGTATGCTTAGTGGCGGATCCAGAACTCCGGATTAAGGAGTTCAAAATTGTGTCTTGGGTGCAACTGAGTGCAAAATTAAGAATACTAGTACCAATTTAAAATTTCAAGGGTTCAAAAAAAATTATATAAAGATAAAAATAGCATATATTTTTTTTAGGGGGTTCAAGTGAATCCCCTCAACAACACTGGGTATACTTAGCTCAACAACTTTCCCGTAGAAGGCCCAATAGCCCAAAGATCTGTGCTTAGCATGACTAGCCCAAACTTGGCAGAACCTAAACCTGTAGTATTACCCAACTCGCTCCACAAAACTTAACCTAAGCCACCTAGGAAACAAGAAGTCAGTCACTCCGTAATAAGTGCCCCTGTCTATTGAGAGTAAACCCTACTTAAGGACCTTCCCGACACAAGAAAACGAACTTCACTCTTACACTTAAAACTCTAGGATGCTAAGGAGTCGATTCCTCAACTTCTACACAGGTAAAATAATGTTCAAATTCATGATCAATAAAATCTGTTTTATAGTTAATGAGTTGCGACACGTGATATAATTATTAATTAAGTCCAATACTTCAATAACCATATTTAAAAAGTTGTTGAAATTGGTGTAAAATAATAATAATAATAATAATAATAATTTCTTCTTATATTATATGATTTTCAGTGTGTTTGGTTTTTAACGGTGTTGATATTGTTTATTGGTACAGATTTCATATGGGGAGACAACCACTAGTAATTGTAGCAGATGCAGAGCTTTGCAAAGAGGTTGGAATTAAAAAATTTAAGGACTTCCCAAATAGAAGTACCCCATCTCCTATTAAGGCTTCTCCACTTCACCAAAAGGGCCTCTTCTTCACCCGGTGCGCAAATATTAAATTCAAAATAATTTCTATTATTGCGTGGTTAAAATCAAAAAAAAGAGAAGCACCCACCATCCATTGTGGATGCCCTTAGATCTTGTTTTCCATACATCAAAATATTTCTTCAAAAAGTATAAATTTAAATAAGTTACAAGGATATGGATAAGTAATTACTAATTTTAACTCATGCTACAAGGTCAAATTCATTATTCATAAGCACATAGATTCTCATTAAATTCCATAAGCACCTACTATATGGTTCTATATTCTCTCAGTGGTCTAGCCACTAAGTAGAATATCACTTTACTTTTTCTAACCATTATATTTTGTCAAAAAAAAAAACAAAATTCCAAAGGAAGAAACATATATGCCCTTAATATGGTACATTGTCGGCAAATACACAAATTTCATTTGACAATATTGTAACAGGTTTTTGCCACTTTGTAATGCAGAGATTTACAATGGTCTGCAATGAGAAACACAATATTGTCGGTATACCAACCATCACACCTATCCAGTTTAGTGCCAACAATGCAATCATTCATAGAATCTGCTACACAAAACCTCGACTCTCAAAAACAAGATCTTCTTTTTTCCAATTTATCACTCACACTAGCAACTGATGTTATTGGACAAGCTGCATTTGGTGTCAACTTTAACCTCTCTAAGCCTCATTCAATTTCTAATGAAATCAATACTACAACTGCTAATAATGAAGTATCAGATTTCATTAATCAACATATATACTCTACAACACAACTTAAGATGGATTTATCTGGTTCATTCTCAATTATACTTGGTTTACTTTTACCAATACTTCAAGAACCATTTAGACAGATTTTGAAGAGAATACCAGGTACTATGGATTGGAAAATTGAGCGTACTAATAAGAAACTAAGTGGTCGTCTTGATGAGATTGTGCAAAAGAGAATGAAAGATAAGATTCGAACTTCAAAGGATTTTTTGTCACTTATACTAAATGCTAGAGAAACAAAAGCTGTGTCAGAAAATGTGTTCACACGTGACTATATTAATGCTGTTACTTATGAACACTTACTTGCTGGATCGGCAACCACGTCATTTACGTTGTCTTGTGTTGCTTATTTGGTTGCTGCACATCCTGAAGTTGAGAAAAAGCTGCTTCAAGAGATTGATGGATTTGGTCCAATAGATCAGATACCAACTTCTCAAGATCTTCATGACAAGTTTCCTTATCTTGATCAGGTTAGTTGAACTTAATGAACATCCTAAAAAATTTCTCTCAAAAGTTGCATGGGTCAAACATAAAGAGGGTGATAGGATATTAAATAAAAATAGAGGGGCGGTTACCGTGTCTCTTGTGTGCGGTTACTGTTTGTGTTGTATTAATTGCCTTATGCTGTCTTATGTTGTATTATATTGTGTTCTTCAGTCATTAGAAGGATTAGGCAAGGTAGTATTTGGAAGTTATTCCTTTGGGAGGCCCTGAGCACCTCGAACCGCTCAAGAACTTGGGAGAGATTAGGCCTATCGAAGAGCCTATTATCGTATTAATCTGTCCATGAATTACGGTACCTATCAGAGGGTTGTCAAAAAGGAATGCCCGGCTAGCTCGGGCTAGTGGGCCAGACTGCAAAAGCAGGCTGATTTGGGCCAGTCCAGTTATCTATTGGGTTGTGTTTTTTTAATCCAACCCACCCAAAACACTGAGCCAGCGGGCCAGTCCGGCTCAATCCAAATTTTAACAAAGGAAAGCACAAAAAATATTAAAAAAAACATAAAAAAGCAAGGTCAGTCCAGCCCATAGACAACTGGGCTGGCCCAAAATGTTCTGGTCTTTTTGGGCCTATGTTTTTTGAATCCAACTCAGCCCGAAACACCAGGTCATCGACCGGCCTTATGGGCTGGGCCAAAATTGACACCAAGTAGAAATTTATGGTTAATCTATATCAAAGTTTTTTAATGCTTTATTTAATTAATGCAGGTGATCAAAGAAGCAATGAGATTTTACACTGTCTCCCCATTAGTTGCAAGGGAAACATCAAATGAAGTAGAGATTGGAGGTTACCTTCTTCCAAAGGTAAGATATCAGTCATCAAAAATCATAATCATAAAGGGATTTTTTTTCATCTTGTTACTGATAAGGTTTTATATAAGCAGGGGACTTGGGTCTGGTTAGCACTTGGAGTACTAGCAAAAGATCCAACAAACTTTCCAGAGCCAGAAAAGTTCAAACCAGAGAGATTTGACCCTAACTCTGAAGAAATGAAAAGAAGACACCCTTATGCCTTTATACCATTTGGAATTGGTCCTCGAGCTTGCATTGGTCAGAAATTTTCTTTACAAGAGATCAAGCTTACTCTAATTCATTTATACCGGAAGTACTTGTTTCGCCATTCGCCGGAGATGGAAAACCCTTTAGAACTCGAATACGGCATAGTCCTCAACTTCAAGCATGGTGTCAAGCTCACAGTCATTAAAAGAACATAAAGGAGCTGATAAATAAACTGTTAAGCTCTTGCTTATACTCCAGATTTCAGTGTATGAGTTATAAATTAATATTAGAAATAAGCTTGCTCTGAGATATAAGAATGAGCAATCATGTTACATACAACAATGTAAGTTCAATAGTTTATGAAAGAGAAACTATCAATCATCATTTCTAGCTTTTACTCCCTCCGATCCTATTAATAAGAAAAAAAATTATAGTTTTAGGTTCATTGAATAACTCATATTGATAGATCAGATTACATCAGTTATTTGATGAACTTTAAAATACAAATCATATATAGAAATAGGACCAGAGTAATATCTCTAAGCGCTACAAAATCATGAAGGGCATTGCGGATAGAAGAACTTGAAGATTCACACAATCATTAGAAAAAATTTGATGACAAAAATAGCTAAACCACGCATAAATTGAACAATTTTACAAATTGAGACACCCTGATAAGTAGTAATAACAACATAAGCTGGTTCTAGTTCTAGCTACGTAGCTAACAAACTGGGTTAAAGTACAATGAACAACAAGATGTTGAACTTCTTGGAAAAACAAATCCAATAAAGGGCTGTTAAGCTACCATGAAAAGCTTTTCCCTCTCTTAACGTGCCCTCATCGCGCTTTTCTCTAGGTGAAGTGGCCTAGAAAAATTGAGTGAATGATCAGAACCAGCATTGCTTTTAGAATCTCCATTAGAGAAAACTTGTACCCTCTTAAGAAATTGAAACTCATCCATAGATTGTTGCCTTTGAGCCCTATTATACACTTGATTATTTTTCAGCTTTGCCTTTGTTGCCTGAGTGAGGTTCATGTAATTTGGCCTAGTGTAATTGCTACTATCCTCAGTTCTGTTGTCACAAGTGTTTCCTGATATTGGTGTTGTGGATGTACAAATAGAAGATGATGCAGAACTCTCATCATATCGAAACTCGGAACTCGGACTCGAGGATGAACGAGTTGCTTGGCTAATATGAGGAGGAGGCCTAGCAGAAACCCTTGTTGTAACATTGTTCTTCTTGATTTTGACTGAGGCTGGTTTAGAATTAGAGGTGGATTCCACAAATTTGTTTGGAGGTGGTGGAGTTTTATCTAAGGCTTCAACTTGAGATTGTTGTTCCATTAATCTAGTTTCCCATGGTTTGGCTGCCATCCATCTTTCCAACCAACTCCATCCACAGTTAGCTTTGTTCATCTCATGATTCTTCAGAGAGGAAAAGGAAAACGGGACATTTGTTTGTGAATTGGAGCTTGATGTTGACCTGCATTGCTGAAAGAAACAGGAAAAATTTTGTTGAATAAACTAAAAGGGAATGAAATATATAAAGATGGAGAAGTTTCTAGTTTGTTTGTTTGTTTGTTTGTTTGTTACCTTCTGAGCAAGAGCGTATGCAATTGCTCTCTCCCTTTTGAAAGCTCCTTCTTGCCTCAATTGTAGTTTTGCTTTAACATCTTCCAATGTTCCTCTGCTATCACACCACCCTTCCTGAATATTCACAACCATCTTTCTTAGCAAGGTTTTCAATAGTGATAAAAACTTCCGATACATATATACATGAACATCAGACACGATGACACGGTCACGTAGACACCAGTTTTAATTTGAAAAATGCAAGTAATTGAAGTGTGTTCATGTCAGAGTCTGACACTATACATGTCGGACACGTCTTCAACCAGAATTGTCAGTGCTATAGAGCTAAAAACATTACATGTCAAAAAATCACAATCAAATAGGGCGGCGGATGCAATCTCAGTCACTAACCCATTATGATGACAGACATCAAAAATCTTGATGTTGCTGCTCATATGATAAAATCACTGTCCTATTTCTAGAGACACCCACCTAACACACTAACATATAGACACGGGATAATAATTTGAGAAAATGAAAGTATTGAAGGGGCGGTGTGAGACACAAAATACATCTTCAATCTGAAATATCAATGCAACTGCTATATAAACCCAAACTAAAATTAATAGTTGAAAAAGTTTAATTGATGATGCAAACCTCAGCTTGCTTCAAAAGTTCAAGCTTAGTGCGTCTGTCATTAAGCAAATTCTGAACAGCTTGACCCTGAATGGACATTCGAACACGACGAGCTCTTACACGAGCTTGAACACGAACTAAAGCCTGCATGCATCTCAAAGTAACAGCAGCTTGCTTCCTAACTTGTCTACCACGAACAAGAGCTTGAATCCTAACAACTCCTTTCAAAGCCCTCAAAGCTCTTCTTGCTAAGAAAGCGCGAAAAGCAGTTTGTATTCTAATAGCAGCCCATTCTTGCCTTACTAATCTAAAATCTTTTGGTGGTGCTCGAACCACGGTAGCTACTGCGGCTGTATATGCATCTGGTGGAAGTTGAGGTGATTCAGAACCCTCAGAAGCTGTTGCTGTTGATAATGGTTTGTGGCTTGCTTTGAAACCTTTCCATGAACTCATATCCCCTGAAGAACTTCTCCATAACCTCCATTTCTTGCTCTTGCCACCACCTTCCTTTCCCTTCATTTCACACATCAACACACAAGGTCAACAATAAATAAATAAACAAATAATTTCATTTTTGTTGGAAGAGGCTTACATGTTCATCTTTGTCTGGTTTCTTGAATCCGATTAATGCTTTTACCCATTTTCCTGAAGCACCCATCTTTGGGTTGCTTTGCCTTGCTCGAGAGAGAGAGACAGAGAGATTTGGTGTGAAAAACTGTTTTGTTTGGTTGTTTGAAATTGAATGAAGAGAGGGAGATGGAGTGTTTTTGTTGGAGAGAGAGAGAGAGAGAGAGAGAGAGAGGGGTTCGTGCCTTCGTGGGGTGTGTGGTGAGGGGGTGTTTCGAGATTTGAAATTCAAAACGTGCAACGGACAACTAACAAAGGAAAAGAGAATGAGGTTGTTTTATTTTTGATGGTCCCGCAAGTTGGATGCTTCTTACTTTGCATTGGAACACTGCCAGATCACGTTCGGAGTTTAAGATTGGTGTTTTCATTTTCAATTTCAATTTCATTGAGGTAGGCCCCACTACCTTTACCTTTGGAGTTTGAGTTTGAGTTTGAGTTGAGAGAAATTAAAAAAACATGGTGGTACTACTACTATGTATGAAAAGGCACAAAGGGTTTGGGGCGTAGTACCTGGAAAAAGTGATAGGTACTGAGGGGAAAAGAGAGCTTAAAGTTGTCAAAAATGCTACAAACACAGAGGCTGTGGGTGGGTGCAGTTAAGATCTGCCCCCTCTCTCTGTTGCAAAATGTGGCTGCCTGTAATTCAGATTCTCATGCCTCGCAATAATACCAACCTCTTACCCTACCAAAAAAAATAAAAATACCAACCTCTTATAAGTGTAACAACTCATTTTGGAGAAAATTACCTAAAACAAAATAAAAAAATAAGTATGTTTTTTAGGCTCTGTACGGTAAAATTAGTGGTTCAACTAGCTTATAAATATAAAATGACATTAAAAGACATTTATAATTAATGTTTAAATATGGGAGAGAATATTAATTTAATGGAAGATAAATGAGAAATTTAATTAAAGTAACAAGTGTAAAACTGAGAGAAAAAATAAAACATTAAAAGCTATAAGCTCAAACACTACTTCAAGAAGCTACTGAAAAACACTATAAGCTAATTATTATAAGTGCCTAATCTCTCGCTTATTGTAGGTGCCTTGAGGGGCAGGACAGCTGGCCCAGAGTTTTAACACTGTTCTATACCCAATGTGGGGATCGAACCCCGACCCGTGTAACAACTCATTTTGTTGGTACATTTATAGGTAATTATTATAGCCTAGGGTCCCCTACTATGCACAAGTAGGGAGAGTGGTGCAAGTTTGTAACTACAATTTTTGCTTGCACTATTGCTAAAAAAATTATTTGCAAATTGCAATAATAAGTTAACCAGTATTTTTTTGTAAAAAAAAGTCTATTAGAGTCTATCTCTCTCTCTCTTAATGAAAATTCCAGTGATTGACGAGATCTAAACCCGGTTAAAGTACTCCAACTACTTCTATCTAATAAATTTTGCTTATAGAAAAAGTAGTAATATTGTTTATATTAATTTGATTTTGTTTCAAGAATTGATTTTAAAGCACACTGTTCTGTATTGTGCTTCTGATGTTATGATCGGTATTACGCAGTTAGTAGATATTCAGTCCTTGATTCTGTCTCTGACTTCAGGTTTTGAGAAGAAGACTTTGTCCGATCCGGAGAGGTTCGATCTTGAGAGGCGATGTCGAGATGTTCGGTCTTGGTCGGTTCGATCTTGAGGGGCGATGTTGTACCTGCAATGATACTCCGACGCTCAAGTCAGTATTTGAGTGAATGAATGTTCTGTTAGAAAAGTGCTTACCATTAATGAGCATTGAATGGGGTATTTATAGAGTTTGAATGTGTTTGTGTTGGCGTTTTTGGGCCGTCCGATCTTGCGGGCTGATCTTGGCCATTGAAGATTGGACTCTCTTAATTATGATTGGGCTTCTCATCAATTGGGCTTTTGGAGAGGGGGGTGTAAATAGAAGACAGCATAATCACCATAACACATACAAAATCTAAATTTAAAAGAAACTAAGGATGTGTTTGGGATTTTAAAGGAGAGGGGAGTGTATAAGACTAATAGTGTAAATTTTCTAGTGATGAGAAGAAAAATTATCACCCTAAACCCCTTTCCTAGTTTATTTTTTAAGCTCCTTCAAAGAGGTTTATAGAGATAATTTGTTTCCTATCATTAAAAAATTTGCACTATTAATTTCATATCCTCCCCTCGAAACTCCATATCACACGTTAAGTAAATAATGTCTACTACTAGCGATGAAGACTAGACAGTCCCGTTGAAGTTGTCCATACGAGACGCAGTCTTTTGGGGGTTCAGATCCTCTTCATTTACTGGATGATTCCAGTAGTAGAGAGAAAGACATAATAAATAAAATAATAATATTTTAAAATAATAATATTTTATTCATTGTATCTTTCTCTCTTCAACTGAAACCATCTAAGGATCCCATTCCGTCTTTTTGGTCATTAATGGGATGGGAGGAGTGTTCTTCCACAAGTCGAGGTTACCCCATTGTAGTTGTAATAATTAAAGTGGAATTTGGTTTTTAAATTCTTGTTTTTCTTCCCTGTTTGTCTTGAAGAGCATTCCTGAGTAAACTGCACGGACCTGCGACAACTTCAACAAATAAAGTAATCAAGAGTCTGAAAAATGTACAACTTGGCTCCTACTTTTCATCGCATTTGCGGGGAGGGATTTGGAATTCAAATTATCAAATAAAATAAGATGACCAGTAATTTCCATCCTCTGTGTTTTCGATAATAGTGAAGCATTCATATCTCCAACTGCAATGCTGTGTCCTGTTCATAGGGAATCCAAAGACAAGGTACCAATGACAGCATGTACTCTCATTATTATTTTATAGCCTAAAAAGTCAGGATCAGTATTTTATTAGCGCATCTTTGATTGGCTGCATCATCAAATTCAAATTGAGAAGCTGAAACCGGCAAATCTCCACACCAAAACAAACAAACAAACAAAAAAAATGCTACTCTACTCTACTCCTAGAGGGGTGGCCAACATTCCGCGGATCAATAGTCAAACAAAAGTTACTAAAGACATTAGTGAGATACACACAGAAAAAACAGAGACGGATGGTCGATGACACAGATTAATTAAATACTTAAATAAATAATTACCTCAAAGTAATATACAATCCACTGAGATTACATGAAAAGATAAAATTGATATTTTCTATGGGAAAAATGTTTGTCGTCACCCTTCAACTTTAATCCCTATATATACATAATAGAGAAACAATTTTTATTACGAAATGAAACATCAGGCGTGAATTGTTATTTGGTGCACCTCCAATTCAGCTACGTTGTATATTTTGTTACCTTTTGTAAAAAGTCATTCGCACTAAATAGCAGCACTCTACATATTATTATTATTAACATGATGATTTGCTCATATTATACCCAGATCGAAATAATCACAATGAGCCTCCGTAGAGAGTCCAAACAACACTCTTAGCGACCCTTGACCTTTTAGTTCAAGTGGTAGAGATCTAACAACAATTAAAATTTATGTTAGAGCAGAACATTTAGCAGCTAGAATGGAGGTAAAGTAGTTTTGTATTGCGTCCACAATTTCTGACTAATCTACAAGTTACTTTCAAGGTTCAAGAAATAATGAAGTAGCAATGACTAGGAACTTTCTATATATATGATATGAAAGTCAAACCTGAGCATTCATCAATCTAATCACAAGAGATTCCTCTTAAAACAATAACGTTTGCAAGTCATATGAAGTAATACTCCATAACTTGTTGCCATCAAGAATGAGCACCGAAAAAATTATCCTGCAGAAACTGAACGAGACTTTTGTTGGGGTGGTACGCCAAGCCAAGCCTTCACCATGTCATACGTTGTGAAACTAATAGCAGCTGAAGGAACAATCTGGGGGAACATCGCAAGGAATGTTAAGAATTGAACCACTTTATTCAAGTCAATTTTATGAAAATTAATTATATGACTGATAAACTTTTGTGCGCTCCCTGACAACTGGGCGGTGTGAATCATATAGAAATTTGGTCATTGATATATCCCAAAATTTAGTGATCAAGAGAGAAATGACAGTAGCGTGTATTTTTTGAACAAAACCTAAAAAAAGTACTTTGGGTGCAATTTGATCTGCTTCTGATAGGTAAAACAAATAGCAAAACTTGAAATATGTGAAAAAGAATTATAAAACTCAGCTCACATAAAGTTGGATATATATTATAAGGTGAGCATTACCCTGATATAGTTGATGCTTACACCTGCAAACAACTGCCTCCAGCCCTGATTACGAACAATCGTCCTAAGTCCATCCAATGTATTTTTGTATCTGGTATCTTCATGAGCTGCATTTTGAAGGCTCCCAACCTGCACAAAGACAACATGAGCAAAAGATCCAGCAAAGGAATGCAATACTAATGCTACATAGAAGTCCATATTGACAAAAAGAGGATATAAAGTGTGCTGAAGCACCTGCATCTGTCTCTTAACAACATCTAAAGGGTATGTTAAAGTCTGCCCAAACAATCCAGCAAGAGCTCCACAAGAAAGGCGCATTAAAATTGACTTTTGATGTTCTTCAGGAACATGCATCTTCAACTTCTCATACGTATAGAACTTCAAACCAGCATATGGAAGTATTCCAGTCAGGGTTGGACCTGAGAAAACAGAAAAGGTGAGTGAGGTTTTCCAAGAATGTACTGAAAACTATTGGATAAGACAGAAAAATGCAAGAGATTATAGCTAAGCTGAGATATGCTATAAGAAAACATCTGTCCAGTGGACAAGGATTCCAACAAAGTCTCCAACAACAACACGAACCAACTGTGGTTAACATACATAAAGGTTGTAATGGTAGATTCTGAGACATACATACCTACACCCCTATAAAGTCCACGAACTCCGCCTTCCTTATAGACACTTGTAAGTACACCTTTAATCCCATTATGTACAGGACCCACGGATTTAGAATGAACTCCTTTAATACCATCTTTGATACTTCCTCTTGTGTCCACCACCTATGAAATTGTAAACAACAGAAATAAGAATTATAATGAGATTTTATATTGCATGCAATTCTTCCCTCACAAAATATCCCCCTCTTACCACCAAAACATTTTAAAAAAGATACAATACAACACAAAATATGTCCAAGAAGAGCAATCATAGAAGTCCACCGCATATAATGGAAAATAACTATTACTTACACAACTTTGGACATATCATGGAGTCATAGTCATATAAGTAAAAGGTTCTACCAATAGTATTGTAAGGAAAAGTAGTTAATCTGTTGAAATCCCACGTGCACCAAATTATTCGAAAAGGTATGAAAGAGTTCCCCAAAGAGATCAAAAATTAAAAAGAACTAATAATGTATTCTCACTTTCTCAGATGATGTGTGTTTTTGGACCAAAGTTCTTTCAAGTTCAAGCTAATCTTGACAGTATTTATTGACTTGGTCATTATGTTCAATCAGTGCGGATATGATTTCAATATAAATGCATTGGAATTCATACTTTCGGATATTATCTTTTGTAGGGTACCTCATGGACCATATATGTTGAATCAAAATATCAAGTTGTTTTATAATCCCTCTTATTAAGGCATGCTGAAGCACATTATTGAATATAAGATAACGGAAGATAAAATGTCAAAGGGAAAATAAGAGATTTCACTACTATAAAGGATATGCACATGCATTGGAACAAGTCTATTTCGAAGGTTCAAAGATGTTTAAAGGAAATCTCTACCTGATAAGCAAGTTTGGTACGAGCAAGATCTAACGGGTATGTACATAAAACTGAAGTTCCTCCTGCTGCAGAGCCAGCTAGAAGATCAATAAAAGGACCCGATCCTAACATGGGACAATTACCCAAGATCCAACTCTTGTATCGCTCATATGTCATAAAATGCAAGGCTGCATACGGAACAATCCGGATAACACTAGCTCCATTTCCCCTGAAACCACCACATAAGCAAAGGTTAACATTACATACACTCTGTAAACCAAAAAAATAAATAAATCATATCATGTAATTTGAGCCTTACTTATATAAGCCCATATAACCTTCATGCTTTAGCAACTTATTCAAAGATTGATACACACCAAGAGACTGAAATCCTCCTGTCCTTGTCTGTAAATAAATAAATAAATGAATAATTGAAAGAAGGTTGAAGAGTAACATACATGACAAAATAATAATAACAACAACAACTGAGTTTCATCTCACTAGGTGAGATGGGTTACCCTTCTTGAAGAGGAACATATACCCCTTTGTTCAAAAAAAAAAAACTTGCAGCTAAGAAGGTACAAAGAATGAAACACCACACTTGCAGACTACAGCTAAGAGACAACAAATAAACCTTAAAAGCTAGAGTTTAACGTGATTTTTTTCAACAAAAAAGGCTCTCCCGGAAGGTTCAAACAGGAGGCAATAACCTTTGAAAGTCACTTGATGAGATGGAAGCTCTGTAGCAGCGACACTTCTGGTTGAAGACGTGTCTGTTATTTATCGTGTCGGACACCGACACTGACACTTCAATTACTTGTATTTTTCAGATTAAAAACGATGTCTACGTGTCTGGTGTCAATGTATTCATAGGATGGAAGTTAACAAGGAAGCAATCAAAGAACTTCAAAAATCCAGCAATAGCCACACAAATCAAGAAGCAGAAACTAATTAACACCCTATGCAAGCCCAAGTCATAATAGAACAACGGCATCACATTATATATCCTCTCTTAACACACTCAAATCCTCTTTCGAATATTCTTGGAAAATTCTAGATGCAAGATATCTACCAAAGTTCAAACCGATCAAAGAATTACATAATGATTGATACATTTATCTTAGCAAAAGTATTTACATAATAATTGATACATTTATCATAGCAAAAGTATATCATAGATATTTTCCATCAATATACGAAAGATCAACATGTTTTAAATCAATTTTCAGCAGACTTATAACGCGATCTGCGAACACAGGCCTTGGATAAAAAAAGGTGGCTAACCTGCCAGAGTATCTTGACCCGTTCAAGGGGAGCAACAGAAGTCTTAGCAAGCGCACCGGCAAAGCCACCGGCAATTAATTCCTTAGCATAAATAGGAACACCATCTAAACAAGATTTCTCCCTTTGAATTGATGCATTTTTCACCAAACCAGCCAACGAAGACCCTTGAGAAGAATCCATTCCAAAATAACAAATGCTACGAAAATTTGATTGAACCTACCCACTCTGAAGCTGTGAAAATTCCTTATCCCATCTACTTCTTGAGAAAGATAAAGGGGTAGGCAGTTGTAACGGCCTAAGGATACCCAAATGTGAATAATCGGCTATGTTCTCAAGCCAATAATACCCTTCAGCAGCAATTTGATTCATCAACAACAAACAATAGGGTTTCTTTCGTTCCTTTCAATCACGACGATGATCGCTAATTCACACCAAGTGCAAGGCTTGTTTTTTTATACGATCATCAAAATCAAGATTGATAGGAAGGAGAACGGGTATGAAGGAGAGAATTTGTTTGGAGAAGATTGATATGATACCCGTTCTCCTTTGGTTTAGGTTTGGGTTTGTTTGATTTTAGTCAAAGCAAAACCCTTTTTCTATGTTCCAATTTTCTCTTCCTTCCTTGCAGTTACCGATTTAATTTCCAATTGCGTCGTATCTTTCGTGAGACTCTGACGTGGGAGGCCTGTCAACGTTGTATGTACCTGTTTGTTCGCTTTCGGCAGTTACCTCACCTGTTCTGTGATTTGTCCACGTGAATCCCATTCAATGAAAACAAATCATTGTGAGTCAATACTCCATGATGGTGATGTTAATGAATTCGCTGCAATCACAAATCGATAGTGCCCAATGAGCCGGCCGATGGTTTTGAGTTTTGGGTCGGGCTAGACTTGTTAAATAGAGGTCAAAAAAATTGGCTAACACTTTTCTCACATCTCTTGTCACTCACCCCACACCCCCTAATTCCAAATATCCCAAAACTACCCTTAATGAGAGGACATGTTTACGTGCGATTCGGTTGAGGCCAACCGAATATATTCGGCTGAGGCCAACCGAATATATTCGGCTAGGCCCAATCGAACGTATATTTTTTTGAGACGCACCCCTTTTTCTTTTACACTATTCGGTTAACCTCAACCGAATATATTCGGCTAAGGCCAACAGAATATGTTCGGCTAAGGACACCCGAACGTTATAAAAATAACAATGGGGTGTTGTTCCGCTTTGTTCGTTCGGGGAAGGGGAACCCAACACACCTGATACTGCACATACAGACTAAAAACCAAAAAATTTTCTGTCTAAGTTTCAAATTTCAAATACAGACTAATATTACTAACTCAAATTGGTATTGATTTAAAAAAGTACATAACATATAGAAGTCAAATTTCTAAGTCAAATTGGAAAACAACAATTAATCAACTAATTACTATCTTTACTTAAATTTACATAAGCCGGTGTTTGGATCTCAAAAACAGGCCTTCCACTTTTGCATACGACCCGTAAACAGTGTGTCCCAACTCTTTGCGACAGGTCTCCTGTTAACATTCCAAAGCGCATCGGGCGGGGGCATTCGACTTCCATTCTTCAAAAAAACCTTACAAAGACAAAAACAACATAATGTTATGTGATTAGGTGCAATATGATTCTTAGTCATTCTATCCACCACTTCCTTCTCTTCCTCAGTTAATCTACCACTGTACGGATGACCTTCATCATAAGATATGACTGCATGGTTATGTGTTCCACAAATAACCCTCAATATCCATCCTCCAAGCTTCTTGATAAATTTTCCTTTCAATCTAAACTGACAACAACATTTCCTACTGTTTGTTCCCTCAACTACACTAGTCCTATAATTTCCACCTTTTTCACAAATCAACATGCAAAATTCTTTACCTGATATCTTTCCGGTGTCGGATCTAGATATCACAATCACCATCCCAAGAAACCTGCCGACACTACGTACCCATGTCAACAACTCTTCACGGTTTGCAAACAACTGAAAATGGAAAACGCAAATGTCATTGTCTTCCTTAGGCAAATTAAACATATTGAAAAGAATGAATGTTCCGTACCTTATCCGTTGTGAACGAACTCATAAAGTCTAGTACCATCAACGCATCATTTGCTGCCATTTATATGATCCTGTAATAAAAAGAAAATTTCAAACAGAAGCTACTGGACTTGCTGTAATTACGTCTATTCGGCTGCCCTAAACCGAACACATTCGGCTCACCTTGACCGAATGTGTTCGGTTCCCCTTGACCGAGTGGCCAATTGAAAAACACCCCCCAAATGTGTTTTTTGTTCGTTCGGTTGAGGTCAACCGAACGGAGCGCGATTACAGAAAAAAAAAAAAAACAAGTCAAAAATAGCAACTAATTGAGATTAAAACGAAAAATGTGAGGTAGAGATAATACCTTATGATGTTTGTCAATGTTGAGAAGATGATTAGAAGGGTAATGATGTAGAAATGGTGGATACGGAGAGGAATGGAAGAGATGGGAGATTTGAGTTTAGGGTGGGGTGTGTAGGAGATGGAGGAGAAGAAGAGGGATGAAGGATATGGTTGGAATTTTTTTGAGTGTTAAGGATAATTTGGTCATTTCGCAGGGTTAGGGGGTGTGGGGTGAGTAAGGAGGGGTATGGGAAAAGTGATGGCCAAAAAATTTGATCATTTTGACCTAGTTTTGTTGGCCCATGGGCCATACTTTACTCGTTTTTATTTTATTTTTAATAATTTTTGTGGTTTCATCTGTTAAAAATAGAATTGAATCGGGTTGACCCACTCACCTAGTGTTTTTGAGCTGAAATGGGCTAGAAAAGTCACAATCCAATAGATAAATGGGTCGGCCCAACCCAGCTTTTATGTTTTGGCCAAATGGGCCGAGTGACCCAATTCAATAGCTCTAAATTTGATGCAATCACATTCGATTAGCAATTTTGGATCGTCTGGCTGAGATCAGGCATACCTTATTGTTAAAGTCAAAACATTCACCGGCTGATTTTTAATTAGATAGTTTAGAATTTAGATTGTCTCACTGCAATAAAGTCTATGGAGAATCTAAATTCATGATGTACGTATTTGTTTAGAGTACAACCTTGATCGATAATCATTGAATATAACTTTTAAAAATTTAATATAAAATAAAAAAGAGTAAATATTTAAATTGGTCACTAAAAAAATGTGCGATGGACACCGGAGTAAAGAGACAATAATACCTGTGTACCATATCCAAATGAGAATAGTTGCAATTTATAAAAGACGTGACATGGGGCAACGACATTGAAATTGCATCAACAATGGCCCCCTTACTGCTTGAGCACGCGTGAGACAATGGGATGCCCAAGGCGATTATCTTAGTAATTATGAAGATTCCATAAAAAATGCATGTTTGATTGAGGTGAGAAATGCTCATCACTTAATGTGTAAAGGTGCATCTGGTGGCACTTTCTGCTGGATGAGGTGCAATGACTAGTATTCATGGGCTAGTTTAATTAGGTCATGCCTCAGTCCAGAATAAATTACATGTTAATCGGTTACACATTGTTGTAAATTTTGCGATATTTCAAAATTTCTAAGTGGTTTTTGTGAAACAATAACATTTCGACAAGGACAAATATTTTCGACACAGAATATCCTTCTCAGCTTTGATCGAAATGAGTGGCCGATGTCCTTCCCAGTTTTGGTCGAACTGACTGGAGAAATGATTTGGTCGAAAACTGAAACTTAATTCCCTCTATTTTGTAACTGTCAGTTTCTTCCAACGGCTCCTTTTATTTTAAACTCATTTATTCCGTAACCGCGGAGTTAAACCTTTTGATTACAATTGATTTTTGAAACGGTTTTTTGACTGGCTATTGATTGCTGGAGCCTATGTCTCTAACAGCTATTTTCTTGAAGCCTATATAAACAGTTTCGAGTTGCACTTGAAAAACACATCAGAAAATTTATTTTCCACCTTTCTTGAAAAAGAGCTCTGGGTTGCTCTCCTGTTAGGATCCAGTTCTTCTTGCTAGTTCTGATACCTCTTTCGCTACTGCGATTGAGAAGACCCGGTTGTACCTCGGGGAATTTGCGCTGTAGAGGCGGATAAATTCTTCAGGCCAGTCGCAAGACGCCTCCGGTTGTTTAACTAACGTTTATTGTGTTCGCAGGTTTGTTCGCAGTATTTCGACTGCATCTTTCGACTGCAATTCGACTGCATAATTCAACAGCATCATTCGACTGCATCTGTCTCATTTGGTTCGACAACAAATTTCAGCAATATAGCCAACAAACTGAAGAATTTATCCTATGGCTGACGCAACCATCGACAATGGTACCAGTGCTACCGTCAACAACAATAGCACTGTTATTGTTCCTGCTGCTGTCCCAGTAACCTACGCGAAGCCTTTTCCTGACATTCTCCAAAATTGAGGTCTTCGCAGGCCAAAATTTTCGCAGGTGGCAGGAGCGCGTGAATTCTCTTCTTGACATGCACGGAGTTGCAGCAGCGCTTACTGACACCAAACCTGTCGAGCCTGCAACTCCCAAACAGGTCGAAATTTGGATCCATGCCAACAAGGTGTGCCGTCACACAATTCTCAGCACTCTCTCCAATGAATTGTTCGACATCTACTGCACCTACAAGGAAGCTAATCAAATTTGGGAATCAATGATTCTCAAATACACTGCTGAAGATGCTAAAAAGCAGAATTTTGTCATCAGCAATTACTACAATTGGGTCATGAGTGAAACTGACGAAATCAAAACTCAAATCAATCAGTATCACAGGTTACTAGAGGAAATGAAGGCTGAAAATATTGTTCTTCCAGACGAGTTCATTGTAGGTATCTTGATCAAAAAGCTGCCTGAATCATGGAAAGACTACAAGCAACAACTGAAGCACAAACACAAGCAACTGTCACTGAACGAACTGCTGACTCACATCATTATTGAAGATACCAACCGAAAGGAGAGTAACAAAGCAAGGTCGAAATCTATTTATGCACGTGCAAACATGGTGATGAACAACCCTTCAAGGTACGATAAAGGCAAACCTGACTCTTCAAACAAAAGGTATGATTCCAAAAAGACAACTAATCAAAAGAACCACAAAAAGAACAATGATCATTATCCTGGTGTCCCTAGCTCTGAATTCAAGAAAAGAGGCTATTGTTTTGTTTGTGGAAAGCCAGGACACTATGCACCTAAATGCAGGCATAGGGCGAGAAACGACAATCCTCCTAAGGCTATCGTCAACTTGACTGATGCTGGTGGAGATGATAATGAGGATGACTATGTCATTGCTGCTGTCGTTTCTCTGGTCAACATGGAAACTAATGTGAACAAATGGGTGGTAGACTCTGGAGCCACCAAGCACATCTGTGCTAATAGAGAAGTTTTTACCTCCTACACTGCTGTAGGGGAAGGAGAAGAAAACATCTATCTGGGTGACTCACATCCAGCCCCAGTTGTGGGGAAAGGAAAAGTTCTTCTCAAGCTCACATCGGGAAAAACTCTGGCCCTCACAAATGTGCTTCATGTGCCTAATATAAGGGCAAACCTGATTTCTGTCGGTGTTATGCTGAAGCATGGTATCAAAGTGACATTTGAATCTGATAAGATTGTTCTTACCAAGAACAACATTTTTGTTGGAAAGGGATATTATTATCATGGACTTTTTGTACTCAACACTTTTGATTTCAATAACAATGTTTCAACTTCTGCTTACTTGATTGACTCTTATAATATGTGGCATGCTAGACTAGGTCATATTAATTTTCCGTATGTTATTAAATTGCAACGTCTTGGCATGATTTCGATTAGTGATAAACAACATAGTAAATGCGATGTGTGTGTCGAATCCAAGATAATAAAGAAATCATGTTCCCCGGTACAACGTGAAACTGAATTGCTTAGTTTAATTCATACGGACCTAGGAGATTTAAAACAAACTCCAACTAGGGGCGGAAAAAATTATTATGTGACGTTTATAGATGATTTTTCGCGATACACTAAGGTGTTTCTATTAAGACAAAAAGATGAAGCATTTGAAGCTTTTCTCTCATATAAAGCTGAAGTCGAAAACCAATTAGATAGAAAGATTAAAAGAGTTAGATCCGATCGTGGAGGAGAATACATATCTTTTAATGTTTTTTGTGAAAAGTAAGGTATAATACATGAAACAACTCCCCCTATTCACCTGAACCTAATGGCCTAGCCGAAAGGAAAAATAGGACATTGAAAGAGATGATGAATGCTATGTTAATTAGTTCTAGTGCGCCAAACAACTTGTGGGGTGAGACTATCTTAACTGCATGTTTTATACAAAATAGAACTCCTCATAGGAAAACCGGAAAGACCCCCTATGAACTATGAAAAGGTTATCAACCTAACTTGAAATATTTAAAAGTGTGGGGGTGCTTAGCTAAAGTTATGTTGCCTGATCCTAAGAAAAGAAAAATTGGTTGCAAACCTCTGATTGTGTTTTTATTGGATATGCAGAACATAGCGCTGCTTATAGTTTTCTTGTTGTGAAAAGTGATGTTTTAGATATAAACACTATCGTGGAAACTAAAAATGCTGAGTTCTTTGAAAACCTTTTTCCTTTGAAGCATGATAGTATATCTAGACAACCATTAGTAACTACTAATGATGAAACTCATGAGGAATTGTATGAAGAATTAAGGAGAAGTAAAAGACCAAGAAAAGAAACATCATTCGGAAATGATTTTTATACTTATCTTGTCGAAAAGGATCCAGAAACCTTTTCTGAAGCAACTTCTTCTTCTGAGTCGAAATTTTGGAAAGAAGCCATTAAAACTGAAATAGATTCAATTTCCAAATGTAACACTTGGACCTTAGTTGATTTACCTCCTGGAGCAAAATCAATAGGATGCAAGTGGATTTTCAAAAGAAAATATAACCCCGATGGGTCTATTGATAAATACAAAGTTAGACTAGTAGCAAAAGGTTTTTCACAAAAACAAAACGTTGATTACTTTGATACTTTTGCTCCAGTAACAAGAATTTCTTCTATTAGAGTTTTAATAGCTTTGGCTTCTATCCATAAACTTGTTATTCACCAAATGGATGTTAAAACCGCTTTTTTGAACGGTGACTTAGAGGAAGAAATTTACATGACTCAACCCGAAGGATGTATAGTTTCAGGTCAAGAGAACAAAGTATGCAAACTCCTTAAGTCCTTATATGGTTTAAAACAAGCACCAAAACAATGGCATGAAAAGTTTGACAAAATTTTAATAAAAGATGGTTTCTCCACAACTGATGTTGATAAATGTGTTTATACTAAAATTTTGTGTGGAGAACATGTGATTATATGTTTATATGTAGATGACATGCTTATTTTTGGTACTTGTCTTGATATTGTTACTAGAACAAAATCATTTTTTTCATCTAGTTTTGATATGAAAGATATGGGTGAGGCAAATGTAATATTAGGAGTTAGAATCATCAGGGAAGGTGATAGTATCATACTATCACAATATCATTATGTGGAAAAACTTCTTAGGAAGTTTGGTCACTATAACTCTACCCCTTTGAGTACCCCCTATGAATACCCCCTATGAAGCTAACTCACGCTTAAAGAAAAATAGAGGTGATCCTGTTGACCAATATCAGTATGCCCAAGTAATTGGGAGCCTACTACATTTAATGAACTTTTCTCGACCAGACATTGCATACGCAGTTGGTCGTATGAGTAGGTATACTCATAATCCTGGTCAGGATCATTGGAAGGCGATTGCTCACCTTATGAGATATTTGAGAGGTACCACAAATTATGGTATTACTTATAGTGGATTTCCCGCAGTATTATAAGGATACTGCGATGCTAACTGGATATTTGATTCAGATGAGACAAAATCCACTAGTGGTTACGTTTTCACACTTGGTGGTGGTGTGGTAACTTGGAGGTCGGCCAAACAATCCATCATTGCTAGATCGACTATGGAGTCGGAATTTGTAGCTTTGAAATTGGCTGGTACTGAAGCTGAATGGTTGAAGAACCTTTTAGCTAATATTCCTTTGGGAATAAAACCGACACCATTAGTGTCAATACATTGTGATAGCATATCGGCAATAGCCGTTGCAAAGAATAAGACCTATAATGGCAAAAACAGACATGTGCAATTAAGACAAAATGTTGTCAAACAATTGCAAAAATATGGAACAATATCGATTGATTATGTGAAGTCAGAAGTGAATTTGGCCGATCCTCTGAGAAAGCCCTTAGGGAAGAAAGTGATATGTGAAACATCGAGGGGAATGGGACTAAAGCCAACTGATATTAAGAAGTGATGGTAACCCAACCTTTGTGATTGAAGATCCCATGAATAAGGTTCAATGTGGTAAAAACAAGTCACTTCTTGATAGTGCTAGCACTGAAAATTAATTCAAGTAATTAATTTTATTATTGGCCCTTCCTATGGTGTTATTGTGATGGTGCTAGACTGCAGGGTTAAAAGGATAAGCTTAAAGCTTTTAACGATTTTCATAGCCCTTATGGGTGGTGTATGACTTGCAACATACACTTGATGAAATTGCCTATATGAGTGTCAAGTGGGGCCGCTTGCATGAGATCCTGGCGAGATCTCTAGAGCACTCATGAATACCGAGCACGCGCAACACCGCAGAAACAACAAGAATTGTGGGGGTGTAATGTGATGGTAAAACCTCTAACATATAACATGTGTCTTGGGTTCCATAGCTTGCTAAACCAATTCACTGTATGCCATGTTTTATCTGTCTAGGACTGGTTCCATAGCTTGCTATACAACTCCGATGCATTACATCTACGATGTTAACCCAGGAAACTTCTTTCTTTATTCACTTCTAAAGATTTTGAAATATGTGGGGGATTGTTGTAAATTTTGCGATATTTCAAAATTTCTAAGTGGTTTTTGTGAAACAATAACATTTCGACAAGGACAAATATTTTCGACACAGAATATCCTTCTCAGCTTTGATCGAAATGAATGGCAGATGTCCTTCCCAGTTTTGGTCGAACTGACTGGAGAAATGATTTGGTCGAAAACTGAAACTTAATTCCCTATATTTTGTAACTGTCAGTTTCTTCCAACGGCTCCTTTTCTTTTAAACTCATTTATTCTGTAACCGCAGAGTTCAACCTTTTGATTACAATTGATTTTTGAAACGGTTTTTTGACTGGCTATTGATTGCTGGAGCCTATGTCTCTAACAGCTATTTTCTTGAAGCCTATATAAACAGTTTCGAGTTGCACTTGAAAAACACATCAGAAAATTCATTTTCCACCTTTCTTGAAAAAGAGCTCTGGGTTGCTCTCCTGTTACGATCCAGTTCTTCTTGCTAGTTCTGATACCTCTTTCGCTACTGCGATTGAGAAGACCCGGTTGTACCTCGGGGAATTTGCGCTGTAGAGGCAGATAAATTCTTCAGGGCAGTCGCAAGACGCCTCCGGTTGTTTAACTAACGTTTATTGTGTTCGCAGGTTTGTTCGCAGTATTTCGACTGCATCATTTCGACTTCATCTTTCTACTGCAATTCGACTGCATCTTTCGACTGCAATTCGACTGCATATTTCGACTGCATAATTCAACAGCATCATTCGACTGCATCTGTCTCAGTTGGTTCGACAGCAAATTTCAGCAATATAGCCAACACACATTACTCACATGTGGGCTAAATGGGACAATAACTCGAAAGGTGATCTCAAAACTTGAGGTAGAAACAGTGGCGCGCCAGATATCACACAACCCCTTTAGTCCCTAGCCATGACTCAGTGGCTAGTCTTCTGGTAAACCTAGAAGTCTCACATTGCTTTGGAATTAAAACAAACGGTAGTTTATTAACACCCATTTTCTTAATCAACTGAGGTGCCTATTAACTAAGGACAAAACTGTGATGACTCACCGTGGTTGCCAATGATCCGAGGTGGATAGCTGAGGTCACAAACAGTGATCAAAATCCCAGAGCGGCCAACAATCCACAGATGGGGGTGGTACTAGCAAGTACTCTGATGCTTAAGTTAGTACTAGCACACAAAGTAAAGAGGCAATAGTACATGCGTAGCTGATCCCAACGAGGGTCATTGCCATTCATAAGTTTAGAGAATTATAGACCAATATGCAAATTCCAAACATTCAGAGACTAATTTGCAACATATGAAAATTTAGAGAGATCAGTTTGCAAAAATTAAACATATACGGACCAATGTCCACTTTACATGCAATACATTTTCATCGAAATTTAATTTTACAAAATCTAATATGACTATATAAGTATTATTAAAAAAATGAAATAATAAATAGGATTTTAGCGGTTTGGTTTGGTTCGGTTTCTGAAATGAGAACCGAGAACCGAACCGAACCGAACCGCTCGGTGCAGTGAAAAACAAAACCGAACTAAACCGCTAGAAATCGGTTTTTTGCGGTTTTCGGTTTGGTTTGGTTCGGTTTGCGGTTCTCCTATTGGTTTAGTTCGGTTTTGAACACCCCTAATTATTAGTACTAAATGGTTTGTTATATACTCTATCACGCTATACACACGTGACACGGCCCTTTGAATCAGGTGCTAGTGATTGGAAATTTCCAATAGGAAAAAAAGTAATTCAATATTATTATCATTATTATTAATTAATAATAATTAATATGGGTCAATTTCTCCTAAGAACCCATCCCTTTTTTTGACAAAAAAGATGTATGTATTAATATCAATTAAATGGAGTACTAGAGTACCCCCAACCCTATACAAAAAGATTATATAAATGACTTAGCATGTTCAATATAAGAAAAATGTGAGTACCACCAATTGGTTATAACTAGTATGTATGACCCATGCGCTGCACGGGTATACATGTTCTTTTTTTTTTAATTTAATTTTAAAGTATTTAATTAATAGATTTGTATGTGTTCTGGAGTGGCCCAATAGGCCCAACGAGACAGTCCAGCGCAACCTGCAGCAAGGGGGGTGCTGCGCGCAGCAACCAGGTGCAACATGGGCCAGCGGCCCATTCGACCAAGGCCGGCCCACGCAAGGCGTGCTCCGCAAGACGCGCCAATGGCCAGGGCGCCCCTATCACTATAAATACATGGCAGAGCTCCATAATCAGGTATGTTTTGACTCACCTTGTGACCCTGCCCGTTGAAGCACCTCTGACTTGAGCGTTGGAGTGCCTTTGCAGGTACCACCCGCGTGCGGCTCAGAACTCGGTCCCTCATCCCAGCGACCGAGCAACATCATCAGCAACAACCCATCGTATTGATCAGGTACGATCAATTGGCGACCACAGTGGGAGGCCCGAGCGCTATTCCACATCAAACCATGCCGCCACGCCAGAAACGCACTTCTTCCAGGCTCAACACCTCTGGGCAGAACCGACCTCAACGGACCCCAGAGGGCATGCCTGTGACCGTTCATGAATCACAAGATGAGCCTCGCCAAGAACCCTCAGTACAGGGCGCCCGCGGACCAGTTACCCAACCAGCCCCGCAACTACCGGCCGAGCTGGCCGAGGCGGGAATTCCAGAAGCATTGCTAGAGCATGTGACCCAAGCGCTCATACAAATTCTGGAGCAAAAGAATCAGGTGATTGCTGATCGAGACGAACTGATCGAACGCTATGAGAGAGGCTCGATCTTAATCCGCCCGCGTGCGGACAGCGGTCACCAAGGCCAACCATCTCGGCCCCATCGTTCACCACCACGAAGAGCAGCTCCTCCACGTCGTGGCGTACCCCGACACAATCCCTCAAGAAGGGCGATCGTTCACAGGTCGCCCCCTCATCGAAGAAGTCGCCACCGACGTTCCCCCGAGGAAGATTACGACTATGCTGACTCGAGCTACTGACTAGAGTCGAGCAGGTCGCCAACAAGATACTCGTCCGACGAGTCCTCAGGATCCCGTCGATCAAGAAGCAGGTCGTGGGACTCGTATGACGAGTTTAATGACTACCGCAACGGGGAGATAAGAGATGTCTCCCGTGCCATCAGCTAATCAAGAAGAAACTATTCAGAGCGACCTAGAAGACGGTCGTCGTCGCATGCTCCACAACACGGTGGACCCCCTCCAATTGCTGACAGGTTCCCTGGGCAGCCGGTCGGCCTTTACGGCCTGCCCATCGACCAAACTTATGCCGCCATGCAGCCCTACGGGCAGAATCACATCCCGACCGGACAAGGACCCTTCACCAGCGAAATCAGGCGTTATCGTATTCCAAGGGACCTGAGGAAACCCCCAAACCTGAACAAGTTTAACGGCCGTGGGGATCCAGATAAACACCTCATGTACTTCAACAACTACTGTAGCTATAGGGAGCTAGGACGGACGATGAAGTGCCGACTTTTTCCTCAGTCGCTCGAAGGCCGGGCGTTAGAATGGTGGGAATCCCTGCGTCCCAACTCTGTCTCTTCTTGGGAAGGTCTTGTGGCAATGTTCCTAGCCAATTATACAGGCAACCGCTGCCAGTACAGATATGAAGAGCACTTGGACACGATCGTCCAAGGAGAGAATGAATCCCTGAGGGAGTACATCGACCGATTCAACACTGAAGCCGACGCGGTCCGCGACCTGTCAGATAGAGACAAGTTGAAATATCTAAAACGTGGTATAAGAGAGGACCACAGGTTTGCAATAGAGTTCACGTTGAACCACTATAGCGACCTCGGCATGTTTCTTCGAAGGGCCAACGATCATATGGCTTACGAAGAAAAATTGGCCTCTAGGAAGGGCGCCCGAGCGCGACCCAAAGAGGAGCACAACAGGCCAGGTAGCGAGCAAGAAAGCCACCGTGAATACCGACCTAAGAAATATGAACAGCGCACGAAGTTGAATACTCCCGTTGCGCAAATCTATTCTGAGCGACAGAACAGAGAATTCCTGAACATGAAGCGACCCGACCCCCTCGTCCTCAAAGAAAGGCGTCGACCGACCAAGAAGTACTGCCAATACCATTGCAGTAAGGGGCACGATACGAACGATTGTATGGCCCTCAAAGATGATATCGAAGACCTGATTCAAAGGGGAGAGCTGAGGGAGTATGTTCTAGAGGAAGATGATGAGTTCAGCCCGCGAGCTGAAGAATGAATTCAAACGACCCTACACACTGGTACTGATACTCGATCGATCAATAAAGGACAGGCGAGCACTCTTTTTACTGAGGCTCGACCTTTTGAAAGTGTGTTTTAGTTAACAGGTACGAGTGCATGCCCGAACACTCAGTAAAGTAGCGAGCGATCGAACAGGAACTAAAATTAAAATTTCGAATCAAAAGTACACAACGGGTTCACCACGGTCGAAACCGGGCGCCTAATCCACCGACCGTTCGCAGGCCGGCAAGATGCATCAAGCCTCGAATAGGCTACGCTACTTCACCCGTGTAGGTCGGCCGCGCGAGGCTACACATGGAGCAACGAATCAAGCCTCGAATAGGCTGCGATTGGTCGCTTCCTACAGGTCGATCCCGCGAGGCTCTCCGGCGACCAAGTTAAGAGTCAACAAAGAGTGCCATCGAATGGCCCAAACGAGAGCCGCCGAGCGGCCCAAAAGAGTGCCGTCGAACGGCCTAATCGAGTGCCATCGAATGGCCCAAACGAGAGCCACCGAGCGGCCCAAAAGAGTGCCGTCGAATGGCCTAATCGAGTGCCATCGAATGGCCCAAACGAGAGCCGCCGAGCGGCCCAAAAGAGTGCCGTCGAACGGCCTAATCGAGTGCCATCGAATGGCCCAAACAAGAGCCGCCGAGCGGCCCAAAAGAGTGTCGTCGAACGGCCTAATCGAGTGACATCGAATGGCCCAAACGAGAGCCGCCGAGCGGCCCAAAAGAGTGCCGTCGAACGGCCTAATCGAGTGCCATCGAATGGCCCAAACGAGAGTCGCCGACTGGCCCAAAAGAGTGCCGTCGAACGGCCCAATCGAGAGCCATCGAATGGCCCGAGTGTGATCAATAATGCGAGGAGCTAAACGGCCCCAACGAAGAACCACTGAGTGGCCCACAAAGAACATGAGTGGCAACGACCACATTCCAACATGAGGGGCAGCGACCACATTCCTCAAATAGGCCGTGCTAGGCTGCTCCCTGCAGGTCGAGAGCCCCAGGCGACCAGTCAAAACGCTTAAGCGAACTTAAGCACAATCGAAGCGACCTAAGAATAGTCGCAACCCCAAGGGCGAGTTCGATCTGAGTCGATACTTGGTAAACTGCCCAAGGGACAGGGCCGAGACCCGACCGGTTAAAACGATTCAAGCCCCAGGTCGGTCTTAAGCGAGCCGACCTGGACAAGAAGCTTTTCCTGCCAGCGAGCCTATCCTTCTCTTGCATGACCGATTTCATACCCGCTAAAGCAGAATCCAGAGCGACCTCTGCCACACTGGTCCCGCGCGACCTAACGAGGGGCATCGACCCCAGAACACCGGCCGGTCCCGTGCGACCACACGGGTGGCACCACCACCTTCCCATCGGCCAAACGTCACATCTTCTCAAACAACGGAGGTCGGTAGCGACCGACGCCAAACTCAACGATCAATAGGCGGCAACGACCGTCAGTCCCCTTCTACAACTCGAATGCAGGGGGGCAACGATTCAAGCCTCAGCCCGCTCTTAAGCGACCTAGGCTTGGGGGGCAACTGTTCTGGAGTGGCCCAATAGGCCCAACGAGACAGTCCAGCGCAACCTGCAGCAAGGGGGTTGCTGCGCGCAGCAACCAGGTGCAACATGGGCCAGCGGCCCATTCGACCAAGGCCGGCCCAATTCGGCCCACGCAAGGCGTGCTCCGCAAGACGCGCCAACGGCCAGGGCGCCCCTATCACTATAAATACATGGCAGAGCTCCATAATCAGGTATGTTTTGACTCACCTTGTGACCCTGCCCGTTGAAGCACCTCTGACTTGAGCGTTGGAGTGCCTTTGCAGGTACCACCCGCGTGCGGCTCAGAACTCGGTCCCTCATCCCAGCGACCGAGCAACATCATCAGCAACAACCCATCGTATTGATCAGGTACGATCAGTATGTATATAAATATATAGGTGTGTGTTTAAAGTATTGTGTTTATTTATTTTGGATGTTTATAATTATTTAATAATAATTAATATAAAAAAAGTTATATATGTATATTGAGTTATTCGAATTTAAAACATTAATACGATATTGGAATTCTGTTAAGTAGTGGTACGAAAAAAGCTGATCTTTAGCTATAACTTAGTGTTAATTATGAATTAAAAACATGAGATATTATTGGTTGTAATGGTTTGTTCCTCTCTTACACCTATGGAATAAAACATAATATAAAAACACAAAATATACGTAGTTATTATTAAGATATCCTGATTGATTATTATATTTGACTTATTTAATAACTTAATTTTCAATGGTATCCAAATTAATTTGTTCTTTGGTATTTTATTTTTTATATACAATTTGTATGTATGATTATTATATTTAAGATGATTATTATATGATATCCTTGAATTTTGTTGGGTATCGAGACCTCTAGGCAAAATTGACTTAAGATTTAAATTTATTTTAAACTAATAAGTTATAAAAAAAATGTAATGTCATTAAATGATTGGATGTTGGACACATACCCACCAAAACTGTAGAGTATCAAAGTATTTTATTTAAATTTGTATCTAAAATAAGTAGTGACATAATCTTCCTAAGGAAACTTTTTTTTGTCCCTCACTGGTATACTATTAAAATTGACCGTAAGATATTGTGTAAAATACTATGAACAGTAAAGATTGATTCGGTCAGTATTAAATGTCAACCATTTATGAAATATTAGAGTATATCCTATTGTCAATTTTAGTGGTTCACCAATTAGATACTTAATTGGTGTAATACCTAATCTTATTTAAAGCATCCTTTTTAAATAAGATGAAAAATTATTAAAGACACTTACATATTAAAGAAACTTACGCATAGTATTTATATTTGTATATATAAAAAGCACATAGTATTTACATAATATATAATATATGTAATTTATCAAAATATTTGTATACCATAGCGCCAAACCCATGCTACTCCATCCGTTCCTAATCTTTGGTACTTTTGGTTTGTTACACACATATTAATGTATCATTAATTTGCCTTGGCTAAATACCAAAATACCCCATTTATATATAGTTGTCTTGGGATAATTTAAATCAAAATAAAAGAGTCTTGAGACAATTAATTCATACTTTGGGACTCTAAAAGACTCAAAAATATAAATGGTATATTTGGAAAAATTTGGAGAATTGTACATTGGGTTTTTAAAAGTACCATTGTTTTGGAACAAAAATGAAAGCCCAAAAGTATCAAAGATCGGGAATGAAGGGAGTAGTAGTTATGCATATTGCACATTTAGAGAGTAAACAAATAATAGCACACTCCTTAGACTGGAGCATATATTAATAACTTTAATAACTTTCTGATAAATGTATGTCAATTCGAGATTTTTAATGGTGTGTTTGGTAAGCCATGCAAACCAAGAGAAAAGAAAGGAAAGGAAAGGAAAGAAAAGCAAGGGAATATACCATTTTTCTTTGTTTGGTTGTCTTATAAAATAGGAAGGAGATAAAAGTTTTAGTAGAAGTCAGACGTATACACGCCTGACTTCTAAAGTACTAAAATAAAAAGAAAAGAATTTCACGCTTCATTCGCCTCACTATCAGAATCAGAACACGCCTCTCCTCTCCATTCTCACTCTCACCCGAACCCTAAATGCAAAAAGCAAATCAAAACTCTTCTCTCTAATCCTTCTTCTTCACCCTTACTCCCTCACCCCTCACCGTCACCCTCACTCCCCCACCCCCTCACCGTCACCCTCACTCCCTCACTCCCCCACCGCCACCTTCCTCACCCTCACTCCCTCACCATCACCTTCCTCACGCTCACTCTCTCACTCCCTCACCGTCACCTTCCTCACCCTCACTCCCTCACCGTCACCTCCCTCACTCTATCACGCTCACTCTGTTCCTCTTCGCACTGTCCTCTCACGCTCACTCCGTTCCTCTTCGCACCGTCCTCACACGCTCACTTCTCACGCTCACTCCGTTCCTCTTCCTCACGTCTGGATCTGAAACTGGATCTACAACTGGGAACAGTAGATCTACAAAAAACGACTCAGTCACTGGTTCCTTCTTCTCCTTTCTTCTCTGGTTCCTTCTTCTTCCACGCGAAGCTTCCCCTACAACTCACGATTTCAGAAGGTTCTGTTGAATCTTCTCTGAATACTGAATCTTCAAATCTCTCTCTGGTTCGCGAAGCCAAACGAAGCTTGAATCCTTCAAGCTAACTACAGCAGAGACTACACAAGGTATGGATCTCTCACTTATCTTTTTTGTTTCACTGATTTCTTTAATCTTCAGCGAAACCCTAAGATTCTGATCTTCTGTTTTCAGGCTCTCTGTTGCAAGGTTTGGCTGCGGACCGTTCCACTAGGTAGATTCTTCAATTACATTCTGTTTTGCTGTTGATTTAATGATTTTCCTTTTCAAAACCCTAACTTCTGTGTTTTCTGTTTTGTGTGTTTGCTGAGACGTGTTCGTAGGAAGAATTTTCAAACTCAAAAACAACAAGCTCAGAAACTCATCTGTTCATTCACTACCCATGAAGACTATCAACAATGAACAACAGAAAGATATCCATGAACCAAAGGTTCCAAAAGAGCCTCTAGCACCAAAAGTGGACGCCAGAATAAGCCCTTCTTCTATTCGTCGTGCACCTTTGAACAGTCAAAATGGAAGGCCTTCAGATGCTACAGCAAGAACCTCAATTCAACAGAATCAAGAGCCTAATGGTAATACTTTGGAACTTGCTAGAATAAGTACTACTACAAGTAGTAGTCAATTTTAATAGTACTCTTTGTTAATCGAATTGAAAATTTTAATGCAGGTTGGGAGAAGCAGAAAAGGCACTGAATTGCAATAATAAAACTTCATTAGTTGATTCAGAATTTGTATTCCAAGTCCAGGCTCTTCAAAATCATCTTGATAAATGCAATGAAGCAAGGAATGTAAATGATTGGAAAACTATACTGAAAGAAACTGAGTCTGCAATATCCTTGGGTGTGGATTCAGCTCCACAGGTTAGTTGGATTGCTCAAATGTTTTCTTTTGAAGTTGTATGATTCATGGTATGTCTTATGCTGATCAAAAAATGGTTGTGTTGTGTGTGCTTCTTCAGGTGTATGCTTTACAAACTAAAGCGTTGTTGAAGCTCTTAAGGCATCAAGAGGCATATTCCACATACGACAAAATGCCAAAATTTGACCTTGATTGGCGTACTAAATTATTTGTCCTGTCTCGTACTACTTACCTTTTGATGATAGGAGTACAGATTTACTTGGCAGCTGGCAGGTTGGTGAAAATGTTTTACTTTCATATCTTTGACAAAATAGTACTCAATTGTTTGGTGTAGATATGTTAACAAAAAACAGCAATTTAGGAAATAAGGGACCACATTGAAATGGTTATGCTTGCAAATTAATGTCTAGTGTTAACAACCTTAAAAAACAAAACCGGACCAACAATTTATTCATATAATATCATAAAAAATTATCATCTTCACCCTAATATTGCATTCTTATAATTCAACATGATACATTATCTGAGCCTTATTAGAAATGACCTAAAACTTTGCAATTTTATGTGGTGACAGGTTTAAGGATGCTGTGACAGCATCTCAGCAAGTAGCTAAACTTGATCCAAACAACAGTGAGGTGAATGCAGTGGTGCGGAGGGCCAGAGCCGCAACGTCGGCCAAAATGAGTGGTAACTTGCTGTTCAAGGCATCAAAATTCCCGGAAGCATGCGCGGTGTACAATGAAGGACTAGAGCATGATTCATACAATTCAGTTCTGCTATGTAACAGGGCAGCATGTCGTTCTAAGCTAGGCCAATTTGAGAAAGCAATTGAAGATTGTAATGTAGCCCTTATTGTTCAGCCTAGTTATAGCAAGGCAAGATTGCGGAGGGCTGATTGTAATGCCAAGGTACTTTAATTTCTACTTTAATGTTAACTTTTAGTATATAGTTTTATTATAGTTAATAAATAACATCTAAGTTATTTTCTTTTGTTTTTCTTATAACTTGTAATAGTTGGAAAGATGGGAAGCTGCAATTCAAGACTATGAAATGCTAATAAGACTAAAGCTAGGGGATGGGGAAGTGGCCAGAGCTTTGTTTGAGACACAACTACAACTTAAGATGCTGCGGGGTGAAGATAATATGGATTTGAAATTTGGCTCAAATTTGGTTTTCATTTTAAGCAATGACAAGTTTAGACATTATGTAACATCACCTGGTATGTCTGTGGTGCTCTTTTGCAACAAAGCAACCCACAAGCAAGTATTGGTAGTGTTGGAGCAAACTTGCAAGAAATTCCCATCAGTTAATTTTCTTAAGGTTGGTTAATTTAGAATCTTTAGGCCTTGCAACTTGGGGGATTATCGACTGAAATATTGAAAAATTACATTGTTTCTTATAATGGATTTATATTTCAGGTGGAGATTGAAGATCATCCTTACTTAGCAATATCAGAAGGTGTGAACTCGGAAAAATGGATGCAAGTGATGAAGAGGTTCAGGCGGCAGCAGTGATGTCCAATGCACACACTTTCATATCACAGCTGCCTAATCAGTACCTAACTAAGGTAAGTTGCTTAATCTAGAAAGTTTTTTAAGCTTAATTGTGCCTTATTTGATTTTCCTTTTATTGTATTTGTTGATAATTTTATATGTATACATTAATCATATTCTGATCCTTTTTTTATTATTGCATATAATTTAACTAGAAATAAGGAAGATAGGAAGAAGATAAAGAAGTCACACAAATATATAGTTAAAATGAGACAAGAAACATGTGAAAATCTTAAACTTACCTCTGTGATTCTCATCAGAATTCCTTTCTATTTTGTGGTTTGGCAAAGGAAACACAGTCTTTAATTTTGGCTGTCGTCTTAAAATTAAGGGCTGTTGGTTCTATGCAGTATTCTAATCTTAATATAAAAATTAAATCTATTTGCACTAGTGCAGGGACTTCATTGTTGGCAGGTCCAACGGTATGAATAAATCCTTGTAAATTTAAGTTGCTATTGATTTTTATTCCCGACTAGAGTTTCATGACCCATAAAGAATGCTTTTGTGATTGTGCTAATGACTAGCTTGTTCCTACAATCAAATTGTTTTGATCAAATGGTTTTACTCTTGTAGACTGTAGTTACTATGATAAATCAAGCAATTGGAGCATCTGGTGGAGTTGTAAGCCAAGAATGCAGGTCTGTTGTTGATCAGTATGGACAAACGATTTTGCAATTGCTCTTTGCTAAAGTAAGTACCATTTTAAGTACATTCTTGCCATAGTCTAGTTGATTAGATTCTTAACCATGGTGATGACTTGGGAATGTTGACTATTTACTTATGAGTGTTGACTATTGAGTGATTGGTTATTCTTTTAGAATGATTTTTCTTATGGTTTTCACTTGGTCCTGTAGGCACAGCCAAAGAAGATCTGCTCCCAAATTGGGTTGTGCACATTTGATGGAACTCACGGTGTAGGGTAATCCCTTAAGATTTGTCCCTAACTTGGAGACTTTACTAAATCTAATCTATTGTGATTACCATTTTATTGAAGTCTTTAAACTTTTCCTGCAGTATGGGTATCCAGAGTGTGGTGGATATGAATGAAGGAAAATCATCTGGTGGCTTTCGGGATGCTACATGTTCTGCATGGGAGATGGCTGTCGTATGGACGCAGAACCAGCTGAGGCAGAATCAAACAGAAGATAGGATAATAGAGTATAAGTTGATACTGATATTTTTTTTGCCACTAGTTGTATCTAGCTATACAAATTGATTTCATTAAATACTTTAGATTTGGCACAATCATTAGGTACTATATTATAATTTGATATTGTTGTAAGATTGTGTTGATATAAGAATATAAATGAAAAAAAGTGTGTTAATGTTTGATTGTTTTCTGCCTTTCTTTATTCTAAGTTTCATTTGTTTGAATTTTTTTAAAAAAAAGTAATTTAGATTAGCTGGCTACCAAATACTTTTTTTGTTAAAAAAACATGAACTTTTAAAGTCAGGCGAAACTAAAGCCTGACTTTAAATCATAGTTACGAAGTCAGGCAATAACAAAATGCTTGACTTTAAATCATACTTACGAAGTCAGGCAAGAATAAATGTTTGACTTTAAATCAGACTTAAGAAGTCAGGCGATAATAAATGCTTGACTTTAAAACTGACTTACGAAGCCAGGCGAAATAAATGCTTGACTTTAAAACTGACTTACGAAGTCAAGCGAAATAAATGCTTGACTTTAAATCAGACTTACGAAGTCAGGCTATCGCTTGACTTTAAAACTCCAGACATACAAAGTCGACTTAATAAAAGTCAAGCGGGCGCCTGACTTTAAGTCCCCTTTTCGCCTGACTTTAAATCTATTTTTTGCACTAGTGACTACTTCAACTGTTGATACTTCTGACACAATCCCATGTCAAATCATCTATTTCTAGTCTTGCGATTAAAATAGGACCTTATATCATAAAGATATCCTTGTCACTGTACGTGTTGGAGCAATGACTATCTTTTACCCATGAAGGTACCCTCATCATTGTTGCTGGGCCTCTTGATAATACTACAATCATCCACATCCTGTACCCAGTACAACCTAGATACATTTTTACCCAAAATTATTTTTTTATTATCAACTTAGGTCATTATCCTTACAATGCCTAGTACTGCAGTTCATTTTAAAAAAACTAAATAAATAAATTGAAATTTTAAGAACCTCAACAAACTCTTCTTGGATGGAAACCCTTCCAACATTAGTAATTTGACTTAAACCACCTTGTAGAGAGCTAAGATTATGCCCCATCATCGTTTTCAAAAATTTCCATCCCATAAAGACAACTGCTATAAGAGGATAAAATATTGTAAATAAAAAAAGTGTCTATTAAACCAAATAACTACAAATGTTCTTGTAAGTAACTTCAAATTTGAAAAATCAACTTGCTAGTTGGACTTCTAATGTTGATATTCATGTAACTTTTATCACCCAATACAGGTGTATCGCATCGCGACGGTGGACAATGAGGCGTGCAAGCAATATAATTCTTCTCAAAGGGGGCGTCAAAGGTTGGTAATTCATTTCGTAATCCTTACTACGATGGTTGCATGTAAAATAATAAGAGTATATAGAAATAAAAAAAATCACTAGAGACAGCCTATTGGCTCGCAAATAGGAATCAAGTGTTAACATCCAAACAAACATTCTATTATTTGAAGTAGGAAAAACCCAGTAACCATACGGGATTACAATGTATGTAATTGAAATAGTACTTGAAACAAACTAAAATGAGACAAATATGACTCAAATTGAACTTAACAATTGAAATAGTATTCTAATAAGAATAGGAAATGGCGTGGTAAATGTAATGCAACATATCTAATAGGAGTGTTAAGGCTGACCGGTCTCCTCAAAGTATGGCGGAGGTAGATGCAATGTCGGCAAATCAAGGGGATCAAGTGCTCGATCAAAAAGTTCAATAGTTGGTTAGGATGGCTGCTTTCGATGAATGAGATTTGGGGAATGTGGTGCCTTTATATAAAAAAAATCATAGGATCATATGAATCTGGATTAAGGTTGTTTGTCCAGAACACGTTTCTTGCAAATAAGGAAATAATATTAATATAATTAACTGTGTAAAAATAGTATGGATGAATATGGTCAGAAAAGTGCACCATATACTGGAAGTACATAAGATTTTATAGAAGGAAAATCACATACATTCATGATATTTTTTTTGAAATTCAAAATTGATATGGATCTGACATAATATGATATTAATGATAGTTTTTTGAAATTCAAAATTCATAAAAAGCACCATGAAATAGGCATGTTTTTTTTTTCGATAAGCAAAATTTCATTCAAGGAGCACTGGGAGTGCTCAAACCCAACCAATAATGGTTACAAATTGTTTAGAACTTGTAGTGGATTAGACCACCATGGTGAAATAGGCATGTGTATTAATGTTATTAGTCCCAAAATAGCTAGAATATGATTCTCTAAATTGATGTTTTAATTTGAACAATAAATCGATTTTTGAATTAAAATAATCGGCAACCATGAAATAGGCATGTGTATTAATGTTAGGTTTAAATATGTTTTAGGCCCCCGCAAATATAGGGTGTTTTGGTTTAAGCCCCTGCAAATTTTTTTTTTTGTTAAAAGCCCTTGCAAAATGAAATATTTTGTTATAAGCCCTTCTCAACATATCCAGCAATCTTAGCGTTCCATGTTATAGGCTAACATTTTAGTCATAGAAAGGCTTATAACAAAATATGTCATTTTGCAAGGGCTTTTAACAACAACAAAAAATTGCAGTGGCTTAAACCAAAACACCCTATATTTGCAGGGGCCTAAAACATATTTAAACCTTAATGTTATTAGTCCTATTTTGATCATAATAGTTTTTTTTGATAAAGATCATAATATTGAAATGAGCTGTTTGTACTAACTTTTGAATTTGAATTTCCGATTAATTTCCATTTTTAAATGTTTTTTCGATTTTAGAGGGAGTTTATCATTTTAGGAAGTTTAAATTTTTGAATTTGGTTAGAGACATTATAATGGTTGACTATGGACTATGGAGCTGTGGAAATGGTAAGTATTGATTCTCACTCATTAATTTCATTTATGTTGTTGACCCACGATTTTTATTTATATATTAATTAATTTCGATTTTTAATTTATGAGTTGATTACGTGGCTGACTACTGGACAATGATTGCTGACCTGGTATTTTGTCATCAATTACGTAATATTTTTTGTCTGGTGATGTGGACAGCCTAAGTATCAGATTCATGGTTTATTATTACTAGTATGATTCACCCGTGCCAGCACGGGTCGACATTCATTTGTAACTTAAAAATTGACAATTTTTTTTTAGAATTAAATAAACAAAAGCTCTATATTTAAGTGCATTGTGTGTTGCTTCAAAAAAAAGTGCATTGTGTGGGATATTAAAAAATAGAAGCTGTGTGATCCCACACATATTCTTTTAACTTAAAATGTGTGATCCCATCTTTAGTTCAAATAAAAGACTTCATCCTAAGCTGAAAGAAATGTTACACTCAATTTCCTTGAAACTCTTATAGGAATTTGTTCTTAGGGTACTGGAACCCCTTGAAAAACTAAGGGCAATGAGGAAATGCCCTTATTCAGTAGCATCAATTTTCTGTAGAATTCAACTTCACTTTCCTGTACAACAAAAAAAGAATAAGAAGGAACTTCAAACTTTGGGAGTGTTACTTTATCAACTCAGGATCACCACAGACCATATGCTTAACTAACAATCTAAATTTGACAGAGTTGACATCTTTAACTCAACTCAAAGCAACATCAATAAAAATAGTACATCAAGTTCAAGAGGAACCCAGTAACATATATGTAAGAAAGCAGACAAATCTAAAAAAATTCAGGCTGACTATACCCACGTAAAATGCAAAATGTTTTTTGTAAAAATCAATTTCCATCTGTGAAGAGAAAAGAACTATAAACTATCAAATCCAACAATTTATAAAAGACACAACAATCAACAACACATATATCATCAAATTTTCATAAACACTATGCATAAATCCTCTACAGCAAATTCCAAACAGAAACTGATGTAATAGCAGTTCAGACTTCAAATATAATAATGTTACTATACTCAAAATTTGGTTTATTAGGATTGAATAAATTACATGCTTCAATAAATGATTAATATAGGTAAAAGGTACTTAATGCGTTGAGCCAATTCACTTGCTTAGTATTGCTTTGCTATCCACATCATTTCACATGCCTAAGTTTCATGAAACATATCCACCTGGATCATGATTTATGAATCAACCCAAAAAACCAAAGTCTCTTTTTCAGATAATGGTAGCTAAAAAACTAATTTTCTTTTCCTTTGCCATCAATATCACTAAAGATTAAAGGCATATGTAGAGAAATAGGAACATGGTCTTTTTAGTTGGCTCTAACTCAACCGTTTCTACAATGTCATTTGTACATATCAACAAAACATCATTCATTAATTAGTGAAAAATACGGACTGATAAATAATAAAAGAACGTAAAACCATACCTTTGTGGTCTCTGCCATGAAGAGGAGATTTCCGGCGATCAAGTTGCAGCAGCATCCTCAGCCTGCCATGGTGAACTTTTTAGCAACTAACTTTGATTGAGTAAAAAAATGAAAATAAGAATTAATAAAAAATAGAAAATTACAAACATAAAGCAAAAATCAAAGATCACATTTTGTGAAATATATATTGCTTTTGATCATGTCGTTACCAATCCCCTTGCACGTAGTTCTTCATTTTCTCTCATCTATGAATCTCTCTGTTTCTCCCATCGACAAATCTACATAACATCAATTTGCAATCAAAAGAAAAATCAAAACACAACAAACTTTTTCAGAACTTTGAACAAACCGAGCTAATTGTATTAAGTTAGTTGTTTAAGATTTTGAACAAACCCCACTAATTTTTGAACAACAATCTCTATGTTTCTGATTTTTGCTGAGTGTTTTCGGTTTCAGGCTGGTTGTATTAATTTAGCAGGCTGTTTTCGGTTCAAACATTTTGAATCGAAATGGGACCGTAGTGCTATGATTTAGGATGTTTTGAATGCGTACGTTTAATATTCATTAATGCCAATTAAATCCGAAACGTTACAAACGTGTGCTGTAGCATGAAACTTCCCCAGCACACCACGACACATAGTATGGTTCAGATGCTTCCTCTACACGATTTGAAGCAGCTGAGGTGGACTAACATGTTAGCGCATTTTGATGAGGTGGAATTACGTCACCAATGACGTAATTAAACTTATCTGGTGATGTGTAGTGTACATGTCATCGCTTTAAAACAAATATATATATAAGTATTAAAAAAACATAATAAATAGTTTAGGAGCATCAAATATATAAGTAATAAAACACATAATAACTAAGATATAAGTATTAAAACACATAATAAATAGATATAAATAATAGGTAAAGGGTTTTGCAATCAAAGAAGGAATAGGGTAAATAAATTGTAATACGCTTTAGTACCATCAAAATATGGTTCGATTCACTGCTCCTGTTTTTTTGGTAATATATTTCGAAATTAATTGTGGTAATAGCGTGGGGATTAAAATGGTGACGTGGATTAAACTGAGGTGACGTGGATTAAAATAGAGGTGACGTATTTATTGACGTGGACGGCTATGTGGATGTATATGTGGAAGATTCATGGTTTAATATAATAGAGATTAAGATTAAGATAACTCCCCTAACAACCCCATGAGATATGCATGATTTGACGAATTTTAGTGTATCATCCAACAAACCTTGAAAAGCCTTATTATTTCTCTCTTTAGAAATACTCCGCATAGTAGCCGTCCAAAAGAGAAAAAGGAAGCCATCCCTTTGAATCTATGATTAAGTTCTACACGTTTCAAGCGAGGGTGTTTATTCTTTCGACTTGTTCACGTTACAGGATTAGACAATATTGTCGTTTTCACTTCATTAAACCCCGCGCTACGCATTAATACATTCCTTGAAACAATCACTTAATTTCTCCCCCAGGTAGCTATAGAATTTGATTACAGTTACAACACACCGCAAATACCTAATCTAGTTTCTCTTTTTCTCTACAACCAGAAAAATTGTCGCCACTCTGTTCACGTCTTTACGATATATATAACAAAACAATCGCATGCATTCTCAAACACGTAAAAACAAAATTAAATGTGATTGATTCTGTCATCTTCTCTTTGGGATACAGAAAATACATCAGCATCAAGGAAAGAATTTTGTCTAGAAATCGTGCTATAACTTTTAGGATGATAAGCTGATATTCTCTTTCCTTTCCCTTCATATATAACAGGATCCTCTTCATCAGGAACACATTTTTCACCTAATATAATTGTTTTCATCCAAACAGAGTCCTCTGTTTTCACCTTCCCTTTATTCTTATCCTCTTTGTTATCCCAATTTCGTGCCACCGACAAACTCCTTCCCATTTTTAAGCTTAAACTAAATGACGCTCTTCGTTCAGAAGCTACTTTTTTCAAATTGCTATTATTGTAAAGAGACGATGGTTCCTTTGGAACCAGCATTGAAGGTGGAAGAGGTAACTCCTTTATTTGCACCTCTTCATTGTTCTCTGTTGTTTCTGTAGTGAAATTATTTTGTTCTGACCTTTCAATAGAAGCAACATGTTCTGAATTTGATATTGTTTCCGTTGTGATTGGTGGTGGAGAAGAAGAAGGATTCAATTTCAAATCTTTTGGTATATTTAATGGATCAACTTTTGGTGGAGGTGGTGGTGATGATTTTCTACGAAATCGAACACTGCAAATAGCTGTGATTATTGCAATGGTAGCAGCAAAGGTTGCAATGAGAAATGAGAAATAAAGAAGTTGGTGTATTAATGAAATGTTATCACTATAAACAGGGAATTTTCTTCCCATGACAAACATGCAATTCAAATTGTGTTATGTTATGTCCACCGTTGTTTGTTTCGTGAGGACTGGGAGGTGGTTTGTTACCTGCAAAGCCCTATAGGGAAAATAGAACCTGAAAGAACAAATAGCGGTTTTTTTAGTTTCTTTGATGTAATCCGAAATTGGTTGCTTGAATTTAGGAGTTGGATGGTAGAAAAAAAGGTGGCGAAGAGATACGAAGACAAAGAGGAAGAGTCAAAGAGCCAGTGATGTTTTTTGACGTTCCCATTTTTGGTAAACACGACAGAAATTCGGTTACAATTGGAAAAACCTAAATATACTCTTGAAAAGTGAAAATATTGATAAAAACAAGGGGAATCTACTTTTTCAACTATTTAAAAAGGAGGAGATTTTTTTCAAAAAAAAAAAAAGAAGGAGATTGATGCTTTGTTTTGTTTTGAAAATAAAGTTAGGTAAAATCGTAAAAGAAAAGCAGTAAAAGTTAGTGACTAAACCCAACATGAAGAATCTAGGAAATTTAATCGAATATTATTCGAAAATGTCTGAAACTAATTAAGAATATTATTAATATCTCTGACTAAATGGATTTTTTCTTAAATATAAGTGACCAAACTGGCTATCAACTTGATAGTAAATTGATGGAAAGTCTTATATTTTTTATTATGCTACTGGGTAACGGTGTTGGTTGGATGAATTTATTTGTACTTATATGCTACTGGGTAATATGTAAGATAAAAAATTTTAATATATTTATAACTTGCATATTGGTAGAACCGTTTATAATTTGGAGGTTACGTTCAAATCTTAAAAATTGGATTCTTAATTATATTTTTATCAAATGAATCACCAAAAGCTTAAACTACTTAATTTAAATCGTAAATAACATCACAATACAACTTTAAACTAATTATATTTTATCTAATGGATATATTATTTTTTGGAACCCTAAAAAAATGGTATTCGGCTGAAGCCTGTGCGGTAACCCAACTTGCACCGACATCCTTAGCATTAACGTATTGGCTTTTTTCATCCATTTTTGTGGCACTCCCGTTTTTTCTGAATGGGTCTCCCATGCTATTCCCTTTCCCATTTTCACCCTTATAAATCTTATGAATCATTATGACTCACAATAATTCATAAAGGAAGAACCATCTTTAGAGATATTCCATTCTTTTACGTTTTCTTTACTTTTTTATGAGTTATTTTTTGTTTACTTTTTAAACCATGCATAAAGAACAACGGATATATAATTGAAAATTAGAGTTCAGATAAATATTATATAAAATGTTATTTAATTAATTTATTATTTTTTAAATGTTTATCATACAACAATTTATGACAAACACTTAACATTAATAAACTATTTGCATAACTTGTTTGTATAAAATATTTTAGGATCGCTAGTGGAAAAAAGGCTTTTAACATCAGAGTTTAACATCGGTTAAAATTGAACTGATGTTAAAAATAGACACGGTGGCAAACTAGTAAATAAATGGCACACATAATACGCTTTTAACATCTGTTGCTAAATGACCGATGCCAAAAGTGAAGATACGGTGGCAAACTTGTAAATAAATGGGTATAAAACATACATTTAACATCAATTGCTAAATGACCGATGCCAAAAGTGAAGACACGGTGGCAAACTTGTAAATAAATGGTGTTTAGAACAGACCTTTGACATCAGGTACTTTACAACTGATGTCAAAAGTGTAAAATGAGATTCAAGTTCAACCATCGTGCCCTCTCTTCTCTCTAGCGCCGCCTAACCCTTTTCTCTTGGTCTCAGTTCTCTCTTCTCTCACTCTCAAGAACCTCTCGCGTTCTCTCTTCTCTCGCTCTCAAGAACCTCTCGCCCAACCCTTTTCTCTTTCAGTTCTCTTTCAGCAACCTCTCGCGTCCAGCAAGATCAAAGGACCTCTCGCTGTCAACCTTTATCTCGTTGGAAACCCATTTTCCATACCCTCCCTCATCGCAAACCCTAGAACCAGTTTCACCAACACTCCTGCTAACAGTCCTTCAGGTATTATTATCTCTTTCTTTTTATATACTTTATTTTTCCAATTAATATTAATCACTTTCAATTTGAAATATTGCTGTGGATTTTCACATGGTTTTGGCGTTTGGTATTCTGTAGATTTTCCAAGAAAAAGCTCTGCTGGGATAAGAGATAGTGGAGGGTGTTTACGGGACATAGTTGATGACAAAGAAAACGCGAAAATCGCTATTCCTTTCTTCTTCAGGTTTGCCATTCCCTATTTGGTTTTAATTCTTTTGCTGGTTAGGTTTTTGATTGAAATGCACCGACAAAAGGTTTTTGATTGGAGTTTTAGATTCTGATTTCTATTGTTTCCGTAATATTCAATTCAAAATCTCCATGTCAGCCTCCCACCTTTTTGTATTTACGTCCATGCTTTCTTTCAATTCAGACTACAGCTGTTTCTCAAGAAGTTTCTCACCCAAGTGTCACGGGATGGGGAAGAAGGCCAGCAGCTCTACGTGCGCTTAGTCAGCGATTAAGCAAGTTTGTGCCATTATCCTTTATAATAATAATATTATTCCCTGGCATAATTGGCTAGTTATGTTGTAGTAGTCTCAAACTTAAATTTCATTTTTTTTGCAGGGGATTCAATGAAGTTGTTAATGGGTTTGCAGATGATGGTTGGTCTATGTTACAGAAACTCAGTTTGACACATTAAAAGCGCAAGTGCAACAGGTAAATCTTTTACCCAAAGTTTCGGTTGTTTTTATATAGATTGATGCATATTCACCTCAAATTTTTCTTCCTTTATGGAAACCTTGTAATACCCTAATTTTGTCCTATCCAAAAAAAAGAGAAATTTTATTTTTAATAAAAATAATTATTTTATTTTTCATGCCATGTTTTATTTTATTTTAGTTTGCTACAAGTTTTTAATTTTTGAAAAAATAATAATTAGAAGTGAAGAAATAAAAATAAGCCAAGAAGGAAGTGGGGGGGTCTATTAATAATAAGATGCTGTCATGGAGGCCCAACCCAGCAAAATGGCTAGCCCAATTCGCCTAGCCCAATCCAAAAAAAACCCTATCCATTTCGCATAACCCAACTCCATCAACACCTAACCCATATCCAACCCATAACCCACAACCCAACTCACCAAAACCCTAAAATCCCTCCTCTCCTAACCCTAATTCGACCCCACCCCCCTTTACCCTAAAAAATGTCCACATTCACTCTCCCCCCCAAGCCCCAAAATGCATCCACATTCATCCCTAGAAATCCGCCCCCCACTCTCCTTGATTCCCTCCTTGAAACTCTCAATCCCACTTCCACACACAACCCCACTTCCCCATTTTTCCCTTCCCAATACACTCAACCTCTCTCTCCTAACACACTCCACGCCTACTCCTCTCTCTCTCTCATTCCCAACGGCTCCTCTCCCCTTTTCCTACGCCCCTTTCTTTCTCTCTCCCTCACACATCACTCAACTCACTCTCTCTCACACACTTCCCCTTCCAAACCCTAAACAAACTCACACTCAACCTCCATCCTTTCTTCTCATCTCTCACACAATCTTCACATCACACCCACGGCTCTCTCCTCTCCCCTCCTCTCACACACTCATTTTTTTCTCTTCACACACTCATCCATTCCTCTCCCTATCACACACTTCACACTTGGCACTCCCTTCCTTCCTCTCACCTTCTCCATACCCACAAATTCGGCCATCACCTCCCCCACATCTCACATGTCTTCCTTTTTATTTTCCCCTTCAACAACTCCCCCCAAACCTCCATCATATCAAAGAAAGTCATCATCACTATCCAAGGGTGGTTGAAGTGGAGCAATGAAGAGAAGCAAGAGCAAGTTTTTTTTGTATAAATAGGGTTCCCCACTTAGAGGAGGGGGGACGAATTTGGCTCTTAGAAAAAAAGGAGAATCTAAAAAATTTAGGGTTTCTCTTAGAAAATTTTCTTCCCCTTCTTTTCTTCCTTCTTAGTTTTTTTTTTAGTTTAAAATTTTGGTGTATTGAAGAGATCCGAAGAAGAAAGCTTGGATTTGTTCAAGGTACAAAAATGTAATAATTTGTAGTATTGTTGCTTTTTTTTGTAATTTTTAGTTATTATAATTTTGTTCATATAATCATTGCCATTGTATTTTAATTATTGTTGTTCATGTTTTTTTTCGTTTTTTTTAGTTACTGTTTTTATTTTGTTGTTGTCATGTTTTTATATTAGTTGTTTTTTTTTATAAATATTAGTTGATGTTTTTATAAATATTGGTTGTGCTTTTTTTAAAATAAATTATTGTAATTTTCGGACTAAAAAAAAGTGCTAAAAAAATATGTTGTTTTTTAAAAAAAAATGGTTACTAATTTTCGGACTAAAAAAGTGCTAAAAAAAATATATGTTGTTTTTTAAAAAAATGGTTACTATTTTCGGATTTAAAATAAACCAATAAACAAAAAAAATGTGTGTGTTCCTTTTTATTTAGGTACTAATATTTTCGGTCTAAAAAAAAAATAAATAAAAATGTTGTGCTTTTTTAAGTAATTTATTCTAATTTTCAGATTAAAAAAAAATGATAAAAAAAAAAAGATATGTTGTTTTTTTTAACAATTACTATTTTTCGGATTAAAAAAAAGTGATAAAAAAATGTGTGTTCCTTTTTTATTTTCGGATTTAAATAAAGTTTTTTTTTTCAAATACTAAAAAATATTTTTTTTAAAAATAAATGGTTACTAGTGTCACTACTCTTTCCTAAAAAAAAAAATAATATAATAACAAAAATCTTTTTTTCAACAAAAAAAGTAAAAAGGCCCCCCTTTTTATTAAATAATAACTATGACAACAAAAAAAAAAACAACAAAAGAAATTTTTTTTTTCTCTCCATAATCCGTTTTCAAAATACCACTTGTTTAGTCTAGGTTTGTTTTTTTAAGAGAAAAAAAAAGCGCTTCAAGAATCACGCGTTCTAGGGTAGAATAGTAAAAAAGGGTAATAAACCAATCAATCGTTTTTAGCGTCAAAACGCTATTTGCACCCGCGGCACCCCTTTTTTAAAAAAAAAAGCACCAAAACGCTATTTGCACCCCGCGTTCTCTTAAAACAGCAAACCCATCCATTTTTTTTACTACAAGCCCATCTTTTCAAACACAACCTAGTTCACAAAAAAAAAACGATTTGGTCACGCTTTTCACACCTCCTTTTTTTAATACAACCCCTTTATTATTTGCACCCCCCCTTTTATCACATATTCCGTTTTTATTCACCACGTGATACTTCCAAACCGTTTTCCTTTTTTTCTTTTTAATCGAATTCGCGTAAAAAAAAAAAAATAGGTTGTTACTAGTGGTCACTCTGAGCCTTGCTTGTTTGACCGTTAGGACTAACCTTCCTTTTTTCACAGCGGATTAATAGCGGTGATCACTCTGAGGTTACTCGTTTGATCATCGCAAACATTCGCCTAAACTTCTTTTTAGTTAATAAAGTACAAACATAATTTCGACTCCTTTTTATCACGCTTCCCGGTAAGCACGTTTTCAAGCGAACAAACGCTCAATCACAAACCGGTTGTCTATAGCGGTCACTCTGGGCCCGACTCGTTTGAACGCTGTAAACACCTCCTTTTTCAAATAAGCCATTTATGACGACCACTCTGGATTTATCTGTTTGGTCACCATGAACGGCCTCTAGTTTTCCCAAACTTTTCAAAAAAATAAAAAATACCAACACACAAATTTTTTCTAACCAAGAACTACGTAGCTTTGATTTCTCCATCGCACCCGGAGATACGTAGGAGCGGGGGCCCACTCCCGTCGAGCGCAAAAAAAAACTAAAATTTTTATTAAGTCTTCTTTTCCGTTTTTTTTTGCAAATAACAAAAAAGGGTAAATTAAAATGTTTTCTTTAAACTAATTTTTTTCTACACATTTAATTAAAAGGTAACCTTTTTAGGATGTTGCGGGGTGCTAGCACCTTCCCCGCACTTAATCGACCCCCGAACCCAAAAACAAAGGTTTTTTTCAATGTTTTTCCTAAAAATAAATATTGATGGCGGCTCCATTGTTCAAAAGCAACGAGGAATCCCTCCTCCGGATTCTTCGGTCGCTACAGCTGGCGACTCCACTGGGGACTTTTTTTTAGAGGGTCAAGCCTAATTTAATTAAATGTGTAAATTATTAGTTTAGTACTTTATTTACCCTTAGTCTTTATATTCGCATATTGAACCTTAGGATAGAAGACTTTTATACTGCTATTTGTTTTCTTGCAAACCTTAGGGTAGAAGACTTTTATATTGCTATCTGTTTGCTCTTTTGCAGTTTGGGTAGTTTTAGGTTGCTTATATCACACACATCACTTACACTTGTTTGTTCACACACTTCTGAGTGGGGCCTTATACCCGGGTCTGAAAAAACCTAGGACGAGTGGAGACGATTAGTGTCAGTCATTCTGGATTTTATCTGTCTGACTCTCATGAAAGTCTCAGCCAGAGTACGCTCTTTTGTGGTATCCCACACCAGGTAGCTCGCTATCGTTGTGAGTCATATCACGAAGGAGATTTCAGCTCTGGAGACCTTTGTGAGGAAGTGAATAGAGCCACCCGAAAGGATGATCACTAAAGTAACCCTAGATCATGTTGAAAATACCAATTTAGACATGGCCCATTTAGGACACAATGGAGCATCTTCTTTGTTTTATTTAGTATTGTCTTTTCCCTTACAATAAAAAATTATTATTATGTAGTCATGTCATTGTACCCAATAACAATGCATTCATGCATCATGTTGCTCAAAGGCATTATTTTCTAAAAAACAAAAACAAAAAGGCATGACATTATTCTTTTATTACTGCATCATTCGTGCATCTAATTCTAATTATTTTTCAGTTTTTTTTTTAGAAACATGTCTCATGCATTTCTTATATTCTTTCGCATATCAAAAATGTTCAAACATATCATTTTGCATGCATTTCAAGTACCGTCGGGGAATCATAAAACTTTTTTAAAGAGAACAAGCATTTGAAAGTCAGACCACCTGGATCATACTTTAAAGCTCACAATTCCCCGACGAGATTAATAAAACCATACATTCGCGTCTCATACACACTCATTCATTCATATTCCAAAAAATCAGGGCAAAAAAAGCAAGTTGGTTCGCCAACACTCATGCATCTGTTAAAATCATGTTAAAATCATGTCAAGCAAGTTGGTTCGCCAACACTCATGCATTATTTTCTTCCCATGCATTAAAAAAAAAAAAAAAACCACCGCGAGTGTCATGCATTCTATTTCCTCGCACAAAAATAATTGTTAGCTCGCACTACCATTCATTCATAATCATTCACAAAAATCATCATCATGTAATCATTATCATCAAATACATCATTCCTCCCTGAAGGCATCATTTCCGAAAAAATAAGTATCATTACTCTTGCATATCATCATAAGAAATATGTTTTAGCTAGCATTTTGCATTATCTACATGTTGCATCGCGTCTAACAGTAAACACAAAATCATTTAGAATAGATGGTCTTCTCAAGTGACCATTTCTTCAAGGATTTCGTACATTATCATTCATGCATCACGTTTGGTTCCTAGAAAAAAATATAAGCACAAAAATTATGTTCATACAACGTTAGCATCACATTTAGTATTCACCGCCACTCATTTATAATCATTCACAAAAATCCTCATCAAAAAGTGTGGACATCGCGTCAATGTGGCATTCATGCATCATTTCATTAACCTCATCACTTTGTTTGAATACATCATTTCTCCCTGCATGCATCCTTTCAAAAAAAAAAAAAAAAAAAAAATCTCTCATGTGATGGCTTAATGGATAGAATTGCACCTTTGAACGGCGAAGGGTAATATCTCAAATTTGTTTGTCGACTACAAATTTGAGATGTTGCTCTGCGATGTCAGGGCACTTTGACCCAGTCACACGTGTTTTATTTTCGAGCAGGAAGTCAAATTGAGTCAACTAATTGTCGAAACGTTTCAGTATATTGTGTGAAGTATTGAGTCAGGATCCACTCAATGTTTCATGCAAGTTACTCAGGGTAACGACAATCAGTTGCCTCATATCACCATTCTTGCATCTCTCATCATTCAAAAAAAAGGGGGGCATTGGCATTTCGTATCTTGTCTTGCCTCTAAAAATAAAAAAAAATTAAATCAAAAAAATCATTTTGAAAAAAAAAGGGGGACATCGTCCTTGCATCATTCGCATTGGCATTCCATATTTTGTCTTGCATTAAAAAAGCAACAAAATTATTTAGAATAAGCCACACTTTTCGAGTGGTCATTCTCCACGCATTTGCATCATACTCGTATATCATAATTTGTTCATTCATTCATTGCATAAAATAAAAGTTGTGATGAGAAGCGAGACGTTCATGCAAAACAACCATCCTTTTTGAAAAAGTTTATCCTTACTTGGTTGCTAACTCCGGGTGTTCCAAAGCACTCAGTTTTTTTTCAAATCAATAGCTCATTGGCATTTCTTTCAAAAACACTGCATTCCCATCCATTCCATGACAAAAGACTGGAGCAACTCAAAAAAAAAAAAAATGGTAACTCTCTGTGAAGCATTCTTCTAGTGAGCGTGCATACTAGGTGCAGTTTCTCTTGTTCGAGTCAGTCAGTTTCCTTCCTTGCCCTCATCACCCTCCAAGTCTAGTCCCGCCCCATTCGCCCAAAGTGTATACTCTTCCCGTGTTGGTACATAATTGACTTTTGGGTTAAATCCTCTGTGCAAGGGGGCAATTTTGTAATCACATAATCACCTTGTTAAAATTGCTTCCCTTTGATTCAAGTCTAAAATGTTGCATGCATTTGTCCAGTCATTCGTTCTTGGGCTTATAGTGTGTGTCCTGTTGACAGAGAAAGGCAAAGTTGGACTTGTTCTCTAGCTAGGAACATGGCAACAAATGAAGAACTAAGAGCAGAAGTGAATGAGTTAAAAGCAGAGGTGAATGAGTTAAAAGCAGATGTGACGCAGATGTCAGAAATGGTGAGGGTTCTAATTCCTCTAGGTTACACTCTCCCTTCTAACCCAAAAGCTAATCAGGGAGCTGGTTCTGTAGCCATTATTGAGAATGAACAACCGGCATCTATCGGATCTGAAGGAATGATTGGTGAACCTCGGGCTCAGATCCCGCATCCTACTGTTATACCCCAGGCTACTCTTCAGAGCTTCACTCCTCAGCTAGCTGCCATTCCACAGGCTCAGGACTTCACGACTGGAAACCCTGCATACCCTCAGATTCATCACTCAACTCCAACTATGGCTCCAATGCTCCAGCTCCCTCATAATGTAAGCAGCTTCCCTCAGGTTTATTCCGCTGAGCATCAGCAGACCAAAGATCAGTTTCAGATACTAGAGGAAAGATTAAGAAGGGTTGAAGGCTTCGGTTCCAGAGCAAGAGAGGCCAGAGACTTGTGCCTCATTCCTGATGTGGTGCTGCCTCCAAAGTTCAAAGTCCCCGACTTCGACAAATACAGGGGCGCGACTTGTCCAAAAAGTCACTTGACGATGTATTGTAGAAAGATGTCTACTTACTTTCATGATGACAGACTGCTAATCCATTGCTTCCAAGAGAGCCTTGCAGGGGCATCTCTCAATTGGTATATGAAGTTAGAACCATCTCAGGTTCGCTGTTGGAAGGATTTAGCCGATGCATTCCTCAAGCAGTATCAGTACAATACAGACATGGCACCAGACAGAACGCAGCTGCAGGGCATGAGCAAGAGGGACAATGAATCGTTCAAGGAGTATGCCCAGCGATGGAGAGCTTTGGCTGCACAATGTACACCTCCTCTTTTGGACAAGGAATTGGTCTCTATGTTTTTGGAGACTTTGCCACCACTATACTATGATCGTTTGATCAGCAGTGCATCCTCCAATTTTTCAGATGTGGTGATTGTTGGGGAGAGGATAGAGAACGGACTAAGAAGTGGCAAGATCGCCCAGAGTTCCCCAGGTAACACAAGTGCGCACAAAAACCCATCTTCCGGGTTTCCTGCAAAGAAGAATGAAGAAGCTAATCCAATAACAGGCCAAAAAAAGTCGCCTCGATACGACCCTATCCCTATGTCGTATACCAACCTATGCAGATGCCTAATCAGCCACAATTTGATCTCCCCTCGTGAGATGAAGCCAGTACAACCTCCATTCCCAAAAGGATACAACCCACAGGCCACTTGTGAATTCCATGCTGGGGCAATCGGTCACTCTGCCGAAAAATGTTATCTTTTGAAACATTTGGTTCAGGGTCTTATTGATTCAAGGCGATTAACCTTTGAAGAGGGTGGTGAAGGATTTAACCCTCTGAGTTCAGAGCTATCAGGTCAAAATGACAACAGTTGAAGATGATCAAAATGTTGAAGGCAGCATCATCTTTCCCGTGCTGTTCATAGTATGTATGAGTGACTGTTGATTTTTTTTTATGTAGTTTTTCAGTTCAAAGCATTTATCTGTGATGCAATCCTCTGGCTCTGCCCAAGGCCTTAGGATATTTCAATAAGGGCACATGTTCCTTTTCAATATTGTCATCAATAAAAAGTTACTTTCCTCACTAAAACCTTTGAGTCCTCCATGCTGGGGCAGTTCTGTGATCACTAAGTTTCCTCGTCAATACCATATTCCTTGAGTGCAAGTCTTTCAAAAGATAAAAATAAACAAGAAAATAAGCTCGCTAGGTTGAAAACCCGCAAAGGGCGGCCTAGGAAAAAAAAAGAGCGCCCGGTGGATTGAAAACTCGCAAAGAGCGGTCCAGGCAAAAATCAGGGCATAAAAAAAAATGCAAAGAAAAGAGCAAACACATATAGATAGGTGAACTGTTGTCATGTTTTACAAAAAATAAATGAATAAGCAATCGGGATCTGAAATAAAGTTTGGCCATCTCTACCAAAATCCCAGAAGGTCCCTTTCCTACCCACCTTAAGCCAAGAAAAACCAAAATACAAAAAGCACCCTAGACAAGGATCACCTCAAATATCAAAAAAGCAGTGCATCACTTTTTACCAGCTCACCCAAGTCAAAGAAAAAAAAAAGAAAGAAAATCAAAAAAGGGATTCAAAAATGAAAATCCCAAAACAAAAGAAAATACAAAAGAAATGTAAGTGGTGAGCTGGTACATATTGCTACCAAACACAAGAGACCTTTGTCTCAATAAACCATCAAACACTTCATCATTCTCATACACCCCTCCTTCCATAAAACCGCAAACACTTCCCTTTGACCTTGGCATCCCGCCTTCCACAGACCCTTAGCCAGGAATAAAACTTCCAAACACCTCATCAAGCCAATTAACCATCATAAATCATCGATTGTCAGCCAATGCCGAACAAAAATCATCCCACCATTAGCCCCAAACACTTCGATAAACCCAATCATCCATTCACAACAAAACACCATAATCCCGAAAAGTCCATGACCGGTTGCTTTCGTTTTCTCATTTTTTAAATCTAGAGACAACTAAGTTTATCTGTCTACAATGTGGTTGCTAAAAAAGAAAAACAAACGATCAGAAAAAAAAGAAAGCTGATCAAAAAAAAAAAAAAAAAAAAAAAAAAAAACCTCAGGAAAAAGAAATGAGGGAGCAAAAACAAACAGTCAGAAAAAAGGAAGCTGACGGAAAAAGAAAGACTTGCACTTCAAACGCATTCAAGCTGCATTGAAACAATGTTTAGTGATCACCAAGTGAGGCTTCTTTCACACCAAAGGTCAAGACATTAGTAGAGAACCAATGATTTGCACTGAGAACACCACTCGGATCTAAAAGTTGGGGCATTCTCTTCACCACTCACCCACCCTGGTCTTGGGAAAACCTGTTCAGTGTCCATCCCATGTTCACTCCAGTTTGTCAATATCACCAAACAGGGGCAAGCCTTTCATTCATAGTCACCAAGCCTAGATTGGGGCAGTCCGGCAAAAGCCATTGCCTTTCACCCCTTCACCTGCCATGTCTCAAACACCTGTCTGACATTTGCACTCTTTTGTATACTTACTAGACAATGCTTCAAAGAGAGAGAATACAAGGTGAGTCATCATGGAAAGGAGGAGAAAGAATAAATGAGCTGGTTGATAAATAAAAAGCTTGAGAGCACTGGGTTTTGAATTTAACTCAAATGTTTCGAAAGAATAATCAAAATTCACCTTCACTTTTTGCATCCAAAGGCTCGCATCTTATCATCACGAAATGTTCACAAAAATGTTATTTTCGCCTCATGCATCTGGGTATCTCATTTTTCCCGTAACAACAAGGCATCGCATTCGCACTGGCATCTCATAGTAGAAGCAATAAAGGAAAAGCAAAAATCCTTTCATGTCATTGCATTTGCATCATATTTTAGAAAAGGAATAAAAAACAAAAGTTTCCCATTTCATTCATCATTCAAGTTAAGAAATGAACAACAAGAGCATTCCATTCAATAAATCACTACATACATTTGCATACCAAGACAATCCACCATTGCATAAATCACTTGCATGACCTGCACCATTCAAATGCATTGTTAAGTGAATACAGATAAGCACCAAATGTTAGTCCTCATGCTTGCTACCAAAAAAAAAGAGAACCAGAAAGCTTGGACCCGCTGGTCCCCAGAATTCAACTTTCCAAAGAATTTTCTGAACCATTTGCTTTGGACCTGTTGGCCCCCAGATTATAGAGCTTATGTGCTCGCCCTATACTTATAGAGCTTATATGCTCGCCCTATACTTGTAGAGTTTATGTGCTCGCCCTATACTTATAGAGCTTATGTGCTCGTCCTATACTTATAGAGCTCGTATGCTCGCCCAGAATCTGCTCCTCCTCATAGAGAGAAAAAGAGGAAGAGCAAAGAAGAGAAAGTTTTCCTTTGCATGTCATTCCATTAAAATACAGGAGCATTCCATGTCATCATTACACCAGAATCATAGCATTGCATGCATTTGCATAGCACGCCCTTGCATAACATGCCCCCGCGTAACATGCGTCCACACTCCATGCACCATTCCTCGTATCAGCCGACATATGCAGGTACCTCAATCCAGCGCAGCAGCATAAGCCATTTCAATCAATCAATCAACAGGATTCGTGAATCCCTTCAGGACCCAAGCGTCCCTTCAAAAGCAGAGTTCACCTCGTATTCGAGCTGCGAGCAGATCCTTCAGACCCCCAGCGGTCCTTCAGAGCCCAGGCGCTCCTTCAGACCAACAATAGTCCTTCAATCCAGATCGCACGTCGCGTTAATCGAGCAACCGACGGATCATCCGGCCCCAGGCCCTTCAGACTAGCTGTGCCCGCCTAAAAAACACAGTGCACGTCCTTCGTGGTTATATCAGTTCCGGACCTGATTAACCCTAATGGCCGCTCGAAAAGGCCACCCCCAGACCGTATCTCTAGTACCATAGCTAGAAGCGCTCCTTCAGACCCATTGGTCCTTCAGGCTTAGGCATGCCCCTCAGACCCCGACGGTCCCTCAGTCGAACTCAGGTCGATGCGCCAAGCATTGATTTTGAGCTAGACCTTCAGAGCCCCAGTGTTCCTTCAGAGCCCCAGTGCTCCTTCAGATCCCTAGCAAGCCCCGGTGCTCCCTATTTACTTTCAGTCTAAATCAGCCCAGTTTTCATAAATTTTTCAAAACAAAAAAAACCAAAGTACCTCAGTCCGGACAAAATTAGCGTCTTTTCTATCTTCATTTCTATTTTCCTCGAGAAATTCGGAATCCCTCCGATTTCCTAGCAAAATATAAATAAAGAGGGGCAGCTGTAATACCCTAATTTTGTCCTATCCAAAAAAAAGAGAAATTTTATTTTTAATAAAAATAATTATTTTATTTTTCATGCCATGTTTTATTTTATTTTAGTTTGCTACAAGTTTTTAATTTTTGAAAAAATAATAATTAGAAGTGAAGAAATAAAAATAAGCCAAGAAGGAAGTGGGGGGGTCTATTAATAATAAGATGCTGTCATGGAGGCCCAACCCAGCAAAATGGCTAGCCCAATTCGCCTAGCCCAATCCAAAAAAAACCCTATCCATTTCGCATAACCCAACTCCATCAACACCTAACCCATATCCAACCCATAACCCACAACCCAACTCACCAAAACCCTAAAATCCCTCCTCTCCTAACCCTAATTCGACCCCACCCCCCTTTACCCTAAAAAATGTCCACATTCACTCTCCCCCCCAAGCCCCAAAATGCATCCACATTCATCCCTAGAAATCCGCCCCCCACTCTCCTTGATTCCCTCCTTGAAACTCTCAATCCCACTTCCACACACAACCCCACTTCCCCATTTTTCCCTTCCCAATACACTCAACCTCTCTCTCCTAACACACTCCACGCCTACTCCTCTCTCTCTCTCATTCCCAACGGCTCCTCTCCCCTTTTCCTACGCCCCTTTCTTTCTCTCTCCCTCACACATCACTCAACTCACTCTCTCTCACACACTTCCCCTTCCAAACCCTAAACAAACTCACACTCAACCTCCATCCTTTCTTCTCATCTCTCACACAATCTTCACATCACACCCACGGCTCTCTCCTCTCCCCTCCTCTCACACACTCATTTTTTTCTCTTCACACACTCATCCATTCCTCTCCCTATCACACACTTCACACTTGGCACTCCCTTCCTTCCTCTCACCTTCTCCATACCCACAAATTCGGCCATCACCTCCCCCACATCTCACATGTCTTCCTTTTTATTTTCCCCTTCAACAACTCCCCCCAAACCTCCATCATATCAAAGAAAGTCATCATCACTATCCAAGGGTGGTTGAAGTGGAGCAATGAAGAGAAGCAAGAGCAAGTTTTTTTTGTATAAATAGGGTTCCCCACTTAGAGGAGGGGGGACGAATTTGGCTCTTAGAAAAAAAGGAGAATCTAAAAAATTTAGGGTTTCTCTTAGAAAATTTTCTTCCCCTTCTTTTCTTCCTTCTTAGTTTTTTTTTTAGTTTAAAATTTTGGTGTATTGAAGAGATCCGAAGAAGAAAGCTTGGATTTGTTCAAGGTACAAAAATGTAATAATTTGTAGTATTGTTGCTTTTTTTTGTAATTTTTAGTTATTATAATTTTGTTCATATAATCATTGCCATTGTATTTTAATTATTGTTGTTCATGTTTTTTTTCGTTTTTTTTAGTTACTGTTTTTATTTTGTTGTTGTCATGTTTTTATATTAGTTGTTTTTTTTTTATAAATATTAGTTGATGTTTTTATAAATATTGGTTGTGCTTTTTTTAAAATAAATTATTGTAATTTTCGGACTAAAAAAAAGTGCTAAAAAAATATGTTGTTTTTTAAAAAAAAATGGTTACTAATTTTCGGACTAAAAAAGTGCTAAAAAAAATATATGTTGTTTTTTAAAAAAATGGTTACTATTTTCGGATTTAAAATAAACCAATAAACAAAAAAAATGTGTGTGTTCCTTTTTATTTAGGTACTAATATTTTCGGTCTAAAAAAAAAATAAATAAAAATGTTGTGCTTTTTTAAGTAATTTATTCTAATTTTCAGATTAAAAAAAAATGATAAAAAAAAAAGATATGTTGTTTTTTTTAACAATTACTATTTTTCGGATTAAAAAAAAGTGATAAAAAAATGTGTGTTCCTTTTTTATTTTCGGATTTAAATAAAGTTTTTTTTTCAAATACTAAAAAATATTTTTTTTAAAAATAAATGGTTACTAGTGTCACTACTCTTTCCTAAAAAAAAAAATAATATAATAACAAAAATCTTTTTTTCAACAAAAAAAGTAAAAAGGCCCCCCTTTTTATTAAATAATAACTATGACAACAAAAAAAAAAACAACAAAAGAAATTTTTTTTTTCTCTCCATAATCCGTTTTCAAAATACCACTTGTTTAGTCTAGGTTTGTTTTTTTAAGAGAAAAAAAAAGCGCTTCAAGAATCACGCGTTCTAGGGTAGAATAGTAAAAAAGGGTAATAAACCAATCAATCGTTTTTAGCGTCAAAACGCTATTTGCACCCGCGGCACCCCTTTTTTAAAAAAAAAAGCACCAAAACGCTATTTGCACCCCGCGTTCTCTTAAAACAGCAAACCCATCCATTTTTTTTACTACAAGCCCATCTTTTCAAACACAACCTAGTTCACAAAAAAAAAAACGATTTGGTCACGCTTTTCACACCTCCTTTTTTTAATACAACCCCTTTATTATTTGCACCCCCCCTTTTATCACATATTCCGTTTTTATTCACCACGTGATACTTCCAAACCGTTTTCCTTTTTTTCTTTTTAATCGAATTCGCGTAAAAAAAAAAAATAGGTTGTTACTAGTGGTCACTCTGAGCCTTGCTTGTTTGACCGTTAGGACTAACCTTCCTTTTTTCACAGCGGATTAATAGCGGTGATCACTCTGAGGTTACTCGTTTGATCATCGCAAACATTCGCCTAAACTTCTTTTTAGTTAATAAAGTACAAACATAATTTCGACTCCTTTTTATCACGCTTCCCGGTAAGCACGTTTTCAAGCGAACAAACGCTCAATCACAAACCGGTTGTCTATAGCGGTCACTCTGGGCCCGACTCGTTTGAACGCTGTAAACACCTCCTTTTTCAAATAAGCCATTTATGACGACCACTCTGGATTTATCTGTTTGGTCACCATGAACGGCCTCTAGTTTTCCCAAACTTTTCAAAAAAATAAAAAATACCAACACACAAATTTTTTCTAACCAAGAACTACGTAGCTTTGATTTCTCCATCGCACCCGGAGATACGTAGGAGCGGGGGCCCACTCCCGTCGAGCGCAAAAAAAAACTAAAATTTTTATTAAGTCTTCTTTTCCGTTTTTTTTTGCAAATAACAAAAAAGGGTAAATTAAAATGTTTTCTTTAAACTAATTTTTTTCTACACATTTAATTAAAAGGTAACCTTTTTAGGATGTTGCGGGGTGCTAGCACCTTCCCCGCACTTAATCGACCCCCGAACCCAAAAACAAAGGTTTTTTTCAATGTTTTTCCTAAAAATAAATATTGATGGCGGCTCCATTGTTCAAAAGCAACGAGGAATCCCTCCTCCGGATTCTTCGGTCGCTACAAACCTGTATCTTTGTACTTCATCTTGCTTCTCACTCAATATTATGGTCCTTTTGAAAATTTGCTGAGATGAAAATTTCGCATCAGTACTAACAAATCTTAATGACTAAGCAAGTGCCTATTTTGTGTTTTTGTTCTTTTATATTATTGTCATTAGTATTTTTGGATGAAAATCACAAGTAGATGCTACATTAGTTTTGGAAAGCAAGTATTTACTATAATTAGTACATTTTTCAGATTGGTGGTAATTTGACTGTAGGTGGTATTGATTATTTTCAGATTGGTGGTAATTTGACTGTAGGTGGTAATTTGACTCTCAGTGCGTGTGTGAGTGTGTGTGGTGTGTTTGAGGAAAAGAAAACTGAACTTCAAACAAAAGTACTTGAAGTATATGAGACTTCATCAACTGAAACCAAGGTGATGATCACAATATTCATACATACATACACATATATTATACATATACATATACATATACATATACATATACATATACATATATTGTACATACATGGCCCTTGTTAAAATTTTGATAACTTGACAGGGTTTGGTCAAAGAACGTGATGAAGCAGGGCTAAAGAAGCACTCAACAGCAGTTCACAAATTCCTAGAAGAGCTTGTTAAAATTGGTAAAATATTTATTGTCTTTTTATTTACCTGAATTAAATTGGATCTTTGTTATTTTTTAGAAGGAAAATTTATTGATTTATAGATAACTAATTATGAGCGTCTACAAATATATTTTATTTCAGAATTCCCAGGATCAAAGGCAGTATCTGAAGCATCTTCAAAGTTTGGACCAGCTTTAGTTTCAGGACCAGTTTTCTTTGTTTTTGAGAAAGTGTCAACTTTCATAGTTACAGAAGAGAAAGTTGAAGAAGCTCCTCCTACTACAGAAACTAAAACAGAAGAAGAAACAAGTGGTGTCAAAGAAAGGGAAATAGTTATTGAAGAAGAAAAGAAAGAAGAGAAAAAAGCAGAAAAAGTAGAGCCTGTAGCTGAGCCAGCTGTAGTTGCAGCTGCAGCTGAGCCAGCTAAACAGGAAGAGAAAATTGCTGAACCAGTTGCAGTTGAACCACCAAAGCCTTGAAATTAAAAAAAAAATATATGTGTATTACTTTGCATATATACTTTCAAATTTGTTACACACCAATATCTCTTATTCTTTTATATGTCTCTGTAATGTAATTGATTTGTGTTGTTTAGTTTGATCTTGAAGATTGGATTATATATTAATGTGAATGTGAATGTTTGTGATGGTGAATATCATTTTGTAATTTTCATTTTTATTTTATAGTTAAGGAAGTGAAATTGATCTGGATCGATCTTAGTTTGGTTCATTCAATTCTTCCTTTTTGGTGTTTCAATTAAAACTTATCAGTTCCATACCCTGTTTGGCTGGATTTTCATTTTAATTATTTGTAACTGTGTATGAAATTCATACACAGTTAGTAGAATTGGTATGAATGTGTATGTCTGGGACTGTACATTTTAATTTTTTTTTTTTAAAAAAAGTTAGTTTTAACATCGGTTCCCATCAGGACCTGATGCGAAAAATACTTTTCGCATCAGGTGGTTCTGAAAATCCGATGCCAAAAAGGTGCTAAAATCTAATTAAAAAGGAATTTTGGCATCGGGTGGTAATACTGTTTGCTGGTGTTTTTAGCAAACAATCACTGGTTTTATTAGAAATGTTTGTGAGATTAAACCAGAAATCTCCAAAGCAATTGCCTTTAAACACCGCAGTTTGTCAACAAATATATTTTAAAAGGGGGATAATTCACCATAAAAATGGAAATCAAAGAAAAAGAAGTAGTAAAATGGAACGCAGAAATATAAAATAACTTGTATTGAAAGCAATAATTTGCATTAAATGTAAAGAGAATGGTGCACAAATTCACATACGTTGTACAAGAATTCTTTTACTCTGTTTTCGCTGTGACTTAGAAGTTAGAGTTTCAGAACTGTGTGTTTGGTATAATAATTTGCCGCCACGATTTCTATGTAAAAACCACTATTTATACAGAAAATAATGACTGAAATGTAAACTGCTATGGACACGTGGCTACGTCTTATTAACCAGTGATAGACTTCGTGCCACGCTCGATGCCACATACTGCCCACGTTGTATTAACCGTAGTCTTGAAATTCGACACAACTGTTTGCCAATAACTGCTTCACGAAGTCCTGAATACACTGTCTTGTCGAAAACTTTTCCCTGTCGAATTGGTGAAGACTTCTTCTGTCGAAAACATGCTGAGATGACTTAAATGTCACTTATTCTTTCTGAAGGCATTATGAATGATCTTTAATGAAAAGTCAAACCCTATTAACTAACCACTCAAAAACCTTGTCGAAATTCTAGGCTAACAAATTGCCCCCCCAAAAATATCTTTTTCGACAACACAAGTGTTAAGGAAGAAAAAGAATATTTTTGAAGATTTCGAAACGTCACCTCCAACAACTTTGCATTAAATGGTGATAGGCAAAAATAATCATGACCTTACGCAGATAAAGCGAACCATTTCATTGGGCCACGTCATTTGGTTGGTAGACCACGTCTTTTCAGAACCTCAAACGTGCGAAGCGTCGTAACTGTGCAACCGTTGCACCTCTAACGTATAAATACGTTTCACTTCATCTTCTTCATTCTTACGCTCCCTTTGAACCTTAAACTCTGAAAATTTCTCAGCTAACCCTGCCTCTTCACGAAAGCTTCAAACTTTTTCATCGTTTCGACATCTCCACTAAGAACACAACCCTCTTTGTTCGTTATTTACAACAGATGGCTTCTTCCAGCGCTCAACCTCAAAAACAAACAGTTGCTGTGCATGGCTTTGAAGGCTTCGTTGAAGAACCTTCACCAACTTGGTTTAATCAGATACTTATTCCATCTGGTAAACCTTTTACCCATGCTTATTTAGGTCCTCTTCCTGACCCCATAGAAAGCGAAGAAGTTAAAGCGATTTTTCCTAGTCACCGTAAACTTCAACCCAGAATTTTTGAAGAAACTCCTTTTCATTTGGAATTTCTGAAAAACCCCAACAGAGTATTTAGATCTGCTCAAAAGGTAGAACAAAGTGATTACATCGCATGGCTTGACAAAGTTAAAAAACAAAAGGAAACCATTTGGCAAGAACAGGGGATTTTCGACATTATCCAACTGTCGAAATATGGACCCAAATACGACAGCACTATGATTCTAGCAGCATTGCAGTTCTGGGATATATCCACTCATAGTCTCCATCTAAAGTGTGGCATGTTATCTCCCACTCTGTTGGATGTGGCTGCCATTACTGGCCTGAAACCACTGGGTGAAACCTTTGACCCTAAATTGGCCACCAATGACTATGGCTTCTCATTTAACAACCCTACCTTTAGTGCTTATATTGCTGATCATCATGATACTGAGAATGCTGAAGTATCTGATTTAGAACATATAGCTTTTCTTACCCTATGGTTGTCATGCTTTGTCTTTTGCTCCCGTTCTCTCCAAGTAGCAAAAGTTTTCGTTCCTTTGGCCATTCAACTCCATAAGGCCAAGAATATCAATTTAGCGAAATTGATTCTAGGAAATCTCTATCAGCATCTTGATGGTGCTGCCCTCGAATTGAAAGAAGGCGAACCAACTGACAAACTGCTCATTGCTGGTCCTATGTGGCTTATGCAACTTTGGCTCTTAGCCACTTTTGAATCAAGGCTGAACTTGTTTATTCCCAAGGAAATTCGACCAACCTTACCAACTAGAAGAACAGAAGGAGTTCGACTAGCACAATTAAGGAATAGGGAGAAAAACTTGTCTTATGAAGAAGCGTTTTCCATGTACTTCGACATCTTCAACAAGTGCACTACTTTCGTTGATGCTATGGCGCCTTTTGTCAAATGCACTTTTGGACCATCTTGGTTCATCAACGAATTTCCCTCTAAATCAGCAGAAAATGCCGAAGAGATAAACCAAATCTGGCAAGCCTATCTTTCGCCCTCTCTTCTTTCAATAAGGCTCTCCCCAAGCAACAACAAAAACAATCTTGGCATTAGCAGGTATTTTCCCAGCTATTTTTCAAGGCAATTTGGGCTATGCCAACTTCGACCGGCCCCGGTCTGCTTGCACAGGAGAGAGTTCAACACTCCAGAGACAGAGCAAGCTTATCAGCAAATCTTCAAGAATTTTCGTTTCAAAGATTTGCTCTTTGAACCTGCTAAATTTCAACCAAACTTTTCTTGTACGAAGGCATTCCAAGATTGGTGGGGTGGATACTATACTAAAGCTTCTAGAGGAAAAACTGATGCAGAAATTTCGAAAATTTTGTATTCAGCTTTTCCCTCTCAAATTGCTGAGTAGAACAAATCCCCAGGTATCCTCAGATAATTGGAAACATAATTCTTCATTAGTTAAAATTTTAAAACCATTTACCTGATAAAATCTTTGCGTTATGAACAGCTGCTGTTTTACAGAAAAAGCCCACTAAAGCAGCACCAAAGCAAAACAAGCCAACAGCAAAAACACCACCCAAAACGAAGAAGAAACTTGTGGTCAAATCCACTTCCAGCTTACCCCAAATAGAGGTATATCTTTGTAAATTGACTAGACCTTTTAAGTAGAAAGTTCAACCATATTTCATCACCTTTATTTCTTTTTCCTCTTTCAGAAGAAGCCTGGAGTAACAAGTCCTCTTGCAATAGGGAAAAGCCTACTTGTTTCCAGTTCTGAGGTAACAAATATATCTTCATTTCTGTTTCAAATTTCTCCGACTCTTTTAACACTTAATTATGTTTTAAACTCATGTTTCTCTTTCGCAGGATACTGATAGTGATAGTGATAACATGCCTCTTATTCACCGGTCAAGGAAACGAATGCAACCCGAATCCCAAACAAGAGCTAAAGGGATTGTGATCAAAGAACCACAAGAGCAATCTCACGGACCTCCCCCTAAGAGACTTCACACATCAGTCGAAGTTCCTGTTTTCGAATCTGTAGCTGCTCCAAATGTTGCTTCGACTGAACAAATTTTGTCTGCACCACCAACACCTGTGGAAATTTCTACAATAACTCCAACTACCCAAAATTCTCCTATGGTTGTTGACGTTGAAGGAACAAACATTGCCACTAATGCGAATGTCGAAATAGAACTTGAGCAAACCAACGAGCAAACACCAGATGTGGCAGGCGCTAAGGATTCAAGCAAAGAAACGACTGAAATTGAGGCTCAAGAACAAGCTTCTACCAAGGAATCAACTAGTAGCGCCATGAGTGACCAAGAGTTTTCGCTGATGAAGGCGACAAATCCTTTGGCTGCTCTTAAACACTTGCTGAGCTTTTCTTCTTCTTCCCCTGCCATGGTCTCCAGTGCTTCGACTACTTCTTTGACCTCTGTTACTCAAGAGTCTACTGAAGAATTGCTTCAGCAATTAAAAGCTAAGGTCTTCGAAGGCAATCTTTTTACTAGGATTGGAGATAACCCATCAGAAAGCTTTGCAATTAAGGACATCGCTCAAAAATTGCTACAATCAGAGCCTAATGCAAAACTTTTCGCTTTCTTGATCGAATTTTTGCCAGTCTTTGAAACTTTTGCACTTCACATCAGTAAACGCTCTGAAATTTCAGGTTGAAAAACCAAGAGGCTGTACTTCATCAAGAGAAAATTAATGCCTTCAAGGTTTCTCAAACCCCCATTGATGAATTGGAAGTTCAAATAACGAAGGATGAGCAAGAACTTGCTAACCGGAATTCAAGAATTCAGCACTATGATGAAGAGATAAGAATTCTCCAAACAAAACTGGCAAATGCTAAATACCAAAAAAGTTTAGTGCAACAAAGGATGGAGACCCCTAAGTCGAAGATTGAAAAGGCAGCTACTGAGGCTCTTCAACATTTTGATGATGCTCAAAAACACCAAGCCATTATTGCTCAACTGGACAAAGAGTTAAGCTTTCTGGAGTCTTCAATTGCTGTGGGCACCAAAATCCTCTACAGGCTCAAGCATTCTCTTCAAAGCCTTTAGTAACTTGTAATAGTGTAGAATTTCTTTTAATGGCTATGTAATTATTTTGATTGAATACATTACCATTTTGAATCAATTTACAGTTTTATCCTTGCTCGATTCTAACTTCGTTTAATGTTGGCTTATACTTTTTTAAATACTTGCCATTTATTTTGAAGATTCTGTTTTCATCACCCAATTCTTCGACTTCGTATGCCCCATTAGAAAAACATTGCAATATGCGAAGTGGACCTTCCCAACTGGGTGACCATTTACCCAAGATTCTATCTTTTTTATCCATAGGCAACGACACTTTCCAAACTAAATCACCTGAATTAAAGGTTTTTAACTTAACCTTTTTGTTATAAGCTTTAGCTACTCTTTCCTTCTGTCGAATAAGCATTTCCAAAGCTAACAACCTTTCTTCGTCTAAATCAACTAACTCATCAAGCATCATATTCCAATAATGATCAAAAGGAATCTCATACTGTCTTTGAATTCTTGTTGATTGTAAACAGATTTCAACAGGCAATACTGCATTGTGTCCAAAGGTTAACCTGTATGGAGTAGCATTTATAGATTCTTTGGGTGAATTTCTACAAGCCCATAAAACTTGATCCAAAGTGTTATGCCAATTTCTGGGTTTTTGCCCAACATGCTTTTTAATCAAGTTAATAATGATCTTATTGGCAGCTTCCACTTGACCATTGGCTTGTGCATAATATGGTGTCGAAGTTAATAACTTAAAACCAATTTCAGAAGCAAATTCCACCATTTTTCGACCAGTGAAAACAGAACCCTGATCTGTAGTTATGGTTTCTGGAATTCCATACCTATAAATAATATGATTTCGGATAAACCGTATTACTGCTTCTTGATCAACATTGGTTAAAGGTATTGCTTCTACCCATTTGGTAAAATAATCAATTCCTACTAATATATACCTATGACCTTTTGATGATGTTGGTTTTATTTCTCCAATTATATCTAGAGCCCAACCTCTGAATGGCCAAGGTTTCACTATGGCATGCAATTCATTTGCAGGCACATGTTGTATTCCAGCATGCTTTTGACACTCTTGGCATCCTTTGGCAAACTCTATACAATCTTTCAACATTGATGGCCAATATATTCCTTGTCGAAATACTAGCCATTTCATTTTATGGCCTACTTGGTGTGAACCACAAGCTCCACTGTGTGTTTCAGAAACTGCTAAATATGCCTCATTTTCACTAAGACATTTCAATAATACTCCTTCAGGAGTTTTCTTAAACAATTCATTTCCAATTATCACATAGCTTAAAGCTCTGTACTTTACCTTTTTATTGGTATTTCCTGTGGGATTTTGCAAGTATTCTACAATAGGCTTTCGCCAAACATCATTGGCCATATTGTCAATAGCAAAAACTTCTGCTAAAACAACTTCATCAACAATGTGGTGTTGTTCAATACATTCCTCATCTGTATTTGTTGCTCCCCCAGTTTTTGGTGTTGACAATAATGATGAAGAAATATCATCAGACACGAGTTTCTCTTTTATTTCGATTAATTCTTCAAGGCTTTGTTTTGAAACTCTATAACCTGATGCAATTTGGGCCAAATCATTCGCCACTTGATTATCAACTCGTGGTAAATGTTCTAAATGAACAGAGTCAAATCTCTTTAACAAGGAATTGGCCATAATAAAGTATTTAATAAGGTGTTCTTTAATACATTTATATTCTTTGGTCATTTGTTTGATAACCAATTCTGAATCACCTTTTATTTCGATACATCTTGCCCCTAGCTCAAGTAAAATTTCAAGGCCTATAATTAGAGCCTCATACTCAGCTTCATTATTTGAGCAATGATTTCGAATCTTACACTTGTACTTCGTTGGAATGTTATTTGGTGAAATAATTAAAACACCAATCCCAACTCCTTTTTTATGACTCGAACCATCAAAATACAACCTCCAAGGATATGTGTCTACGAAATGTAATGTTTCTTCGACAACAGAGTGGTCCACTATAAAATCAGCAACCACTTGTCCTTTAATTGATTTTAAAGGTTGATAAGTTAAGTCATATTCAGACAAAGCTAAAGCCCACTTACCAATTCTACTATGCATTATTGGTTTCGACAACATATGCTTAATAATATCAGAATGCGAATAAACACAAACATTAGCTGGCTTTATATATTGCTTTAACTTTGTGCAAGAAAAATACAAGTTCTATAGAACTGTACCTAGTTTCAGCATCTATTAAGACTCTACTAAGGTAATATATGGCTCTTTCGACACCATTATCATCCTCTTGAGCTAACATGCTACCTATTGTTTTTTCAGATGCTGCTATATACAATTTGAGCACTTTGTTTCTAATAATAGGCATTAGAATTGGCGGTTTCATCAAATAAGACTTAATTTCTTCAAAGGCTGCTTGATGAACTGATTCCCATTTGAAAACTTCTTCTTTCTTCAGTCTCAATAATGGCGAAAATGCTTGAGTTTTGCCACTTAGATTTGATATGAATCTTCGTAGGAAATTGATTTTTCCCAACAGTGACTGAAGTTCTTTTTTGGTTGAAGGAGCTTTCGTTTCAATTATAGCTTTAGTCTTATTCTGATTGATTTCAATGCCTTTTTTGTGCACCACAAAACCCAAGAAATCTCCTGCACGTACACAGAAGGCACATTTTAATGGATTCATTTTCAATCCATATTTCCTCATTCTTTCAAAAGATTGTCGAAGATGGTCTAAATGACCATTTTCTGAGGAAGATTTAACCACCACATCATCTATGTATACTTGCATAAAGTTTTCAATAAAATCATGAAACATACAATTCATTGCCCTCTGATATGTAGCACCAACATTTTTTAACCCAAATGGCATTACTACCCATTCATAAATACCTAATGCCCCTGGACAACGAAATGCAGTTTTCGATACATCTTCTTCAGCAATAAAGATTTGATTATACCCAGAATAACCATCAAGCATGCTGAGGTATTCAAATCCTGCTGCTGAATCTATTAACATTTCTGCCACAGGCATTGCGTATTCATCTTTGGGAGTTGCATTATTCAAGTCTCTAAAATCTATGCAAACTCTAAGAGTGCCATTTTTCTTAATTACAGGAACTATATTAGCTAACCATTCGACATACCTGGCAGTTCTGATGAATTTGTTCTTGAACAACCTTTCGATCTCCTCTTTAATTTTAGTTAATATTTGAGGAGCAAACCTTATTGGAATCTGCTTCACTGGCCTCTTCTCTGGTCGAATTGGTAATTGCAATTCCACAACGTCTCGACTCAATCCAGGCATTTCGTCATAGTCCCAAGCGAAGCAATCTTTGAACTCCCTTAGTAATGTTATAACTTGGGTTTTCAATGCAACATCCAGGTATGCACTAACAAAAGTTGGCCTCTTCTTTGAGCCATCTCCCAAATCTACTTCCTCCAATGGATCTTGAGCCTGCATTCGCTTTGTTGAATCTCTAGGATCCTTTTCAAACCCTAATGGCTCATTATCATAAATGCAATCAAGCTTTCCATTCATAATAATGCCATTTTCGTCTTCAGAACCTTTGGCTTCGACAGCCATTGTTTGATGATTTACTTCGGCTTCCATAGCCGCTTTTAACTTATTTTCGGCCATATAAGCCGTAATCTTGTTCCATGCATTAGGAACTGACATAGGAAACAATTTAAGAATCAGAATACCACCCCTCAGGTTGGGCAGTAGCATCTCCTATTATCTGCCTTTCCCAAACAAAACCATAGTTTGGATGCAAATTAACTGAAGCAAATACATTATCAGCAGGAATGTATGCCTCATTAGAAGATGGACATGGCGCAATGTTCGCCAATCTTTTCTCAAAATTTTCCTTGGTGATGTGATTCACGTCAGCACGAAAATAACTTTGGTCTGCTTCAATGTATTCGACAAGACCATCTTCCTTCCACATCACTAGTCTTTGATGTAATGTTGAAGGCACAGCACCAACTCCATGTATCCACTCCCTTCCAAGTAACATATTGAAATTTGCTTTGGAAGCAATCACTAAGAAGAGAGTAGTCCTCTTGATAGTTCCAACAATCAATTCCACTTCAATGGCTCCAAGAGAATAACTAGTTTTGCCTTCGTAATTACTTAAGACAATATTGTGTGGCTTAAGGTCAGTGATGGATATGCCTATCTTCTTCATAAGCACTTCAGGCATAAGATTCACAGCAGCACCTCCATCAACTAACACTTTGTTGATGCCAATACCATTAACCTTAGCCTGAATATATAAAGGCTTCAGGTGATTCTGCATACTCGTATCTGGCCTCTCGAAAGTAGCCATCTGCTCTTCGACACAGCCATCATTCATCACATAGTAACACATGGGTTTGTGACAAGCCATATCTTCAGTGAAATCTTCTTCCTCACTGTTAGGCATAGTTATGACATCATACTCCAGTGGCAATATTGACACCACATTACAGACGACATCGAAGTCATCATCAGAATCATCAAAACCAGAACCTATGTCCTCATCAGAGTCGGACTGAGATTCTTTCCCTTTAAATGTCGAAGATGGAGGACCGATTCTTTCGAGTGCAGGCCTTCTAGGTTTTTCCATCAAAACATCCTTACCTTTTGCCTTATTTACCACACTTGTAGGCTTAGCAACATCAGCACTGGTACTTGCCTCAACCTTAGAAGCCACCTTCTTATCACCCAACTGGACTTTGATTCCAAAGTGACTAGGAACCTTGTTTACGTCTAAAGAAGCTTTCTTCTTCTGGTTTCTCTGAAAACGACGCCACTGGGTTTTAGTCATAGGATTCTTACCTTTATAATTATTCCGATAATTATACTTGTTGGAATAATACTCATCTTGATGGACAACTTGAGCAGGTGCATTGTTGTGAACCCATTTTCCAACAGGGGAACTCGTTTGTGGAACGAAGGTTTTACCAAACAGTTTGATGGATCCTTTCTTTTCTGGCTTTTGGCTTGTCGAAGGCTTAGTCGAAACATTAGCCTTGCTAGATGAAGGCTTAGTTGTAACATTGGCCTTGTAACCAGGAAGCTCAGTGCTACCAAAATCAAAGGGTGGCCTATTGTCAAGCCATTTCCTCTTACGTTGTTCCTGATCCTGGTACCCTTCAACAGCTTTGGCTGCCTCTTTGTCGAAAACAGCACTGCACCTTGGACATAGCATAACCTCAGAATTGTTCCACTTACATCTGTTGAGGAAGTCTATTAATTCCTCTTCAGCTTTTGGGAACACAGCATGTAGCTTCCCATCGTATTCTTTCAAGGTTATCTCTTGTTTCATCCCTTCAGCATATATAAAGCCTTCCAATTTCTTGGTGGAGGATTTAAGCTTCTTTGGAGGATCTTTCATTTCAGCATCTACCATGTTTACACTTGCTTCGAAAGGCTCTGAATACATGGCTTCAGCTTTAGGTAAAGGGTCATCCACAACTTGCATTGAAGCTTTCATCTTTCTATCCTCAAATTTTAATCTACCTTCTTCGATTTCTTTTTGCACAAGATCCCTGAAAAGCACACAACGGTCAGTGTTATGTCCCAAAAAATTATGGAACTTACAATAACCCTTTTTCTTTCTCTGGTCAAGAGTTGGTACTTTTAAGCCACTAGGTACCAATATCTGACCATCCTTTACTAACAGGTCAAATATTTCATCACATTTAGTAACATCAAAAGTATATGTCTTAGGCACAAATCTGTCATTTTTTGGCTCAACAGGATTTTTCCCATTAGCAGGCCTTAGTAATTTACAAGTATAAGGAGGACCAGGCTTGAGTTCAGCCACGTCTATCTCCTCTTCTTCGACATCACTGAATGCGACGTCAAATTCTTCATTGACATATGCAATTTTTTCTTTTTTAGGAAACCTAGTTGACCTAGATTTCTCCTCTTTTAACCTTTCAACTTGTCGAACTCTATCAGCCAGTTGGGCCATGTCTCTTAGATAAGACGTGTCCAATTTCTTTCTGATTGAATAATCAAGACCACCAGCAGCCATTTCGACGAGTTCGTGTTCAGGCACTTGTGTGAAACAACGAGCCTTCAGTAGCCTAAACCTATTCAAATAGTCATCAACAGTTTCAGGCATTTTACGCGGAACACTGGCCAATTCTTTGAGACTAATCTTAGATTGGCCCATGTAAAACTGCGCATGAAATGCTTTTTCTAATTGCCCCCATGTGAAAATAGAACCAGGGGGTAATGTAGTAAACCAAGTAAAAGCATTTTTTGTTAAAGAATTTGGGAAATATTTCATCTTCAAATTCTCATTTTGGGCTATATCCCCAGACTCAGTCAAATAACGAGCAATATGTTCGACAGTAGACTCTTTTGTGTCACCACCAAACTTAGTATACTTAGGAACTTTCCAGCCCCTTGGTAACTCAGTTTGCAACACATATTCACACAATGGTGATATGAAATTTGGCCTATGTAAGCCTACATTAACGCCATTTTGTGTCAATATAGTTTCTACTAAAGTGGCTATGTTATCTTGAGCGCCAACATTATTTTGTTGCACTTGTCGGACAACTTCATCAGCATTCTGATTTCGATTTACCAGAACAACTTCAGGAACATGATTTGCAGTTCCCTGACGTTCACCTACATTCACTGGGACTTCGACTGGAATTGTTCTTTGGGTATGAACAGGCAATCCATTATTTACTGTGTTAGCCATCTGCCTATTACTAATATTTGGAGCCCCAAAGAAATCTGCAATTCGACCCATTTGTTTGGCTAACATTTGGTAACTAATATCAGTATTTTGAATCAATGGATTAAAAACTGTACCGATTTGTTGGGTTAACATATTAACCATATCATGATTGCTCTCATCAACTTGTTGTCGTAAGGCAAACAAGGATTCATTGGTTAATGCTGTGGGATTTCGACCCATTACACTTTCAGAAGAAACATGTACAGGAGACATGGTCGAAATATGTGGCATTCCAGTAGGCATGCCATATGATCCAGAAGGAAATGCAGGAAAACTTACATTATGAAAATGTGGATTTAAACCGCTTCCTATTGCCATATAAGGACTATGAAGTCCCATATGTGACGGCAAAGGCATAGGCATAGATGCCACGTTTGACTGCGTTGATCCAACGTTAGTCATTGATACTGAAGGAACGGTTGTTGATGATGATGGGGATATTGTTCCCACAACTACCCCTGCATTTACGTTTGCAGAGTCTACTATTGTTCCCTGTTCTTGTGAAATCACAGGAGTAGAACTAGACGCATTATTAGTAGGACGAACCATTTTTCCACTTCTTAAGTGCATGCAAATACAAACACATACAAGAACATAGAAAAATTATGTATTAAAGGCAAACGGTCCCACTGGGCGTGCCAATTTGTTTGCTGGTGTTTTTAGCAAACAATCACTGGTTTTATTAGAAATGTTTGTGAGATTAAACCAGAAATCTCCAAAGCAATTGCCTTTAAACACCGCAGTTTGTCAACAAATATATTTTAAAAGGGGGATAATTCACCATAAAAATGGAAATCAAAGAAAAAGAAGTAGTAAAATGGAACGCAGAAATATAAAATAACTTGTATTGAAAGCAATAATTTGCATTAAATGTAAAGAGAATGGTGCACAAATTCACATACGTTGTACAAGAATTCTTTTACTCTGTTTTCGCTGTGACTTGGAAGTTAGAGTTTCAGAACTGTGTGTTTGGTATAATAATTTGCCACCACGATTTCTACGTAAAAACCACTATTTATACAGAAAATAATGACTGAAATGTAAACTGCTATGGACACGTGGCTACGTCTTATTAACCAGTGATAGACTTCGTGCCACGCTCGATGCCACATACTGCCCACGTTGTATTAACCGTAGTCTTGAAATTCGACACAACTGTTTGCCAATAACTGTTTCACGAAGTCCTGAATACACTGTCTTGTCGAAAACTTTTCCCTGTCGAATTGGTGAAGACTTCTTCTGTCGAAAACATGCTGAGATGACTTAAATGTCACTTATTCTTTCTGAAGGCATTATGAATGATCTTTAATGAAAAGTCAAACCCTATTAACTAACCACTCAAAAACCTTGTCGAAATTCTAGGCTAACAAATACAACTGATGCGAAAAATACTTTTCGCATCAGGTCCGTACCTGATGCAAAAGGTGCGTACTTTTAACATCACCTGAATCTGTAACGGACACGGAACCGATGCGAAAAGTCATTTTTAACCGATGCGAAAAGGCTAAATTGTAGTAGTGGATCTTCATAAAAAAAAAATGTTTTTGTCCCTATAAATTTGGGTTTTTTGGTTTAGTACTAAAAAATTTCACCTACTTTTGGTCCCAGATTTTATTTTTTCGTCAGTTTTAGTCTTTTATGACTTTTAATAGCGCTATTAAAAGTCCTGATAGACTCAAACTGATGAAAAATAAAACTTGTGAGACCAAAAGTAAATGAAAATTTTTTAAGGACTAAAATCAAAAAAATCAATTTTTATAGGGATCAAAAATATATTTAACCCTTGTCAAAAAAAATATATTTAACCCTAAAAAATAACTATTTTAGAATCTACTTTGGGAGAGGGATGAAAAGACATTGGGTCAATATCCTCACCTTATTTAAAAGGAGAAAATACCCTCTAATTTGGAGAAGTACGAAAATGTATCGGAGAAAGGTCTTGTAAGAATTTGAAAAATAACTTAAACCCTTTTGGTAGCTTTTAAAAAGTCTAAAACAATGATGGCTTTTCGAAGGCCTTCCACGCCATTCCATCCCCTCTAGGAGCATTGATTTGAGGGTTTTATCCCATCAAAATTCACATTGCATTTCATCCAAAATCTACAACATCTCGTTCTTCCTTACCAAGAAGGCAAAATATAAGAAACTTTACCATTCTAAGGAATTTTTATTCTTCTTTAAGGAATCTTTTTACTGCATTTCGTGTTTTTCACTTTGTTTATATGCTTTCTTTTTGCCCGACTTCACATTGCATTTCATGTTGCCACTTTTACTCCAAACTTACTCCTGCGTAGGTGAGTTTGTGTGTGCTGATGAGAATACAGAGAAAATGAGATCTCTAGATGTCGCTCGTTTAATGGTACGTACTCAGTCTGCGGAGTTGATTGATAGGGTGATTAACGTGCGTATTAATAATGTACCATTTTTGATCAAAATTGCGGAGGATTTGAGTGGTCCGTTGCAATGGAGAAATAAGGACAGCAGTGGCACATTGAGGAAGGAATATTCTTCAAGCTCGGAAGATGATTTCCCCGATCAGTTGCACTCTGGTGCCGGTAGCAATCATGGTGAAGATAAGGTTGGGGAAGACGAATTAAATGCACTCCTTAATGCATTGCGTAAGTCAAGTCAGGCAAATCCAAAGGTTGTGGATAATTGTTCGAAAAGGTGGTCAAAGTTATTCAATTGGTGATTCACCCAAATCTTCAGCTGCCAGCTTCGTGGAGGAAACTCCTTACCCTGAGCAAAACAAGTTAGGGCCCACACCTTCCACCAAACTTGGACTGGCCCATCAAGTATCCAAAGAAAGCCCAGCCATAGCTAGCCTAGCGCAAGACCTCCCTTCAATCCCAAACAGGCCAACTTTCAAAGAGGCTCTTGTTAAGCCCAAGAAACAAAGAAAATTTTTACTAGTTGGAGAGAAAAGGAAACCGAAGTCAGGGAAATTGCAGAAAGCCACTCGTGAGCTAACAGAAGTTTCTTTGCGCTCAGCCCCAGAGAACCATGTGGCGCAACCATCCAAGGACAATAGTATTCACCCTTCTTCTTTGTTTTCTGCAGGTACAGTTTTATGTGGAGGGTCAATTTCTAGCAGTGACATCGCTCAAATAGATTTTGGGCCCTTCAAAGCAAGTCTGTGGCAAGGAAAATTTGGGAGAATGCTAAGAGCCTAGGGGTGGAAGGGAAGTTGCATGATGATAAGTATATTGATTTGATTAAAGCTGGCGAAAGAAGAGATGAAGCAGAGTGTAGTAAGAGGGCGAATAATAACAGGACCTCATGAACTTGCTATCTTTAAATATGCGAGGGTGGGGCGATCGAGGTAAACGTCGTCAGTTGGCTTCTTTAATTAATTCCAGGTCGTTCGATTTTGTTTGTATTCAGGAAACAAAGAGGGAGAAAATGGTAGAGGGCGAGATTGGGGCTCTATGGGGTAATCATTCTTTTCAGTGGATTCATCAACCTTCTCGGGGTTCGTCGGGTGGTATTTTATGTTCTTGGCTAGAAGGTGCGTGCACCGTGACATCGCATTTTTCCGGGGTTGGATTTCTTGGCATTAGCACGGTTACTCGAGATAAAGTTGTTCATGTGGTCAATGTATATGCTCCTTGTTCTACAGTAGCGAAAAGAAGAGTTTGGACTGAATTGTTAGCTGCTAAACAGAGCCTAGGTGATGGAGAGTGGTGTATAGTAGGTGACTTTAATGTTGTATCTTGCGCTTCTGAGAGAAAGGGCAGAAACGGAAGTTCTTCAGATGAAGAGATGGATGATTTCAATAGTTTCATCGTGGACGTGGATTTAGTTGATGTGTCGGTGTTGGGAAAAAAGTTTGCATGGTTTTGTTCAGATGGAGTGTTCATGAGTAGACTAGACAGGTTTTTGATCTCAGAGGGGCTTATATCGGATTGGGGGATCACGGGTCAATGGATTGGTAATCGGGACATTTCGGATCATTCGCCTATTTGGCTTCTTAGAGTATCGAAAGATTGGGGTCCAAAGCCGTTTCGCTTATTTATTGCATGGTTGGAACATGACGACTTCTTGCCCTTTGTTCAAAAGTGTTGGAGTGATCTTAGCGTCTCGGGACACAAGGCTTTTGTCATAAAGGAAAAACTGGAACTTCTCAAGGGAAGTCTAAGAGGGTGGAATAAAGAGGTGTTCGGAAAGGTAGACTTGAATATTGATAACTTAGTTCGGGATTTGAATTCCTTAGATGATATTCTTTGTGAAGGGTGGGATAGTGGCGTTGTGGTGAATAGGAAAGAAGCCTCTGTCGCTCTTTGGAAAGAAATTCATGTGAAAGAGTCTTTGTTGGCCCAAAAATCAAGAGCTGGGTGGAACAAGGAAGGAGATATCAATTCGAAATACTTCCACTCTCTTTTGCGGTATAGAAGAAGAATATGCAACGTCGTAATTCAAAGGGAGAACGGGGTTTTAGTGGAAGATGTAGATGAAGTGAAGTTGTATGTTAAGCAACATTTTGAGAAGTGTTTTGTCGAGCCAAACTATAATCACCCAACTCTAGGAGGTCTTCACTTCAACCAACTATCGGCGTCCGAGTCGGAATCTTTAATTCAACCTTTCTCTGAGGAAGAAATAAGGATGGGTGTGTGGGATTGTGATGGTGACAAGAGCCCGGGTCCAGATGGGTTTAACTTCAATTTCATAAAGCTTTGTTGGAGTTTGTTGAAGGATGATGTGGTGGGCTTTTTTAATGAATTTTTCGTGAATGCTTTTCTTCCTAAGGCAATTTCGGCCTCTTTTATTGCATTGGTTCCTAAGAATGACAATCCCAAAGGTTTGGGTGAATTTAGGCCTATTTGTTTGATTGGGTCACTACAATATTTTGACCCTACAGCAACGGTCGAAAAACGTTCCATAAAGCCAGAAAATCATTACCAAAAGTTACGGCAACGGTTTTCAAACCATTGTACCTGCGGGCGTTGCCTTAGATTTAGGCAACGGTTATTTGTCCCCAAAGGCAACAGAAGCTGAAAACCGTTGCCACTTCCAGTTGGAACGCAACGGTTTTTGGTTTCCACTATATGGCAACGGTTGAAAACTGTTGTCAGTTATGACAACACTTTGAAACCGTTGCCAGGTATGGCAACACGTAGAAACCGTTGCCATAAAGTGGAAACCAAAACCGTTGCCATCTATGGCAACACGTAGAAACGAAAACCGTTGCCATGCTATGGCAACACTTTAGAACCGTTGCCATGTATGGCAACACGTACAAACCGTTGCCATAAATCCAAATGATACAATCACAAACCAAACATTGACCATTCCCTGTTTATTTTAATAACAGCAACGGTTTAAAAAACATTGCTATGCATCATCCAAGCTTCTTAATCACATCACAAACTTCTTAATCTAATCAAGGGAAAAATTAAAGTTGTACCTAAAATGTAACAATTTAACCAACAAAATGTATCATTATATTGCTACTTCAAAGACATAATTAATGTATCTTAAACGGCATAATTTGTTGCTTCAATAAGTACAAAAAAACATTGCAAAAGTTATTTTGCAAAAAATATGTTCCATTTCCAAAATAAAACTTGTCAAGTCTTCAACACATGTCTTCAAACTCTTCATCATCCAAGCCATAAAGACCAAGATAACCTTCATTATTTTCCTACAAAAGTAACAAAATTCGATTAATGCAATATACAATATACAATACTCTATAAAAGGAAACTAAAATAAAAGGAAAAAGGAAATACGAGATCTAAGTTTTGGAATATATACTATAGGACTCAAAATTGGCATTATAAGCATCATTATTCAATCTTAGCAACATGTGACAATAAAAGGAAAAAATGATCTTGTACAAATATGTCTTCTATTTAGAATGTAGCAAGGTAAACAACTTATGGAAGGTAGTAAGTAAGACTGATACACTTAGGGTGTGCTATAAGCATGCTTTTGAATCATTCAAAAAGTATTGGTAAGAAGGTTATGAATAAGAAAACACATAACAGCAACAAGGCAAAATTATCCATATAACAGTTTTAGAAACAAGATCAATCTTAGATAAACAGAGCACGGTTATCAAGAGTAGCAGTAAAAGTGTTAGATATAAAAACAACTGGTGTTAGATACTTACTCTATGAGCTTCTGGGGCATGTGTTGATGTCGAAGAACGTGGAGCACTAGTAGCATCCGGCAGAGTTGAAAACATAGCTGCCAAAGCCTCCACATTCAACCCTGAGTTATTTTGATCTAATACGGTCTTTACTAGAAGCTGAAACTTTTTCTCCATGCCTTTCTTCAAGTTCATTCATCTTATTGGCATGTTCTTTTCTTAGTAGTTCCATCTCATTTGCATGTGCTCTCTTCATTTCTACAACTTCTTCATTTCTCTTCAACATAGTAGGTGTTACCGCTCTTCCATGGGTACGTACTCTCCCATGTTTTTCTTTACCAACCACACTTTTGAAAAGCTTCTGAAGGAGAATGACCAGAACTCACGAAGTCTTGAAGTTTTATCTACCATATTTAAAAAGCAATTACACTTAATTAAAGACATACATTATTATGTTTGAAATGAGTCAAATGATAAATTCATTTGATAAAACTTACAATTGTATCATTTGTTTCTTCGTTCAATTGCTTTCCTTTCTTACTTTGGCGTGTTTCGATGAACAACTCAAGTTGAGAAGGAGGCTCTCCATCCTCATTACTTGCACAATATGAAGATAATAAGCTCATTAACACAATAGCAAAGGTAAGGTCTAAAACAGAACCACGTGTAGAAAGTAGAAACAAGTCAAAATCTGAATTATTGATTTACTAGGAGGATACATGAAATAAGCTTATTTACCATTGTCTCCCTTATGCGAGCAAAACTTACAGGACCAGCTCGATGTCTGCATTTTTGTTGAGCTATATTTTGAGCATTTTGCTGACTGGTTTCCTGAGTTGATTAATGGACATTGCAATTTATTAAATTTGAGAAATGAATGTAAGACAAAACACAAATATCACTATTTCTTACTTGAACGGGCTTAAGGCTCCAATATTCCATCAATGCTTTAAAGTGTTCCTCTGGTATGTCATCGGGACGATTCTTCAACCGCTCGCGCAAGGTTTTATATTGGCTCAAATGTTTCTTTTTAATACCCCACTTATGCCGCCTCCATGCTTCATCTATAATAGTATACACAACCCTCTTTCCTTTCTCAGGTACAATGTATTTTTCCTACAAAAAAGAAGTTTAATTAGAAAACTCTAATTTATTAAAGTCAACTAAACACACAAATTGAACAAGATAAGTTATTACATTGACGTAAGCCCATATATTCTTATCTTTATCTGGAACAGACTTCCAATTTGTGTAAATAAGAGGGCAAAAATCTGAACTCCTTGCAATAATCATACTTGTTTTCTTCGTATGAAGGCTTGTTCAAATAGTTCACAAGTTTTACGAAGATAAAATTATGACTTTGATTCTGCATTTAATCATATTTCAGGGTCCTAGTTGTTATATGTCAGGTTGAAACTGATAATGCATAAAGCTGAAGCTATGTGACTTAATTGGTTGTTGAAGCTTTACTAGGATTTGGAGTTAATATCTTGCTAAGGGGAGATATAATATGATTATTATTTTGTTCTGGCAGCTTATAAACTCAATTCAGTTCTACCACACAACAAAGTTTGTGCAGGGAGTTTTACAATTCTGCTAACACTATATATATAGTGCAGAGAATCCATATGCAAGCAGCAGTAATTAGTTGTTAAAATCCCAAGACACTCCTTGCCTTCATTAGTTGTTAAAACAACAATCTGGCTTGTCCTCATGAGTTGGTATTCACTATTTCAAGGCTTTTTGAACATTCATTACCTTCATTAGTTTCACGTGAGATGAGCAAGATGAGCAGCATATATTCTTCACCATTTAAGTCATTAAAGACAGTAAGTGACCCTTTCTCGTTGTGGTCAAAGAGAAATCTGTTTCTCTACAGTAAATGGCTCATGCCATTCACTCACCCCTTATCAGTTCAATTTTAACCAAGCCTTTACCCAATTTTCACACTGTTTATTCAAAGTTCAAACTACATATATATCCTACTTGTAATGTTGTACATCAATCCACCATAACAGATTTATTGCAAACATCGACTAACTATTTGCATTTGAAGTTAGTTAAAAAAAATCTAATAATCAGATACATCAGTTTTTCTATAGTAATAATGAATATCTTCGATAAATTTCACCACGGTTAGAGATAGCAAATATCATTATAGGTAAGTGAAATATGAATCATTATAATTACCTTTTGATTGCAATAAGAGGTAGACCCACTCATCATACTGTTACTCTATGTTCTGATGCCCAGGCAGATAGTTTCCTTCGTAGTCTCAAGAATCTAAAATAGGAAAGGATGATTAGAGATCATGAAATTGAAAGTAGAGATGAACATTTAAGATGGACATTAATGTGACCATTCTAAACTGTAAAAATACTTTAAAAGCATGGTATGATCTAATTGGTTGTTTTATATATAAACTTGTGATCTTATGATATACATGGTACCAACTACTGCCTGGAAGATGCTCGTAGTTCCCCTTTATAATCTCTAGATGACAGTTCCTTTGGAGAGTGCAATCACCTCTAACCAGGTTACTACTAAAAGGAAAATAGAATAACATAATCCAAAGAAACCACCTGGAAACACACCCTCCCTATATTACCCTTACACACATCATAGGTTCCCTTACCCCATAACCAACTACTACAGACACACACCTTCACCTCTGTTACATTACACAATTCCTTTCCCACCTCTTCTAGAGTACACGTCCCAAATTTGAGACTCGTGGTTGGACTGCATCTCTCCATCAATTGGACTGATGTATTTCCAGGCATTATATAAATAATCTCCTACCAAAACAAAAAATCTTGACTTGGCTTAAACAAGCCCCAGATGACATAGAGTAGGTTCACAAGGAAATTACAAGCATTAAGTTCCACCTAAATTCCCAAATGATTAAAAAAAATAAAAGATGCATTAACTAGGGTTTGAAATCGCAAACTATTCCAGTAGATGATGTGAAATTGAAATCTGAACCTAACTAGGGTTTATTCAAATTGAAATCCAGTAGAAGAGAACTCACCAGCAAATGAAGAAAAATGGTGTTGTCGGAGCGGTGTGATATGCAGAGAAGAAGAAGAAGGTTCGGACGTGAAGAAAAACGCCCTTGCAGTGATGAAATCGAACTCTGGATTTCACGCTGGGTTTAAGAAAAACGTTGTTGCAGTGATGAAATCGAACGCTGGGTCTTCTGGGTTTCCATTTCACGCTGGGTTTTCTGATCTTCACGCTGGGTTTTCTGATCTCTTCACGCTGGGTTTTCTGATCTTCACGCGAATACTCTCTCTGATCTTCACGCTGGTAATGTTTTTTTTTTTTAAAAAAAGAAAGAGGTTAAAGAAGAATTAAAATCATCAGAGCTTAGTGGGGCGAAATCAGTACGTGGCATATTTTAGCGCCTATTTTTTCACTTTTTTTTAATAATGGATATATGGGAACGGTTCTAAACCGTTGGATATAGATGAAACAAAACTGTTGCCCTTGACCTTTCGGGGACGGTTTTAAACCGTTGGCTGAAGATAAAACAAAAAACCGTTGCTATTGACCTTTAAGCAACGGTTTCTAGTCGTTGCCGGAAAAAAAATTAAAAAAAATGAAACACCAACGGTTTCATAAAACCGTTGCCATTTCTACCTAAGGCAACGGTTTTTTAAGAGTAGCAATTTTAGGCGTTGTCGTAGGGTCAAAATGTTGTAGTGGGTGTTTATACAAAATGTTGGCCAAAGTGTTGGCAAATCGTCTCAAGAAAGTGATCTAGTATAATTTCCAACCACCAATCAGCTTTCATTGGGGGGAGACAAATCCTAGATGGGGTGGCGATTGTCAATGAAGTGGTGGATTATGCAAAGCGGGGTAATGAAGAGTGTTTGTTGTTTAAGGTTGATTTTGAGAAAGCCTACGATTCTATATCTTGGGTTTTTTTAATTTATATGCTTCAAAGAATGGGATTCCCACGTAGATGGATATCTTGGATAAAATCTTGTGTGTGTACTAGCTCTATGTCGGTTCTAGTGAATGGTAGCCCAACGCAAGACTTCAAAGCTCACCGGGGGTTGAGGCAAGGGGATCCGTTGTCACCATTCCTCTTCTTCATTGTTGCCGAAGGTTTGTCGGGTTTAGTGCGCAAGACGGTAGACATTGGCTCCTTTCAAGACTTTTATATTAACGATGATGTCCGATTCTCAATTTTGCAATTCGCGGATGATACCATGTTGTTGGGTAAAGCCACGCGGGACAACCTATGGAGCATTAAGACCTCGTTGAGAGCCTTTGAGCTCGTGTCCGGTTTGAAGGTAAATTTCCACAAGAGCAAGTTGATCGGTATTAACATTCTAGATGGTTTTTTGGAAAGAGCTAGCACCTTCCTATTTTGTAGAACGGAATCAATACCGTTCAAGTTCCTGGGCATTCCGATTGGCGCTAATCCAAGGCGGGAAGCTACTTGTAGTACCGTTCTAGGGGGTATTAGAAAGAGATTAGCGATGTGGAAGGGTCGTTTTCTATCCATTGGTGGTCGGGTTACTCTCATCAACTCCGTTTTTAATAGCATCCCTTTATACATGTTCTCCTTTTATAAAGCTCCGAAAGTGGTTATTAAGAAGATGGTTAAAATTCAACGGGACTTTCTTTGGGGAATCAAGGAGGGAGATAATGGAATGTATTGGGTGGCTTGGGATAGAGTTTACAAGTCAAAAAAAATGGCGGACTTGGAATCAAAAATCTTGAGTTATTTAATATAGCTCTTTTATCTAAATGGAACTGGAGGGCATTGACGGATAGTAATGCGAGTTGGAGTCGGTTGTTGAGACATAGATATGGGGAATTCGCTTCTTGCTTCATTCATGACTCGGTTGTAGGCAATTCTCGCCGGAATTTTTGCTCTATTTGGTGGAGAGACTTGGTGACTTTGGATGATAACTTAGAGGAATCGAGAAGGTTCGCTTGGTGCATTAAAAGAGTGTTGGGTGATGGCGCTTTAATAAACTTTTGGAAGGAACAATGGTTAGGTACCGAGCCTTTGCTCAAAGTCTTTCCCTTATTGTTTGATGGAGGTGGGCACCAACTTGTTACAGTGATAGATTTCGGGTCTTGGCATGGAGATACTTGGAGTTGGAACAAACCGTGGCAGGTTTTTACGGATTCTGTCCGCACATCAGAATGTGAGATATTGGACAGTATTTTGCAATCGGTAACACCAACGAGAGGGAAGGAAGACGCATGGATTTGGCCGCAGGATCAGACTAAGAGTTTCACGGTGAATTCAGCATATCAGCTACTGGTCCGCAGCAATATTCTTTCAACTGCTTCGGTTCAGCAGCGTTTGTCAGGGGCGTTGTGGACATCGCTTGTTCCTTCGAAGGCTGCGGTCTTTGGATGGCGTCTTTTGCTTGATTCTCTGCCTGTCTGTGACCAATTATCTCACAGAAATGTCCTCCATTCTGAACAAGAGGCTAGCTGCTCGCTGTGCAGTAACTTTCGCGAGACCGCCAACCACTTGTTCCTCAGCTGCAGCTTTGCTCGTTCTGTATGGCAGCTTGTTGGCAATTGGCTCGGAGTTGATTTCGACATGTCCCTGGATATTGTTGAGTTCTTCCTTAGTTGTGGTCGCTTATGCAAAGGGAAGAAGGCGAAGCGTACGAAACACATGTTCTGGTTAACAACATGTTGGAGTGTGTGGCTTGCAAGGAATGGTGCTATTTTTAACAACGAGGAACCAAATGCCGAATCCGTGGTGAACCGCATCAAATACTTAACTTGGAGTTGGTGTGTTTATAGATTGAAGTTATGCTCCTCTATTTCAATTTCATTGTGGTGGTCCAATCCACTTCAATGCTTAGAAGAGGGAGAAACGGTGGGTTGACATTCACATTGTTAGCAACCTTATTCCGTTTTGAGGTACTCTTTTTCCCTGCCTGGGTCTTTTTCCCACTGGGTTTTGGCTCAGGGGGGTTTCGAGGAGGCCCTCCCCCTTTCATTAATGTATATGGGATTGGTGCACCTCTAGTGCCCCCATCAATACAATTCTTGCTTATCTAAAAAAAAACAGTAGCCTGACATAAATATTATAACAATGCATGAGTGAAGATAAAAGTAACTATATCTTGTAGAAGTATCTAACATTGTAAACTATACTTAAAAATATCATTTTTAATTAACAAATACATTGACATTGAACATCTATAGATAATAAGAAGAAAAAGTCTAAACAACTTTGAGTATTTGAAAAGTTAAATTTTTTCGATGGTTAAAGTAACCAAAAACACTGCTTAGCATCGCACTTTACGTATTTTGTCATGGAACTATATTTTTTCACCAAACCAGCTATTGAGAAACAAACTTTACATATCTGAACAGATAAAAAAATTTCCAAATGCTAAAATAACCTAAAACACACTGCCTAGCGCCGTACTTTACGAATTTTGGCACGAATTTTTTTTTAGTTTGACCAAACCAATTATTGATAAACGAACTCCGTGTATTTATACAATCTAAATTTTTTCTAAAACCTAAGACACCCCAAAACACACTGCTTAGCGTAACACTTTACATATTTTGGTGTGAAATTAATTTTTGGTTAGACCAAACAAATTATTGAGAAACGAACTCCATCTATTTGTACATCTAATTTTTTTTTTGAATCATAAGGCAATCCAAAACATTTTTTAGTGTCACATTTTTCATATTTTGTTACAAAATTAATTTTTTTAAACAATATTGGTTATCGAGGAACAAAATTCGCATATTTGAACAATTAAAATTTTTTTGGAGCCCTAAATTACCCCAAAAACACACTGTCTAGCATCACACTTTACGTAATTTGTTGCAAAATTAATTTTCGTTTTCACTAATTCAATTATGAAGGAACAAAATTTACCTATTTGAACAATTAAAATTTTTAATGGGCGGTCAAAATACCTAAAAATATAAAAATAAGAAGTAAAAAAAGAGAGGGAAGAAAAAGGGGGGGAAAAGAGGGAATGGGGGAGTTTTGGGGAAGGAAACAAAAAAGGAGGGAAGGAGACGGAAATTTGGCTCTAAAATGTGGGGGAGGGCCCACATGGAGACTACCATGAAATTTAAATATAAAGATAAAGATAGCAATGGAAGTTGGGTTATTTAACCAAGGCAGTGACTGGTAGTTGTGGTTTTGAAGGAGAAGAGGACTTCATGTTGATAGTTTCAATAGTGGTTCGTTGTGGCAGCTTTGTCAATATTGCTCGGAGACAGGGAGGGAAGAGAGTAAAGAAGAAGTACTTTTGGATATAACGACTCTTTAAGGCTTGTTGATTGATTTATTTGTACTTATATACTAATATATGTATTTGTGATTCAATTTGGGAGAGCTTATCGAAATAGTTTATAACCTATCTATTAGTTGTTTTCAACTTATTCTACTAAGTCATACATGATATTTTATAGTTTATGAAAACAATACATAGTTTATATGCAAGCTGTTTAACTTTATATTATCTTTCCTTATAGAAATAATTTATACGTAAACAATTATACTGTAAATTTTTAGTTAAGTTGTTTATGCAAACATGAGAATGTGATGAATGATCTCTCTGAACCACTTAAGCGCCATTTTGGGTGGTTTTCTGTTTTGAAATTTGCAGAAACTAAAACTAATTTCTGTTTTGAGTTTAAAAACTTTCAAAAACCAAAGCCAGATTTAGTTAAGAAATTTTATCTTAATCAAGCGGTGGTGGTTGACAGTGGCTAGAGTGGTGGTCGACGATGATTGAAGTGGTGGTTGACGGTGGTCGAAATGGTAGTTGGTGGTCAGATTGATGATTAGAGGTGGTCATAACGGTGGTTGGTGATGGTCGAAGTAGTGGTTTATGGTGGCTGGAGTGGTGGTTGGTGGTGATTGAAAGGGTAGTTGAGGGTGACCAGAGTGGTGGTTGACAGTGGTTGGAGTGGTGGTTGGCGGTGGCCGAGTGGTGATCGGTGGTGACTAGAGTGGTAGTCGATAGTGGTTGAAGTGGTGGTTGGCGGTGGTCAAAGTGGTAGTTGGTGGGACTCAGATTAATGATTAGAGGTGGTCATAGTGGTCGTTGGGGCGATGGTCGGAGTAGTGGCTGGTGGTGGTTGATGGTGGTCGGAGTGGTGGTTGGTGCTAGTTGAAAGGGTGGTTGACCGTGGCCATAGTGGTGGTTGGCAGTGGCTGAAGTGGTGGTTGGCAGTGGTCGTAGTGGTGGTCAGATTGATGATCAGAGGTGGTCAGAGTGGTAGTCGGAGTGATGGTTGGTAGTGGTCGAAGTGGCGGTTGACAGTGGTTGGAGTGGTTATTGGTGCTTGACGGTGGCCAGAGTGGTGGTGGTCGGTGATGGCTAGAGTGGTGGTTGGTGTTGGTCGACGGTGGTTGGTAGTGGTCGGGGTGGTAGTTGGTGATGGTCAGATTAAGGATCAGAGGTGGTGATAGTGGTGGTTGGTGGTGGTCTAAGTGGTGGTTGACAGTGGCCGAAGTGGTGGTTGACAGTTGGAGATGGTCAGAGTGGTAGTTGGCGACTATCGGTCATGTTAGCTTTAAAACAAAAACATAAATTATAAAACATATTTTTTTGGTTTTGAATTTTGATGGAAAACTGTTTTGAAATTAAAAAAAAAATCAACTTTTGAAATTAAGAAAAAAATCAACTGAACCTCATTTTATCTAATCATGTTTTGGTTTGAAATTGACTTTTAAAATAAAAACCAAAAATTCACTACTACGTCCTCTTAATTACTCATTTACTCTAAACATCATTTTTTATACAATACGTCGATGTCCTGATTAGTGGTGTCACACAAACTCACGGAAATCAATTCCAGCAAATAGACAATAAATTAAAGGCTTATACGTCGTTTACCCCTACAAATATCACGTTTATCCATTTACTTCTTGAAAAAAAAACTTTTAAAATAAACTCTGCAAAATGTAACTGTATCCACTTACCCCCTGCTGTTAGTTTTGGCTAACATCGTTAATATTTGTAGGGGGTAACTAGAAACACTTAATATTTGCAGGGGTAACTACCACCCACTTAATATTTGCAGGGGTAAATAGAAACACTTAATATTTGCAGGGGTTAACTAGATCCCAAATGTCAGCCAAGTAAGCCTAAATTTAATGTTGTTAGCCAAAACTAACAGCAGGAGGGTAACTAGATACAATTACATTTTAAATGGTTTTTTTAAAAGTTTTTTTTTTCGGTGGGTAAATGATATTTAAGTCTAAATTAAATGTATACCAAAAACACCCATTGACTTATAAACATTTTTGTTTTCTGTTTTTGGAGGAGGGATGGGGGATTTTATTTATTAGAAAGTTAATTTTTTTTTTGATAAGCATTAAAAAGTTAAAAATTAAACACACATCTATATCTCACTCCAAAAAGATGCAAGTCAAATTGACTACGTTAACTATGCCAGGTTAAAGCAGGTGCTAGAATAATACTATCATTAACAAAAGAATAGCCACATCATTGCATTAATCAATATTAGAACACTTATTTATAAGGGTTTTTTTTTACCCCCTCCTTCTCCCCTCTGCCCCATTTTAGTGTTAATCCCTAAAATACTCTTAAAAAAAATATTTTATAAATTTTTTTGGAAAATACAGGCATTTTCAAAAAATATTTTTTTAAACTTTTCGGAAACACCTCAAAAAGAGGTATTTTCGAAAGTCAAAATGACTTTCGGAAATACATTTTTTTGGGATTTCCGGATTTACCACATATTAGTGTAATTCCGGAAGGTAAAATGTGTTCTGGAATTACACTAACATAAAGTAATTCCGAAAATCCAAAAAAAAAAGTATTCTGAATTTATCTCATTTTAAGGTAATTCCGAAAATCCTATAAAATTGCGTTCTGAAATTATAACTTTTGACGTAATTCTGGAATTTTTTTTTGAATTCAGGGGCAATATTGTCTGTTTTGTCTATTGGTGAGTATCGGGTATAATGGGAGTAAAAAAACACCTCTTTATAATTACTCATCCAAAAAGAAAAAGAAAAAATATTCTCTTTAGAGAGAGAAGAGAGAGAGAGAGAGGTTAAAACAAAAAATTTACAAAGCCGACAAAGGACGTAGGAATGAAAAAGAAAAATAGAACAACGGGTGGCCGTGCTTCGCTCACAAAATTTAAGTCTCAGTCTCATTCATTTCTCTCATTTTAGGATCAACCCCTGATTACCCTTTCAAGAAAGTTTCTTTCTTTTATTGATAGCTCAAAAGATTACATACATACATAAATATTCTTGATTTTTCCATTCTTTCTTTTGTTTCTTCACCCAATGGTTTTTTGTTTTTTGAACTGAAAAAAACCCATAAAAAAGAAAGAATCGATTTTGAATGGAGGAAAGCCACCCCAGAAGCAAGTTCAAGAGACTTTGTGTCTTCTGTGGCAGTAATCCTGGCAATCGACAAGTTTTCAGTGATGCTGCGATTCAACTTGGAAATGAAATTGTTAGTTTTCTCACTCTCCTATTCTATTCCTCAATCTTTTTTTACGGGACAAGTTTTATACAATTTTGTTTTGTTGTATTCTGTTCTGTATACCTAATGTTCAACGTTTAGAAACAGTTGTTTGTCTATGCTTCACCCTGCACATGTTCCATTTGTTAAAAAGCGTAAATAAACCTAGTGAATAAATCCCATCATCATCATCATCACCATCATATTTTGTGTTATTTGATGGTGTGAATTACAGGTTAAGCGGAAGATAGACTTGGTGTATGGTGGAGGAAGTGTTGGGCTTATGGGATTAATATCTCAGAAAGTTTATGATGGAGGCTGCCATGTTTTAGGGTATATTTTTGCATAAAAAGACTCGTTTTTTGGTGTTAATTTTACCAAGGGTGTTCTAGTCATTTCCTACCATTCACAATGTCTCACCATTTGTTTACTTCTTCTCTACACAGGATCATTCCAAACGCTCTCATGCCTCTTGAGGTATTTCTGCTACTATATCTTCTCATTCATTAAAAAATATGTTTGTCTTTCCATGTACTGTTAATTTGATTATTGGCAATGAACTGATTCATGTTTGATATTAGTTTATTCTTGGGAATTATATTGTGATGATGGAGAAAGTGTGATCAGTGAATTGTTAGTAATTTGTTATTGTTATTGTGCAAATTTGACAGATATCTGGTGAAACAGTTGGTGAAGTAAGAATAGTTTCAGATATGCATGAGCGTAAGGCTGCAATGGCTCAAGAAGCTGATGCATTTGTTGCTCTCCCTGGTAGTTTACTTGAACAAAACTCTGTAATTTAAAAGAATAATGGCTCAATTAAATGTCATACATGTGAAAATCTAAGTTTGTTTTTAATTATATTAATATTGATTCTCACTGTTCTTATTCCTCATCTTAGGAGGATATGGAACTATGGAAGAGTTGTTGGAGATGATAACTTGGGCCCAGCTTGGAATTCATAAGAAACCGGTAACATAGTATTTTTACTTGTCTAAAGTAGTAGAACAATTAAATGTCAACTTAACAGTCAAAATATACTTGCACAGGTTGGTCTACTGAATGTTGATGGTTACTATAACTCTTTGCTTGCATTATTTGACAATGGTGTCCAAGAAGGCTTCATAAAGCCAACTGCAAGGAATATAGTTGTCTCTGCTTCATCCGCCAAAGAACTCATGATAAAGATGGAGGTGTACTTTCAACTTGCCATTTTCTCCTTACCACCTCAAAAGAAACAGTAGAAATTTTTGCACATAAATTTGCAATCAAATTTGTGTGATCTTTTGTATATTTTTAAAAATTGATTAGACATATGACACTTTGCATGCATGACTTCTCACTTGTATTTGAGAGTAGATTGAAGCTCATACTTTTCCTCTATAAAGCACCGACACGGACACCAAACACGATATTGACACGGATACACATACACCAATAATAGTTTGAAAAATAGTAATTGAAGTGTCAGTGTCATTGTCGGTATCCGACACGACACATGTCGGACACCGGACACGTCTTCTACTTGAAGTATTAGTGCTACATAGCTTTTCCTTATATTCTCTATCCCTAGGCACTTTTGTCTCTTAAGACTGCTTTTTTTCCCACCTTTAAGCCCTTTGCTGTTTAATTACAGTCAATTTGGATTTTTCTGCTTGGCACTCATAAACATGAAGGCTTATATGATAGTATGACTTTTTAGACTCTTATAATGAGTTCAAGGATATGCTTTCTCTTTTCTCTCTTTTGGTCTTGTTTCTTTTGAGAGGGATAATAGAAGTGGTTAAATTTACTGCTAAATGATGACTTTTCCTTTTTGCAGCATTACAGTCCATCGCATGATCATGTCGCCCCTCATGTGAGCTGGCAGAGGAAGCAATTAGGTAATTATCCAGGACAAGAAAACGCATAGTGAAACTTTTATTGATGCAAGGTTTCTTCTGCAGAATTGATTACTGATCATGTGATTATGATAGAACACCAGTTGTGAATTGAAAGGAAAATTTTACTGAATTCATTCAACTAGTATAGACTTTTCAATAATAGATCCAGAGTCTTACATTACAGATATACACTTCAAACATAACTACATTTTCTTAACTCTCTCCTTTCACGGTAATCAGTAAAGCTGAGGGGTTGAAAAATAATAGGTAGTAGTCCTCAAAATTTGTAAAACATGGCAAATTAATCTATAAACTTTTAAGAAATTTTACGGACGTCAAAATTTTAGTGTGTAATTAATTATTTTTCTATGAAGTTCGAGACTAAATTGGTGATTTTTCATCATTTGAGATCTATACAAGAGCCTGCATAGATATGTGGTCGTATTGTTTTGTGCCGTACTATGTTGCTTTTATGATCATAGTGCTAATTTTGCATTGCTTTTATTTTGATTTGATTTAATGGTCAATCGACTCACTATGGGATAGTCATATCAGGTTGCTACTTACCACTCATTAGGGAAAACTAAAAGTACTTGAAAATTACTGAGATGATAAGCATTTCCTGAGCAGAATCTTAAGTGTGTAGTGGGTTGTGGCTCCACTTTGTAGTGGATTAATTAGACAAGATTGGTGAATTGGTGGTGAGTGGTGACCTAGACTTTTGAACATGATTTGACAACATGAAAAAGACTTTGATGTTTGAAGGCTTAAAGCAATGAGTTTATCAACAGAAAATTTTTTTTATCTCATATCTTCAGATTATAGATTATATAGATTAAGTGTGTGTTTCGTTCTTGGTGACAAGAATTGATTGGAAGAATTGAGTTTAGTTAAATGTGAGTGAATCTAACGTGATTTTTGTTTGATACATTTGCCAAAGAGTGATTTTCACCAATCACTCTTGTTTGGATAAATTAAATTAAAAGTGCTTTTGAGCGTAAAATTACTAAAATGCGTATCAACTTAAAATTAAAAATGTGATAGAATAGACAACAAAAATACTAAATAAACATATAAAATATCTAAATTAAAACTACAATTAGAAAATATAATTTAAATAATACTCATTATATATAACTAATATTTTCACAACATTTTGAACAAGTAGATATAATTTGTGTTTAAACTAAATTTATGTAAAATAAATGTTTTCCTCTGAATACATGTTGTGCGGTGAAACATTCGGATCTTCAAAAAGAAAACTTTTAAATATCCAAACTCTTATCTTTTGCTTCTTTTGATAAATAGGATACTATCGTAAATACACAACAACATTTTATAGTCAAAGCTGTTGGGAAATAGCGGTACCTATTGCCTCCTCTGTGAACGCAAAATGGGCACTATGCGGAAGTGTAAAAAATAAAAGAGTGAAGAGAAGAATAATGACACCAGAATTTTTACGTGGAAAACCCTCTCGGGAAAAACCACGGGACCTAGTCCAGTTAAAAGATCTCCACTATAAAAGTAGGATTACAAAGTGTTTCTCTCAATCTCTGAGGATCTCTCTATGAATCTCACCCTCTCGGATGGTATACAAAACTTTCTCTCTATGGAACTCTCTCTTTCTCTCAAAGAGGAATACAAAAGAACTCTCTAACTCTCTTAGGATTTCTTCACTTGGATGTGATGTGAAACTCTTCACAAGTTCTCCTATTTATAGGAGAAGAATGTGGCTTCTCCAAAAAGAGTGATTAATGGAGGCTAATTAATTTCCACAATTCCAATGGGGTCTAGAAACTCCCAATGCATTCTTCAAAGTTGAATGTGCATGTCTCAAGGTAAAAGAAATGAATTCCAAGACCTTGGAATATTCATCCCCCTTTCCCATGCATTGTGACAAGTGCATCACAATTAATGAGGGGAATTCCAACAAATCTCCTCCTCCCTGACTTAATTGGGGGGCACCACAACACCAGCACCTTGGCAACAATCTTCAACCTTCTTGGTTGGCAATGACTTAGTCATCATATCAGACCAATTCAAATCTGTATGGATTTTCTCTATCTTCAATCTCTTCTCATCCAACGCTTCTCGTATCCAATGATACCGGATGTCAATATGTTTTGAGCGTGAATGGAACATGGGATTCTTGGCTAGATGGATGGTTCTTTGATTATCACAATTCACCACATAATCAACTTGATCATGCCCCAACTCTATTAGAAAGTTCTTCATCCATAACATCTCCTTGGAGGTTTCAGTGACTGCTACATACTCTGCTTCAGCGGTAGACAAAGTCACACATTTTTGAAGCTTTGACTGCCAAGAAACAGCTCCCCCTGCAAAGGTAATCAGATAACCTGATGTTGACTTCCTTGAGTCCACATCTCCTGCCATATCCGAGTCTGAATATCCAATAAGCATTTGATCTCCATTGCCGAAGCATAAGCTTCTTTTGGCAGTTCCTCTTAGATACCTCAGTATCCATTTAACAGCTTCCCAATGCTCCTTACCTGGGTTTGATAGGAATCTGCTAACAACTCCTACAGCATAACCAATATCTGGTCTTGTACAAACCATTGCATACATAAGGCTACCCACAGCAGAAGAATAGGGCACCCTGTTCATTTCTTCTTTTTCCTCTTCATTCTTTGGACATTGAGACTTGCTGAGTTTGAAATGTCCAGCTAATGGTACACGCGCAGGTTTGGCATTGTGCATGTTGAACCTTTTGAGAACCTTCTCAATGTAGTCTTCTTGTGATACCCACAACATTCTTTTGGAACGATCTCTAGTAATTTTCATTCCAAGAATCCTCTTCACTGCACCCAGATCTTTCATGGCGAAAGACTTGCTCAATGCCTTCTTGAGAGCAGCTATTTTTATCTTATCTTTCCCCACAATTAACATGTCATCAACATATAAGAGAAGTATGATGGACTCACCATTTTCATAGTTCTTCACAAACACACAATGATCTGCGGAGGTCTTCTTAAAATTATGTTGGGTCATAAAGGAGTCGAACTTCTTGTACCATTGTCTTGGAGCTTGCTTCAGACCATAGAGACTTTTCTTAAGCCGACACACCAAGTGTTCTTTGCCTGGTTCTTCAAAACCCTCTGGTTGCTCCATGTAAATTTCTTCTTCTAGGTCTCCATGTAAGAATCCTGTTTTGACATCCAGTTGTTCAATCTCTAAGTCTAGTTTTGCTGCTAGACCAAGAATTGCTCTAATAGAAGTCATCTTCACCACTGGTGAGAATATTTCATCAAAATCTATTCCTTTCTTTTGGTTGCACCCCTTCACGACAATTCGCGCCTTATACCTTGGGTTTGGGTTGTTCTCTTCATTCTTGAGCTTGAACACCCATTTGTTTCGCAACGCCTTTCTGCCTTTTGGTAATTCTACCAAATCGTACGTCTGATTCTCCTTTAAGGACTGAATCTCTTCTTCCATGGCTTGCAACCATTTGTCTTTTTCTTCCATCTCAATGGCTTCTGCAAAGCTTTGAGGTTCACCTTCATCAGTAAGGTTGATATATTCATCTGAGAAGTACCTTCTTGATGGTTGCCTCTCTCTTATTGACCGCCTTACTTGGGGTTCGTGTTGAACATCCTCCCCTGATTGATCTTCCATCACTTGGTCAGGTTGTTCTTCCTGAGGTGGTTCTTCAATTGTCTCATCAAGTTGTATATCCTGATCTGGCTCTGTCTGAGGAGTCTCTCCCCCTGATTTGTTCACCACAAGGGGACTTTGATCATAACTCACCTTGAGTTTTGGTTTCTCCGTTTTCTTGATGTCTTGAATTGTCTGGTCTTCAAAGAACACCACATCTCTGCTTCGAACAATCTTCCTATTTGCAGGATCCCACAATCTGAAACCAAGTTCATCTCTTGGAGAGCCAAGATATACACATTCTTTTGCCTTAGCATCAAGCTTTGCCCTTTCATCTTTTGGAATGTGAACAGATGCCTTACATCCAAAGACTCTCAAGTTGCGATAAGAGGCTTTCTTACCTGTCCATACTTCTTCTGGTATCTTTCCATTTAGAGGTCTTGAGGGTGATAGGTTGATCAAATCAACTGCAGTAGCAACTGCCTCCCCCCAGAATGACTTAGGAAGCTTCGCATGAGACAACATGCTTCTGACCTTCTCGGCAATAGTTCTATTGAACCTTTCAGCTACACCATTCATCTGAGGTGTCTTAGGAGGTACCTTCTCATGTCTGATTCCGTGAGTCTTACAATAATGTTCGAACGGACCTCTATACTCTCCACCATTATCACTTCTCAAACATTTCAGCTTTTTACCAGTTTCTCGTTCTACTGAAACATGAAACTCCTTGAAGGCTCGAAGGACTTCATCCTTTCTCTTCAATAGATACACCCACAACTTTCTAGAGTGGTCATCAATAAAGGTAACAAAGTATTGAGCACCACCAAGGGATCTTTCAGACGTTGAACATACATCTGAATGCACAAGATCTAGAATATGTTTTCTTCTTCTTCCATTGTCTGATCTTTGGAAGGATACTCTGCGTTGCTTACCTGCTAGGCAATCTTCACATGATTCAAGTGGTTGTCCCTTTATGTTTTGGAGATGATCTTTAGCGAGGATTTCTAGACCCTTCTCACTCATGTGACCTAGTCTTTTATGCCACAGCTCCTTACTTTCTTCTTGAGCAACATTTATCTCCCCTTTGCATAGCTTTCCATGCGTGATGTACAAAGAGCCTTCCTTTCTACCGCGAGCAACAACCATGCTTCCCCGGCTAAGCTTCCATTTTCCACCACCAAACTGGTTATTCATTCCAGCATCATCTAGCTTACCTGCCGAGATAAGGTTTAGACGCATCTCGGGTACATGTCTTACCTCCTTCAGCACAAGTTTGTTTCCATTTTCTGTCAACAGAATCACTTCTCCTATGCCAACAATCTTGCTTGTGACATGATTGCCCATCTTTACTTTTCCAAAGTCTCCTTTTTGATAAGATGAGAAGAATCCTTCATGAGGAGTAACATGGAAAGATGCTCCAGTATCAACTATCCAAGTGCAATCATCAAAAACAACGTTTAGATAATTTACCTCACTGACAAGGAACACGTTCTCGTCGTCTGATGCAACTGCTGTTGTGGTTTTCTCTTCCAACTTCTTTTTGGGATCTATCACATCAGGATGGACTGTTCCGGCCTTCTGATCTCTCTTCAAGAATCTGCACTCTGGCTTCTTATGACCATCTTTTCCACAATAGAAACAGGTCAAACCTCTAAGGCGAGACTTGGATCTTCCTCGTGATTTCCCACGGCTTCCTTTGCTTCTATGCTCACTCCTTCCTCTATTCTCAACAACATTGGCTTCTGAGTGACTACTCATTCCTCTTTCCTTCCTTCTAGATTCTTCATTTAGCAAACTATCTGTGATAGTATCCAGGCTAAGCTTTCCGTCAGGTGTTGAGTTGCTGAGAGTGACAACTAATGTGTCCCAGCTCTCAGGTAGAGAACTAAGGAGTAGAAGAGTTTGCAATTCATCATCAATTTTCATATCTGCTTTTGTTAATTGATTGACAATACCTTTGAAAGTGTTCAGATGCTCGATCATATTCTGGCCGTCAGAGTACTCCAATTTCACCAACCGTCTGACAAGATGAGCTTTGTTCCTGGGAGTTTTCTTTTGAATCATAGATTCAAGCTTCGTCCATAACTCATACGCATTGGTATAAGTTGATACACGCTCAAACAAGCTTTTGTCGATGTACTTCCGAATCATAGCAACAGCTTTCCGATTCAGAACCTCCCATTCTTTTTCAGTCTTCCCTTCTGGCATGTCCTCATTTGTGATTGGCTCATACAAATCCTTGCAGTATAGATGGTCTTCCATCATCGGCTTCCAATAGGAATAGTTATCTGCAGTTAGCTTGAACATATCTCCATCATGAGCGAATGTTCCTTCCATCTTGAGTTGCACAGGACAATGAATTTTTGAACCAACAGCTCTGATACCACTGTTGGGAAATAGCGGTACCTATTGCCTCCTCTGTGAACGCAAAATGGGCACTATGCGGAAGTGTAAAAAATAAAAGAGTGAAGAGAAGAATAATGACACCAGAATTTTTACGTGGAAAACCCTCTCGGGAAAAACCACGGGACCTAGTCCAGTTAAAAGATCTCCACTATAAAAGTAGGATTACAAAGTGTTTCTCTCAATCTCTGAGGATCTCTCTATGAATCTCACCCTCTCGGATGGTATACAAAACTTTCTCTCTATGGAACTCTCTCTTTCTCTCAAAGAGGAATACAAAAGAACTCTCTAACTCTCTTAGGATTTCTTCACTTGGATGTGATGTGAAACTCTTCACAAGTTCTCCTATTTATAGGAGAAGAATGTGGCTTCTCCAAAAAGAGTGATTAATGGAGGCTAATTAATTTCCACAATTCCAATGGGGTCTAGAAACTCCCAATGCATTCTTCAAAGTTGAATGTGCATGTCTCAAGGTAAAAGAAATGAATTCCAAGACCTTGGAATATTCATCCCCCTTTCCCATGCATTGTGACAAGTGCATCACAATTAAGGAGGGGAATTCCAACAAAAGCTTACCGTGATCGTGGAAACTAGAAATATTGGCTTCCGGTAAAATCGAGTTTGGCTAAGAAAATTGCGTTGTGGTGGCTTCCATCATCGCAACAATGGCATTTCAACTGATGATTAATTCAGCTGATGGGGTAAGGCCCAAACCGGATAGTGGCAATGACATCCCCTACACGCCTTCGAGTAATGTTACTTATGAACAGTGGATAAGTAACATTACCCAAAGGCGAGCGGTGGATATCATTGTCACTATATGTTTCGGGCCTTATCCCACTGGGTTGATTAACAATCAATCGAAACATCATTTTTGTGGTTTAGCATACACATTGCAACCCAAGTTTCCTCTCCTCTTCACCAACCATTCATCCTCGCCTTCATGCAACATCCAATCTCATATATGTTTTGGCAGACACATGAACCAGTAGTCGTGAATATTGGATTGTCCAACTAAATTAATAATAAAAGACAACTCATTTGTGGTGTGTTTGTTTTAGCTTTTGATCACTCCTAAAATCTGGCAACGTCTAATATAAACCATTTCCAACTATTTTTAGTAAACAAGCATTATACTAGTGCATTTGCACGGGTCACACTGCGTTTGTTGCTAATAACGTTTTTTAAACATTTAAATACATTAACTAAAATTAGTATTTTTTTTGGTTCGGGACCATCGCTGGCTACCCACGCAGTGTCCCAACGCTGTCAACGAAGTTCTAATCTGCGCTCGTGTGTTGGGCCAATGACATTACTGTCAACGATTGCACTGGCCAACCCGTTGTTTGTCACCGTAGGGAATCGAACATGGGGGCAAACCGCGATGGCCCCCGAGTGTCCCAGCGGCAGGCTCAACCAACTGGGCCAGACGAGCTGGTTATGTTTCTTGACCAAATAAATGTTTTAATACAATAATATATCTCTATACCATTAATAACACCATGTTTTAAACAATCTATATATATATATATATATATATATATATATATATATATTAACAAACATAAAACAATAGAAAAAGATTTTTTAAATACTTCCATGCATAAAAAATCTCATTTGGAAAAATACATAACAATTATTCAATTAGAGAATGTGGACCAGTGCATCGCATGAATAATAAAAGTTATATATGTTGACAATAATTGCTTCATTTCTTTTTTATCATAATTGGTCAACACTCTCTTGTATATATATTTTAGGACACACTCAAGCTGAATATAACAATTAAATTTTTATAGAGAAATTAGATGTGATCATTATGATCAATTTGATCTATATAGCTCAGTTGTTTTAACTTAATTTTGAACGTATATAGGTTATATTATTTTTAGATAAGAATAAATGACAATTTTAATCATATATATATATATATATATATATATATATATATATATATATATATATATATATATATATATATAGATCCAAGAAAAAATGAAAATAACATAAAGCAAACCCTCACTATAATTACATCAATATTTATGATCCTGACGCACAACCACGTAATTTCTTCTTCTTCATGCTCTTAAATTGCAAGAAACTTGATGAAAGACGATGCAGATTTATCTGAGTCCTAAACTTTCAATGTTATATCATGAAATGAGGGACTCTAACTATGACTGCTCAGTTTCTCTTTCTCTCACTTTGTCTTACACTCTTTTCTCTTAATTAAAAAGTTTACTTAATTAATACAAAAAAAAAAGTTTACTTAATTAAAGTGATTAACCACTATCAAAATTTCTAAAATAACTTTTTTAATAATTTATTTAAAATGATTAAATTAATATTAAATGATCTAGAATAAAAAGTATAAACAATTGGTAGCGGAAGCGGCAATGAAAGCGGCAACGAGATCGGCAACGAGGAGCGACAACAGGAAGCGGTAACGAAAGCGGCAACGTTGTCATTTTATTTTTTTATAAGAAGCGGCAACAATGTCATGCAGGTTACAATATCATAAACAACCTCAAACTAATATTACAATTGAGTTACACTATCTATATTTGGTTTTCTAATTTTGCAATTTTGAGAGAAAAATGTCAAATTTCATAGTCACATTCTAGACAAAATCTATATTTGGTTTTCTAATTATTGCAAAAAGCTGTCGTGCTGATGATGAAAAAAATAAAATCTGATGTGCTGCCTAATTAAAATGATTCATTTAATTAATATTAAGTGATCTATAGAATATAAAATATAAACAAGTCGCAACGAGAGCGGCAAGTACAGACTGATAACGGAAGCGACAACAAGAGACTTACAACGAGATCAGTAACAAGAGAGAAAATGGGGAGCAGTAACGAGAGTGACACGGGAGCGACAACGGGCCAAGGTGTGCATGTGTTATATTAGATTTCATTTTCTTTTTCTCGATTTTTACTCTATTATTAATATTAGAAGAAGATACTCACTTTTTTTAACTTTTGCAACACAATTTTTTTTAAGCAACTTGAAATATATCATTTTTATTCCATTTTCCTTTTTCTTATTGAATATTACAAATTTCAAAGTATTTATAGAGTCAAAACAAATTATAACAAATACCGTGTCACATAGGAGAATGCACGAGTAAAATACTAGTATATATATATATATATATTAGTGAACCTTCTACAATGTGGAACATGTGTAGACGTAGAAGGATGTAATTTAATTATAACTAAGTCACATAAAAACAACAAATAAAATGCTGAATGTGTATGGCAAAGTCAAAATCAACTTGGAACATAAGCATCCACGTCTAAATTCGAAGTTCCAAACAGTCATGTGCCCAAGGAAGGAATGTTGGGAAAAACAACTTAGACAAATAAAATGAGCACAATCGGAACACAAGAATTTGACGTGGAAAACTCTAAAACCAGAGAAAAACCACAAACCGTTGTCTAATGACAACTAGAGAATAACACTATGTGAAAATTGTTACAACACATAGACCTCTCTCAACACCCCATGGCCCCAGTACACCACACCCTCCAAAGAAAATATTTAACTACATCTGACAACACTCTAAAACAAGAGTATATATAAGAGAAAAAACAAAGTCAAATACAATATAAGGTATTTCGAAATAGTGCATCTTGTAAAGGAGAACTTGAGCTCCTTATATAGTGTTGGTCTCCCCATTCTTTCCCAAAACTAAACAATGTGAAACTTTTTGAAGATTTCAATTTCAATCAACTCCAACAAGGAAGGAGGTAACACCGTACAAAACCATTTTAGGGGATATTATTTGAATATCTACAAAGGGTATTAAATACACAGATTTGTTTATACTCTATTGTTTTAGTTAAAATGGTATTTTATCAAACAGGTAATACAATACAGGACCCAAAGGGATCATACACAAATCTATTGTATGGATGACAGATCATTTCCCAACTCAAACAAAATCAAATTTTTTCTTTGACAGATGATGATAATGATGATAATAACTGATTTAATTAAGTATTGGATTTTTAAGCAAAAACCCTAAAAAATACCCAACGGCTATATTTTTCAAAACTGAAATATAGTTGTTATAATAATGTGACCAAACAGTCCCTGGTTAGTTTTATTACAGCTGTGAAACTAATGAGCCTCTAACTAATTCTTAGTTTGTTAAACTGATTAACAAACTGAGTTTGTTAGCTATAACAAACTCTAAACTACCAGCTATACATCCAGTGAATGCTATAAATAAGCTATGTACATACAGCATATACAGTTTTACAATCAATAAAAAATTTACAAGTTGTATTTTACATTTGTGTGTGTGCTCAGTTCCCTTTCTCTGTTTCTTCTCCATTCAGTGCTGTGTCTTTAAGTCCTTGGTGAGTATCTTCAAGAGTGTTGAAAAGAACCTCACAAGAAAAGAAAGACAGCATGATTAGCAATCTGTTTGTGACTGAAACAGTGAAGTAAAGAAGAATAAGAGTGAAAGGAAGTTTATACCGTTTGTCAGGCAGTACTGAAGGCTTGAAGGTGGTGATTGTTCATCAAGAACAATCACAAGGTAACCTGCAACTGAAAATCAGTACTTAGGGTTTCGGTAAAAGTCAAAACAGAACACATAAATTCACTAAGAGAGTGAAATATTACCTTATGTGTGTTGCTCCTCCATCCAGCTACTGAAACCCAGATCATCTTCGTTCTCAGTGGCTCAACCAGAAAAGAAACAACACAGAAATCAGGTTTTGGTTGTATCAAGAGAAAGAGGAAAGATATCAAAGATCGGTTTGAAGATTTACCTTCACAGTGGTGTCCGGTGGAAAACCCAAGAAGGTGGAGGCCATTGGAGCAGAAACGTGAAACAAGGCCTCTGTGAGAAGTGCTCAGATCGTGAAACTGAAGGAGGGGTTTTGATCACGGAGCTGCGATCTTTCCATTGGTGGTGTCGGTTTGTAGATTGGAGGTCAGCTGCTAGGTTTCCTAAGAAACCCTAGCAGAGCTCCATTGGAGAACCAAGTCAGTGTCAAGCTGAAAGGAAGAGAGGAGAAGACAAGCGAGAGAGAACAGTGGTCCTTGTTGTTTCTAACTTGGGCTCAGAAAGAAAATCACTCACAGCACAGTGTCGGTTGGGCCAAGTGGGCCGTCCTCTCTTATTTCCTGCACCCCTGCAATTATACAATAACACCCATCAGTAAAAGTGAAAATAAAATTGCAAAATTCTAACATTAAGGTTGTTGCTTGAATGACGGTAGTTATTGGGATTGGTTCTCTAATACGGGATGTCCGACATCTTCTTGAGCCATAATTCTTATCGACATTGTTTTTTTTTAAAGCGTTATGAAGATGATTGAAAGAATCTCACTAGCCTTATAGAACCAACAAGTAAAATCACCCCTCCAATAATAAGTATCCTGCAACAAAAATGTCTCTCATAACATATCTTTTTCAATAAATGAGGCATAGAGTCTGAGCCAGAAATCATAGCAATGTTGAGCCAGAAATCTACTAGTAGTATTTCGATGCTCTCTAGTACCATGAGTCATCATTAGAAACATGAGGTTTAGACCTCAGATTTCTAATGATGGCTCATGCATGGTACTAGAGAGCATCGAACTACTACCACTAGATTTCTGGCTCGACATTACTATATTTCTGAAAGTTATGAGATCAATAATGCCCTGCAATGTATCGTAGCAACAATATATCTAGATACATATTCTCTTTCTCTTATTTGCAATTCCATATGCTAAAACTGCTTCACCTGGACATAGTTCATAAGTAACTGCTTCGTGTAATATAATTACTTGTGTGGTGTGATTGTTTTAACTTTTGGTCACTCCTAAAATCTGGCAACGTCTAATATAGACAATTACATACTATTTTTAGTAAACTTGCGGTATACCCGTACATTTGCACGGGTCGTGATGCGTTTGTTACTACGAAAGTTTCTTAAACATCTAAATGCATCAACTAAAATTAGTATTTTTTGGTTGATAACTAAAATTAGTATTAGTTATTATGTTTCTTGACCAAATAAATGTTTTAATACAATAATATATATACCAATAATACAATATGTTTTAAACAATCTACATGTATTATCATAAAACAATAGAAAAAGATTTTTCAAATACTTCCATGCGTAAACAATCTCATTTGGAAAAATATATAACAATTATTCGGCACTGATTTACGGTACTAAGGCAATTGTTTAGTAACAAATACTAAAGGGGTAGATTGGTCCATATCACTTTCCCAAAAGCCCACACATACGCGAGCTCCAACTACTTCTCCGCAAGCCACTCTCCTCTCGCCGTTCACCCCCCTCTCGTTCACCTCCCTCTCTGCTCGATCAATGCAAGCCACTCTCCTCTCGTCGTTCACCTCCCTCGCCGTTCACCTCCCTCTCGTTCACCTCCCTCGCCGTTCACCTCCCTCGCGATGTCGTGTTAACGAACGGTTTCAGTGGCATGCACCTTTGCAATCAACAAATGGCGCGAGTATGAGAGGAATATGATCATCCGGCAGCAGCAGCAGGGAGCCAAGGGAGTGGCAGAGAGGCATGATTCATCAGATTCAGTTGCCGTTCATAAAGCACTCAAATAAGCTTAGGGTTTTGTATTTATAATTATTGTAATTCACAATGATTCATTGATTTATAACCGATGTTTTGACTTGATCGGTGATTGTAAGACGATGATTTTGCATCAAATGAAGTGTGTTATGTTGTTCTGGTTTATCTCCTTCGTTATGGAAATCTGTGTCATCTAGAAAGTATTAACCACAATTGTACTAATCCGCGGTTAGTGGCCACTAACCAGTGTTGTGCATATCTGTGGTTAGTGGCCACTAACCACAAACTAGTGCCCCAATGGTTAGTGGCCACTAACCACAGATTAGTATTAAAATGGTTAAAACTGAGACCAACACATTAACAGAGAAATCCAAAATCACAACATTGAGTAAACGTGAAATCTGATTGCATCAACATGAATTAATCGTGAAATCTGAAGTAATAGTTATTGAGAAGCTATATTGTTACTGACAAGTAATCGTTATGGAAATCTGTGCCATCTAGAAAGTATTAACCACAATTGTACTAATCTGCGGTTAGTGGCCACTAACCACAGAATAGTACAACAGTGGTTAGTAGCATAAATCTCAACGTCTTCATTAGAAATTCAATTTCTTCATTAGAATAGTACATTAGAATATTATGATTAAGAGTAAATTATAATCTTTACCAATGTTATGCACATTTGTGGTAAGTGGCAATAACCACAAATTAGTACCCTAATGGTTAGTGGTCACTAACCATAGAATAGCGCAACAGTGGTTAATAGCATAAATCTCAACGTCTTCATTAGAATAGTACATTAGAATATTATGATTAAGAGTAAATTATAATCCTTACCAATGTTATGCACATTTGTGGTAAGTGGCAATAACCACAAATTAGTACCCTAATGGTTAGTGGCCACTAACCACAGATATGCATAACTGTGGTTAGTGGCCACTAACCACAGAATAGTGCAACAGTGGTTAATAGCATAAATCTCAACGTCTTCATTAGAAATTCAATTTCTTCATTAAAATAGTACCTTAGAAATTCAATTTCTTCATTAGTATCTTAAATAAATTCCATACACTAGCCAGAGCAATTACATAGAAGTTCAATTTCTTCATTCCTCTACAATTTCAAATACATAGAAGTTCTTATTTTCCTATCTTTTCCATCTCGCTGTTGTGGCATTTGTGGATCATGCCATTCAAATTCTTCTCATTTATAACGACAAGCCTTTCCCATGACGTTGTATCTCTCCACAACAAAACTCTCCTCAATTATTGAAATTGTGTCACTTTCATCCAAGGGCGTCAATTACTGAAGTTGTGTCACTTTCATCCTTTCTTGTATCTCTCCTCAGGTTGAATCTATAATCCCTTTGGCACTGGTACATCATTTTGTCACTGCATGATACATTTTGAACTCTTAAATGCAATTTTCAAAAACAAGTAATAACCACAATTGTACTATTATGTGGATAGTGGCCACTAACCATTGTCAAGCAATTCTGTGGTTAGTGGCCACTAACCAGTGTTGTGCATATGTGTGGTTAATGTACAAAACAGGTTCAATCAATTCCAGAAATTCCATTAAATATAATCCAACCATTTTGATGCAATTTTCTCTGCAAAAGCATTCATCAATTCATGCGCAGGAACTTAGGAAGAGATGAAGAGGGAGGGTGACAGATTCGTGCTTTCCCCCATATCGATGTAGATCGCGCACGGAGCTAGAGTTGAATCGTTCTTTCCTTTCTTTTCTTCAGAGTACCAAAATAGTGCAGAGAGAGAGAGAGAGAAAGGAAAGAGAGAACGACGGAGGAAGGGGAGACGTTGCCGGATGGTGCGGCGTCGGAATGGATGCCGTGGTCCGTCGCGAACCAGATCGTGCGGAGAAGAAGGCTACAAGATGGAATGCGTGGGAATGGAAGGCTACAGGATGTGTAAAATGACAAAACTGTCATCTTTAAGTGACAGCCCTTAGATCATATTTCATTAAAATAAGAGGCATCCAACGACTTAGTGTGGTTTAGTAAAAAATACTAAGGATATGACTTAGTACCATAAACCACTCTCCAATTATTCAATAAGAGAATATGACCCGTGCATTGCATTGCATGAATACTAAAAATTATGACAATAACTAATATCATACTTGGATAACACTCTTTTGTATCTATTTTAGGACAAGTTGAAAATAACAATTAAAATTCTCTTGTGCTATCCCCTTCTTCTCTTGCGCACACTGATTTCCATTTATGAACTCTTCCATAGTTTCTTTGCTATTCTCTTTAATAAAAATCAATTTCCAAAGGACTGATACAAACTTACTGTTGACACCCGTTTTCGCCGAGGGCTACTCGGCTGACGAAGAATCGGTTAGCCGAGGGCTGATTCCCGTCGGCAAAACACAAATTTAGCCGCTGGGGATCTAATTGACTATACAGGACCACGTGGCTAAGATAAACAGCTGATGAACAGCTGAGGTGCCTAATCGGCCGACACAATATGGGCCGAGGCAAGACTTGGCCGAAGTAAATCGGCTCGACATGGCTGCTAATTAAGCCTATATAGGCTTGGAAGACATTATTTGGTCCGAATGTATTCATATAATTATTTACTAAATGCCCGAGTTATAATTATATGATTTATGAAAAGAAATATATTGAAAAAAAAAGACCAAGTCAAGCTACGGTAACCACCTTCCTACATTTATGGAAGTGGGCATTAGGGGTTGGCCGAGTCAATGGAGCTTGCTTTGGGAGCATGCATTCAATGCACGTGGACACATTTAGACGTTGGAGCAGTTAAGACAACGTGGAGAAGCGTCGTAGAAGTGGAAGCGAATATATTTTGACCCCACTACCCGTGCTAGTGGAAGAGTGGAAGAGTTCTTCCTAGTTTTTAGGGCCTGGATGTAATGTAGTGCGTTGATCTTGATTAATCCAACGATAGGCAAATGTTGGCTGTGTTTGTGGCCGACGAGGGCTTATGTATATAAATAGGAGAGTAATTGTACAGAATAGACACACATCAATCAAATCAAACTCTACGTTTATTTTTATCTATCTTCTTTATCGCATTCATCTTTACTTTTATGCATTAGCCAGTAGTATAATACAACCCTCGCAGTCCCCTCTCACCTAACCTGACCCTTTCTAGAGGAGTCAGGATACCCACAGTCAAGGAGAAGAGTTCTCTCCTTAGCGTAATCACTTGAAGAACAAGGAATCAAAGAACTTGCTCAAACCCCTGGCCGAATCCACGGCTAGGACCTAAGAGTTTGAACCAAGGAACAACACTTACCTATTGCAAAAACACAAACAACCAAACCTACTCAATGTTTCTAATATTCCAAAATGCCTCAACCCCGATCCTCTAATATTCAATTAAATGATAAAAATTTCATAACACAAATATTAAGAAAAACGGTTTAAATAGTTATTACCCCCCTGCAAATATGCCCATTATCCAGTTACCCCCCTACAAAAAAAAACATTTAAAACAAACCTTGCAAAATGTAACGTTATCCAGTTACCCCCCTGCTGTTAAGTTTTCTGTTAAAAAATGTAAAATTAACATTATCCAGTTACCCCATTGCCACATGTTACCATATTATTGGGTCTCTGTGACACGTGGCACTGACATGCCACGTCAACTCCTATGTCACCACTGCCACGTGGCACTGACATGTGCCACGTCAGCAACCAATGGATGACTGCCACGTGGCACTGTTGTTACACTCAAAATAAATTTTGAAAATGGCTTCAGTAAGACTTGAACACATGACCCTGAAATGGATGAAACACACAAATACCACTAAGCCACTTGATTCTTTTAATAAGTTAAGTGAACTACTAGTATATAATACATAAATAATTCGATTAACAAAATAAAAAAACAATCACCACATATGTGTTTCATCATCACCAATGTGTTTCATCATCATCAATTTTTTTTTCCAGCAACCAATGCGTTTCATCATCACATAAATAATTTTTCTACCAAATTCATCCTCATCATTCCTCATCTTCAAACACAAACACAAACACCAACAAACTGAATCTGGACGAAAAGATTTTCTTAAACCAAATAAACCAAACACCAACAAATTCGATTTCGTTTCAGATCCTTTCGTTTCAAAAACCAAAAACCCAACGCAAATCAAACCTCCTTCTAAAGATATGATTTTCGGTTTCCAAATCAAACCTCCTTCTAAACCCAACGCAAATCAAACCACCATCACCATCTATACAGATCTGGAAAAATAAAAACCAAACGTGAAACAGATCTGAATATATGGGTTTATGCATTTTTCGGTTTCCATATTGTTTTGATTTTAAATAAATTTCAATAAAGATATGATTTTATGAATTAATAAAAACCAAAGGGAAGGAAGGATGCTATGAATTAATAAGGATCTCGTTTCAATCAGATCTGGTGTTATGAATTAATAAATATCTCGTTTCAATCTGATTTATGAGGGATTTACGACATCTTCGTCTTCCTGGAAATGCAGACAAGTTTCAATGATCTCTTCTAGATTTTTTTTTTAAATTAAGTGGCAATTATGTATTATATATTTGTAGGTGAGTTAATAATCTCAAAAACTAATGTGGCTCAGTGGTTAGGAGGTGTGGGAGTGAGTAAGGGGTCACGAGTTTACACAACCTTGGGGGCCACAAAATTCTTTATTTTTGAGTGTAATAACTAGTGCCACGTGGCAGCCATCCATTGGCTGCTGACGTGCCACGTGGCCGTGGTGACATATGACATTTTACATATTTTAACAGAAAATTTAACGGCAGACCAACTGGATAACATTACATTTTGCAAGGTTTGTTTTAAATGTTTTTTTTGTAGGGGGTAACTGGCCAGATAATGGGTATATTTGCAGTGGGGTAATAACTATTTAAACAAAAAAAAACTGCTAAAACTGCATATTGTAAGAAGAGAAAAATTGAATAGGAATTGATAAAAAATAGAAGTAGGGGAGAAAAAAAAGAAGCAATGGACTAAAAGCAAATTGAACATCAATGTAAAATTCAGATTTGTTCAATGGCCTTGTTAGGATTACTACCCCATTTCACCTTGTTCGGTGATCTTGTAGCATGTATTAGTAACTTGAAATCTGTAAACCAAAATATTACAAACGTCGTATGCTTTTAATTGAAACCTTTTCAGTGAACTATTAATAATATATATATATATATATATATATATATATATATATATATATATATATATATACAAATAAGATTAAGTTAAAATAATTGAACTATATAGATCAAATTGATAATAAAGAATATGGATAATTTCTCTAGAAAAATTTAATTGTTATATTCAACTTGAGTATGTCTATATATATATATATATATATATATATATATATATATATATATATATATATATATATATACCATGTGTCAAACTCAGCGACTCACATCAATTGATAACTTTATACTGAAAATGAAATTTATCGATCCTACCATTGAATAGCGTGATAATATGCTTGTGATCATGTATACCAAAATTTCATACAAATCAAAAATCAATTGACACTCCATCGCATTAGTTTAATTCAATAGCCGGTATGTTATTCAAAAGATAAGTAAATTCCTATGCCATTTTCAAAATTTATAGTTTACCAAAAAAAAAGATAAGTAAATTCGTGTTGTTAGATAATACACCTATGAATGTCCATTTTTTTGAAATTTGACATACATGATCACAAAGATAGTATCACGCTATCAACGGTCGGATCGATAAATTTCATTTTCAATATAAAATTATTAATTGGTTTAAGTCACTAAGTTTAATTAACATTTGATATCAATATATTCTTACTTATATATATATATAAAGCAATTACCGTCAACATATATATAATTTTTATTAGGCTCTTTTTTTTGGTACCCCCCGCATTATACTCTATACCCCCCAAATATGTCAAACGGGCGATTTTACCTCTGATTTCCAAAAAATTTCCGGAATTACCTATTAAGACATGGTTCCGGAACGCTTTTTTTTTTTAGAATTTCCGGAATTATGTGAAAATCGGCTTCCAAAAGTATGTAAAAAAATGTCTTTCCGGAATTACGTGAAAATCAATTTCCAATTAAATTTTGTTAAGAATGTGAGGGGTATTTTGGGGATAAAATAGGTTATGGAGGTATAGGGTCAAAGAGGGGGTAAAAAAACAGCCTTTTTATTATTCATGGGATGCACAGGTCCACATTTTCTAATTGAATAATTGTTACGTATTTTATCAAATGAGATTGTTTATGCATGAAAGTATTTAAGAATTCATTTTCTATTGTTTAAAACATATTATTATTGGTATAGAGATTATTTTATTAAAACATTTATTTAGTCAAGAAACACAATATCTAATACTAATTTTAGTTAACGAATTTAGATATTTAAGAAGTTTTCGTAGCAACAAGCGCATCGCTACCCGTGCGAAGGCACAAGTACACCGCTGATTATTTAATAAAAGTAGTTGGAAATGATTTATATTAGATGTCGTCGGATTTTAGGGGTGATCAAAAGCTAAAACAAAAACACCTTAAATGGGTTGTTTATTAACAAATTAGTTAGACAATCCAGTATTCACAACGGCGGGTTCACGTGTCTATTAAATCATGTATGGGACTAGATCGATGTTACATGAAGGCAAGGATGAATGAATGGTGGAGAGGAGAGGAAACTTAAGTGTGGTAGCTTCCATTATCACAACAATGACGTTTCCATTGATTGTTAATCTATATTCTCTTTCTCTCATATGCAATTCCATATGCTTCATGTTGGATATTTTAGTGTAATTGATCTCTTTATTATGTTAAAATAAGAGTGCACGCTTGTTTTAATGTAATAACGAGATGTTCGGTTTAGGCAAATTTTGGAAATTACATGGAAGTGACTTTCAGGTCGTTGGCGCGCGGAGCGCGCGTGGAGCGCGAACTGTGCGCTACTTACGCGCGGATTGGCAGAATGTTCTGCCCAGTTGCGCGTGGAGCGCGAACTGTGCGCTACTTGCACGCCACTTGACCGAAAAAGGCAGTTTAAAAGATAAAACTTCCATCAACCGCCAAAAACCATCTGTTCTTTTATCATAAATAATCATTCTGGTTCAGAAAGCATAACATGTGTAAAAACATACAAGACCAGAACAAAACTCTTGAATTATAATTTTCTGATTTTATCCGATTGAACAATTTTGGTTGAACCCCGAAATTTGATTCAATCTGAAAGTGTTATACACGACTTCAGATTTATCCAGTATCATCTCGATTTACCAAAGATTAACCAACAAAAGATTGAATCAAATTCTTTCGAGATGGCGAACGATAGTTCAAAGATGACAAGCAAGTTTGCGAAATTGGACAAGTTTGAAGGGCAGGATTTCAGAAGATGGCAGAAGAAGATGCACTTTCTCTTGACAACATTGAAAGTGGTGTATGTGCTGAGTACACCGATGCCGGTGTATATGGAAGCCGAATCTCTGGATCAAACAAGGAAACGTTTGAAATGGGAGAACGACGATTACATATGTCGTGGACACATTCTGAACGGTATGTCAGACTCTCTCTTTGATATTTATCAAAATGTTGAGTCTGCTAAGGAATTATGGGACTCCCTTGAAACCAAGTATATGGCAGAAGATGCCTCAAGTAACAAATTCTTAGTTAGTAATTTCTTTAATTACAAAATGGTGGATTCGAGGCCTGTTATGGAACAATATAATGAACTGCTGCGAATTTTGGGTCAGTTTACTCAACATGATTTGAAAATGGATGAATCCATTGCAGTTTCATCTATAATTGATAAACTGCCTTCTTCTTGGAAAGATTTCAAGCATACCTTGAAACATAAGAAGGAAGAGTTGACTCTGGTTCAACTCGGTAGTCATTTCATGATTGAGGAGTCGCTGAGGGCTCGGGAAATTGACAAAGTCAATGATAAAAACGTAGCAGGTTCCTCTTCCGTTAATATGGTAGAGGAAAGTGGAACAGTTAAGCAAAATTCCAATGCTAAAGGTAAGAAACGAAAATTTCAAGGAAATAAGAACAAAGGTCCAAACAAACAGACAAAATTGTCATGTTGGAAGTGTGGGAAACCTGGTCATTTAAAGAGGGATTGCCGGGTGTTCAAAGAAAAGAACAAGGCTGGTCCAAGTGGGTCGAATGATCCTGAAAAGCAACAAGGTCAGATTGTTGTGAATAATTTTAATTCGAATACGAATTCAAATTATGTATCACTAATATCTGATGCATTCTATGTGCAGGATGATGACGTTGCTTGGTGGTTTGATTCGGGAGCAACAAGCCATGTGTGCAAAGATCGTCGTTGGTTCAAGGAATTTAAACCAATCGATGATGGCTCTATTGTGAAGATGGGTAATGTTGCGACTGAACCAATCCTAGGATTAGGTTGTGTAAATTTAGTTTTTACTTCCGAAAAAAGTTTGTATTTGGATAATGTCTTATTTGTACCTGGTATTCGTAAGAACTTATTGTCTGGTATGGTTTTAAATAATTGTGGTTTCAAGCAAGTACTTGAAAGTGACAAGTACATCTTGTCAAGACATGGTTCGTTTGTTGGATTTGGTTATCGTTGTAATGGAATGTTTAAATTAAACATTGATGTTCCTTTTGTTCATGAATCTGTTTGTATGGCCTCGTGTAGTTCTATAACTAATATGCAAAGTTTTAAAACCCGGCTCGGACCGGCCGGTTGGACCGGTCCGACCGGGACTCGGATGGGTCTACGGTTCGGTCGCCTAATTCGATCGGATATGCACTGACTCGGTGATGACGTCAGCAACTCGGTCAAACTCGGCGGCGGGCCAACTGTGAATCTGCCATTTTTTAATTAAATTGCGTCTAAAAGTACAAGGATGGGGGATCGAACCCCAAACCTCTTCCCTGGTTTCAAGTAGCGCTACCACTGCGCCAATGTGATGCTTGTTAATTCCTTTCAAATATTAAGTATATGTTACAAGCTATACATTCAGTAAAAAAGCGGCCAAGATACAAATGCATGGTTTTCTATATGTTATTTTTTGTAATTATTATTAGTATTATACCCTCTCTTACAAACAAGTCAACCACTAAAGACATTATTTTTTTCCATAATATATATTTTAAAGTTTTATTATATAGGTCTTGAAAATTCGCGAAATAGAGACCGGATCCGAGTCATGCGGTTCCGGTTTTGGTCATGCGGTTCAACTGTCGACCCCTCGGTCCGACCCTTGACCCAGTGACCCGGTACCTTCACCGAGTCGGCCACCGATCCGAGTTTTAAAACATTGCTAATATGACAAAATCAGATTTTTGGCATGCTAGATTAGGACATGTTCATTACAAAAGATTAAAAGATATGTCAAAAACAAGTATGATTCCTCCTTTTGATATGAACATTGAAAATGCAAAACTTGCATGTTGACCAAGATCACTAGGAAACCTTTTAAGGATGTTAAAAGTGAGACTAAAATCTTAGACCTTATTCATAGTGATTTGTGCGATTTGCATGCTACTCCATCATTAGGTCATAAAAAATATCTTGTTACTTTTATTGATGATGCATCTAGGTACTGTTATGTATATTTATTAACTACAAAAAATGAAGCTCTTGATAAATTTAAAATTTATAAGAAAGAGGTAGAACTTCATCAAAATGGGCTAATCAAAACTCTTCGTACGGATAGGGGAGGTGAGTATTATGATCCGGTTTATTTTCAATCTACTGGAATAATACATCAAACAACAGCTCCCTATACACCACAACAAAATGGTGTAGCCGAAAGGAAAAATAGAACCTTGAAAGAAATGGTGAATTCTATGTTATCCTATTCGGGTCTAAGTGAAGGATTTTGGAGCGAGGCTATGTTGACAGCCTGTTACTTGTTGAACCGAATTCCTAACAAAAGGAATAAGGTTACCCCATATGAACTTTGGCACAAAAAGACACCAAATTTGAGTTATTTCAAAATTTGGGGATGTAGGGCTGTAGTCAGGCTTACAGAACCTAAAAGGAAACCCATAGGTGAAAGAGGTATAGATTGCATATTTATTGGATATGCTGAACATTCTAAAGCATATAGATTCTATGTGCTAGAATCTAATGATTCTGTTGCTGTGAACTCGGTTATAGAGTCACGGGATGCTATCTTTGATGAACAAAGGTTTACATCTATACCTAGACCAAAGGACATGAATTCCATGTCGAAAGTCTCAATTAATAATGAGGATACACCTTCAACTAGTACTGAAACTAGGAAGAGTACGAGAGTAAGAAAGGCTAAGTCATTTGGTGATGACTTTCAACTTTATTTGGTTGAAGGGTCAAGGAATGATATTGAATTTCAATATCAATATTGCCTTAATGTTGAGGAAGATCCAAAGACTTTTAGTGAAGCAATGGCTTCAAGGGATGTTGCATTCTGGAAAGAAGCAATCCAAAGTGAGATGGATTCCATCTTGCAAAATAATACCTGGAAATTGGTTGATTTACCTCCTGGATGTAAGCCATTAGGATGTAAGATGATCTTTAGGAGAAAGATGAAAGTGGATGGTACTGTTGACAAGTACAAAGCCAGATTGGTTATCCAAGGCTTTAGGCAAAAGGAGGGTATTGATTTTTTCGATACATATGCTCCTGTTGCTAGGATATCCACTATTAGACTGTTGTTAGCACTTGCTGCTATCCACAATCTGGTGATTCACCAAATGGATGTGAAAACTGCATTCTTAAATGGTGAATTGGATGAAGAGATATACATGAAACAACCTGAAGGGTTTGTTATTCTAGGAAATGAAAATAAGGTGTGTAACTGATGAAATCTCTTTATGGCTTGAAACAAGCGCCTAAACAATGGCATCAAAAATTTGATGAGGTTGTGTTGTCTAGTGGTTTTGTTCTAAACCAAGCAGATAAATGTCTATACAGCAAGTTTGATACTCATGGCAAAGGAGTTATAATTTGTTTGTATGTAGACGACATGTTGATCTTTGGTACCGACCAAGATCAAGTTGATGAAACTAAGGCATTTTTGTCTTCTAAGTTTGATATGAAAGATATGGGGGAGGCGGATGTGATCTTAGGAATAAAGATCAAACGTGGAAACAATGGCATTTCCATCTCTCAATCACATTATATTGAGAAGATATTGGAGAAATTTAATTTTAAAGATTGTTCTCCGGTAAGTACTCCCATTGATCCTAACCTGAAGCTATTACCTAATAAAGGTGTAGCAGTGTCTCAACTTGAATACTCAAGGGCGATAGGATCACTCATGTATGCAATGATTAGTACTAGGCCTAATATAGCTTATGCTGTTGCTAAACTTAGTAGGTTTACAAGTAATCCTAGTTCTCATCATTGGCAAGCTATGAATAGAGTATTCAAGTACTTAAAAGGAACCATTGACTATGGTTTGACATATACTAGATTTCCTTCAATTATTGAAGGTTACTAAACAGACTTGCATTACAAATTCAACAATGGAATCTGAATTTGTAGCTTTAGCAGCAGCTGGTAAGGAAGCTGAGTGGCTAAGAAATCTGATCTATGAGATTCCATTGTGGCCCAAACCTATCCCTCCCATGTCTATCAGGTGCGATAGTCAGGCTACTTTGGCTAAGGCATATAGTCAAGTGTATAATGGGAAGTCTAGACACTTGGGTGTTAGACACAACATGGTTCGGGAGTTAATCATGCATGGTGTAATATCAGTGGAGTTTGTGAGAACTCAGCATAATTTGGCCGATCATTTAACCAAAGGGTTAAGTAGAGATCTCGTGAAAAGGTCGGCTGTGGGATTAGGATTAAAGTCCATCTGAAATCTCTTATGTTAAGATACCCAATTCCCATCTAATATGACATTAGGTGCTGAATTCAATGTGGAAAGCTTAACATGTAGAGATTGGAACACATCATCGAAAGTATCCCAAAAGGTATGTGTTCGGTTCTGTAAGTTAAGGAGGTTGAAGTATAACTTCTCAATGGTTCTTTTGAAAAATTGCATTTGCAGGTGCAAGAAAGAAAAGGACTACCTATATAAGCATGAAGTTTAGCCGCTTCAAGAAGCTGGGACTTGGCTTTGATATGCTTATGAAGGATAGGGACACAGGCTAGTAAACTAGTGTCGAGCAAGAGTAATGTTATAAACTATTGTGCAGATTATTTTCATGTATTCATTATGAATAGAAAGGGTTCAATCCTTAGAGACACCCTGATATTCGAATATTTGAAACGTGTAATTTGCTAAGATGAAATTCAATCGTCACGATATTTCATCTATGCAGTAGTTTGTTGTATGTTATGACTTTGGTGATTTGATCGGTAATTACACTAAAATGGGGGAGGTTTGTTGGACATTTTAGTGTAATTGATCTCTTTATTATGTTAAAATAAGAGTGCACGCTTGTTTTAATGTAATAACGAGATGTTCGGTTTAGGCAAATTTTGGAAATTACATGGAAGTGACTTTCAGGTCGTTGGCGCGCGGAGCGCGCGTGGAGCGCGAACTGTGCGCTACTTACGCGCGGATTGGCAGAATGTTCTGCCCAGTTGCGCGTGGAGCGCGAACTGTGCGCTACTTGCGCGCCACTTGACCGAAAAAGGGAGTTTAAAAGATAAAACTTCCATCAACCGCCAAAAACCACCTGTTCTTTGATCATAAATAATCATTTTGGTTCAGAAAGCATAACATGTGTAAAAACATACAAGACCAGAACAAAACTCTTGAATTATAATCTTCTGATTTTATCCGATTGAACAATTTTGGTTGAACCCCGAAATTTGATTCAATCTGAAAGTGTTATACACGACTTCAGATTTATCCAGTATCATCTCGATTTAACAAAGATTAACCGACACTTCATTGTATCGCTTACTAATTGTTTACTACCAATTAGTGGCATCCAAATGAGACAAAATATCTTGGTGTGGGTGTTATGCATGGGGATGTGCATTACTGTCACATCTTTAGCCGGTGTGGGTGTTATGCACGTGCATGCATGTGCATTACCGTCACAACTTTAGCCATTACCTATATATATATATATATATATATATATATATATATATATATATATATATATATATATATATATATATATATAACACCAAAAGTTGCTTGGGATAGAAATGTCAGTTTTTAGAAACATTAATTCTATGGTTGAGTTGGATTGATATTGCTTTTGGCGTTGATCTTCACACGCTTGGGTATTTTGATCATCCGAAGAAATAGGAATTCACGTTATATCGAAGAAATTGCATTATTTGTATTTTGAGGGGATGCTAATGTTCTACTTTGCAGTTACAGTGCTATTGTTTTGTGTTGCATGCATGACTGCATCCATTTTTGTTCTGTTGTAATTGCTAATATTTGTTTTGCAGTTACAATGTTATTGTTTTGTGTTGCAATTGTTTTGCTCTGCTTTAATTGTTGGTGTATCTAAACTAAAGTATTTAACTCGTGCGATGCACTGATCTACATCGTCTTTCTAATTTATTTATATAATTTGTGATTTAAAAAAAAGTTGTTTTATATGTGCTCAAATTGCCACGTTCAATTTTAGGAATTTAAAAGAAACTCGAGTAATTTTTGCTATAATAGTGGTCTAACCGCAGAAAGGCGTCTAACTGCAGATATAGTGTTAAGGTATAAATACAGTGTTTTGCAAATTACTCAATATTAGGGCTGGACAAAATTAATTGCCCGACCGTAACCCAATAAGGCCGAAACTGTAATGGCTGATACGGACGGATTGGCGCGGAGGTCGGGTGCACGGGTAGGGAAAATCGGTTTGTACAGGGTTCAGTTGGTCAAAGTTGGTTCCATTGTTATGAACCCATAACAATTCAAACCCGACCGAATCAGAAAAACCCCACCTTTATACACTGTTCATCTACACAAAGCTTTATCTTTTGCACTGTCCAAAACTTTAAATACTGCCCACACACGTTTTCTTTCCCTCTGACAAACGTTTGTTTTGCACTCCCATAGCATTAAAAAACTAGACAAATATTTCTAGCACACTGAGACAGTACATCTACTACGTACTCTCCCACTGTCCAACACACAAACAAAATTATTAAATATAAAAACATTTAAATAAAGAAGGACTTTAATATTTTTTAGTTATGCTAAAGTACACTTGTTCACTCACGCCTAGTCATCTTCTTCCTCTAGCCTTTTCACCATTTCTATTCTTTCAAGCTTTTTTCTCTCCGCCTGTCTCTTCCTCCTCTCACGGCAGAGCCATTTTTTCTCATTTAATTTGTGTAGTACTTCAGATTCTATCACTCGCCCAGCCCATTAAAACCGACCCAAGGAGCCCGAGTAATCGCCCAAACCGAACCCGCTTAACCGCTGATGAAAATGGTCGGAAATGGGCCTAGATTTAGTCATATCGGTTTTTCCTGGATTTTCAATCTCTAACTCGAAACCGAACAACCCGCCCGTTTGTCCAGCCCTACTCAAGATCATCATATAGTTGGAAACAAAAATCCACATGGGAAGTGCCATGTGGACATTTTTAATGTGCTGACACCTACGTGTATTGCTACACCATATTATAATGTCAAGTGGGCTAACGCCATTTCCCTTCTCTCGCTATCTCTCTTAATCTCTCTTCTTCTCCATTTTCAAACCCTAATCTCTCCACTTCAAATCTCTAATTAGAAAACAAATCCATCAATAAATCCCAACAATAATGGTGGTATTCCATTCTTCTATTTCTTCACCTCTTAGAACAGTCCCTTACTTTTTTTTTGTCGATAGCTAAATATCTAATTACAATATATATTATTAGAGTAGAATATTTAATCAATATTTAATTATAGTTATGTTAGCTAGAGTTAGATTAGCCATATTGGTTAATAGTTACAATTAGTTACATATTTGTTATTTTGTTAGAGATAAGTTGCTAATGTTTAGGGATTAGTTACTGATGTAACAATATATAAACCCTCTTTATCAATTGAGAAGTCCAATTCATTCTTTTGCACAAATCCTTTTATGGTATCAGAGCAGAGAAATCTACTCTGCGTGCCCTAAAAATCCCTTTATCGATTCTTCTCCTCACACAAAGCTTAAAGCTTCAACAATGGCGGAACACGTCAATCAAAATCAAACTGAACAACCACATAACGATGAAGGACAATCCAAAGACCCTGCGCTTTTGCTAACGAGTCCCTATTACCTTCATCCGGCCGAGAATCCAGGCGCGATTCTTGTGTCTCCTCCAATGAATGGAGGCTACAACAATAATTCTAACATGGCAGAACCCGGCAATCAAAATCATCACATTCTCATAAGAGGAAGCAACAATTCACAAGGTAGGGGACGTGGACGTTCTCCTGGTAGAGGTTGCAACAATAATTCTAACATGGCGGAACCCGTCAATCAAAATCATCACATTCTCATAAGAGGAAGCAAAAATTGACAAGGCAGGGGACGAGGACGTTCTCCTGGTAGAGGCTACAACAATAATTCTAACATGGCGGAACCCGTCAATCAAAATCATCACATTCTCATAAGAGGAAACAACAATTCACAAGGCAGGGGACGTGGACGTTCTCCTGGTAGAGGCTACAACAATAATTCTAACATGGCGGAACCTGTGACACCCTTTACCCCGAAAATATTTATAAGTGAAAAAGTACGAAAAACGAGTAAATTTGTTTTTCAAATAAAACTAACAATTCATTTAATGAAATGGTTTTCGCAAGTAAAAGATGTCGTCCCACTCTTTAAATCATATATAAAGGATTATAATAATATTAAAGACAAAACGCTGAAGCATTTATTTCAATACAGTAATAAGATTGATTTTAAATATAATATTGAAAATACAATCCAAGTCCCGATGTCACATGGTCAGAGCAATAAACCTTTAATCAATTAAATAAAAAGAAAGTGACATCAACGTATAGTATCATTCCGCAAGTTGCTGGGTGATCCGTAGTGATCACATCTCCACCGCTGCCCAATCGTAGAAGCTCACATCAACGACCCCTGGAACTCAATCTAAAAAATGGTGCACGGGTGAGAAAGAGCGTCCAAACCATATAAAGAACATAAGACCAAGACTAAAACAGCAAAGGCAACCACAATCCATCAAATCAATATCAAACAATCACTCTCAAAAGAGAGACCAACACAACATGTTCATACAGCAAGATGTCACAAAGTGAAGCCACAAAGGCTCGTACGTAAAAAGTGAGGGGTCACATCACACCGTTAAAATCACTATAGTATATACGACAAACATAACCTGTATGCTCGATTAATCATCATCATCATCATCATCAACAACAACAACAATAACAATAGGATCGGGATACCTTGCCCGAACGGGATACCTTGCCCGATAATGCCCTACGGCGAACAACAACAATAGGACCGGGATACCTTGCCTGATAACGCCCTACGACGAAAAACAATAGGACCGGGATACCTTGCTGAGCGGGATACCTTGCCCGATAATTCTCCGAAGAACACCCAAGAGAGGACTATGAGGACCGAGATACCTTGCTCGAACGGGATACCTTGCCCGATAATGCCCTACTAACAACAACAACAACAACGATGGCGACGACCGCAACAACAACAAGATGGACACACAATGGACCTAATCAGACGGGATATCGCACAACGACGACAACGAGAACGACGATGACAACAACAACAACCACAACAATACCTATCATCATCACCATCCTTTGAGGTATGGCTCGCCCATACTGCGACGAGTCTGTGCCCATACTGCGACGAGTCCGTGCCCATACTGCGACAAGGTTCCTCCTATACAATTTCAACTATTGAGATACGACTCGCCCATACTGCGACGAGTCCTTGCCCATACTGTGACAAGCTTCCTCTTACAATCATCAACTTTTAAGGTACGGCTCGCCCATGCTGCGGCGAGTCCTTGCCTATGCCGCGACAAGGTGCCTTTAACAAATCTCGATCACGAAGATACAACTCGTCCATATTGCAACGAGTTCTTGCCCATGCTGCGACAAGATTCTTCAACACGAACCAGCTTGCTAATCATCGACGAATGATAACTTGCCCATTGTGCGACAAGTCTCCGGTGACGATACCCATAAAGCCAACCAGCAATCACCACAAACACGAACGTCAAGTCATTTAATAACCTTAGCGATTCCAAGTTAGTCCTGGCTCCATCAATCTATGCTAAGATTTTTGTCTAAGTCTCAAACAACAAGAACTTCTTATTATTTAGAATTACCTGTCATTCTAGTATATTAACACATTAGACACTAGCTCATCCTACCACTTTTATAACTAAGTGATTTACCAATCTACTCATATTAGAATCATGCAATAAACTCGACCTATTGACTACCACCATCCAAATAATAACATTACAGTCATCCAAATCAAATAAACAAATAATTTACAGACCATTTAAATCATTACAGTCATCCTGAATAATTACAGTAATCCAAATTGAATTATATTTACAGTCATCCTATGATATACAGACCTTTAAATTGATACAGTCATCCAAATTGAATAATAATAACAATAAATGCAGGCAAAAATAGGAATAGTGATAATCAATACCATTAGAGTCCTATCCCCTATTCCCCATATAGAATAGAAACCCTCTACCCCCGTACCTGATATCGAAGTGTACTCCAATAGCTAATCGGTGAAATCATGAGTTCTTGAGTGTGATTTAATTCCAACGATACAATATTTGACTCGAACGCACATACGGTTATGTAACAACAACAAAGACGTTCCAAAAGTCATACACTAAAAATATTAAACATAATTAACAATTCTTTTAATGAATCAATTATGGTGTCGAAACGAAAATACCTATTCGATATGTATCGATGATGACATTGGTTCGAAAAACATGACTGAAGGACTCAAGGTGTATTAGCTCACTGGTGTCTCGAAATTGTTTTAGCGTGGTCAAGACAGTCTCACTACACACCCTTGACAAAGTGTAGTGTCTATTTGATTTTTTAACCAAAATGAGAGTTGTGAAGGGTTGAAATTCGAAATGAACAGCTGCAGGGACTGGTCATTACCGAGAGCAGCACTAGAGTGGCGATGGGAGACATAGGGCAGCGCCAAGAATACGAAGTCGGGGAGGAGAGTTGTTCAGAGGGGTGCTTGGGGAGGAACCGTGCCCTCCCTTGGGACGGCGTGAAGATGCGACGAGGAAGAGAGAGGAACGAAATCGAAGGAGAGGGAAAGACACAGGGCTTCAATGGGGGTTCGGGTTTGAAGCTTTTCTGATGGTGTTGGTGTGGCTTGGTGGTGGTCAATGGTTGTTTCGTGGAGGTAGAAGAGAGGTGATGAGAGAGTTTTGAGAGAAATCGAATTTTGGGGGTTTAGGGATTGCAGAGGAGAAGCTGCGCAGTGGAGAAGGGAAGGAAAGTGGGTCGGGTCATGGGCTTGTTGTGCGCTGGGCTGGACTCTGGTGCTGGATTATTGGGCGAAGTGTGTGAGCATGGGTGCGAGTAGTAGTGAAATGGGGGTGTATGCGTTAAAAACTCCAAAAATCCGTTTTAAAATATTTTTAAAGCCCATTTCCATTACAACTACAATTCTAACACTTCAATAGCCCAAAATAACTTTTAAAATAATTAACATCTAAAATACAAATATTTATTATCAAAATAAACTAAATATAAAATAACTATCACATATTACTTATAACATATAAAAATACATTTGAATGTGATTTCCACTAATTTTAATAACACAAACGCACAATAAATTAAAATAATTTAATCTTATCACTAAAAAATAATTCATAAAATAAGCACATACTAAAAGAACCACAACAAACGAAAATCAGGGTGTTACAGAACCGTCAATCAAAATCATCACATTCTCATAAGAGGAAATAACAATTCACAAGGCAGGGGGACGTGGACGTTCTCCTGGTAGAGGCTACAGCAATAATTCTAACAAAATTTGCACCTATTGTGGGAAGCAAAGACACACTGTTGAGACATGCTATTTCAAGCATGGATTTCCACCAGGATTCAAATTCCGTGACAAAAAGGGTCTTGCTAACAGCACATCAGCTGAAGCAAACAATTCTCAGAATGAGAATATGCACCACAAGAAAGCGAATCCTCGGTGAGCATCACACCTGAAATGTACCAGAAACTCATGGCATTGCCGAACAAGACTGATGAAGGAGGAAATAGCCAAGTAAACCATGTAATAGCATCCAGTGCAACATAATACTCCTCTAAAAACCTTCATTGAGGACGATTGGGCACACTAGAGCATTCCATTCACTATATGTGTTTGACCAAGCCATTCGATCCTCAACCATTCTGCAATCTTCTATCCAAGCTTGGAGTGCACAACATACTCCCTCCGCCTTGAGGGGGGTATTAGAGTAGAATATTTAATCAATATTTAATTATAGTTATGTTAGCTAGAGTTAGATTAGCCATATTGGTTAATAGTTACAATTAGTTACAGATTTGTTATTTTGTTAGAGATAAGTTGCTAATGTTTAGGGATTAGTTACTGATGTAACAATATATAAACCCTCTTCAATCAATTGAGAAGTTCAATTCATTCTTTTGCACAAATCCTTTTATATATAGTGTTTCTTTCCTACATCTTAGTCCTTGTCATGGTGGACCAGCTGATTTGGTTATATCACATCACAGGGTGAAGCCCAGTGGTGAATACTATTACTCTCTTGATAGGCGGAAAGTTTGTTTCTGTGCTATTCATCCATCTTTATTTTGTCATATCCCATTACATTTTTCTCAATCAAACACAAATTGTGCTGTCAAGTCTCTTGTTTTTAAAGCACCAATATCATGCAAAAAGTCAAGTAAATTCATGCAACGACAGTAATCATGCCAACATATACCATTTTAGAGACCATTTAACTTGTATAGTTTTTTAATGAAATCATGGACCTGTACCATCTACATGAATTATTAATTATCGCATCTATCTTGGAATCTAATAATATCGCTGAACTTCTCAATGTAAGTTGTGTAACCTTCTAGTTAAAATCGGCCCTTTGGCCATGATGACAGACAGTATGCAGGGGATGAAGTGCGGCCTTTGTACTCAAAGAACATTGCGACTGCACTAGAATGGAAAATTAGGAATAAATTAAAGGGTTCTGTACTGCAGCCTGCAAGTTGTTTCTATGCTACCCAAGCATTCTGTATGTTGCTTTACCATCTTCATATACAATATTGAGAAATTTTGGAAATTGAGGAATATAGTTTATACAAGGTGGCATCACAATGTTAATGGATTTTCATGTAAAATATGTGAGCCAGAGGGAATGATCCCTGAAAATTCATGCCTTAGCAACTGTACACAGAACAACCTAGCTTAAAAATATTTTTTTGGGAGAGTATGAATCCCAAAAACGGATGAGGGATCATTTCCCAGTTCCCAGCTCAAACAAAATCAAGTTTTTCCTTTGGCAGATGATGATAATAACTGATTTAAGGTTGCTGCTTGAATGACAGCAGTTGGGCTTGGTTCTCTAATACGGGATGTCCCAAATCTTCTTGTGCCATAATTCTTATCGATGCTGCTTCTTTTAAAGCGGTATGAAGAAGATTGAAAGAATCTCACTAGCCTTGTAGAACCAACAAGTAAAATCACCCCGGCAGTAATAAGTAGCCTGCAACAAAAATGTCTCTGATTAACATTTTTTTTTACATAAATTATATGATCTCTTGATAAAACAAATAACTAACTCAAAAGTAACATTTGGCAGATGGAATGATGTATAGAGTCTGGAGTTTATTTCCACATTGCTTTATGTTAGGATATAAATGTACAAAAAAACATTAGCATAATGTCTTATATTACCATCCCAGAAGAAGTAACAAACGAGCTTTTGGAGCTGAAGGGAGTCGCTCACCCAAAGCAAGTATCCCAGCAAGTACACCAGTCAAAATTGATGCCACGGCTGCACATGTAGAAACTACAATAGCTCTCCCATGCTTTAAACCACGTGTCTGCATGTTGGTGAAGACAAATGCAACAGAGGTTAGCATCTCTGAAATTGGAAGTGCACAACTTAGACAAATGTCCAGCCAGTTTGACTGAAATCCCATATTCCTCGCCATCAATTATTTGAAAGGTCACCTTGGCTTAAAGGGAGTACAAGTTCACACAAAAAGTAGAGGTCTTCAAAATACCTGGTAATAAAGACCTGCACCACTTGAACACACACTCATGATGATGCACACAGGAACCAACAACTTGTGGAAGCCTTGTTCCAAGAACAGGAATCCCATCTTTGATAATACAGATGCCATCCTGCATTTATGTACAGACCTCAATCAAGAGTGAGGAGTTATTTACAAAATTTGTTCTCTTTCTCTCTATGTGTGTAGTGTGCATGTAAATAGTATCTGCAAGTTTTGTTCATTGCCAACCGAAGGTAGTGAAAAATAAAGGAATCGAGGTAAATGAGAGAACAGAAATGTATTTATAGAATAATGCAATACATTAATGCGGTAGGAAAGATAACAGTACCCAAACAAAATTCCAGATTCCAAGCCGTATATTATTTCCTCAACAACGTCATATTCCATCTGTAACACTCGTAAAGATCAAGCAATGAAATAAGAATAGAGGGCAATATATCTCATCATATCACCATATGGGGATATCTAAAATCTAAAATGAAGATACACAAGCAAGTATCAAGGTGTTCGGTTATGATTGAAACATTGATTACCATCTCTTGTTCTCTTCGCTGACGTTTGCATATACGATGCCACCCGTTGAGCATGATCTGTACAAGTTTTATAACATTTAAAATAATAACTACATGTGGAAGGTAGTAATAGTATTACTTTGTTGTACCAATTGAACCCGCAATATTTTAAAGGAACTTGAAGCCTATAAAAATACCATTAGAGAATTAAAATATCAAAACCAAACAGTCTTGTAATTGTGCTCAGGTTAATGAAAAAGAAAACATAATACTACTTGAAGTATTTAATATATTCCAACTTCCAAGAGACTAGATAAATGTCTTCCTATTGGCTCAAAAAAAATGGTGATAATGGACTAAAGCATTCCAACCACACAACTACTACCTCCAGTCCATTTTATAAGAGACAAATCACATTTTTAGGTTGATTGAATAAATGATGTATCTAGTCTATAATATAGATTAGATACATCATTTATTCAATGAACCTAAAAAGTGATTTGTCTCTTATAAAATAGATCGAAGGTAGTATAAGAATAAACTGAAGCACCAGACAGGGTACCTACAAACAAGAAAAGAACAACAACTCCCAGCCATGGTATGTGAAAAATAGATAGAGCAGCAGCCTCTTGCTCCTCGCCTCCAGCACCTACTCCTAAACACAGAAGAAATATAAAAATTAATGAATTTGGATATGAGTGTAAAGTCATATATCAATAGAATGATACAGTATGTTTCATATTTGCATGTTGTAAACGTAAGTTTGGGTCCAAATGTACACATATGTGTTCCCAAAAGTAACTCAATAGTCACTTTAGGTTCAAATATACAAAACTAAATAGCTACTTTAAGCTCAACTTACATTACCTATCGTGCCAAAACCTGCCAATGTAATTCCCACCCAATCAACAACATTCATGACTTCCTTCAGATAAAAATGAGAAAAGATTGAAAGAATAGCCAGTCCACAGCCAGAAACAGGTTGGATGACAGACACCTATTTGAGCAAAGCAACCAGATGGCTAAAGTAAAAAATACAGGCAAAAGACTACAAGAGCAGGATTGCTGGTGCTGGTGGTAAATTATGAATAAATAAACCATAATTCTCAATTTAGATTTTTGTCATGTTGATCCTATATGTGTGTGTTTATTGATTTAATTATCTTTGTAATTACTTATCTCTATGCAGTGTCTCAATGTCTGTGTTGTGTCTGGTGTTCGTGTACGAGTTTGTGCTTCATAGGTGGTAAATATAAATAAATATAACATAAATGCATACTCATGGTTTCTTTTGAACTGTTTTTCTCTTATAAACAAGACAAAACCAAGGAACTTACAGGAGCCAGAGCTAATGCTCTTAGCATCAATAATGCTCCAAATATATCCATTAAAAATCCTATCAACCATGGTTTGTTCAAAGCATACGCCCTTATGACCTGCAAACAAGATTGTCAAAAACTTAGTTCAATAGAGCAGTGTTAATCTTCAATCAAATAGTGACTTCCTCCTAGCAACATATGCTTCAACGAAACATGTGATCTTTACCTAATTTTCTTTTACCCAAAATCCCACTCTCATACATTTATGCACATGCATGCACACAATTTCACCATTCCAAAAAATTCAACCAGACAAATTAAAAGTAAATTATACAGCAATTGAATACACATGCATGTGTTTGAAATAATGGAAATTTAAAAAGGTGAGAATTAGCAGATAAAGCGAAGTTAAAAATGAGAAACATGCCTTGAACTTGAAAGAGAGAGGGGGGAGAATGACTGTGCCTTTCTTCTGAAGGATCTTGCCGATGTTGTTGCCGGCAGTCGCAACTACCGTCAAGACAATTGATTCCCACATCCTCTCCGGCTCCGACCCTCTCTTCTTTCCCCTGCTCTCTGTTTCGTTTTGCTCTGCTTTAGAATTCCCTAATTAACTTTTTTTTACCGTAGAAAAACATTTATTTTAAAATTCAGTCAAAAAAAAAACATTTATTTTAAGGATTTAATTTAGAGTTTAACCGGTAGTATACCCGCGCGGATCTTTTGAACTTATAAATACTTTAAAAATTGTGACATATAATAAAAGAAAAAGATAGAAGTTGATGAAAAAATTATATTTCAAGTTGTTTAAAAAACTTGTGTTGCACAAAGTTAAAAAAAAACCACCACTTTTTTCAAATCTTTTAAATGGAGTAAAATTCAGAAAAAAATAAAATAAGATAAAGTTAAGACGAAGGGAAATGCAAATTAGACATTTGTGAAAAAATCATTTATAAAAAGGCTAATCCTATAAATTGTTTTGATTAATTATTTTCCGTTTGATTAACAACAGCATCTAACGTTTTTTCCGTTGGAACTCAAAATAAAAATATAAAATAATTATTCTGTCAATATCTAATGTTTTCTTATCTAGATTCAAAAAAAATGTTCATTTATAAAATATAAAAATATTCAGGGTAGCTTTATATAAAAAATGATTATATCGGGTATGTGTTACGTTTCTTCAAAAGAAATCAAAAGTAGTTAAAATACTTTCTTTGTAATGGCAAAAAAACAGCAATCGATAAAATAGAGATTTTAGTAGTGAGAGTAGAAGTGGATTCATTAAATACAATGTAAAATGATTAGTTAGAACTCAGAAGATGTTGTAATGACACATTCGTATGATAATCGTAAAGAAATTTATGAAGTCATAATACAAAAATAGTTATATCAATAATGTGTAATTGTTTCCCGTCGAGACTCAAAAGTAAAATATTTGTATGCTGACAACGTGTAATGCCATCGAGAATCAAAAGTATGGAAATTTAAAAACAGCATCTAATGTTTCTCCGTTGCAACTCAAAGACAAAATATAAAAAGAATTTATAAATTAAGAGAGTCGATAAAATTATACAATAATAAAAAATTTAACGGTAACAAAAATTATAAAATAAGAGATCAAATTATAGCGGTAACAACAAATATTTTCCCGTTGGAATTGCTTAACAATAATGAATTTGTAACAACAATAGAACATATTCATTTATACAAAACAAATATATTATAAAGACAAAATATAAAAGATAATTATAGTGGTAATAAAAATTACAAAAGAAGAAAGTTTTGAATGAGAGTCGATAAAATTATATACTACTAAAAAATTTAGCAGATATAAAAATTATAAAATAAGAGATAAAATAAAAGATCAAATTATAGCGGTAACAAATGACATTTTTCCGTTGGAATTGCATAACAACAATGTATTTGTAACAACGGCATAACATATTCATTGATATAAAACAAAAATATTATAAAGACAAAATATAAATTGGTATGAATAAAGTGGCGAGTGAGAAACTTTTTTTATGAATAAGGAAAAAATAGTAAATTTAAATTAGTATAAAAAGAATTTAGAAATTAAGAGAGTCGATAAAATTATACGATAATAAACAATTTAGCGGATACAAAAATTATAAAATAAGAGATCAAATTATAGCGGTAACAAATGATATTTCCCGTTGGAATTGCTTAAGAGAAATGTATATTTGTAACAACAACATAACATATTCATTGATATAAAACAAAGATATTATAAAGACAAAGTATAAAAGATAATTATAGTAGTAACAAAAATTATAAAGAATAAAGTACATTTATTTATGAATGGGAAAACATAGTAAGTCTAAATTAGTATAAATATAGAGGCATGAGAGTGTAAATAGATTTCGGAAAATAAAAATTAAAGTTTTAAGGTGATAACTTTTTCCAAAAATGTGATAGTTTTTTTTTTGTTTTTAGTGTGACTCATTTACATTTTTATCTCAATTATTCCAAGTGTCAGTTTTTCCAAATGGCCTTATAGGTAATTTTAGTAGAGTAATGTTTGTATAAATTTAGATTAGATTAGATTACTAAACTTTGAAATTTAGTTAAAAAAGCTAAAGTGAAGTGATAAGAGAAAGAGAAGAATTGTTTATGGGAAAAATAGAAGAGAGAGAAGAAAGGAGATAGAAAGATGATATATGGGATATAAAGAAAAAGATGTGAAGTAAAGGTTAAAATATTGTGAAAGGTAATAGTAAAGTAAAAAGAAAAAAGGAAGAAACAGAGTATAAGAGAAAAGTAAAAAAAGGAAGAAATAGAGTGTAAGAAGAAAGAGAAGAAAAAGGAAGAAAGATAGGGAAATGACATTTTTGCTGTTAAGTTAGATATGTGTTTTGTTAATAAGAGATTCAAATTGGTAATTTCATAGGAGGTTTGTTTGTATAAATAGATATTAGATTTATATACAAATATGGGTATAGGGTTTTACAACCACTACCAATCACAATGTATGGAGTGGTTGGTTATCAATTGACTAATCGGTAGTTACCAATTGACCAATTTCTCTTTAATGATGTCTGACAATGTGATTAGTAGATAATGTACAATATACATACACTTATTGTGTACATAAATTAAACTCTTTAATTATATATAAAAAATATTTTACATTATCTACCAATTACAAGTTGACACATATTTAAAAAGAAATTAGTTAATTGTAACCATTTTATGTCAACATACTATGAATTATTATTGGTTGCGGTTGTAAAAAAGTTTACGCTGAGAGTCCGTAATAAGTATTAACTAAAATCTTATTTTGAAATGGAGTTTTTCTAGACAAAACTTAAAATGATTATAATTTGTGTAAAAAATATGGATTTGTTGTATCATTTATTTATTTGCAAATTACGGTGTTTAAATTTCAAAATACATACGAAAATCAAATGACACATTTGACATCAAAATTTTGATGTTAGGCATTTATCATTTTTTGATGTGATAACCAAATTTGGAATACCAAAATCTAATTAAGACGCGTGGTTATCACTAGAGCTGTCAATTCGGCGGGCCGGGCCCATTCGGGCCAAAGACAACTTCGGGTTCGGGCGGGTTGGGCCAAATTTACTTCGGGCTCAAAAATAACCAGCCCATGCAGGCTGTGGGCCATTCGGGCCGGCCCATGGGCTCTTTAATTCAATTTTTTTAACTAAAAAGTGATTTATATTTCCAACTGATTTATAACCATCAGTATAACTTTATAAGCATATGATACTATCAAGTATAAACAAGTCAGGAACTCAGAATAACTAGCCAGGTATTGAGTCATAAAAACTGTTATGTACAGACTGGAGGTTTTTAGACAGAAAAGATGCTTGGCCCATGTACTGTATTACCAAACAAGGGTATATAATTTGGTATTCCAAATTTGGTTGATTAATAAAATCATGATCAATCGAATTTAAGTGTTGATTAATTAGTTATTAAGCATGGTGTATCCATTAATCAAATCCAATACTTTATTAACCATGGGGTGAACTTAAGGAGTTATTTTTCCCCTTTTTTTGTTGAAACACACCCTTGAAAAAGAATAATTGTGTGAGGGGAACTATTTTATAAAACTATTTTTAAAAACCAAGAAACGTCTAAAACACAATGGGTTTTTTTTTACCCCCATCATCTCCCTATCTACCCCCACATAAAAGTGAAACCCGAAAATACCCCTGTCCAATTTTCAATTCGCTCAGATTTACTTCCATCTGAGGTAAATTTGCTTTGTTATTTTTAAAGTCGGATTTACCTCAGATGGGGGTGCCCAAAAGGTAAATCCGATTTCAAAAATAACAAAGCGGATTTACCTTAGCTGAAGGTAAATCCGCTTTGTTATTTTGGAAATCGGATTTACCTAGTGGGTACATAAATCCGATTTCCCAAAAAAAAAGACAAAATCGGATTTATCCCACCTAAGGTAAATCTGATTTCCCTAAAAAAAGCAAATCGGATTTGTCCCACCTAAGGTAAATCCGATTTTGTTATTAAAAAAATTGTTTTTATTTAATTTTTTAAAAAAAGTTATAAAATGCTACTAAAAATCCATTAAATAGCCAAACCTAATCCAAAAATTATGAAAACACCACTAAAAATCTAATAAAATAAAAATAAGGTTATGCAAATTTTTTCAGATTTTTTGGAGATTATGAAAAATTAAAAAAATTAATAAAAAATAGTAAACGATAGAATTTGGAATTTTGAGGTCCCCTGTCCTGAAAGAAGTCACTTCTTCAGGAGTATTGATCCTTGATATTTTTCGGATTTAAAGAATGTGGTTTCATTACAATTTGAGTAGGTTGCCCGAAAACTGATTTTTTAGCCTAAATTATTCTCCCGACGTACAATATCGTCACGTGTTAACGAACTACACACTAAACAGAACCCAAAGACGGTTGAAATTTGTATCTAAAATTTTAACTGATTTATTTATTTATTTATTAATTAGGTTAACAAAGCGGATATACCCCCACATAAGGTAAATCCGCTTTGGTTATTTTTAAAAGCGGATTTACCTTATATGATGGGGTAGATCCGCTTTTAAAAATAACAAATCGGATTTTCCCCCACTTAAGGTAAATCCGATTTGTTATTTTTAAAAGCGGATCTACCCCATCTTAAATAAATCCGATTTAAATTTTTTAAAATTTTTAGTGGAAATCGGATTTACCTAAATCTGATTTCCAAAAAAAATTGAAATTAGGATACGTTCGGGATTTTTAAATTTTGTGAAGGGCAATTGCGTCTTTTCGCAGGGTCGATGGGGGTAGATAGGGAGATGATAGGGGTACAAAAAAAACCTAAACACAATCAAAGTTGGTAGAGTTGTGGGTCATCCGGCCCACTGGGCCAAAACGTTAAAGTGAGATGGGTTGGGTCAGCCCAATTGTCAACTGGCCCATGTTTACTGTAGCCCAATCCAACCCAAAATACTGGGTGAATGGGCTGGCCCACGGCCCATACTAGCTTTAATATAGGAAACCATAAAAAATTAAGACGTGCATGCGACTTCCTTTTTTTCTACATAACATAACAAATAATCTATTCAATAATTAATGGCAACGCATATAATCCTTTTCCATTTTTCCCCCTTTCCCTTCAAAAATATATATATACAATAATACGAAGTAGGTAGGCTCTTATGATTAACTTAGCTCCTGCATTATTATTTTGCAACAGGAAGCGTCATTTGAGGAATTGTGGTCCACTAAATTTTAAATATCCCCTGGGAATATCTATGCAATAGTGTTTATACTTTATAGCAATGAGCATCAATGATAGCGATCATCAAATCAAAAACACAAAATTGCTTGTAAGTTGCAACAAATGGAATAAAATAACTGACGAATTAATTGACAACAATCAAAATTCCCTTTAATTAGTTATTATGTCAGAAGTAGAAGAGAGGGGAAGTTCCCAGTAAATAAAACACCTTACTAGCTTGTGATTTTGTAATCAAATAGCCAATAACAACAACAACAACAAAGTTATTAAAGAGATTATTCCATTTGCATCAGTCTAGAAACATGTTTTAAACCACTCCATTCATCATAAAATTAAAATCATGAACAACAAAAAACAATATAATCTGATCCCCAAATAAGATCTTTGAGGACCCAATAAGTAACTTCAAATACATACGATGAATGATATTTATCTACAATTCTTTTAATAAACAAAACACAAAACAGAAATTTATCAAATAAAACTTTAAATTACAAGTAGCTTTTAAATCTCATATCTACCAGCCATAAACAACCTGCGAATACTTGTTCTTAAGCCACCTAAAACTCTTTCTGAATGAGCCTTTAACCTTACCTTCAGCAGAATACATTTTATAGCTAGCAACCCTCTTCTTCCTCTTCAACTCAGGATCAGATAAGCTAAAAGACTTAGAAAAAGAAGACCCAACTGAAAAGCTTTTCCCTTTCTTCAACCTCAGATCATTAGGACCCATACTATAGCTTCTGAGATCATAAGGTCTTGGTGGTCCATAGTAATTCTCAAGCTGCATCATTTGCCCATTTGCATAAGATCTTGATCTTTGAAGATCCTCCATGTGAAATTAGGTGGAAGGAAGAGATTATTGAAAAGGGTTTTCTCTTTGTTTCTTTTCTAGGCTTATATGCTTTTTTTCTTTCTTATATTAGAATAGAAAAAGGTGATCATAATTTGTGAGACAGTGGTGTTGTGGGGTCCAACAAAGACTATTGGGAGTTCTCTGGTTCTGGTCTTCTAAGATGATGGCTTTGGTTTTGAGAATTTGAGCTGGTTTTTGTTTTACTTTCAAATTTATTCTAGATTTTAGATTTTTTTGAGATTAAATTACATCAACTGTTACTGACTTTAGAGGAGAATTTATGATATATAGTATTCTTTGCCTGTCTAGATGGCGTGTTTAGTTGGGAATCATACATAATTGTGTAATGTTTACGCTTTTAAAATTTTGTGGATTTCGGTTTTGACTTTTGACTTAGACAAAGGTTTATATCTTATGTTTATTCCACCAACCTTCATTCATTTTTATAACTGCAATGCAATACACATCACTTGATGGAAAAGAATCTCATACTTTCGGTCGGCGATTTAAAGGATACCAAAGGAGTGCATCAAATAAGTGTAAGAAGAAGGTTCCGGTTCAAACCCACGAAACTAATATTTCCTCCACCTCCACTAACACTGCTTATCAAAAAAAACTTGATGGAAAAGAAAACTAGTGTTGCACGGGTCAAAACTTTAGTTAATACAAAATGATTGTAATACTAAAATTTGTCGTCTAAATTGCAATATGAAAGAAGTCTTGTTTAAATATACAAAACAGGAACATAATCCAGATACAACCATTGAAATACAATTTATAGGCATTGTCTTAAAGAGAAAATAGAAATAGCAAAAAGTCATAATCCATAAACATTAATATAGAGAAGTACAATCTAATGTTAATCAAAATTATCAAAAGTTGAACCACAATCTGTCCCCAAAGTAATTTTTGAAGGAAGGACATCGTAAAATTTCTTGGAAAGCCTGATAAGTTCAATTAAGAATGACTTTTTAGGAGTTGACCATGGTTGACTAAGTTCTTTTGGTTCCAGATGTCCTGACTGTCTCTTTGCAGGTGTGAATAATCAGGGCAATTATCAGCTACAACCGATAAACATTGCAGGTCGAGAAGAATGTTTAAAAATTTAGTAATAATCAATACTTGGAGATGTAAATAATTAATCAAAGATGTAAATATATTTAGTGAAATTTTAATGAAAGAGTATTCATACGGTTTCAAATTGCATTTCTGGATTGCGATCAGCAGGAGCTTGTAACAACTTCATTGATGACCCCTTAATGATCAATGACGAGTAATGTAAATTTATAATTTAATTTGAAAATGGAAACAACCTTCGGTAACCAGGAGAATCTCTATCACCCAAAAAAAAGAAACCGAAGTATATGAGAAAGTTAGAAAGGACAAAGTAATTATCTCCCCTGTTGGACAAAATATGAAGTCATAATCAATTCACTCAAAACAATAAAAAGGACCAAAGCATGAGTAATCAAAAAGGATGATTATAATAAACTTAGCAGTATACTACAACAGTTAATTGTTGTAAGATAAATAAGAGGAGTCAAGCATCAACTACAGGAAAAACCAGAAGCAAAAGCAGACACCAGATCCAGAAACAAAGTAAAATGGATGATATGATTCAGATATCTTCTTGCACACGTAATTAGATAAGAATGTCAAATCGATTAGAAGACCAATAAACTTCACAACTTGTTTTGAAGGGGAAACATTTTTCCAATGTAGACTTCAATTGATCTATGCAAAACGAAATACAGTCCACAACATATTCCTATGGTTACGAAGCCTAATAATCCTCTGGTCCCATCCCAGACACAGTAGGAGTGAAGGGAATGTAGAAATGTTATCAGATGGTAGTTAGTGTCATAAATATACTCACAGAGGATAGTAGTTTCCCAAATGAAATTTTTTCAAATCTTTTTAGCAAAATTTAATTTTTTTTTTAAAAATAAGTAAAGTTTCTTGGAGTAAGAGGCTTTAAGGTAGGCTTAATTATCACATATATAAAAAAAGTGAAGACTAAAACGATTTAGTGATAAAATAAAGCAAAAATTGAAAAGTTTTAAGAAACTTTCTCATGTCTTCAATGATTTCAAGTCGTTGTTTGCAAATTTATTACTTGCAATTTTTTTTATCACACACAAATCCAACATAGAACTACTATGTGATATGATATATTAGAAGGCCAATTGTGAGCGGATAGGGCTACGAAGGTAAAGTTTGAAAAGAAAATAACTCCGTGAGTGGAGAATACTCCGAACAATTTTGCTTAAATGATTTCTTACCCTTTATTCATTACATCCAGCAATATATAGTCTCACTAGGATTACAGACATGTGTCCATATGAAAAGGACAAAATACAGCTAGCACAGTACTACCATTCAACGAATAGAATCCTAGGAATATCTATTACAAGAAGCATCTGGATTTATTCCAAGTTCCTACTAGGTAAGAATATAGTGACAGATTCAAACATAGTTATTCTGCCACTTGGGCCGTGTCTTAGTCCTTTGGGCCTTTCTCTTTGCAATAGGCACCTCAATATCATCATACAGCTCCTCTAAAATTGGGTCATCATCATCACCATCAGCTAGGCCCATAACATTCCTTTCCTCTTCCACTCGAACCTTGCCCTCAAGGTTCACATCTGGGTACATTTTCTTCATATCAGATAGCAGTTCCCAAGTGGATTCATCAGGGTTCAGACCTTCCCATTGCACCAGCACCTTTTGTTGATCAGTCTCAGCATCATATTTCCAGTCAACAGCAGCTAAAGGTTTGATAACAGGCTGGTTTTCATACTCTTCTGCAGGTAATTCTGGTGTTGCAGCTTCATTTCCAAAACAGGGTTTAAGTTGTGACACATGAAATACTGGGTGAATTTTGCTTCCCTCTGGCAATTCCACTTCAAAAGCCACACTTCCCAAAGCTCTCAGTAACTTATAGGGACCATAATATCGTTTGGAAAGCTTATGAACCCGAGACCCAGCAACTGAAGTTTGTCTATAGGGCCTTAACTTGACGTAAACCAGATCACCCTCTGCAAAAGCATGTTGTTTCCTGTGTTTATCAGCAAAGAACTTCATGTTTTCCTGGGCTTTTGTCAGCTTCTTACGTAACAATTCTAACACGGCTTCTCTGGTGCTTAACTCAGTGTCCAGTGCTTCGACTTGAGTTGATCCAGCAATATATTGGGGCAGTGATGGTGGCTTCTTTCCATAGACAATTTGGTACGGTGTGTACCCAGTTGAAGAATGATGTGACGTATTGTAATGCCATTCTGCCCAATGAAGATATTTACCCCAAGTTCTTGGTTGATTATGAGCAAAACATCTCAAGTATTGTTGCAAAGCTTTGTTGACAATCTCGGTTTGTCCATCACTTTGAGGATGGTGTTGTGCGAAAAGGTGATGTGCAAGTATACACAATCGCAACAAGTAATATAATGATATGTAAAGTTCGTTCCCACAGGGATTGGAATTAATCTAAGAAGTTTAAGTGATTAGAAGCTTAGTGAAAAGAATTAAGTAACACGTAAAGGTAAAGAGTTGTAAACATTATAAGTTGTGATAAAACAGTATTAAGTTGACGTAATTAAAGGTGAGTTGGATAGCTCAATAGTTGTGTAAATTCCCAAGAGTAATGTTCAAATAACATTTAGACGCTGTAGCGTTAAGCGCTGTAGCGCTTAAGAATCCGTAGACGCTGTAGCGCTTTGGTGGCGTGCCTTTCAGTCACTTTCGTCAGGGTTATGTTACAAGACTCCTATGTCTAGGCTCTAAATAAGTTTTACCCCTGTATATTAAGCTCTTACAACATTTACCTTATGAACTACTACTCCCCTTTGTTATCAAATATTTAATGGCTGAATGGTCTGTAAAGACAATTACTTTGGTGCCAACCAAATATGATCTAAATTTGTCAAATGCAAAGACTACAGCTAATAGTTTTTTTCAGTGACTGTGTAATTCAATTGAGCTTCTACAAGTGTTTTGCTAGCATAATATATAGAGTGAAAAATTTTATCATACCTTTGCCCAAGAACAGCTCCAATGGCAAAGTCACTAGTATCACACATAAGCTCAAAAGGCTTACTCCAGTCAGGAGCTATAATAACTGGTGCTGTTATTAAAGCTCTCTTTAATTTATCAAAGGCTAATATGCATGGCTCATCAAATATGAAGGGGTTATCATGCTGTAATAGTTGACACAAAGGTTTGGAGATTTTTGAAAAATCTTTTATGAATCTCCTATAGAATCCAGCATGCCCCAAAAAGCTTTTAATACCTTTGATGTTGGTTGGAGGAGAGAGCTTCTCAATGACCTCTATTTTAGCCTTGTCCACTTCCAATCCTTTTTTGGATATCTTATGCCCCAAAACTATACCTTCTTGCACCATAAATTGGCATTTCTCCCAGTTCAGCACAAGGTTAGTTTCTTCACATCTAATCAAGATTTCTTCCAAGTTGGACAGGCATAAATGGAGTGTTTCTCCAAACACAGAAATCATCCATGAAGACTTCCATGGATCTTTCAATGTAATCAGAGAAAATTGCCATCATACACCTTTGAAAAGTGGCAGGTGCATTACACAGGCCAAATGGCATCCTTCTAAAAGCAAAGGTGCCATATGGACAAGTGAATGTAGTCTTTTGCTGATCTTCAGGCAATATTGCAATCTGGTTATAACCTGAATAACCATCAAGAAAGCAATAAAATTCTTTACCTGCTAGCCTGTCCAGCATCTGGTCAATGAAAGGCAATGGAAAATGGTCCTTTCTTGTTGCTTTATTCAACCTCCTGTAATCCATGCATATTCTCCAGCTTGTTATTTTTCTGGTTGGAAGCAGCTCATTCATCTCATTAGTTATTACTGTTACCCCTCCCTTTTTTGGAACACACTACACAAGACTAACCCATGCACTGTCAGATATGGGGTATACAATACCTGCATCCAACCACTTAATGATTTCCTTCTTCACCACCTCTTTCATAATTGGGTTCAACCTCCTCTGCCCTTCAATGCAATTTTTAGAATCTTCTTCTAACACTATTCTGTGCATACAAATGGTTGGGCTGATACCTTTGATATCTGACATCTGCCACCCAATTGCCTTTTTATGCCGCTGCAGCGTTTGAATCAGATCCTGTTCCTGCTTTTCAGAAAGGTCAGAAGCAATTATAACAGGCAAAGTACTATTGTTACCTAGATAAGCATATTTGAGGTGTGAAGGCAACTCCTTAAGTTCCAGAGTTGGTGGTTGTTCAGTGGAGGGGAGATCCTTTCTCATGTCTGAAATTCTCCTGCTCCAACGATTCATATTTCTTAGCCCAAATTTCTTTGGCTGTGTGCTCCTCCTCTTCTGCAGCCTCTACATCAGACCCTGTATCTTCACTGCTGTCCAGTAGTTGCCTCAGATGGTCTGTGCTTTTCTGGAAGTGATCCTGAACTACTTTGTCAATAGCAGACACAAAGGAGCACTCTTCAATGTTGGGACCTGGAAATTTCATAGCATTGAGGATGTTGAACTTGACTTCTTGGTCATTGACCCTCATGATCAATTCTCCTCTCTGCACATCTATCAAAGCTCTTCCAGTGGCCAAGAATGGCCTTCCCAGTATGATGGGTACTTCTTTATCTGCATCAAAGTCCAAGATTACAAAATCAACAGGAAATACAAATTTGTCTACCTTTATTAGAACATCTTCTAAGATTCCTTCTGGATATGCAAGAGTTCTATCAGCTAGCTGCAGTGTAAGTGATGTAGGTCTGGCAGTTCCCACTCCTAGCTGTGTATATATGGACTTGGGCATAAGGCTTATGCTGGCTCCCAAATCACATAGAGCACGACCAGAGTAAAAATTTCCAATTGAGCATGGTATAGTAAAACTGCCAGGATCCTTTGATTTGGGTGGGAGCTTGTTTTGCATCAACATGTTGCATTCCCCAGTCATTGCTACTGTTTCAAACTCCCTAAGTCTCCTCCTCTTAGTAAGCACATCCTTCATGAACTTTGCATAGTTGGGCATTTGTTGGAGAGCCTCCACCAAAGGGACATTAATGTGCAACTGTTTAAGGACTTCTAGGAATTTGTTAAATTGTTTGTCTACATGAGCCTTTCGAAGTCTTTGAGGATATGGAGGATCTGGATATGTTGGGATAATTTTGGGTGGTGGTAGTGGTTTTTCAACAACAGGTGATGCAGCGTTAGGTTCAGGCGCTGTAGCGGCTGTTGCAGGTTCTTTTTGTTTTTCAGAATTTTTATTTTTTTCATCATCTGAAACAGTTGATGATCCCATCAAATCTCTCCCACTCCTTAAAGTTATAGCTTTTACATGCTCCTTCCCTGTAGTACTTGAAGTTGAAGCTTCTGTAGTGGATGGTAATGATCCACTAATTCTTTGGGAAAGGACATTAGCCATCTGCCCCATCTGCACTTCTAGATTTTTAATGGAAGCTTCATGAGTTTTCAGAGTTGTCTTGCAATCACTCATAAAGCTTTTCATCAATCCTTCTAATGAATTATCTATGACAGGGACATTAGCATTCTGCCTTTGGTAGTTCTGAGCAGGGAATCCTGGTGGATTTGCTGGAGCACTATAATTAGGTGCTGTTGTATTGTTGGCTCCCCATCTGAAATTGGGGTGGTTCTTCCAACCAGGATTATATGTATTTGAATAGGGATTATTGTTTTTATTGAAACCCACAAAGTTCACAGAGACAGGATTACCAGGACATCCTTCATACAAATGCTCTCCTCCACAATACACACAGCTTACTGACCCTGGAGAGGCTTGCTCAATAACAGCTACTGTAGGTTCACGTACCGCTGCAGCGGTAACCGCTACAGCGTTTGATGTACTCATAGATTTTATCATGTTGGTGAGAAAGGAAACCTGTGCAGATAGAGCAGAAACTTCACTTATTTCATGCACACCAGCTACCTTCTTCTGCTGAGCTAACCTTTCTGTGGGCCATTGATAGCTATTTGTGGCAATATCATCAATCAGCTCACATGCCTCATTATAGGAGGTTTTCAACAACACACCCCCTGAAGAAGCATCTAACATTTGTCTGGTTGTTGGATCTAGTCCGTTGTAGAAGGTTTCCATTTGGATAATCACAGGTATACCATGATGAGGGCACTTTTTTAACAGCTCCTTCCATCTCTCCCATGCCTCAAACAGTGTTTCAGCATCTTTTTGTCTGAATGCAGTAACCTCATTCCTCATTCTTGCATTCTTACTTGGAGGAAAATATTTTGCTAAGAATTTCTCAGCCATTTCATTTCAAGTATGGATAGAGTTAGGCTCTAGAGAAGTTAACTAGGCCTTTGCTCTATCCTTCAAGGAATAAGGAAAAAGTTTTAATCTGAATGCATCATCACTTACCCCTGGAATGATGAAGTTACTGCAGACTTCCAAAAATTGCTTCAAGTGTAAATATGGGTCCTCTTGAGGAGCACCACCAAACTGTCCCACTGTTTGCAACATTTGGAACATCATAAGTTTGAATTCAAACTGAGCTGTATGGAGAGTAGGTCTTTCTATGCTTGTCTCCATGGTTTGTGGATCAAACACAGCATAGTCCCTCATTGGTCTATCTCTGTCATTTACCATTTGAGCAGGTCCTTCATTTATGAATTGATGTCTGTACCAGTCCTCTTGGTCATGTATGGTTGGAGTGGGTGGCTGCTGATGTCTACCCCTACCTCTTCCACCTGGTTCAGTCCCTCCTCTACCAGAACTAGATCTGCCATGTAGAGTGGTAGCTCTACCAGAATTGGTCCTATGACTATGTTCTGACATGGTGGATCTGAGCCTTTGAAGATGTCTTAGTTTCCTGAACCTTCTCTCTGGTTCTGAGTACGGTTCAAATTCTGGTGGTTGAGACCTGGGCATACGCTGTAGCGCTTACTGCTGCAGCAACAAGAAACAACACACCAGTGTAAAATAGGCACTAAGTTTACTAAAAACTTAAACAATGAAAATTAAATGCAAATCCCGGCAACAGCGCCAAAAACTTGTTGTGCGAAAAGGTGATGTGCAAGTATACACAATCGCAACAAGTAATATAATGATATGTAAAGTTCGTTCCCACAGGGATTGGAATTAATCTAAGAAGTTTAAGTGATTAGAAGCTTAGTGAAAAGAATTAAGTAACACGTAAAGGTAAAGAGTTGTAAACATTATAAGTTGTGATAAAACAGTATTAAGTTGACGTAATTAAAGGTGAGTTGGATAGCTCAATAGTTGTGTAAATTCCCAAGAGTAATGTTCAAATAACATTTAGACGCTGTAGCGTTAAGCGCTGTAGCGCTTAAGAATCCGTAGACGCTGTAGCGCTTTGGTGGCGTGCCTTTCAGTCACTTTCGTCAGGGTTATGTTACAAGACTCCTATGTCTAGGCTCTAAATAAGTTTTACCCCTGTATATTAAGCTCTTACAACATTTACCTTATGAACTACTACTCCCCTATGTCTAGAGTTAAGTAGTGTTTCCTTTAAAAGACTTCAAAGGGTTTTCATTCATATTATTCCTTGAGTTCTCTTTGTGAACCATGTCTGTACCCACAAAGTTACCTTGTTTTAGTTGATCATTCCCAAACCAAGATTGAAAGTATTATGACACAAGGAATAAAACGCAAACATTATAACATTATACAAAAGTTACTCAAGGTTCATTACATACCAAGAACAATCCAACTACAACAAAGTTAGCTCATCACAAGTTCCATCAACATAATACAACTAAAAAGTATGTATATCGTATGAAGACAAGAGAAGAGTGGTTGCAAAAGATACACTCCAATGATCCCAAGTAGCATACAAAAGATGAAGTTGAGGCGTGAGCAAAACCTTGAATGAAGACTAGAAAACTATGCTAAAAATAAAAGCTTAAAGGTAGTATAACAATGGAGAATAGCTACTATGTCATAAGAAGTTCTTTTTCAAAGTTATATCTACTTGTTGTCTATCTACGTTACTTACTTATGAAGCAATCTTAATTAATCTAATTATTAACTAAGTCTTAATAATATATTAATATCACATGATGATCATAAGACTTAGATATTATCCTTAAAGCACTTTACAAAAAGTACTAATGATGGAATACACCAACTATCACATGGGTTACATTTAGGAGGCGCCAAGTGTAATTTAGCATCCACTTGAAAGTCAAAATATCCAGCTGAGAGGAAGAGATAAGGGTGGTGACTCATCATATCCTCAAGTGGCCACACAAATATCTCAATGGTCAGCCGTCATATAACGCTGTAGCGTCTCCTTGATAGCATACCGCTGCAGCGCTAAAGCAAAACATCAAACATATTCACAAAGGCATTTGATTATGCCCAAGGTTTAAGGAATTGACTTATAACCTATATTTATTCTAATATTCATATATTCACATATTTAAGCACTAGAATTACTTGAGAAGTAAGCTTGACTTAAGTATTAAGAGCATAAATAACCTATATAAAATAGGGTTATCAGATGGTAAGCCGAGGACATTCTGAGTTGTGTACCACTGAGAGTGAAAAGTTCTTTCCAAAATTTTCTCAGAAAAATAGGATCCCTATCTGACACAATACTCTTTGGCATACCATGTAATTTACAAACCATCTTAGCAAAAAGATATCAGCTACCTTGCTAGCAGTGAAATTAGTGGGTAACATACCAAAATGAGCAGCCTTAGATAATCGATCTACTACCACAAAGATCACAGAATTGTTTTGGAAAGAAGGGAGCCCCACGATAAAATCCATAGATATGTCTTCCCATACCCCATTAGGGACCGGAAGTGGTTGAAGTAACCCATAAGGTGAGTGTGTGGGGGTGTTTAGTAGATTGAAAGATATGACAAGCTTTGATAAAATCAATTACATCTTGTTTCATCCCCACCCAATGGACATTTTCTTTAAGACGTCCCAGAGTCTTATGAATACCACTATGCCCCCCAATTTGAGATGAATGAAATTCCTCAAGTAAGAGGTGTTTAATTGGAGCATTGGAAGGAATGAACAATTTACCTTTGTAGTAGAGCAAGTTCTCACGTACTCTGTAGTGAGGGAAGGAATCTGGTGTAGCTTTCACCCTTTTCAGCAGCTCCTGGTACTCAAGGTCAGCCACTACTTCTTTCTGTAGCTGATGCAAGAAGTCACAATGTGGGATAGTAATTGCAAGGAAAGTAGTAACCTCCTCGTGTTTGCGAGAGAGAGCATCTGCCACCCTATTTTGTGCGCCCGGTTTGTAAACTATTTCATAATTGTACCCCAATAGCTTTGCCAAATAGAATTGTTGCTCCGGAGTTTGAACAATTTGAGTCATAAGCTCACGAAGACTTCTTTGGTCAGTATGAATCACGAACTTTCTACCAAGAAGATATGTCCTCCATTTCTTAACAGCCGAGGTGATTGCACAAAGCTCTCGCACATAAGTTGATGCATTTAACAATTTAGGACAGAATTTTCTGCTATAATAGCAAATAGGGTGCCCCTTCTGGCATAATACTGCACCCATGCCAATCCCAGAGGCATCAGTCTCTAATACAAATTCTTCCTCAAAATTAGGAAGTGCTAGAACCGGAGCTTGAGACATGGCTTGCTTGAGAGCATCAAAAGCAGCTTGAGCTTGCGGAGACCAAATGAAAGCTTCCTTTTTAAGGAGATCGGTTAGGGGAGCAGCAACCAATGCATAGTTTTTGACAAACTTACGATAGAAACCCGTTAAACCCAAGAAGCCTCGGAGTTGTTTGACAGATTGAGGGGCAGGCCAGTCCAACATAGCTTGTATCTTTTCTGAGTCCGGACCAACTCCTTGAGAAGAGACAATGTGACCAAGATATGAAATTGAAGATTGGCCAAAAGTGCATTTACTTTCCTTCAAGAAGAACTGATTATCCAAGAGGCATTGAAACACAAGTTCCAAGTGAGTAAGATGCTCTTCCAAAGTTTTGCTATAAATCAAAATGTCATCAAAAAACACAATAACAAATTTACGCAAGTGTGACTGAAATAATAAATTCATGGTACTTTGAAAGGTTGATGGAGCGTTACACAACCCAAAAGGCATGACAAGGAACTCATAGTGCCCTTGATGAGTTCTAAAAGCCGTCTTCTCAATGTCATCTGCAGCCATCCTAATTTGGTGATACCCGGAGCGAAGATCCAATTTAGAAAACCAATGAGTCCCATACAATTCATCAAGAAGCTCATCAATAGAAGGAATTGGAAATCTGTCCTTGGTTGTAATGGTGTTCAAAGCCCTATAATCCACACAAACGCCAGGAACCATCTTTCTTCCTCACCAAAAGAACCGGGGAAGAGAAAGCACTGCAACTCGGTTGAATCACCCCTTGGTCAAGCATTTCAGCAATCTGCACTAGTGTAAAATCAGGAAAAGAATTAGACATTTAAAGTCAGGCGCTTAAATGCCTGACTTTATATGTTGACGCGGTGGCAAACTTGTAATTAAGAGGCAAAACTCGCGAGTTTTAAAGTCAAGCGAATACACGCCTGACTTCTAAAGTGAAAAAATAGCAAAAGAATTAGACTTTAAAGTCAAGTGAATACACGCCTGACTTCTAAAGTAATAAAATAGAATTAATTAATTCACTTTATTCGCGTTTCCTCTCGCATTCTCAGACCCTCCTTCGCATATTCTCAGACCCCTTCGCACACTCTCTCAGAACCCTCTCCTTCGCACACTCGCAGAGCCCTCTCCTTCGCACACTCTCAGAACCTGTTCTCACGCCTCACTCCTCTCGCGTTCTCACTGGCATATACCATCTCCGTCGCACTCCTTACGCCGCTCATGGACGAACTGGCGCAGGAGCAGGAAGCTAACGCGCAGGTCGGTGTTGCGCTGTGTCTCGCTGCTGCCCTGGCGTAGATCTGGTGTTGATCGGAAGCGTAGATGTCGTAGGAGGTGCGGCGAGCCGTGGAGCGATGAATTGGAAGCGTAGTGGTTGGTGAGGATCAGAGTTCTCACGCCTCACTCCTCTCGCGTTCTCACCGGCATATACTATCTCCGTCGCACTCCTTACGCTGCCCATGGACGCCCTGGCGCAGGAGCAGGAAGCTAACGCGCAGATCGGTGTTGCGCTGTGTCTGGCTGCTGCCCTGGCGCAGATCTGGTGTTGATCGGAAGCGTAGTGGTCGAAATCATCGCCAACGACCAAGGTAACCGGACTACACCGTCTTACGTCGCTTTCACCGATTCTGAGTGTTTGATCGGTGATGCCGCCAAGAATCAAGTCGCGATGACCCCTATCAACACCGTCTTCGGTAAGATCTCTATCCATCACTTTCGCTCATTACGAACCGTTTTTTATTTATTTCTTTATTGTTTTATTTTCTGTAAAGATTGTACTGCTTTTTTTAAAAAAAAAATTCACAAATTCCTTGCGTTTTCAGTTTCTTGTTAATTTTCATCATTGATTTACTGTAATCCACAATTTACAGTTTTTTTATTTTATATTTGGTTAAAAAAAGTTTGTAATTTTATAATTATCTTTTTTAAATATTATAATTTAATTTATTACTACATTGTTCTGCTCACCTTTGTTCTTGTTTACTGGTATTATTGGTTAGCATCTGTGTTTGAAATTAACAGTTAAAGTTATTTTTAAATTGTTATTACATTGTTATATTCACCTTAATTGTTGTTTACTTGTATTATTAATCTGGATTTGTATTTGAAATGAAGATTATCACGCAAAAGCTATGTATTAGAGTTGTTTAATTGGAAATAGTTTTTGTACATTATAATATTGTTCGCTTATTTAAAAATATTGTTTGCTTATTTTGTTATTTGAATGTGGATAATGGCAGATGCTAAGCGTTTGATTGGAAGGAGATTTTCTGATGCTACAGTTCAAAGTGACATGAAGCTATGGCCATTCAAGGTTATTCCCGGTGCCGCTGACAAGCCAATGATCATGGTTAACTACAAGGGTGAGGAAAAGCAGTTTGCTGCTGAGGAAATCTCATCTATGGTCCTTACAAAGATGAGGGAGATTGCAGAGGCCTACCTTGGGTCTAGTGTGAAGAATGCTGTTGTCACTGTACCTGCTTACTTCAATGACTCTCAGCGCCAAGCGACAAAAGATGCTGGTGTCATCTACGATTTTCACTCTCAAACCCTAATCACTTCAACACCTCTTGCTTCCAAATTGTTAGGGCTGAACAAGGAAAATCGCGGATCCCTTTGCTTCAGCCGTTAAAGAGCAGCAAGGAAAACCCTTTGCTTCAGCCGTTAAAGATCTTGCTTCAGGTAATCCTCTTCGTCTCCTCCCCTCTTCGTCTGAATAATGTTATAGTTTCATGTAAGAATAATGCAGTTTTTGAGCTTAGGAATATAAATGATGACTACAGTTATTGAGCTTATAAACATAAATATCTTATAGACAACACCAAGCTTGAATCACATGGGTTTTGGTCGAATCACAGAGGCTGCTGTGTGCCCTCTGTCAAGCTATTATCAAGCTACTGAAATTGTCTTGCTTTTGTTTGTGATGGTTTCAGGGAACACCTGTGGACATCATTGTTGGATCACAGGTTTGGTTGAAAATCCTGAGATTGCATGGATTGATGGTGAGGGCTGAACAAAGAAAATCGCGGATCCCTTTGCTTCAGCCGTTAAAGAGCAGCAAGGAAAACCCTTTGCTTCAGCCGTTAAAGATCTTGCTTCAGGTAATCCTCTTCGTCTTCCCCCTCTTCGTCTCCTCCCCTCTTCGTCTGACTAATGTTATAGTTTCATATAAGAATAGTGTAGTTTTTGAGCTTAGGAATATAAATGATGACTACAGTTATTGAGCTTATAAACATAAATATCTTATAGACAACACCAAGCTTGAATCACAGGGGTTTTGGTCGAATCACAGGGGCTGTTGTGTGCCCTCTGTCAAGCTATTATCAAGCTACTGAAATTTTCTTGTTTTTGTTTGTGATGGTTTCAGGGAACACCTGTGAACATCATTGTTGGATCACAAGTTTGGTTGAAGATCCTGAGATTGCATGGATTGATGGTGAGGTGACACAAATCAATGGTACAACTGCTACCATAGTTACTACGAATGGGAAAACTGTAAGCTTTTTACCTGATCATAAAACTGGATTACTGAAAGCACTATCATTTGTTAGTGAAAAACTGGATTACTGAAAGCACTGTCTTTTGATATTTTAATATATCTCAGATAATCTCTTAGGACTTGGGAGTTGTTTCCATTCGGTTTCCTGTTTTGTTAGAATTAAGAGTCTAGTATTCGTATGAATAAGGGTTAATATTGTATGTTTGGTATCACTCTGTTATACACCAGAATATAGGTTAGAACGTCCATGATTTGAACAACTTTTAAAATTAAAGAAGGCTTAACTGAAAGATTCCTTTTTACACTTGATCCATTTTTAAATTAGAACCTTCTAGTTTCCACTTAAGTTGCACTAGCTTAATGCGATCCATTTCTATTTCTATATAACCATTGTACAGTTTATTCAAGTTCTTTGTTTCATAGCTGAAGTTTACTGGAAGTTGTTTATATGATGTATTTCAGTTAATGCCTCTTTCCACTTTGCACTAGTGTCTTCTCCTCTCCTCTCCTCTCCTCTCACACGCCTCTGCTAGGGTTTGTTGATTTCGTGAGCAAACTTGATGATTGAAGCTTGGAACAGCTTCAATCTTCCACCACGAAGCTTCGAACGCAGGTTATACACAAAACCCCTTTGTTTTGCTTTACTGATTTGAGGTTTCGCAAAACCCTAATCTTCGTTTTCGTGAATCTCAGGTTCTTGATGATGGGTTTTCCAACGAACAACAACACGAAGGTTATGAAATCCACTCTTCACTGTTTTCTTTCTTATTTCATTTTTGGAAATTGTAATCAGGATGAGCATGAAATTAAACTGTTTTTTTATGGTTCGTTGTCTTCAAAAAAATCTAGATCTTTGATTGGTTCTTCTGATTTTCTATTTGGTAAGCCATGTTATGTTGTGTTTCCAAAACGGTGAGTTTTAAAAGGAGAATTGTTTTTGGTCAATTTTTATGGATGCTCAAGTTTTCTATCTGTAATCTTCATCTTAGTAGATTTGGGGTTATAACTTGTGTTTTGTTGGATTTTTAACTTGTAATTCGATTTTATGGTTATTATTATTTTAATATATGAATTTATGTGTGTTAGAATGGTTTAGTGGATTGGTCTAACTTGCTTCTTGCTGTGTAGGGTTGTGATTGACAACAATGCTTGTGAAAATGCTACAATTATTCAGGTAAACTCAATGCTTTCCTCTGCTTAGATTTTTACAAAATAAAATTAGTTCACAGGAAGAAATAATCTTTCTTTTTTCTTTCAATTGTTCTTTTAAAATCATTGATTGTAATTTTCCCTTAGGATTGTTTCCTAGTTAATTTTAATAATTTAATTTTTCAAGTATCTTGTTATTCATGATTGAAATATCCTTCCAGGTTGATAGTGTCAACAAACATGGGATTCTCCTTGATGTTGTCCAAGTAATTTCAGATATGAACCTTGTAATTAGAAAGGCTTATATATCCTCTGATGGGGTTTGGTTCATGGATGGTAAACTCCTTTTTTCCATGCTGTCCAAGTTAATATTATTATTGCTGTTATTATCTATTATTGACTTTGATTCTGATCCTGGTATAAATTTGATTTTATTTTCAGTGTTCAATGTGATTGATCGTAATGGAAACAAGATCAAATATAAGGAAGTTATTGATTATATTCAAGGGGTATGAAGTTGTATATTTCTAATTTCTTCTAGAATTAGAATGCTTCACTTGACACTTATTTTTGTTGCTCCATCTCTGTGGAAGGTCTTCTGTTTTTCCCACCTTTAGGAATCTTCTTGTTAAATAAGCAGGACACCTATATTAAAATATGCTAATTTGAATTTGGTTTCAATTTTGATAACAAAAGGACGTGTGAGGTGTGATAATTTAAGCATCCTTTTACTCCGTTTTCTCCATTGCCGATTTCATGATTGCGCTATGAACTGTTTTTTACCTAAGTGGATGATTTTATGGGAGGTTATTCATGCTCATTCATAACTGATGTTCATGTTCACTTTTCATTTTCGATGATGGAATTGGTGCTTGGCCATGGGGTGATACTACTTACTGGAACAATTTTCAATGGAATGGTAACTTTCCTTTACTTTTTTTTTATTCCTCCTTTTTTTTATTCATTGAATGTTGAATAATAGTCATTGCGATGTTTGTTAAAGTTTTTTTTAGATATTCCATTTTAACTTCTAAATCTATTCTTGGAGCAGACTTATGTTCAACTACTTACCATGCATGCTATTATTTGATCATGCATATGAGTGTATTACAAAGCATCTATTAGTTACTTTGTTTATACTTGATTCTTATGTTTCTTGTTTTGAAGTTGTTGTTTTAATTTCTACTCAAAGTTTCATTAGATGTTATAATTTATAAAAGTTGCAGATATGATATAAAACACTAGAACATGGTCTATCCTCACTGATAATATATCATGTTCCGAGCTGAATGGATTGGAATTATAAACTGGACAGTTTGAGATTATCAATTGCATTCATCTTCTCTTGTCCTGATTGTAGATAGAAATGAAAAGGCTGCTAGAGCTGCTTTCAATGCCAGTATTGATGAAGTTTTAACCTTTATTGACACTGTTGAAGTTTACGGCTCTGGGGTGAGTATGAATCATATCGATCTAGGTTTCTTTCATAGTTGTAAATTTATTAATGTGTGCCTTTGTTCTGTTTTTCAGCTCGCTTTCGGTGCCATAAATTCCGAGACTCTTCTTGGAAGGTGAATGCAGTGTGCAAGTAAGGTTAAGATTAATGCTTCAATGTTTGTCATCTGAAGATATATTAGGGAAAGAAAAGAAAAGGAACCAGACATCGAGGTTGAAGTTGTAACCAAGTTTGCTGCATTGCCATGGAGATTAGGCCGTCAAAGTGTTCTCACAGCTCTTAAAGATTCCCTCTGCCGACTAGGAATGACTTCAGTGGATCTATATCAGCTTCATTGGTTTGTATTTTATGAGCTTTTTTTTAATGATTTTAGATTTTATTGAAGAATGAATAAATTATGTAGCCTTCCTACCAGAAGGTGTTTTATTCATGAATAAATTAGTCCCTAATATGTATTCCAGTAACCAAATTCGTATAACTTCTGAGCATAATTTTAATTATTAAAAGGATTGATATGAGTGGTGCTATATGTTTTCATGAATTAATTTTTCTTTCTGTTTAACTAGTCTGAATACTTCATGAATTTAGGAATTCACACTTTTTTCTTTGTACCTTTCCATTGATTGATTGATACATGCTTAATATATATGCTCGTGTCTTTTGTGGTGAGGAAGACTACTAAAGCTCATTTGTTTGAACAGAATGGTTTCTCTATTTTTCTATAAAAAGTTTCTTCTCCACAAAAACTTGTGTTATTGATATTGATAAATGAACTTTGTAATTTTGCTCTGACTGCTTCTGGAATAGTCAGAGCAAAATTACAAAGTCCATTTATCAACTATAAGTGTACTATGATAATTATTGGAGTTTACTGTTTTAATTACTAACTGTTCTGTTGATATTATCAATTCAGATAAGATGTAACTTATTTGTTTCTTTGCAGCTGCTGAATTCACAGTCTTGAAATTCTGGTTTCTTTATAAAATTGTCTGAATTTTTCCAAGTTCTAGTACAAATTCGGTTTCAGCATCTTCAAATAAAGGTGTGGATCTCTGTATTGGAGAATCCTAAAATCAGTTTAAGGAGCAAAAAACAAAGAATTCAATTTAAAGATGGGTTATATATGTGACTTTTGTGGAGATTAGAGGTCGATGGTAAACCCAGCTAAGCAGTTACCAGGTAAGACATCATATTACTGATATTGCTAAAGTTTTTAAATTTGTTTTGAGTTATTTTTAACCTTTTAAGACATCATATTTAGAACCTGTCCCTAGGATGGGTGTTCGGGTTTTTCTTTGGGTTGAATTGTGTCTTGCTCACCCTAGTATTGGGTAAAGATATACAAAATATTGTTAACTTCCTTGTTTTAAGATGTTTCTGGTTGCATTTGCAGGCGGCGCACCTCAGGATAACAAAGGTGTTGAAGACACAAACCGAAGAAGAAGAAATCTAGTAAAGAAATGGATGCCGCTGCAAGAGCTACTGCTCAAGAAGCTGCTGCAAGGAATGCAAGGCTTGCTGCTGCAAAGAAAAAAGAGAAGAGCCATTACATAGATACTAAGGAAGTGAGGTATGAATATGACAATAACCTGATTATGCAGCATGTCATTAGAGTTACTAATTTAATGGTATTTATTAATGAAATATATCTTAAATTTGGTTATTCTTCAGGGTCACAATTGGCCCTTGGAATGTTGCTGGAAAAACTCCAAATGAGGATCTTGAGATTGATGATTGACTTTGTTCTGAAGATCCAAGTTGTTCCGAACGGAACTCAAGAGAGAGAAACTCATACCTCACGGTGGTGACGCTGATGGCTGAGGTCCGATGTGAAGCGCGGGGGCCGCCACCTGCAAGCACTCCGACGCCCAAGTCAGTCCATAATAAAAAATGGAGCATAGGAATCGAGAAAAACTTACTTTATTTGGAGCGCATAGTGGTTTATATAGTGTCGCAATTGGGCCAGCTTGCAATTGGGCTCCTAGGCCCATTATCTAGCCAAAGTTGGATCCGGAACAGTCTGTAACCATCGGATTGGGCTGGGCCTTCTTCGAGGATTGGGACATCGGCCCACTCCAGAACAGTTGCCCCCCAAGCCGAAGTCGTCTAGAGGACGGGTTCAGGCTTGATGCCCCTGGTCTAGGATATCTCGCGGCTCGTCCGTGTCAGTCAGTCGCCCACCCTATTCGAGGGCGGACTCTTGTTCTGTGTGCGCATGTTTTGGCATTGCCCGACCTCTTCTAGGTCCTTGTCTTAAAAGTTCGATTGTGATTTTGAGCGCGACCATTTCGCGGTCTTATCGAATTTGTTTGTCCGCTACGAGCAATCCACATGATCTTGGTTCAGGTTGAACTCGCTCGAAGGGGAAGCATGGGTGGTCTCACAAGATCTCAGGTCCAGGATGACCTCGCCCCAGAGGCTTGCATGGGCTCAATCGTAGCCCGCACTTCATGAGAGGATCGCATTGGGTGGTCTCACTGGATCTCGGTCCAGGATGACCTCGCCCCAGAGGCTTGCACGGGCTCAATCGTAGCCCGCACTTCATGAGAGGATCGCATTGGGTGGTCTCACTGGATCTCGGTCCAGGATGACTCGCCCTAGAGGCTTGCACGGGCTCAATCGTGGCCCTATCTTCGTGGAAGGGCCCCCCCCGGGTGGTCTCACTGGATCTTCGGTCCAGGATGACCTCGCCCCGGAGGCTTGCACGGGCTCAATCGTGGCCCTATCTTCGTGGAAGGGCCCCCCCGGGTGGTCTCACTGGATCTCAGTCCCGGATGACCTCGCCCCACAGTCTCTAAGGTATCTGGGCACCCTGGGTGGGGCATCCGACCTATAGAAGTTGAATAATAATGAAAGAAACAGCAGTTTGTGTAACACAGTCAGATGCACATTACCATCGTGATTTGTACACCAGACCGATCAGGTGTTATTGATGTTTTCTCAATAGCATTTGAGCTTTGCAACGAACATAAAGTATGAATAGCGTATACCTCGTAGAAGGACGGGGCATACATCAGTCTGATGAGGAGCCCCCAAATTGATCTTAGGCGGACGCGGGTGGGCCATGTTCCCTTGGTTACTAGTATATCGGTCTCGTCAGGCTGTGGAGAGAGATTGTCCGAGTTTTATCTTCCCCAGATGTCTCGGGGTCGGTACCGCGAAATCAGTAGTGTTTTTCAAAGTCGACAGTTGTTCCAAGGTGTGGAGTGCTGCTACTTTTTCTTTTGCAAGTGTCGCGGCCTAGATTTAGCTCGGCTGAAGAGGTGCGCGTCCACAAAAGGGCTCGACTTGGAACACGGAGACGAACCCCTCGTACCTCACTTAATCCAGCTTACGGGTCGCGGCCCTATCTAGCTCAGAAATCGGAGGGCGTGGCCATCAAAAGGCCACGACTTTCAAGGAGACCTCGATTAATCCAGCTTACGGGTTGCGGCCCGATCTAGCTCGAAAATTGGAGGGCGTGGCCATTGGAAGGCCAAGACTTTCAAGGAGACCTCAATTAATCCAGCTTACGGGTCGCGGCCCGATCTAGCTCTGAAATCGGAGGGCGTGGCCATCGAAAGGCCACGACTTTCGAGGAGACCTCAATTAATCCGGCTTACAGGTCGCGGCCCGATCTAGCTCAAAAATCGGAGGGCGTGGCCATCGGAAGGCCACGACTTTCGAGGAGACCTCAATTAATCCGGCTTACGGGTCGCGGCCCGATCTAGCTCAAAAATCGGAAGGAGTGGCCATCTGAAGGCCACATCTTTCTTTTGCAGGGTTGCGATGGATTAGTCTAGCACGCGGGCATCGGCCCATAGGTGTCAGTGAAGATCCGACCTATTTGTTCGGTTTCCTGGACCTTCGGCAAGGATCTCTGGGTGTATCTCGTGCCAGAAATGAAACAATAGAAGCGAGCCTACAATATGCTTGCAGTTGACATATAAATCTGAAATAAAATGGAAAACACAAGTGTACCAAACACTTTGTATCTGCTAAGGTGCAGGACCCTGTGTGCCGGTGCGTTGTGCCAATCTAATATAATATAGCATCTCGGCATAGGTGCACTGAGCCGAAGTAATGGAAAGCGGTCCCTGCATACAAGAAAACAACCTCATGGGCAGACATTAACAATGATTACTAATCAGTAATAATTACATGTAATTTGTCTGCATAAGCCATAGGCTCTGAATCTTCCAAGGTGTCGACCGCATATTCTATAGAAGTTGAGTTTGCTTTAACCCCTGCTCCTTTCGAACTGTTCCGCTCTTTTGAGTGGGTCACCTGCAATCATATTTATTCACATAAACTTGGTAATATCTTAAATACAAAGTTAGGTCCCCGCCCATCATCTTCATCGGAAGGGACTTCTCTACAACTTCAAGTAGGCATGTCAATATATAACATATTCATAAAGTGGTATCCACGATGCTTATGGTTAGATTGCGCTCTTTTGCTAGAGCCAATCTTCTTATCGTGGAGCAACTTCGTACATTTGAAGTGCGTTGTGTCCAGGCGCTTTATAGCTCCTCTTATCGTTAATTCTTGTCAACTAAACAAAACACAAACTCTGAAGAAACATATCGTTGTCAGAGTGATCAGTGTCAAGTTAGCCGAAAAAAGAATAATAATGTGAGTGTACGACGTTCTCATCTTTATCATGGAATAAGAAATAAAGCAAATCTCAATGTGTCATATTCGCCACTCAAAACAATGAGGACCTAGCATGATTCTAGCAATGGGATCATCATATGGTCAATGAGCATGTTTATCCTTTATGTTTGGGAAAAGATAATTTAGAAGCAAATGCTATGAAAGTGGTTACTCATTACTCGGAGGTTAGGGATCAATTGCACACAGTTATGAAGCATGTATCTTGCAAGATCCTAAATCAACATTTCGACCAAAATCCATCTAATGACCTCAGGATGATGTATGCATCTAACTTTGACAAATGATTTGCTAAGATTGATTTATGACATGTGTAAAGTTCCTCTAACTCATGATCAAAGAAAGTGCAAGCCTAACTTGCCTACCATTTATACACATTACATGGTGATGAGCGGCATAAACATGGTTTAGTAATGAGAAAACGAAATCATATTGAAGCCTTTTTATCTTGACCACGTGATAAGAAATACATAACATTTATTAGCAATTTCTATCATGCATGTCTATAAGCGCATTAAGCAACGACTTATCATGCATTGGTGTAGTGATATGTCATGCAATAAGGATTTGCAAACAATTCAGTCAAGTAAAAATCTCAGCGAATCATTAGCTAAATGTCTACTACCCTACTGTTATCAAAGAGAAGATTGAACCTCGATGTAGTACATCGTGCCAAGGTTGAACTATAAATTGATGTCGGTCAAAATCCCGGTTGATGCATCGCTTCTAAATTCACAACCTCCATAACGTCGTTTGATTATAGCGTCGGTGGATATGTCTTTTGTCGGAGCTTGAAGTCGGAGGTCGAGTAGTATTGGTGTCAATGTCCATTTCGCTAGTCCCTTCGTTGGCCGACTTAGCCCTCCCGACATCAGCCAATGATGAATCAGTTTGGAGCTCCACATGTTGCTATAATGTCCAAACTCATCACAAACAAATAAATTAGTGAAATGTATTTTTCAATAAAATATAATGAACTGAAACTGTTAATAGGTCGGCCTGTGTAAATGGCTTGAACACAAGATATGGGTAAAAGGCATCAAGGGGTCAAGCGTGAATGGTATAGCAAATTATGCGTTTCCATTTTTACTCCATCACTAAAATGAATTTGCCATGAGGTTGTACTTGTGACCCGTAGCCTGTAGTCAAAGGGGTCAAAGAAAGCACAAAAGTAATGCTGACTAGCAGTGAGCACAAACATGCATTTATACATTGGATTCCAAACATTTATGGATATACGCATCAGAGACTAACGAAGATATGCAAAATCGCACAAAATAGGAAGGGTAGAGAGCACTTTCCCATTAAGTCATTCTGCCAGTGTGGTTTGGGCCGAGTTGCAGCTCCTGAACCCAGAGGCTCCACAGAAATCAGAGGCTAAGTCACCAGTGTCGCACCCTATTCGCTGAGCTAGAATCGTGATCTCGGTGACCGAGCTTGAAGCTAACTTTGGCCATGACGAATAGGGGAACTGAACTAAAGTCTTCACGTTTGACGAACTTTGTGAGGACGAAGAGGTCGAGCAATAAAGCCGACTTAGTGCCGCAGTCACACCACGCAGAAGTCAGTGACGTTGAGGTCGGAACCGGAATCTTGCTGCAATTTTGATCTCATCCCCGCGAATACACTGTCGTCGATGTAGACGAAGAATGAGAGCGAACAAAACTCCTCGCTAATGCTCTTGCCTGATTTCGCAACGTCATTGACAACGTTGATATCATATCAGATTTTAGAGTTGCAGGAATTTGCAATCCTGCTGATCTCCAAATCCAGATCAGTTAGCGAAGCAGGATCGTTCGTGCTAACCGTCTCCGATTCCGTCAGCGGCACCCAAGCGACGCTGAATCTAAACCAAATTTGCAGCGACTCTTCCAGGTATTGATTCTTGATGAAGAACAGATCTGATGGATCAACACAACCAGGTCTTGCGGTGATACTTCTTTTTGCTTGCAAAGAAGAAATCTGATTTTTGTTGAATCTCACAGAAGTGAAATCGAAAGTGCATCGGCCAAATGCTCTTTCCCCAAATTGTAGATCTTGAATGATAGGGATCACCACAAACAGAAGTGAAATCATGTGGATGCAGCATCAGCCCTCTTGGTTAAAAATGAGATAGATTCTTAGTCTTGAAGGTTGATTCAGAATGCGATCTTCGCATCAAACGATTTCCAGAGGCTTTCACGCATTCTTTTTCTACTTTCTTCGTCAAGACTCTGCTCAGGATCTTGATTTGCAATTTTTGAGTGTGAACCAATAATTGATGCAGATCCTCTTCACTTGTGAAGGACCGATCTGAAGAAGTGCAGCGGTATACCCAAAATTTCTCCCCAAATCACAGATCTGAGAAAAGGGACTTTTCCCAGCTTGGTTTGTTAACACCGTGACCGGGGCGTCGTTTACGGTAGTATTGATTTTCACCTAGATTAATGAAGCTGATCTGAGTCTTGATCATGATCCATAGATGCTATTTGTCCTCTTCAGACTCTCCACCACCGTGAGCATAGAACAGAGCCGAGAGCCTCCCACTGTGATCGCCAATGTTCCGAACGGAACTCAAGAGAGAGAAACTCATACCTCACGGTGGTGACGCTGATGGATGAGGTCCAATGTGAAGCCCGGGGGGGCTGCCACCTGCAAGCACTCCGACGCCCAAGTCAGTCCATAATAAAAAATGGAGCATAGGAATCGAGAAAAACTTACTTTATTTGGAGCGCATAGTGGTTTATATAGTGTCGCAATTGGGCCAGCTTGCAATTGGGCTCCTAGGCCCATTATCTAGCCAAAGTTGGATCCGGAACAGTCTGTAACCATCGGATTGGGCTGGGCCTTCTTCGAGGATTGGGACATCGGCCCACTCCAGAACACAAGTGATATTTACATTCTTGGGTGAGTTGTTCGTGAACTTTCAGAAGTATATAGTTTTTATTTATTTGTTTCTCTACATAGGAACTGTTGATGATTATGAGCTGCAAAAGCTTGAAGCTAGTAACATAATTAGTATAGGGAATGATTTAAAGGACTTAGATAAGACTGTTTCTGTGTGATTTGCATTGGATATACACTATGATTTATCCATTTATGCTAGTTTCTTCTTCTTTGTTTCTTCTTTGTTTCTCTTCGTTTCTTCGTTTGTTTCTCTGCTAGGGTTCTTAAAAATCAACACTGATCTTGATGATTTCTATCTTTCAGGTGATGATTCTTGTAGATGCGAGCTACAACATCAATCACAAAGCCAGGAACTCGGCTTATCTTGCGTTTTCTTTCTTCGTTGTTACTGTTTGTTAAGTACTTCCATTTTGTCGGATATACATTATACATATACAGAATGGGAAAATTTATTTACTTGTACAAATCATGGTATTTCAATTTCAGATGCAATGTTCAAATACTTAGCTTATCTAATGGTGATTAGCTTTGGACATTCTGTTTGCCTTGTAATTTATAGTAGTAATGCCTTATGTGTGTTTATCTTGATTCTTTTGTGATTTTTGCATTTGTCAGCTTATGCTTGTTTTAAATTAAGTTTCAACATAATTGTATTTTCTTTCTCCCTATTTTGTAGTTGAATTTTCTTCCAGTGATTTTTCTTCGTAGTAATGAACCATATGTTGCCACTTCCAGTGGCTAACAAATAATTTTTTAAAAAAAAAAATGAACTTTTAAAGTCAGGCGGAACTAAAGCCTGATTTCAAAACAGACTTACGAAGTGAGGCAATAATAAATGTTTGACTTTAAATCATACTTACGAAGTCAGGCAAGAATAAATGCTTGACTTTAAATCATACTTACGAAGTCAGACAATAATAAATGCTTGACTTTAAAACAGACTTACGAAGTCAGACGAAATAAATGTTTGACTTTAAAACTGACTTACGAAGTCAGGCGAAATAAATGTTTGACTTTAAAACTGACTTACGAAGTCAGGCGAAATAAATGTTTGACTTTAAATCAGACTTACGAAGTCAGGCTATCGCTTGACTTTAAAACTCCTAACATACCAAGTTGACTTAATAAAAGTCAAGCGGGCGCTTGACTTTAAATCCCCTTTTCGCCTGATTTTAAATCCCTTTTTTGCACTAGTGCTGTTTTTCTATCTCATTCTTTTGAAATTGAGGATAGCGATAAGGTCTCACATTCACGGGGTTAGAGCCTGAGGTAAGAGTAATGTGGTGGTCTGTGGGACGAGGTGGAGGTAATGTAGAAGGGGGTTCAAAGATGGTAGTGTATTGGTTTAGTAGAGTTTGTATTTCTGGTAGAATTGATGTTGTAGGTTGGTGGTGGGTTGGTGTGGGGTGGAATTGAAGGCAAGTATCTATGGCATCTGTGGATACTAGCCGTTTCAATTGATGAAGGGAGGCTTCGGTAGGGCTTGGTAGGGGGAGGCCAGTAAGTTGCACCAGTTTGCCATTTTCACAAAAAGCAAGGGTGAGTTTCTCATAATCAGTGAGGGTAGGGCCTAAGGTTTTGAGCCACTGTGTCTGTACACCGAGAACCATCTCTGCTCCACTAATAGGTAGAACAAAAAGGTCCACAAAGCAAGAGTGTGTACCCAAGGTTATTGGGACTTGGTGACACATGAATGTACAGTTTAACTCTTCTCCATTTCCCACCAGTACTTAGAAAGCTTTAGAGGGAGTGAGGGTTAGACCAAGTTGTTTAGCTATTCTATCTTGGATGAAATTGTGGGTGCTGCCACTATCTATGAGAATAGCAAGAATATGGTTATATATGGTTCCTTGGATGCGAAGTGTTTGTGGAATGGCATGACCAAGAAGGGCATGAAGGCTAATATGTGGAGTGGCAGTGTTTGTGGTTATTTCAGAGGAGTGGTCTGATGTTTCTGTTTGGAGTAAATCAGTGAGTGTATCATTAGGGGAGTCTGGTTGATTTGGGTCAGTAATAAGGATAAAGAATTGGCGTTTACAACGATGACCGGGATGAAAACGTTCATCGCAGTTATAACACAAACCCTTTTCCTTACGCTCTTGTAGTTTAGTAGGCGAAAGGCGTTTTAAAGTGGGTGTTTTCGGTTTAGTAGAGGTGGTGGTCTTCTGGTCAGGGTTACTGGTGAGGGCAGGACGAGAACTGAAGGGTTTGGCAGTGTTGCTAGGGTTTTCCTTAAATGGTGCAGGCTTAGTGACATATGGATGTGAGACTCTATCATTCAATTTCGGTTCTTGTAGTTTAGCAAGACTAATAGCATGAGAAAGAGAAACAGGTTGAAATGCAAGTACCTCACGGCGAAGCTCGGGTTGCAGTCCAGAGATAAAACAGCTTAGGTAGAACTCGGGAGCGAGACCGGTGATACGGTTGGCGAGAGCTTCAAACGCGTTCTGATACTCCTTCACTGAAGCGGTCTAGCAAAGCTTAAACAGGGCACCTTTGGGGTCCTCAAACTGAGAAGGTGCAACGCGAAGCTCCAACGCGTGCAGAAATGTATTCCAAGAGTACAAATGGTCATTGGCGTGCATCCATTGATACCAAGTCAATGCTTCACCCTCCATGTAAAACGATGCGATGTTGGGTCGTTGATTCTCCGGAGTACGATGGAACTCGAAAAATTGGTTGATCTTGAAGATCTAACCTAGGGCCTCAGTACCGTCAAAACGAGGAATCTCGAGTTTAATGGTTGTTGGTGAAAAACCATGGGGGTTGTGTGTCTGAATCGGAGGAGCCTGAAACCCCGGTGGCCCCAAACGCGTCCTGATCTGGTTCAACTCGGTGGTAATGGTAGCGATGTTGTGGTTAACATCATCCTGGTGCTGGCGAATTTCAGCCTGGAATTGTTGTTGGCTCTGGATGAGCTGAGCGATGGTGGCTGTGAGATCGGGAGGGGGAGGCGGTGATGAGGTCATAGTGAAACGAATGAAAGCACCAATGTGAGCGGATAGGGCTACGAAGGTAAAGTTTGAAAAGAAAATAACTCCGTGAGTGGAGAATACTCCGAGCAATTTTGCTTAAATGATTTCTTACTCTTTATTCATTACATCCAGCAATATATAGTCTCACTAGGATTACAGACAGGTGTCCATATGAAAAGGACAAAATACAGCTAGCACAGTACTACCATTCAACGAATAGAATCCTAGGAATATCTATTACAAGAAGCATCTGGATTTATTCCAAGTTCCTACTAGGTAAGAATATAGTGACAGATTCAAACATAGTTATTCTGCCACTTGGGCCGTGTCTTAGTCCTTTGGGCCTTTCTCTTTGCAATAGGCACCTCAATATCATCATACAACTCCTCTAAAATTGGGTCATCATCATCACCATCAGCTAGGCCCATAACACCAATAGCTAACTTTCTAAACAAATCTATACATATTTCAATTAACCGCTAATTAACCACTAAATACAGTAAATAGTTACATACCTGATAACAAAGTAAGTTCCTACCTCCATCTTGCACATAATGCATCAAAGTTGCAATCCAAGCTGCAAGAATATCTGCCTAAAATTGAACAAAAAAACAATATTAAATTAAATTTAACACAAAAAATACAAATATATGAAAGTACATAATCTAATTAAGCAACAAATCTGCACAACAAAAATGGATAATCGCTATTTTCTTCTTTCTCATTTTTTGGGTTAACTGCTATAATTTAAATCCTGGATTTTGTAAATTCCAAAGATTTAAAAATGCGACAAATCTAATAATCTGGAAGAACAAAAATTGAAATCATCTCCTTCTTGTATTTCAATAAATTAGATATTATTATTCAAAAAAAAACACTGCTGAAAAAGTTAATACACACCTGATTGCTGATTTAGTTCATTCAAGCCCAGTTGCAATCTTTTCCCCTTCAACCAAAGCCAACAAAATAAAAAACAGATCGAGAGTAACAAAGAGGAAGCAGAAAATTCACACAGTAAATTGACTTTTAAAGCAAATCTAAATCAAAAACTCTATAACAGAAAGCCGCAACCTGATACACATTACACTCCACTCTCTCTTAACTTTAATTTTCCTTTCTCAAAACTTGTTACAACGTAGTATCACTTTTATAGTTCAACAGAGCAAGCAAAATAAGAAAATTAAAAGCACATACAATAAGTGCAAGCCACAACTTCAAATGAAGCTAAATATTTATGTTAATTAGACATATTCCTTTTTAAGACTAAGAGGGTTCAGCATAAGCGCAAGCCCCAATTTCAAATCAAGCTAAATATTTGTGTTAATTAGACATATTCCTTTATAAGGCCAAGGGTTCAACGTAATGTATAATTGTAGACACAAATATGATAATGCTTTCATACCAACATGTTAGACAATAATGTAGAAATGTGGATTTCATCATGCTTCAATTATCGCTGCTACAATTGCAAGTTATAAACATGTTCTGCAACATCCCATGTGTCTAACATGATGATATTATCGATGGATTGATTCTGTCTGTTAGGAAAAACATTTTTTATGAATGTTACTAACTTTGGGAAAGGATTTTCTAGAAATTTAAAAGGGTAAAACTTATTATATCAAAAACTTAGATCAAAAATAAAAATAAAAGGGTAAAACTTAGATCAAGTTCCATACACACAGTTCCTACTGTTCTTTAACTGAGAAAAGGAGAAAACTGTCAAAAAAACTTCCTTCAAACTGCCTCAAATGATGCATTAGTTGAAAATCTCTAGTCAGTAACTATTTTAGGAACTTCCACTCATTATATTACTTTGGGGGGTAAGGGATGAGAAGTTTTTACCTGCCATACTTTTGATATCAGAATTTTCTTGATCTATAGACATCTCCATCCTCAAACTATGTAACCAAATAAAGGAATAGCATTACATTCTAAGAACAGCCATGTCTTTTTCAACTGCTTCTCTGCATGGAGGTACAAAAGCCCATTTCACATATTTTATTTTCAACTAAACATGAAGAAACACAAACGATTGACAAAAAAATTGCAATGAGAAAGGCATAATACAACTCAAAATGAAAAAACATAAACAATAGAAAATAGGTTTGAATTGTTATCAAAGAAGAAACAAGTTTGAATTAAGAAACAGATATTCCATCATAAATTCTTACAGATCACGTGATATCTTTTCTCCACATGAATTTTGGAATGAGTCAATGGAAGCTTATTCTCTACAACAACAAAAAATTAAACAAAAGATTGTCAAAATCCAAATAGGGCAAATCAGAGAAATCATAATAAGGTGACAGGTTTTGTGAATCATTGAAGCAACATACAATGACATAGAAAACCTAGAATTTGTGCATGCAACCCTTGAAGAAGAAAAGACTCCACCTTACGAATATCCATTCATTAATCAGCAAGCCTCAAACACCATCTTGAGCTCGATGAATTCAATCTTTTCCTTTTTAATGGTCAAAAACTCCTTTTAATCTTTAGCACCACGGTTCACATATTTGTGCCCTCTTCAAACCTGACAAAGCAATAAAACTTACATGTCAAACTTTTAGAAATCTAGTGCTTAAAAAAATTGTGAACAGAGCTTGAAAAATAGAGAAAATTTTACTAATATTAACAGTGACCTGATCAGGGCGAAAAGGATTGAAACCGAAACCAGAACCTTCATCGCCAGCGGCAGCGATTGCGGTGGTTCTGTTCCTGGACATCAGAAGAAGAGGAGTCGATTAGAGATCGGAATTGCATCGCTGTCGTGGACATTGGAGGGAGGACGAGTAGGGTTTTCAAATTGAGCTGCATGCACCAACCAATTGAAACTTGGGGTGGGGAGGAGGTGAAGTATGCGTGAAGTGAAGGAGTTTGAGTATAGGAAACGTAAGCTCAGAAAAAAATTGAAGCCACCTGGTTAAAAAAACACTGCAAAATACCGGAAGAAGAACGCCACGTGTCTTAGCTTCACAAACAAAATGAACAGGTTAGTCTCAACAACCATACCCAGTTTTCTTGCTGCATTTCTTCCCTGACAAGCCCATACAACCATCACCATCACTTGCCTAGTTGGCAAGGACACGCAGCTGGCAGCGAACGTGGGCCACATGGCGGCACTCCAATGGCTAAAGCTTGGGCGGGAAAGGAGGGAAGCTTGGCGCCAAAAATCCTACGTTGAGAAGACCACAAGATGTAAATATAGAGATGTCTGACTTTTTGGAGGGAAAGTTAAAATAAATTTAGACAAAAATAAAATGAAATGAGTAATGAAATAGTAATTTAAGATGGAGAAAAAAATATGAGAGAAAGTAAATGAAAAGAAAGAGGTAGAGATTAAATTAGAGGAAGGTAAGAATCTAAGTTAAAGAATTCATATCCGTATTTGACCCGCAACATCACGTTGAGGTATTTCTGGTAGGTCAAAAAAGTCAATGAAATATGGGCTCATATTTATCGTGTCTCATTTTTTTTATTACTATGTTATTGATGCGCAGTATTCACCAATTTTGCCGATAACTAATCTATGTTGTGTATCATGATAGTGCATTAGAAAAAAATATGATGATTAATCTTATTTACATTTTAAGCCAGTGGGACTAGACGAGCCCAACATCATAATAAAATTCAAAGTCTAATTATTTTTGGCCTCGTCATAATAAAATCCAAAGTCTATTTTTTTTTTTAATTTTCCATCATAAAGAAAAAGCATTTATTAAAAGATTCAACAATTTTTTTATGCATGTTCTTTTTTTTCCGGTCAAAACGGTATTGATTCGATCAACAAACGGACAAGGCCTGAATATAGTCTTGTGTTTCCTATTGGACCTTGATACACCTAGGGTCTGATTGGTCGAGAGAAGAAATTGTAAAGAGAGAAAGAAGTGAGAAAGAGTGTCAGGAAAGAGTCTAGAAGTGTCGGCGGTATGGTATGGTTTAGTTTGGTTTTGAACTAAAGAGTCCTCTGAATTGCAAAGAAAAAAGACACACACTTTGGTTCGGTTCGATTGGCTTCCTTAAAAAAATCCAAACCAATGTAGTTTGGATTGGTTCGGTTGGTTCGATTTCTTACGAGTTGAATAATAAAATTCGATCTAAAGTAAAATTAATTAATTTGATTATAAATATTTAAAAAAATAACAATGTAGTAACATTAAAAATAGAATGTACGTGAAAAACATAATATGCAAAAGCAGAGAAAGAACAACTTACACATACGTAGTAATTTGAATTAACAACAAAACTGAAATGTAGTATTAGTTTGTTATTTCAATTTTTGGTATGGGCGATTGTCTGTGTTCCCGTGTTCGACTAGGTAAGCCGTAAATGCCCGTGAGAATAAGGTGACACGTGTGATAGTTGGCTAGAGTTATTTTTTTTTTTGGTACAAGCGCTAGAGTTATTTTAATTTCATATTTAAATATCATGAGTATAATGAGAAAATTAGTGGTCCCATAAGTCATAGGAAATGATAGAGAACTAGTGTCGTGACCCGTGCGATGCACGGGGCCAAAGCTTTAGGGTCTACGGAAGTATTATAGTACCAAAATTAGATTAATAGTAATTGAAGTCAAATTTTAACAACTAAAAGTTATGTTTAAAAGATTCAAAAGGATAGTCAAATTTTAACAACTAAAAGTTATGTTTAAAAGATTCAAAAGGATGAAAGCGAAAGGAACGAAATCAGAAACAAAATCAAAACGAAATCAGAAAAGAAACGAAATCAAAATCAAAAAAAGAAAGGAAATCAGAAACGAAGATAAGAACAAAATCAGAAACGATTCAGAAATGAAATTAGAGACACAATCCAAATCGAAAAATAGAGAACGATTGCAGAAATTAAAGATTAAAATGGTGGAGCGGGATTGTAGATTGAAGATATGGGGGAGGGAGAGCGAGAGAGGAGAAAGATGATTTTTTGGGGTTTTTTAGTTTTGTAATTTTTAATTTAAAAATTAATTTATTTAAACTAAAATAAATATAAGTAATAAAATATATGAGTCAGCATGCCACGTGGACGCCACATCAATTAAAATGTCCATGTGGCGTGTCTAGTCATAATTTTTGTCAGCCCAACCAGCAATAATTAACGTGAGAGACTAATAATGAAAACCGTAAAATAAGATGGGGACCAAAACACCTATTTCGATAATGTAAGGACTGAACTTAGAAAGGCCCAATTTTGTAGGGACTAAAAACATATTTTACCCTACATAATAATTGGGCTATAAGGGGTTAGACCATCCGCAAAAGATTTTAATATGTCAAATGATGGATTATAAGACACAAGCATTTCATCACACTTTATATATTTTGTTACAAAATTATTTCTTTTCACAAAATTGGTAATGGAGGAACAACATTCGAATATTTGAAGAATTACAAATTTTGTTGGACCTTAAAGTATCCCAAAACACACTGTCTAACGTCACATTTTACGTAATTTGTAACAAAATTAATTTTTGGTTTTATTAATCTAATTATGAAGAAATAGACTTCGGCTATCTGAAAAACTAAAATTTTTACCGAACCATAAAATACCCTTAAAACATAAAAATATGGATTATGGAGGAACATTTTGTTGTATCATAAATTACTCTATATTAAAAAAATATGAAGGAAAAAAAAGAGGGATAAAAAGGGGAAAAAGAGAGAAGAATGTATTAACCTAATTATGAAGGTATAGACTTCGGCTATTTGAAAAGCTAAAATTTTTACTGAACAATAAAATACCCTTAAAACATAAAAATATAGATTATAGAGAAACAAATTTTCACATATTTGAACAATTACATTTTTTGTTGCATGAGAAATTACTCTACATTAAAAAAAAATACGATGGAAAAAAAAGAGTGATAAAAAGGGGGAAAAAGAGAAGGAGGGAGTTTTGAGGAAAGAAATAAAACAAAAAATAAGGGAATGATTTTTTTGGGGAATAAAACAAAAAAAAAGGGGAGGGGAAATGGCGCAAAAAAAAAAAAGAGGGGGAGGGGAAATGGCGCCAAAAATAGAGGGAGGGGGGAAAATTTGGCGGGAGTATGACATCAGTGCCGATGTCATACTACCCCTGGATTTATATTTTAAGATATATCCAATAGACCTCCTTCACATGCAAAGTCATGCACTTTACAATTTGAGTCCTTTTTTGTTGTTCTGAGTATGTGTCATCTTCATTCTTTAACTGCTGCAACTTCTATGTGTGAGTGAATTCCCCATACCTTCCTTAAGATATTTCCTCCTAGTTGGTCAAAATCATATCAATTTAATATAGTAAATGTAAACTACGAAAAACTATTCTAGAAAACTACACATTGATGGCTTGATTTAAGAATTGAAAAATTATATTTTGATTCTTTGTTTATACATGATAACTTAAGTAAGTCAACATACGAACCTAGATCCTATTGATCATCTTTGGTAATTGATTGATTTCAGGTAGGCATTGGAGGGCGGGCGTGACTATTGTTCTTATCTTCACTTGTAAAAACTTCTCTATCACATAAATTACTTCCAAGGTCTCTTAACCGATTAAGCTCTGGCAAGACAACTGTTGCAAGATTTGGCCTGTCTTTCTTGCTGAGCTCTGAACAACTCAATGCTAGTTTGGCAAATGATAGAGCCTCTTCAACTGGCCAATCAGTCACCGCGGGATCAAGAATCTCCTTAAACTTGTCCTTTTCAATTGCCCTCTTGACTTGGTGAGTAAGACCCATAGGAGGCTTGGCTGTGATTATCTGCAGTAGCATTATCCCTAGTGAATATACATCTGATCTTGTTGTTAGTTTTCCTGTTTGTTGATACTCAGGATCAATATAACAAAAGGTTCCAGCAGCTGAAGTCATGTAATATTGTGTGACATTATCCGCTACAGAAGGCGGGACTAATCTCGCCAGACCAACATCGCTGATTTTACTAACATAATTCCTATCCAGTAGAATGTTAGATGGTTTAAGGTCTCGGTGCACAATTGGTTCTGGCTTTGTTTGGTGAAGGAAAAGAAGTGCCGTTGCAATCTCAGCAGCTATTTGGAACCGTTTACTCCATGAAAGAGGTCGACTGTTATTTTTACGAAATAATCTGTCTTCTAAGCTACCATTTTCCATGTATTCATACACCAAGCAACCATGCTCAGGACAAGCCCCGAGGAGCAGGACCATATTCGGATGTCTAATGCAGCTTAGTACCTCAACCTATGCATGTAAAGAGTAAAAGAACATTGTCATATTTGTATAAACATATTATTGCATTAATGGAAGCATGATAGCAAAGGATGAATAACAATCAAATAGTTTTAGATGTCAAGAATTACACGTAAATCTTCTGCCTAAAGATGGTTGATTTGTTGTATTTAAAGCCACTTCATATCCCAAATTAAATAATACTTGTTAGAACATGCAAATTTACTTGCTGGCTTTATATGGTAGATTCAACATGGTTACAGTCACAACAAAGCTAATTAAAATTCAATGTATACAACAAATAGTACGTGCATAACCTTACCTCCTGTTGGAATTGCTTCCTGCCCTGAGAAGCTTCGGGATTTAAAATTTTGATTGCAACTGGAGTGTGATCAAGGTGAGCTTTAAACACAGGTCCATATCCACCTTCACCAATTTTCTTTGATAAGGAGAACTTTTCAGTAGCTACTTCAATTTCCTCCATGGTGTATTTCCTATAACGATTATCATTTTGAGCCAACACGGATAATGCTCGATCCCTCTCTTCTGCCTCTTTCTTGGCCTTCATCTCTGCCTCCTTTCTTCTCCGTGCTTCCTGTTCAGCCTTCTTCCTTGCTTCCTCAGCTGCTTCCAATGCAGCTCTGGCTCTAGCCTTCTCCCTTTCTGCCATTGCAAGAGCTGCCTCCTCTGACAACCTAACTTCCTCAACCTTTCGCTCCCCTTCATGTTTCCATTGACGAATTTGTTCTGCCTGTTAATCGCACGTCACATATTTACATTTGATAAACATAAAATGTTGAAACCATTACATCCTTCTTTAATGATTTATCCAAGTATGAATCATCATGGTCAACAATGATGAAATTTATTTATAATTTGGATAATTACTTTGTGTTCTGTTTAGTATTTAACACAAAGAAAAATACTAAGTGGTACTATTAAAAAGCAAAATATTTCATTACTTGTTTGTTGAAATATTCATTCATAATGAGAAATTTCTTTTTTTTTAAAAATTGCATAATGTGTTGAGGTAAAATTAACTATCGAGATGTTTTCCAAACATTTTGTTCTTATTGCATAAATAACATTACTTGATTTTTGGCTGAGATTGCTTGCTTGCAAGCTGAGCTGTACATGTCCATAGTTTGCTTCAGTTCAAGCCTCAATCTTTTCATCTCAGCTTCAAGTTCTTTCTGTAATGAAATAAAGACTTCAACATCAGATTCTTAATAATTTTCTCACCCTCTTCATTTGGTCAAAGAATGAATGTTCTTGTTCTGTTCAATTCAAAATCCACTATCAGAAACTCATCCTTCTTTTGCACTTACTGAGTTATGGGAACTTGTTGATGTTCCGTAGGTATCTGAAGCAGGAGGTATATCAAAATCATGTTTTGATAAATCAATTGCCCCAAGTCCTGCAATGTCTCTTTCATCCATTGATGCCCAATGTCGTCGACCGGGTAGCTCAGTTCCGTCCATAGACAAAATACTTCCTGCACTCCTTGGCCTCTCACGTGCCTGCCCTCTTGTTGGATTATAACTGTCATAAGACCTTGATTCTGATCCTTCATTAGTTCCCCCACTTCTAGGTGGATGTACCCTGTTTGCAGCCAAATTTAAATCTACTCTTTAGTTTTCATTAATCTCAGCAAAAAAGACATGGTTATTTTAGAAGTTGCTTGCTTATAAGTTTCAAAAACATAGGTACCTTACTCCATTTTCTGATTCAATTTGTGGCCATATCTGAATATGTTGTTGTTTTGGTGGGGTGATTGGTGGGGTGTACGGGTTCGCCATTGATCGTATTGCGGATCGGGCTGAGACAATCTTCAATTTTGAAATTATGTATACAGAACAATAATCCGGGGATGATTTGATCATGGCTGTTGGAATATCACTATAGCCTTTGAATTTTTTAAGACTGCAATGACATTATGAAACACCAATTCATTAAATATATACATAATAGTTCATAATTCTTATACAAATTAATACACAAGGGATAGAATGAAACCTTGTCAAAGGATTCTTGGCTGATGCACCAATGACGATACTATGTATGAAATTTCTGTTAGCAAATTCTAAGAGTCCTCTAACAATATCATGATCATCAATTACAGCTTCTTTCATCGTGACCTAATCAATGCACCATATCAAGTGTAAAACCAACCTCATTATCAATCCAATGTGTATTTGAAGCGTAAATTTTACAGATTATTATTTCAATGAAAATGTAAATTACTTACAGCTTTTCGTTGACACAATCCACGCAAGTTATTGAAAATGTGCGCTACATCGTCTTCGTCTGGTGGATAAACATTTGAACCCTCTGCATTTAATTTATTTATACGCATAACCATCAATTAGGGTTAGAAATTAGAAATCCCTAACTAGATGAAATCAATAATAATTAAGCAATGCGGTAAGTAACGCTTAAATAAGGTGATGATGATCACCATAAATAAATGTATATAAATTTGGAAATGTAAGATAAGAGGATACCTACGATTAGGTAAGTTTTTGTGTTTGACATGAGCAGCGATAACGAGAGGATTGTCAAGATGATTAAGTGCCCAACGGAAGGCATAAACACTGTTCTTGTCTTTGTCAACGGCCACCATTGTGATGTTTTGCGTTGGACATTGCTGCTGAACGGAAGACATATTGAAGTTATTCCGTTCACGTGGGAATGCTGCCACTGCCACCGGCTCTTACCGGTGGCACTTTCTTAATTCTTTATCAAAGTTTACGATAAAGAAAGGAGGAAAGGAAACGAAAGGAGAGGTTTGAAGATGGAAGCGGAACTCGGTGCAAATTGACAACGACACAAACTAACACAAACTAACTCTTCCATCTGTCAATTGCCAAAAAAACTTCCATGTGTCGTCCTCCGCCATTCGTTTTAGTTTAATTTAGATTTAGATATATCTTGTTTTGACCGGACGTTGACCATCATCTCCAAATAAACCCATCAAATACCCTGACTTTTTTTTGTTGATAAGATCAAATTTGAGGAATGATCGTCTATTTTGAGAGCCAAAAAATGCAACTACCTTTAGTTATTTTTAGGCATAAAGAGGAGAGAGAATATAGAAAAATATAGAGGTAAAATATGAGAGAGAAAATAAGATATGAGAAATATAGATATAAAAGTAGATATGTCTTTTCTCGCTCTTAAAATAGAGAATTCATTTCCATCAAATCAAATGGGGAAACACCCTAGGTTAGATTTCAGTTTTTACAAGATCGATCTCTCTCTCATAAATTATTTTACACATTTTATAAATATATTTAAGCATATCATACATTTTAGAAGTTTTTTCTATAAAAAGTACACTGTATTTTTCTTGAAAACGCAAAAAAAAACTTCATTAATTGTATTGACCATTAAATATAAAACTTCATTCACATGCAATTAAATATTTATATTGTTTAATAATAATTCTATTCACTAGTTACAATTTAATAAATACACTTAAAATATAATAAAAATAAACTATAAAATACTTAATATTATTATAAATATAAAATATTGTGATATTTAGTTATTTACTAGGATTGATTAGTTGCAATATCAAGTGCATATTTAAAAGTTATCAAATATTAAGTATTACTAGCAAAAGACTTTTGTCTACTTTTTCAATTGCGCTAACGTTTGAATATAATATTTTTTTTATGGAATAGTATATTTTATTGAATTTGTTGTTTAATATTGATTTTGAGAAACTAAATATTGTTACTGTTTGTTGAATTTTGCTCACTTTTAATGTTGTATTTGCAGGAGGGTGTATCAAAAGACTGAGGGAGGTGCAACTTGTAAAGCCCGGCTTTACAAGTGAACCACCCAATGATGTAGCAACTAGTTCAAACAATTATTTTTGGTACTTGCTGCGCACCCGAACCCGTTTCTGATGGATATTTCGCGGGTCGTCCTTGACCCGAGATATATATGATAACTCTTCACTCTCACTCTTCAGAAAATCAAGATTCACTTCCTCTCTCTTGATTTTCCGTTCTTCTGTTATGTTAGTTAACAAAAAAAACCAACGGCTATATTTTAAAATAGCCAACGGCTATATGTTTTAAATTAAAGTAGGTTTTGATTATAAACCTCAATACCCTACCTTAATCAAAACATACCTAAGTTTAAAGTAGACAACCCTACCTTAAACTAGACTAGAGCTAAACTTAGAAAAATAAAAGACATAGGCAACTTAGAAACACAGGACAACCCCCTGGAAGGTTTTAAAACAATAATAGTCTAAGACAAGCCCTTAGACAATAGCTATAGGTCATTCCTTTCTTAGAGACTTAGAAAGAAATAACATTTAGTTGCCTCCTAAGTTTAGCAAAAACTTCACCTTTAAGAGCCTTGGTGAATATATCAGCCACCTGGTCATTAGTTGAGCAGTAGTCCAACACTAGAACACCCTTAGAAACTTGTTCCCTAATGTAGTGAAACTTTGTTTCTATGTGCTTAGTTCTCCCATGAGATATAGGATTTTTGGCTAAGTTAATAGCTGACTTATTGTCCATAAACAGAGTTATAGGATTAGTTAACTCTACATTTATTTCCTTAAGCAAGGTTTCTAGCCAAGCTGCTTGAGTGGCAGCATGACATGCAGAAATATATTCTGCTTCACATGATGACAAGGCCACAGTGGCCTGTTTCTTAGAGCTCCATGAGATAGCAGCCCCTTGAAATAGGAACACATAGCCACTTGTACTTCTTCTGTCAACCTTGTCTCCACACCAATCTGAGTCACAATAGCCAACCAAAGTGTTTTTACCTGTAGACCTGCCATTAGGAAAAAACAGACCATAATTAGTAGTGCCTTTTATATATCCTAGGATGCGCTTTGCAGCATTCAAATGAATCTGCAAAGGGCAATTCATAAACCTACTGGTTACACCAGTAGCATAGAGTATGCCAGGTCTGCTATGACATAAATATCTTAGAGACCCAACAATTTGTCTAAAAAAGGTTGCATAAACTTTGGTGCCCTCTTCCTCTTCTTTCTTAGTAAGATTACCCTCAGCTGGGTTAATTGCAGAATTGCAATTTTCCAGCTCAAATCTCTTTAAGACCTCATTGGCATATTTTTGCTGATGCAATATTATTCCTTCATTGACCCTTAGGAACTCCAACCCTAGAAAATAGGTTAGTTTTCCCAAATCTGTCATTTCAAATTCTTCTTTCATAGAAGATTTGAAATTTGCTATCTTTTTAGCACAACTACCAGTCACAAGTAGGTCATCCACATAAAGACATACAATCAGCAAGTAGGAGTTTATGTCACCTTTGACATAGACTCCATACTCTGTTGTACATCTAGCAAAACCACTTTGAATAAAGAATCCGTCTATCCTCTTATTCCAGACCCTTGGGGCCTGTTTAAGCCCATAGAGGGCCTTATGCAAATGGTACACATAGTCCTCTTTGCCTTTTTCAATAAACCCAGGAGGCTGGTTTATGTAAACAACTTCCTCCAAAGGTCCATTTAAGAAAGCTGACTTCACATCTAGGTGATACATGTCCCAACCTCTGCTGCAGGCTAGTGCTGTTACTAGCCTGATAGTCTCATGTCTAGCAACAGGGGCAAAAACTTCTATGAAGTCAATGCCCTGTTTCTGTTGGAAACCACGTGCCACCAGCCTTGCCTTGTACTTAACTATGTTTCCACTATGATCAAGCTTTAGTTTAAAAACCCATTTAACACTAATAGCTCTCTTTCCTTTAGGTAACTTAGTTAGAGTCCAAGTCTTATTTTTTTTCAATTGATTTCAGTTCCTCTAGCATAGCCATTTTCCACTCTTTTTTCTTAAGAGCTTCAGCATAGTCTAGAGGCTCAGAATCAGCCACCATAGCAAAATGGATAATATCTCCTTCATTATCCACCTCATTGTCCCTTACTAGGTCATAGTCAGCCAACCTACTAGGTAGATTTCTGACTCTAGCAGGCCTAATAGGGTTATTAACAATACCAGTTTCTTGTTGAGCTATCTCAGGTGAGTTTGGCTCAACATGTTCCTCAACTTGAACATCACCTTCAATAGGTTCACCATCACTTTCATCATCATCAACTCCTTGATGATGTTCTGGTAACTCAATGTTATCTTCATCAATTACATTTGAATCAGTGGAGCTTGCTTGCTCCTTCTTATTCCAATCCCATGCCTCATCCTCAAGTATAGTAACATCCCTAGATATTTCTAACTTACCTGTTAAAGGATCAACTAACCTGTAAGCACCAGTAGGGTGATACCCAACTAGTACCATAGGTTTACTCTTGTCCTCTAACTTCTTTCTCTTAGGATCAGGTATGTGTCCATAGGTTAATGATCCAAATACCCTTAGATGTGTGACACTAGGCTTATCCCCAGTCCACATTTCCTCGGGTACTTTATCATCTAAGCCTCTAGTAGGACATCTGTTTAGTAGATAAACAGCAGTGGATACTGCTTCACCCCATAGATCTTTTTGAAGAGATTTTAAATTCATCATGCTTTTGGCCATGTCCAGAATTGTTCTGTTCCTTCTCTCTGCCACTCCATTGTGTTGTGGAGTGTAGGGAGAAGTAACCTCATGAACAATTCCATGACTTGTACAGAAAGCTTCAAACTCTTTTGAAGTAAACTCTCCTCCTCCATCTGACCTAAGGATCTTAAGCATGTTACCACTTTGTTTTTCTACTAAGGCTTTAAATTCCTTGAACTTAATTAAAGCCTCATCTTTAGTCTTAATCAGGTAGACCCAAATTTTCCTTGAGAACTCATCAATAAAAGATAACAAATACTTGTTCCCCCCTTTTGAAATCACATCAAATGGGCCACATATGTCTGTGTAAACAACCTGTAGAAGATGTTTAGACCTTAGTTTTAAATCTGTCTTGAACATCTTCCTGGGTTGTTTACCCAACAGACAAGTGGTGCATACACTATTAGGTTTCTCAATCTTAGGTAAACCTTCCACTAGGCCTTTAGAGCTAAAATTTAGAAGACTCTTATAGTTTAAATGCCCATACCTCCTATGCCATAGAACACTTTCAAGATCAGAGGTAGCACTAAGGCATTCTGCCTCTATAGTGCTAATGCTGGTCTTAAAAGTTCTGTTCTTAGCCAACTGAGATGTTAGAATCAGTTTGTCCTTTTTATCAAAAATCTTAAGTTTTAGGTCTTTCATAATGACTGAAAATCCCCCCTCTATAAGTTGCTCTAAGCTAATTAGGTTGCAGCTCATACCTGGAACCTAGTAGACATTATGAATTGTGACTACCTGACCATCCTCTTTCTTTAGCAGTATGTTTCCCATACCTGTAGCTTGTAGTGACCTATCATTAGCACATCTGATAGCAGTCCTCTTGTTAGGGTTGAAATCCACTAGCCAATCTTTATTTCCTGTAAGGTGATTAGAGCAAGCAGAGTCCAAGTACCATATTTCCGTAATACAGCTCCCATCACTCTTAGTAACCACTAGTGCAATATAGTCCTTATTTTTCTTAAGTTCAATATTAGTTACCTTAGTTTCTGCCCTAGGTCTAGGTTTAGAGTTATCACTTATAGCACTAAACACTACGGGGCTGTCTGAATCAGAATCCTCTTTTGCCACATTAGCTTCTACTTCTGATTTAGACTTATTCCTAGTTGGGCATTCAGTGGCATAATGCCCAAATTTATCACATCTATAACATTGAACTTTTGATTTATCCTTCTTCTTAGAATCACCCTTATTCTAAGAATTAGGTTTAGATTTAGGCTTATTTTTATTAGAGTTAGGTTTAGAGGAAGACTTACTGTTGCCAGGCTTTGAGCCTTTCTTACCCTTGCCTTTTGTGAAGAAAGCAGTGTCTTCATCATCACTGTCTTCATTTAGTAGATTTAGCTGTATCTCCTTGGCTTCCAATCTACTTTGCAACTGCTCAACCTTTAAGTCCTCAACGTTTAGGGTGTCTTCAAGGCTGTTCACTGCAACATAGTATTTCTTAGTTAGTGATCTCAAGATTTTTCTACAAATCTCTTCATCAGTAAAGGTATGACCATTTAAGGTCATGGCATTGATAGTTTTCTTTACACGACCACAGTAGGTCACAACATCCTCATCACTTTTCATCTTTAAGGTTTCAAACTGAGCCCTAAGGGCTTCCAACTTTTCTTTCTTAGCCTCAGTTGAACCATTGTAGTAGGAATCAAGAGTGTCCCAAGCTTTCTTGGCACTCTCAACTCCCCTAACTCTATCAAAATTACTATCATCTAATCATATATGAATTAGGTGTAATGCTTTCCAATCTTTCTGGATTTCTTCTTCATATTTTGCATCATCCTCGCAGTAGCAGGAGCTGTCACTGGTGTCACACCATCTCTGACAACTTTTCACACTCCCTGGCAGCTAAAGACTGCTTTCATTTGGTGGCACCATCTATCCCAATTCTTCCCATTGAGGATGGGAACTTGAGCCCCAAAACTAGGGTGTGTTTGCATATCCTTAGACATTTTAAACTGCAACACAGGAACACTTCACACACAGTTAGATTGAAAAAATGACAGTAGAGAATATAGAAAGAAACTTTAAAGAAATCACAAGAATTGAGTAGAGATTAGTGTATATGCCCTGGATCGTTTATAGTAGCTCTGATACCATGTTGAATTTTTGCTCACTTTTAATGTTGTATTTGCAGGAGGGTATATCAAAAGACTGAGGGAGGTGCAACTTGTAAAGCCCGGCTTTACAAGTGAACCACCCAATGATGTAGCAACTAGTTCAAACAATTATTTTTGGTACTTGCTGCGCACCCGAACCCGTTTCTGATGGATATTTCGCGGGTCGTCCTTGACCCGAGATATATATGATAACTCTTCACTCTCACTCTTCAGAAAATCAAGATTCACTTCCTCTCTCTTGATTTTCCGTTCTTCTTCTTCTCTGCTCTCTCTCTCTCTCTCTACGATGAAACCCAGCTTCAACGTTGCTCTCACTCCGGTGATTGAAGCTTCGTTGAAGCTCGTTTTCACGATCGATGATGATGTTGAACGATGATGAATCAAAACCCCAAGGTTTTGATCTGAGTTCCTCTTTCTTGAGATCGTAATCACCACTTCTCTCTCACGATGAACAGCAAACCCTAGTTTGCCCAGATCTGCTTGATTTCTTTGATCAAGCTTGTGATTCACCTTTGCTAAGGTAGAATCACTTCTCTCTTTACTGTTTCTCTTATTTTTCTTGTTGATTTGTCACTGTTTGCAGAAACCCTAATTTCTGCACTTTGTCTTTTGCAGGTGAAGAACTCAAACAAGGTTTTTCAGAACACAAACAAGGTAAATCTCACACCACTGTGCCTTTTGATTTTCCTTTCTCTGGTCTGAAACAGAAACCCTAATTTCTATTGTTCTTCTCTGCATGAACCGATGAGTTTCACCCTTGAAACTCAGTCCAGAATACTTCTATCACTTGCACCTTCAAGATCTCTTACTTCAGGTAACTAGAAACTCCTTTAACCTTTGTTCCTTATCTTTCTTGGTTTAAGTCACATAAACCCTAAGTTTCTAACACTGTTTCTCTCTTATCTTGCGAGGTACAAACACTCTTGAATGCACACCAAGAACTCAGAATTTGTGGTAGAAAGAAGAAGATAGGAGCATACGTAAAGGAAGTGTATAGTAAAGTGGTAGACTAGAGCATAGAAAAAATATTAAACTGTAAATTCTTTTTCATTTTTTTGTTGTTGTATGTACAAGTGTATGTTTATATAGCTTTCTCTGGTGATCTAGCTGTTAGAATTTGGTTGTTGCTAGTTAACAACCAAAGTTTGTTACATAACAAACTAGAATAGACTTTAGGTTAGTTATAACCGTTTGTATATTCTGTTATGTTAGTTAACAAAAAAAACCAAAGGCTATATTTTAAAATAGCCAACGGCTATATGTTTTAAATTAAAGTAGGTTTTGATTATAAACCTCAATAGTTTGTGTATCTATATTTATTAACCAAAAGACTCATAAAATCAAAAGATAAATGGTTGTAGATATTTACATTTCTATCTTTTTTACCACCACAAATAAATTCCTCTGGATTAACTTTCCCAAGAATATAAGGAATCTCAAATATTTCTTCTAAAAAAGCGTTCGACAAATGATTTTAACATTCCTAAAAAAAGGTAGATATTGAATTTCATGGGAGCATAAAAGGTTATATGATCTGTGTCAAAAAAAAGGTTATATGATCTTTTTCATAACATGGTCACAACACGTGTGAGCAAATATTTAACCGAGTGGTAACTGGGCTTGGATTCCACCTTCAATGTCTCAGATTCGAATCTTGAGTGTAGCAAAAATTATGTTGGAAGGGGAGAGCCACACGGACCGGCAAAGCCGGGTTTACATGTGGTCAGTCACCGATAAAGCCAGTGGAAACTGCGCACCAAAAACACGGTAACCAAAAAAAATGTTTAATAGGGGAACACTTGTTTTACGATTGGCAAAAACAACTTTTTAGGTCGTAAAAATGTGTCAAAGAGGCTTGTGGGTAGCAAATCAATGGTGTAGTAGCATCTTCTCATGCCTTTTCTTTTATTGTTTCGCCTATTAGAAGAAGGCGGAGCCTTACGACTAAGGGTTTATGGCCCAGTCTACATCAAACCCAAACCAAATCGGGTTCTTTTTTAAATAGACAAGACCGGGGCGGGGGACTTTTATAGAAATCTTCCCATGCCTTTTTTAAATATACATACCTACATCAATTTTTGATATACTTAACAGTATTATAAAATAGAATTTAAATACGATAAGTAAAGATAATTCTTTAAAAGGTCATGTTAGATAAGCAGCATAGATTTTCATAAAAAGATAGTGAAATAGGTTTTTAAACAAACTTTCAGACTTAAGCTTTCGAAAAGGCCAGACCTTAAAAATTGACATATGACAAGTCACAGGTCGGGCTTTGGCCTAACACTTTCAACGTAGCCCAAACCCAGGACTTGCAAATCCCAACCCAACACAATGTATTCCCAACCCTAATTGCGGCCTCCCAAATCGACCATTTAAGCAAAGTGGCCCAAGCAAATTCTGTTTTTTTGTCCAGATTTCAATTCATGCGCATTTCTTTTAGGGTATGTTTGGGAGGGGTTTTTGGAGGGGAAGGGAGGGGAGGGCATATTGTTCAACTCTAAATTGAGGAATTTATTAATTGTCTCTAAACATAAATCAAATGTGATTAAAAATGTTATATTGATATCTATCAACTTGTTTTTTTAATTTTTTAAAATCTCAAATACATATTAAAATATAGACAAATCTTTTTCAAACCCTCCCCTCCCTTCGCCTCGCAAAACCCCCGCCCACACATGCCCTTGAAATTTTAAAGATTTTTGAGGGCAGAATTGGTAAAATAGAGATCCATGGTGAAAATCGAGGATCAAAATTAGGAATGTCTAGGTGCGAAACCCCTACAACCATGAATCCATAAAAAAGTGCAACAGCAGCAGCACTACATCTCATCATCAATCATCATGAGGTAACAATCATGGTAATTGAGAATGACAACCTCGCCCTTTCTCAAAACAAATAAAGATGCCCATTACTAAAAAAATTAGTATATAAATACATAAATTCCTTAAAAATAAGGCATATATTTGGCAATTATATACATTAATACACCTAAAATTTTAGTAATAGATTTGGAGAGGATCTTTGCCCACTATAAAAATCTACCAAGGCGTAAGTGGTGCAAGCCCTTCAATCAGCTATAGAGAAAAATACGAAACCCATGGAACCTGGATAATCCACAATGGGGGAAACAAATACTAAAGCAATGAATATAGCTCTCTCAAAACGAAAAATGGCAATATATCATTTATGATAATGATGTCAGAACACACATCGAAACAACTCCTGACTATTATCTTTTTATACAACTAGCACTGCTGTGGGTTCTGCGATGGATGAAAACTCAAATGTACCAGGCCACAGCCTTATCCCCATGATCATGAAGATTCTAGCCAAACAGTACTGTGGATTTGTCCTGTGGCCAGAAATTGATTCTTGCATCATATATTTCTAAATTCAACAGCGGGCCTAATATAACATTTCAAATCTAAAACCAAGTTTCTCCATCAGATAGAGTTCACCTCAGCAGCAAACATATTCTCACCCCAGAAATGCAATTCCAATCAGTTTGTCGGAGTACTATTAAGCTTTTTGTCCATGATCAGATGGCAGGTGGAAAGGAAAATGTGCAAACTGAATTTTCAAGGTCGGTGAATCAGGTTTTTTATCATCAAACTTGTAGCCTGCATAAAATTGTATATTTAGTATATGATGACGTCTTTTCCTCACATTTATAACATGATTACACGTCTTTTAATTTTAATTTTAACTGAACAAGATTACAATCGAAGCCTCAGTTTGTGTAGCATACCTTCTTAATAAACATTGTACGTCCACATTGTAGCATATTTATATTTATCTTTATATTATATATGAATATAAAGCAATGTGATATATTTACTTCAAAAATGACATAAAAACTGGTTATGACGATCTAATTAAGAGGAAGTTTGAAATTCCATGTAAAAGCTTAAAAGCTGAAATATAGATTTGAGTCAATCGGCCAAAAAATTGGATTTCCGTTTGCATGTTCCGGAATTCAAGCTGCTGCAAAACTAAACATACAAAGCACACAATGTGTTCGTGTAAAAATTCACAGTTCCACTGTCACAGACATCAGATCCTTAGTTGCTTTGTCCAATAACATCAGGAAAAATATCTAAAACATATGTTGTTAAAGTGTTAAGTTGTTTGTCAAAAAAAAAGTGTTAAGCTGATAGAATATTAAGATTATTATTTGTCTATTTTTTTTGACACAAGATTATTATTTGTCTATTAGGAACCATTCCTTGTTAAGTTAGTAGCTTATAAAGTTCGGCTTGTACTAGTTGTATCCCACCAGTACTTAGAATACTATTGTAATAAAGTGTTAGTGCTCTGTATTTTGATACACAACTATCATATAATCAAAACTCATTCTACTTAGTGATCATCTGTCTTTTCCTAATTTTCAGACAAATTCCTATCATATCTAAGCAATATTTATATTTTTCAGAGGATCCTGTGGGTAGAGATCAAGCTCAATTATATTAACCAAAAGAAAAAAAATAAAACCGCTTACCTTGCAGAGCTTCCATGGCAGTGAGAGCGCACTTGGAGTCAGTAAACTCCACAAAACACAAAATGATAGCCTTGTCTCCACTCTACAGGATGTTTGGTCATTTATAAACTAATAAATATTCACAATAAATCAAGGAAAAAGAAATCATGTGCATTAACATTCTACATTAAATATACTTAATACCACTACCAAATACATGATTAGAGGAATATCACAAGCGTAGAAGCAATAGTTTATTGCTTAAAAACATACAATAATCACAATCTCATACATATTCTTTTTTTTCTCTTTTCTAGAAAAACAATAATAGTACCAGACAGATTGTACATTATTGAAGTTTTTTAAAAAAAATTAGCATGAAATTCTTAATTAGCATACTTACACGTCTAGGCTCCTTGTGAACAACTCGGATGTCCTTATAGCCAACAAAGGGACGGAAAAGATCTACATGGATAGGTCAAGGCCTCATACCAACAGAACATTGAAATGCAATCAATGTTAATTCAGGCACCGCGTAATTTCATTTCCATAAACTTTAAAAGGCAAGTTGTTCACACAGCTTTTTCTTAACTTTGAAATAAAGAACAGCTAAATAGGATCTCGTCTCGTGTAATAAGAATCCAACAAAACTTTAATGTGAAATATGAAGCCCAGCTACGTCGTACAACACGGGTACAATACGACATAGAGTGGGGCGTATCCAAGGAGTATCGATGTCCAATATGGGTACACACTGATACTTTTCCCTTTTCAGAGTATATGGGCTTCATATCTAAAACAGTTTCTTCCTATCCACTAAACATACTTGAGGATCAAAAACAGATAACCAATGCCTACAAGCAGTCGTATGTGCGAAAAGGATACGGCCTACTTCCCTTCTAGTGCAATCTTTTGGAAGTCCACCCACAAACAAGACATTCGAATCATCTGCTGAAATCGGGAGAGCATCATGACTGCTTTTAGAGATTGGTCTTTCATTGTTTATATCAGGAACACTCGAATTAATGCCCGATAACGTATCTCTTTTTGAATTAAAATCAGGATCTTCAAAGGGATTATAAGCCTTAATGCTCGGTTCGGAATGAACTCTGAAGCCCATAGTATCGTCAACACCGCCATATGGCCCCATCCGCAACAAGTTCACCTGTAAGTGAAAGGTGAAGCAAAAACATTACAACTGCATATAATAACTGAATAGATTGTGCTCAAGTTTATACATCTTTTTGTAGGTAATCTGATCCAAAGCCCCGCAATTCAGTAGAATTAAGATGAGGAGAAGCCATTGATGATGGCTCGGATGGAATGTAACCAGCAAAGCTACTTCTTGCAATGCTTCCTGGCACAGAACCAGAGCAACCAACCAGTTAAAACATGACTGTTGTGATCATTTGAAAAGGAAGAAACATAATGCTATTACTGTAAATACTACTCTACTACTCTTCTTCTCTACGTTTATAATGTCTGTGTAACACGTTTCAGCTTTTAGTGTTAAAAATTGAAATCTACGCAAGTATAGGCTGAATCTTTTAATTTTGTAAATTAGTCCTTCGATTATAGTGATTAAGAAGGTTCATTCGTGGATGGGAATAGGAACTACGAAGGCGTGAATATGACGGAGAAAAATAGGAGTATTATGGAGGAGGGGGAGAGAAGAGTACCTCCATCAGCAACTGCTGAAGTAGTGTATGCGTAGTAGGGATCCGCCATCGGTGGCCGCTTTATTCTCCCAAGTCCCAATCCACCACTGCACGACAACAAAGTAATTAAAAATATTGAAAATAAATTTTAAAAATAAATCTTGACAACAAGAAGTATTATAAAATTATAAAAACAATAAAATTATGAAATCCATCCCAATTATCCCACATTCATTATGCAAAAAGCATTCAACATGAAAGAAAACACACTCAACAACATCATCTCTATCAGCTTCATTCTCAGTTTTCATCTACACCACCACGAGTCCGAAATGAGTCTCTTGTTGGAAGGCAAGACTGAGCAGCTTTCCAAAAGAAGGATCTGATCTTTGGGGGTGTATTTAAATCCTATATTTTATTCCAATCAATTGGATCATTCACGGCCAAAGAGAGCGAGGGAAAAGTTTGTGACATGCACAGCTTACAAGTTGATTTAACAGTATAGAGTCTGTTGTAAATAGTGTAAACATTGTAATTATATTTTAGTCCGGCCCATTAGACAGACCCATTAGGGTTAAATTGTAGCCTATTTAAACCGATTATCATTTGTACTCTATATGCACAATTAAAAAAATATATTCAGATTTCTCTTTTCACATGGTATCACGAGCTCTCGTTTTTGGTAGTCTCGTTTCCGCACAAAAACCCTAGCCGTCAAGGCACTTTTCTTCTGCCTTCAGAGTAGTCCCATTCAGCCTTCAGTGATGTCTTTTACTTTAGTCACGGTTCACCGATCGGCACTGTTCATCCCCCACGGCGTCACTGTTCACGACCATATTAACACTGTTTGCTACGCTCACACGAACACTATTCACGGCGTCCGTACGAACACTGTTCAACCACTGCTGTTTGTGTCCGTATGAACACTATTCACTGTGTCCGTACGCGTCCCGTTTGTCACTATTTCCGTCTCGTTGTGTGCTTTCAACCGGTATCTTCTGTTTTGCACACCAAATTATTTTGGGGTGCTCTAAGTTTGCTGTTATTTGACGTTCGTTACTGGATTATTTGCCGCCGGTGTTGGCGTGTTAAAGTTCCTAGACGCTGCCAGCTTTCCAATTCAAGCAATTTTTTTGTTGCCTGTTTTTCTTCGATTATTGTTACAAATGGCGGATAGAATTGCTATTGATTACTCTTTGTGCTTCACCAAGGATGATGTAATTCGTTTGAAGTCTCTACTAGACTCTCTTAGTAAGCCTCTCAGTAATCCGTCTGGTTCTCTATCCATGACTGGTATGAGTTTTTGCTCTCAATCTTTTAGTGCTTGTGATAAAATTCCTAAGAATGCTTGGATTCTTGACTCTGGTGCAACTGATCACATGACATTTAACTCCAATTGTTTTTCCTCTTATACCTCCTCGGAAAGGTATCAATATGTTATTGTTGCTAATGGTTCTCGTGCTCGTATTGATGGCTCTGGTAATGTTAGGTTGCAACCTTCACTTCAATTACAAGATGTGCTGCATGTTCCCACAATCTCACAAGTCACAACCTAATATCTATTCATAAACTCACTCGTAATCATAACTGCAAAGTAACTATTTTCACCTCTCATTGTGTTTTTCAGGATCTTGCTACGGGGAAGACGATTGGAGTTGCTAAGGAACAGGGAGGGTTGTACTATTTATTTGATGAGCATGCTGTTCAAAAGGTGTTGTTTTCCGCACTTCAGTCTCGGTCAGAGTCTCCCTCTCCTACTTCACAAATTTGGCTTCTACATAAGCGTCTGGGTCAAGGTAGTTAAAATCGCGAGCTAGTTCGTAAACTCGCACGATTTTACGAGTTTTGATGGCCCTTGCGAGTTCGAGCACACAGAAAATCGCATCTGGAAGAGCAAAGTAAGATCGCCGTGCTAGTTCGTAGACTCGGTGGAGACGGCGTGCTCTAGCGCGCTGGTTTTCGGGTTTGGGTTTGAAACCCGTTTTGCAAAAAAACCCAGTCACGATGCGACGACCCCTCTTCTACCATTTGTGAAGCTTTATCCAACGCGACCGACCCTTCTTCTTCCATTCGCGAAGCTTTCTCTAACGTGAAAGCCCCTTCTTCCATTCACGACGACGTTGTTTTACAGCCTCCGTTCTCCCTCTCTTGCTTGCGATGCAGAAGCTCTATTTTTTATGTTTGCGGCTACAAAGGCATCGCAGCTAGGTTTAGGATTAGTTGCTTGGTTAGATTTAGGTCAGGCCTTACAGCCCAATTAGATAAGTTGGGCCTTCAACACAATTTGCCTCCAAAAAAAAACATAGCGTTTTTGGATTGCTTATTCTGGACTCACGTTTTGGCCCTTATTTTGGATTACAAATTAAAGATACCACCCCCTCTTATGCTTCTCCATAATTCCTTACAAAATAACTATTATACATAAGATATATAATTATACATCACCAATAAATTAACTATAAAATAACTATATACATTTTTACTTGGATTATATTAATATTTTTTACTGTTAATTAATTACATTAGCATAGTTTTATATTAAAATATATTTTAATGCTCACTTGAAGTTTATTTGTGGTGTTTCATATGCATATATAAATAAGTTTGTAAAATATGTAGACTCTTACGAATCGTGTTACGACTCTACGAGTTACGATTCTTAGATCCCCTCCCGAGTTCAGGTAGAAACTCGAATTTAACTACCTTGGTCTGGGTCATCCTCCTTTCTCATTACTCAGGTTTATGTTTCCATCTCTATTTGTACAACAGTCTATTGAGTCTTTTAAGTGTGACATTTGTCAATTTGCTAAGCACCACCGAAGTACTTTTCCCTCAAGTGGTACCAAAAGTGCTAAACCATTTGATCTTATTCATTCTGATGTTTGGGGGCCTGCCCCTGTTTCTAATATTTCTGGTGCAAGATGGTTTGTGTCTTTTGTCGATGATTTTACTCGAGCAACTTGGTTGTTCTTGATGAAAGATAAATCTGAGGTACCCCAATTGTTTATTCGTTTTTACAATATGATAAAGACTCAATTTGGAATAGGTATTAAAAGCGTCCGTTCTGATAATGGAAAAGAATATGTGAATCACAATCTTTCTGATTTCTTCATTAAACAGGGCATCATACATGAACTTACCTGTGTTGACACCCCTCAACAAAATTGGGTTGCTGAAAGAAAAAATCGCCATCTTCTTGAAATTGCACGAGTTCTTCTCTTCCAAATGTCTGTTCCAAAATCATACTGGGGAGAGGCAGTATTAACTGCTGCCTATTTGATTAATCGGATGCCATCTCATGGTCTAGGTAATGTTAGTCCAGTTCAACTTTTGGTCTCACGGTTTCCTTCTGTTCCTGTCTTGCAGAGCCTTGAGTCTCGGGTATTTGGTTGTGTGGCTTTTGTCCACGTTCACCCACAACACCGAAGTAAGTTGGATTCTCATGCAGTCTGTTGTGTCTTTATAGGTTATACTCCTAACAAGAAGGGTTACAAGTGTTATCATTCACCAAGTCGTAAGTTCTTTGTTTCAATGGATGTCACATTTCATGAGTATGTCTCCTTTTTCACTCGTCCACAGCTTCAGGGGGAGAGTGATTCTAATTCCAATTTGGAATCTGAGTCCGAGCTCGAGTTTCTCTTCCTTGGTCCATGGCAACACGAGTCACCAGTTATAGACCCTGTGTCTCCTGCTCCTTCCCCTCCTTCCACTTCTCCTAGTTCTGTTCCTAATGTTCCTCCAGTATCTCCTGTGTCTTCTGTTTTGCAGGAAACAATACCTAGTGAGCCTATACTTACTTATCAGAGAAGAGGAAAACCCGATCTGGTCCAGCAACAGCTCCAGCCGCCTGAACCGGAGGTAAGTACTGAAAGTGACTCATAAACTTCAGATTCTCATATTTCTGATACCGATGATCCTGATACAGATGTTGATATTGTTGACCCTGATGTAGATGACTTACCTATTGCTTTGAGAAAAGGGAAAAGGTCTTGTGCTAAGTGCCCTATTTCTCAATTTGTTTCTTCTAGGTATCTTTCCTTGCAGCATCAAAGTTTTATTGCAGCTATTGACTCTGTAAGAATCCCTACATCAGTTCAAGAGGCACTTAAAGATAAAAATTGGGTTCAAGCCATGAATAAAGAAATGGGTGCATTAGAGAAGAATGATACTTGGGAGATTGTGGACAGACCAACTGACAAGAAGGCAATGGGTTGTAGGTGGATATACACCATTAAATATCAGTCAGATGGTACGGTGGATAGATACAAGGCAAGATTGGTGGCAAAGGGGTATTCTCAGACTTATGGAATTGACTATGAGGAGACATTTGCTCCAGTGGCAAAAATGAATACAGTAAGGATCACACTCTCGTTGGCAGCACACTTCGGTTGGGAGATGCATCAATTTGATGTTAAAAATGCATTTTTGCATGGAAATCTAGAGGAAAAAGTGTACATGGCGATTCAACCCGGATATGGGACCACTAATGGAGGAAATAAGGTTTGTAGATTGAAGAAGGCTTTGTATGGTCTCAAACAGTCACCCCGTGCGTGGTTTGGAAGATTCTCTCAAGTTATGGTGTCCTTGGGGTATAGGCAAAGCCAAGGTGACCACACTCTCTTTATGAAGCACTCTCAGAATGGAAAAGTTACTTTACTTCTGGTCTATGTAGATGATATGATCATTGCTGGTGATGATGAACTTGAAAAACAGACTCTTAGAGAGAAGTTGGCTGCTCAATTTGAAATGAAAGATCTCAGGAAGCTAAAATACTTTCTTGGGATTGAGGTTGCTTATTCTAAGCAAGGTATATTTATCTCTCAAAGGAAATATGTTCTTGATCTTCTTAAGGAGACAGGTAAATTGGGTTGCAAACCTGCTGGAGCCCCTATTGAGCAAAACCACAAAATTGGAAGTGATGAGGAAAGCCCACGAGTAGAAAAGTCCCAGTATCAGAGACTTGTGGGAAAGCTCATATACCTAGCCCACACCAGGCCAGACATAACATATGCAGTCAGTGTGGTGAGTCAATTCATGCATGATCCACGAGAAAGACATCTACAAGCAGTTGATAAAATCCTCCAGTATTTGAAGAAAAGTCCAGGAAGAGGACTGTTGTTCAAGAAAGATGAGAAACTTCTCATGGAAGGTTATACAGATTCAGACTATGCAGGGTCGATTGTGGATAGAAGGTCTACTTCAGGGTATTGCATTTTCTTAGGAGGAAACTTGGTGTCATGGAGAAGCAAGAAGCAGAATGTAGTTGCAAGGTCAAGTGCGGAGGCAGAGTTTCGAGCTATGGCCCAAGGAGTTTGTGAGCTACTATGGATGAAAATCATACTAGATGAGCTCAAGATAAAATACGAAGCTCCGATGAAGCTATTTTGTGACAACAAGTCAGCCATTAGCATTGCACATATTCCGGTTCAACATGACAGAACAAAGCACATAGAGATCGACCGACACTTCATCAAAGAGAAGTTGGATAGCGGGCTTATAGCTACATCATACATCCCTACAGGGTTTCAACTGGCAGATGTGTTCACTAAGGGACTTCCCATTGAGCGATTTCAAGATCTTACATGCAAGTTGGGAATAATAGATATCTATTCACCAGCTTGAGGGGGAGTGTTGTAAATAGTGTACACATTGTAATTATATTTTAGTCCGACCCATTAGACAGACCCATTAGGTTTAAGTTGTAGCCTATTTAAACCGATTATCATTTGTACTCTATATGCACAATTAAAAAAATATATTCAGATTTCTCTTTTCACAGAGTCCATTAGTTGTGTGATCCCAAATAATAACATCATCATTGGAGTTTTATGGTTTCCGAAGCAGGTCAACTTCATTAAAGTTAAGAAGCTGCATGATTCTACCTTATCTTCAAGTCAAGTTATTCTCATTTATTAAATACGAAACACGCTGAGGATGGTATTTTAAGAGAAAAGGTTTGGGTGAGGCATTTGATCGAACACCTTGTAGGCATAGGTGATGCTGCCGAGATTGACATGGAAACTGATAAGAGAAAGGTTTTTGGGTTATGAAAGGATTTGATTATTTGATAGTGGAGCTTCTTTGTGTTGGTTTGGTTGTTGGTTTCACAGCAAATAACGCACTGACCCAATTGCGACGTTGCCGAAAAAACGCAAACGCAAAACACACGGAAATAGTGGCAAGGGAACTGCTAACACAGACATAACAATTGCAGGGACGGTGAATGATGCACAGAACCACCATTGTTGCAGAATTAATCCAAAGAAAAAGAGAGAGAGAGAGAGAGAGAGAGAGAGAGAGAGACTAGCATAGAGACACAGAACAGAAGAGAGGGTACAAAGAATAGAAGAGAGGGAAGAAGAAAGAAACAGAAGAAAGAGCATACCTGTTGTGCAGCTTGAAGAGAGGGAAGAAGCGCAGCGAGAAAGAGAGCACGCAAAGAGAGCGTATTTCGAAAACTGAAACCCTAATCATAAAACGTACTTTTGTGGGTTTGAGAATTACCTAAAAACTGTTTCAAAATTAGGTGAAAAAACCAACCTAGCCCCATTTTATCCGAACAGACCCTAAGAGTTTTTTGGTCTAGTTTATCCTAATTTTAAAAATATGTTTAATTGCATTTTAGGTCCTAATTATTCGACAAATTCTAAATAGGTCATTAAAGTATAACTATATAAATTTTAATTAAAATTCATGTATTCTCATTGAGTCCCTCAATATTTAAATAATTTTTAGTTAAGTCCTTAAATTTTTACATAATTTAGAATCAAAACCCTTAATGCAATGGCTCAATCACATGTTTTTATAAAGTTAAGGGATCTAATTAAAAATATTGACAAGTTTAGGGAGCAACTCCAAAAAAATTAAGATTTTTTTTTTTTTGGTGAGAAAAAAGGGGAACACCCCAGGAGCAAAAAACAGCTACACAAACACTTTCCCCATTTTATCCTCAAGGATACAACCGAGAATGAAATGAGGAGTAGTGTCGTAGAATTCAAAATTACAACTAGTAGTATGGCTGTGTTTGGCTAACACATCAGCCACTTTATTGAATTCTCTAGGAATTTTGGACCACTTGACACAAGTGCAAGCATTAACCATAGTCTTAATGTCTTCAATAATGTTGGAGAGAGCATGTTGAGTAGTTGTACCAGCCATCAATAATTGAATGGCCTCTTGAGAGTCAGAACAAATAATCAACCTTTCCTCTCCTCTACTCAAAGCTAGAGAAACGCCATGGAAAATAGCAAGAAGCTCTCCTTGAAGAACAGAGCAAGTGTCCAGCTTCTGAGTGAAAGCGAAAATGAAATCACCGCGATGATCTCTCGCCACACCACCACAACCCGAATTAAAACCCGCATCCTTGATCGAAGCATCCACACTAATATTGACAAAATTCAACGGCGGAGGAGACCAACAGATCGGAGGAGAATCAGAACAATTGTGCAAAAAAGGACTCAAATTACGAAACAGAAGCTTGTTGTTGCTGATCCGTTCACCCAGATCTTGAGCACGATGAAGAATAGAGGTGAAGTTGCATGACTTGCCGTTGAAGACGAAGTCATTTCGGGCACGCCAAATGCTGTCCAAAATTGTGCCAAAGGTAATGTGCCATCTGCTACTGTCATCCTTCTTAATTCTGTGCAGATTCTTATCAAGCCAATTATTCCAATTAGAGTTTGTATGAAACTCTCTAGGGTTAGGGATGATTAAGCAATTCCATAGATTCCTGATTCTGTTGCAATCACGAAAAGTATGGAAAAGGGATTCTTCAAAACCACCACAAATTGGGCAACGATCAAAGTCTGTCATGTGCCTCCTTGATCTCTCAGCATTAGTTAATAAAACTCTGTTAAAAGCTTTCCACAGGAACATCTTGATTCTCTCAGGCCCATTCCAATTCCAAACAACCATGAAGTTAGCTTGAGGAGCCACCGGAGGAGCTGATTTAATGGCCAAGTATGCTGACTTTGTTGTAAAAGAGCCGTCAGCAGTGTGCATCCAACGAAAATCATCATCAGCATTAAGAATCCTTGGAGGAGAAGCCAACATTATTCTGTTGATGTCTTCCTCAGGTAAGAAAACTCTAAGGACATTAGCATCCCAATTACCATTAGCATTAACGAAATCACTAACTCTTCTATGACAAAGATTTTCATTTAGAGGTTGAATTGTGGAGTTAATTAGGGGATAGTTGTTTGGCTTCCAAACATCCTCCCAAAATCTAGCAGATTCTCCATTACCAATCTTCCACACCAAATTGTTTCTGAAACTATCCCAATTAGTGTTGATGCCTTGCCAAAAGTTAGAGCCAGGCTTGTTCCTGTTAATTTTAGGGAAATCTCTGCCAGTGCCATATTTACCCTGAATAAGATTATGGACTCATTTAACGCTACTTAAATAATTGAAGGAATGATATATGCAAGTAATGATAAGTATAGAGTTAAAGATAATTAATATATGCAAGTAATGATAAGTATAGAGTTAAAGAGCAATTCCAAACACGAGTTTGTCTAAATAATATATGCAAGTAATGCTAAGTATAGAGTTAAAGATAATTAATTCTTAAAGCAAATAGAAATCATAAAGAATTTGTTTTATGAAAAAATTACTTTATCTCCGCTCTTTTCTATTTACATGTAATTTTTTATGGAATTTTGTCCGTTATCACTTTTTTTTAATAGTAAAGTGAACACGTAACACATGATTAATAGTCAAAAGCAAGATGTTCCGTTGCAAATAAATTAAACTGATTTTGTATAGAAATTTGAAGCTATGTCACTTCCTTTTCTCCTTTAGTAGGGTTTGTAATACATAAATTGTAGAAATCGTGTCTCGTCGAACAGAATGTCTAATTTTACATAGGCACTTGCTAAAAATTCTAAAAATGCACGTAGTACAACATTCAATTTGGAATGCGTTATCATTTTTTTGTTTAGATAAATGGGAGTGATTTCTCAACGTAAAGTATAACAATTCCATTAAATTTATTTTATTGGCATCGAACATTAGATTATTATATACCCTCGAAAAAAACCACCATGAGAGATTGAAACTTTGATTTGGGTGGCTGATCAATTAAAATCGCCATAATAAAATCTTCGACAACATAAATAGGTGGCAAGACTGAACATTAAGTTTCTCTCGATGACCTGCATCACAATCAGTTAAGGACATTTCACCTAGACCATGGCCACACTGCTATCGTTACCTTATAGGCTTAGACCCTAAATATTTGCACACTTAAACATAGGTGTCTCACCTACATGATGTGGCACAAGTGGGAAATATTTGGGTCCCTTAACCATTTGGTTTTGGGTTCGATCTCTGGCTGGTGCGTATGGAAAAACATTTGTTGGGAAATGTCAACCCCTTAAATGGATCTTCGATACATTGAAGTATTAGTCTCCACAGTCGTCGTGGATGATACATTGATTTACCAAAAAAATAAGCACGGGTGTCTCCCCTCTCCAATTACGTAGTCCCACCCATAGTGCTAATTACCTCTCGCCTCCTCCGAATAGATTTAACTAATATAATATAGTTCCTTAATGAATCATGTCTCCATGTACACTATGAAAATAATTGTATGCCCTACCTCATATTGTGAGTTAAAAAATGTCCTACCTCCTTTAACAATACACCATCATATAGAAAAGGTGAAAAACTATATTTATCTATTCACTTGGGCCTTAGATTTTAGACCAAAGCACCTTTAATCATATATATGGTTTTCGTGTTACTTTTCTCCCATCTTACTCATAAGGAAACATTCCCAGTGTTATTTAGTCAATTGATCACAAGCTAAAGTCCAAGACATTGACCAACCCAATCTCATGCCCACACTACTTCGTATCTTATGTCCCCGAGTGTCCATTAAATTTAATCTCCATCAATAGACTCACTTCCATCTTAACCAAGGTCATGGATTCAAATCCAGTCTTGGGCATGCAGCAATGTTAAATCTCTTAAGGGAGAGTTTTGCCGCCCATTGTGGTCCTACCTGGCTTGAGGGATTAGTCTGTAGTTGCGCGCAGAGGATGACCGATTTATACCCCAAAAAAAAAGACTCACTTGTACTTACCTTTCTCTACTGCCATTGATATTACTTTTGATCAGAGTATTGGGAAGATGATCAGTGTGGCATAAATTCGATGTTGTCTTATATATCTCTCAGTATATTCACCTCATATTTCTTCTTCAACTATTGAGTCTCAAGATATTTGTGAGTCAGCATACGGACATCTCAGCCTTCATAAACTTCGTCTCATATGGTTATTAGACTATTAAAAATCCCTACATTGGAGTGAGAATCATGTTAAGTCAAAAAATATACTCGGTGTTCATTTTCTGATAGAGTTAATAAATGAATTCTTTTTTTGCTTTAGCCCGCCTAGATATTTGGAGTTCTGGTTGTTTTATTTCAAGTATGAGTTAGGAATATTTTGTAATATTTATTGATGTTTTATACACCTAGATATCTCAAATGAAAAATCCTTCATATGTTTTCTACATCTTTCAAACCTTATGTTTAGAAATAAGAACACTATGTAGTACCCAAATAAAAATATCACAAAGTGATAATACCCTTGTACATATATCTACATATTTCAATATTTCCTTGACTTGATGGGGTGCCCTACACCAGACTTTATTCCCTATACCCCCAAAACAAAATAGTGTCGTTGATTATGAAGGATGCTCACCTAGTTGAAATAGCTAGTATATTGCTCATTCACAACAATGTATCACCTTGTTACTGAGGGTGTTATTTTCACAATATGCTACTTAATCATTCACATGCCTTTTTTGCTTTAAATATCTAGGTACCGCAATCAATTTCATTATGTCAGCACCATCTTTACCCACATTTGGTTATTTTTTATGTTGAATGGGTAGGTTTACCGTCAAGTAGAAGATCCATTTTAGGGCATTGTGTCCTTGTTGGAGGTAATTAAATCTCATGGCGGATTAAAAAGCATATTCAAAAGCAAAATGTTGTCCTATTGTAGCAATAACTTGCGAACTCATATAGTTGACAAAATTACTTCAACAACTCAAATCGGGAGATGTCAAGACGATGTAATATGTTACAACCAAACTAAACTAGATATTGTTTCCAATACAGACTAGTATGTTCACTTATAAGTTTTTGAGGACCTTATGTTGGATTTATTTTGTAACAAGCTTGGTGGATATGACATGCATGCTCCATTTTGAGGGAGGCATTAGAATTAGTCAAATGTAAATATTATTCGGCTATACCAAACCACACATTAGTGTTAATTAGGTTAATCATACCAATTGATCAAATTGAATTTTTCATTATAAATAAGGTCAAATATGGTTTGGCTTTTTCTGAACCAAATATGTATGATTTGACTTAAACATACATAAATCACATAATTGAATGAAGATGAATATTCTCTTTCTTGAAAGAATGTAATGAATTAATGTACCCTTTTCGTGAAATAGTAGGTTATTCGCCACTAACTATAAATACATGCATGTGCATTGAGATATGTACTTGATATGAGTAGAGATCTCTCATTTTCTTAAAAAAAACGATAGATTCCATTAGTATATTCCTAAATGCATAAATGCACAAATTATTAAAATAAGAGAAATATATTAAATGTTTTTATATATTTTATATGCACAAAACTATAGTAATGAAACATCCCATCTCTTTCTAGAAATAGAGAATATCTCAATTCACTAGACCAACTAGAGAGAACCACATTTTAGTTAACTTCGCATTTTAGTTAATTCCTACACCATTTGAGTTAATTCCTTTAATTTCCAAAACTGGAGATTTAATTTTTTTTGACAAAATTTCCTAACATGAGATAGTTAATCACATTTTTATCATTCTTAGAGAATTTTTCAATTTTTTAATGAGACCAAGATAACCACCATATCAGTTTGGACTTTTCTGCAGTGATGGGCTAAAATTATGAGATTCCAATTCCAGTTCAGAACAATCATATAAAATAAATAAAATAAAATACTTTACATAATAACATCTTTATATCTTTATATGAGAATTATAGATAGATTATAGAACACCTAATATTTTAAAGGTGGATGAAATAGATATTGAAAGAAAAAATAGATTAATAATAGGACAACTCATATCCAGAAGAGAAAAAACATTTATACGGCGATTGACGTACTACTAAACTAAACACGACGCACTGGTGCTCAATACAACGCCAAACAGAGCCAAAGACAGCCAATGAATGTGCAAAGAATTTGATATAAGGAAATGTCCTCTCTCAATAAGGAGAGTGGGAGACAAGACCCAATCAAACCCAATGAATGTGTAATAGTTTCTATACTCTTAACTAATTTCAAAATATTGTCAAAAAAAACCTAATTTCAAGATGACAAGTTATAAAAAAATTTGACTTCATCTCAACTAATTTAAAAGTCACTTATACCATAATTTTTTTATGTGCCGTACTGGGCGGTGTACAGGGTTTTATACTTAGGATAGGATGCATATCAATTAAACTCTTATATTTATATTATACTCATAAATATATTTTTTCCAAAAAAAATATATTTATATATAAATAAGACTTTATATAATTTTATATAAATAGCACTTGGAGTTGGAATTAGTGAATTACCCGTTACTATTACTATTATTCTCTCTCTCACTCACACTCAACACTCAGGGGGAGAGAGAGAGAGAGAGAGAGAGAGGGTGAGAGAGGGATGGAGGATCTCGAGGAGGAGGAGAATGGAGGGGAGGAGGTGCTGGGGTCAAGCTTGACGATGGAGAAGGTAGCGGCAGCGAAGAAGTTCATTGAGAATCATTATAGGGCTCAGATGAAGAACATCCAAGATCGAAAAGAGAGGTAGGGAACTGTTTATCCTTTTTTTCATCTTTGATTTACTTGGCAATTGTTTTAGTCCTTCTATTGAATCGACCCCAATGCAAACTCAAACGTAGATCTCACCGTTTAATTAACTTAACAACTTGTCTTGCCTTGATAGTGAGGTAATTAGGTGTAATTACTGTATTTGGGGTTTAATTGATGACTGTCAATTTATTGATTTAGCTGATCCTACTTCCCAGTATGAATCTGTTAGGTTTAATTAATGAATTTTTTTAAAGTAAACTATAGTTCATTTTTCTATTTTGAGGCTTTGATTCTTAAGATGAAGTGGGTGCATGACATGGGGTACTTGTTTGACTTGGTGTCGTCACAGTATGAAAGCTCGTACTTCCTAGTTTAAGTAAATGTCATTTCGACCTTAACCACCCGATTCCTGTCTTCATAAGTTGCAAATAGTACATTCCCATGTAACATGCTACATTTTTACAGTTGATTAGTGATACTTTGGTTAAATACTTTTTTGTGGAACTGTAAATCTGTAGATAAATTCGTTACTTCCTTTTTAGTGGTTCCAAAACTTGAGCTGTAATACACACACACATATATATAGATTTATGCGATCCATGCCTGGCTGTATTTGTCTAGAGTGACCAAATAAGATTTATGCGATCAAGTTCAAGTAACCAATGAGTATTGAATTGATAGAGTGGAAGCAACTCACCCTCACGGAAGAGAACCCGGGGAGCCTGGGTTTGAAATCCTTGTACAGTCATCCTCATTGAGAGGCAGAGAACCAAGGGGGGGATAAAACCCTTCTCAGTTAGCGGAACTGAGGATTAATCCTATAGTCGATCTAAAGGGCCGAAGCTGTGAGGATACCCCGGTGGACTCACATGGGGTGTCAAAGGCCCTAACTATGGTGGCTTCCATATAGTCAGCTTGGATCTATAATAGTCAAGGGCCAGGTTATATTGCATTACTTATAAGGATCTAAGTATAACCAATCCCTTTTATTACAACCTATTTATTCTAGTTTCTTCGTCTTCCATTTTCATGTCATTAGAATATAGCAAACAACAAGCACTCGACGTTTTAATTTGATGGCACAGACCAAATGAATGGGGACTAAAATTAGAAGATAACATTGATGCAATGAAAAGACGTTCATGGTTTTCTTTAAGTCTTACGAGTTTATGATCCTAGATTACAAAACTGAGTTAACTTGCATGCAATCTCTTTTTGGTAAACTAGTACGTGTTTAAGTAAACTTTGATAAAATTGGTAAACTTTCGGTTTTACTAACGAGTTTACCACCCGATCATATTAATTGACTTAGCCTTACACGGTAAATTATCAGTCAATCTTGTTGGATACTTAGGTAGAATTAGCTATATGCGACAATATAAATTGGATTTATAAATTTAATTTTACGTTTTGAGTATTATTTTTGTTTTGTTTTATTCAGTTACAAAATATAGTGTTTGACTAAAAATTAAGAGTGTTAGGTCAAATTAACTCTTGTTTTTTGAAATTTTTTAAGTTTATATTTTTATGAATTTATGTTTGATCATTAATGTATGCTATCTAGTACCTTGGAATGTTGAATTATTTGTGGTAAACCGTTTATTTTTATTTTGCATATATGACATTTATCTTAAATATTAGGCAAACTCTTACGAGTTTGCGAATCAAGTCTATGAGTCGAGTCTACGGAAGCTTGGCGAGTTTATCGAGTTTGACAACCTTCAAGACATGCCTACTTGATAGGGACAAACATATGTCAACATTTACATCATAGAAAGAGACAATGATATTCCTTTCCCTGTTAAGAATTTTTATTAAGTTATTGCTTCAGAATTATCTGTGCACTATGAATGGAGAAAGCACACATCTCGTTCTTTTATTGCATTATGCTTTTATAACCACTGATGGATGAGATCACAATATTTTTTGAATCGATCACAAGAGTGTTTCATTACCTTGTTTTAATAGACATTATGGTTTGATCTAGTTTGATCAGGGTGAAAGATCCTTACGCATGCCCTTCCCTCTGTGAACTTCACCTAAAAAGGACTCTTAGATATATGAAACTTTGTATCGAGTCTTGACGACTCTGCTAGAAGCCATGCTTATGCATCTTCCTTAAACAATCTCCAGTCTGATGCAGATATTTTATTCATCCCGTGTCTTCTGATCTTGACTGAATTTTTTATAGGCGTTGGATTTTGGAAAGAAAATTAGCTTCTTCGGATGTCCCAACAGAAGAACGGATTAACCTCATTAAAGATTTAGAGAGGAAGGAGACTGAATATATGCGATTGAAAAGGAACAAGATTTGTGTTAATGATTTTGAGCCTTTGACCATCATTGGAAGGGGGGCCTTTGGGGAGGTGAGAACAGACTCTGGCATGCTTTTTTGCATTAAATAATTCTTGTTGAACATGCAATGGATCATTATTTAATGTTGTTTGGAAATGGAAAATTTTCTACATGCTTACCATGTAAAGGTTGTTTCTTTTCTAGTATTATTATTTTCTGCTAACCCATTCAATTGCAGGTTAGACTGTGTCGAGAGAAGAAATCTGGAAATATTTATGCCATGAAAAAGTTGAAGAAATCTGAAATGCTCAGGAGAGGCCAGGTGATATATATATGAACACGCTGAATAGAACAAAATTTAGAAATTACTAGTGGATGCATGATCTGATTCTGGATGCAAATAATAGGCTGGAAATTTAGTACTACTGCACTTCTAAGTTTCAATGTTATGCCTGAAATTAGTGTAAACACATTGATCGATCATACTGTCTCCATCTGGGATGGATCGCCAAGTAATTGGATGTCTTGAAGAATGCTTTTTGCTATTTTGCTTCATGAGATCATTTTCCCCCTACAGGTGGAACATGTTAGAGCTGAGAGGAACTTGCTGGCTGAAGTTGCCAGTCATTGCATTGTGAAACTTTACTACTCCTTTCAAGATGATGAGTACTTGTATTTAATTATGGAGTATCTTCCTGGGGGCGACATTATGACTCTGCTAATGAGGGAAGACACCTTAAGTGAGAATGTTGCTAGATTTTACATTGCACAGAGTGTTCTGGCCATAGAGTCTATTCATAAACACAATTACATTCACAGGTTAGTTTAGTTGTGCCTAAGTTGTTGGCTTAACTTGTATAATCATTCATTAAGGTTTATTGCCTGGCGGAATGTGTCATTTTTACATGCTAAACGGCATATTCTTTTTCATCTTTCAGAGATATTAAACCCGATAACCTTCTTCTGGATAAGAATGGTCACATGAAGCTCTCTGATTTTGGCCTCTGTAAGCCTATCGATTGTATTACCTTGTCTACACTGCATGAAAATCAGGCCATGGATGATGAAACTTTGGCTGAACCAATGGACATCGATGGACGTTTTCCTGATGCGGGCAATCGCAGCAGGTGGAGAAGTCCGCGTGAACAGCTTCAGCATTGGCAGATGAACAGAAGGAAGTTGGTATGCTGGCAAATTTACTGATACAATATTGTTGAGAATGGAAAAAAACATTTCGTCAGTCATGTTTCTAAATAGATCTAAGCTTATCTTTAGAATATGTCTAATCCCATCTGTCCAAGAACATTTGCATTTGCCTTCATTACCCAAATAGTTTCTACGAGCTCTACTTTCTGAGTGTAAGCTATTTTTATTTTATTGTTATTTGTTAATAAACCCCAAGTTATATGTTCATAAAGATGGTGTGAGCTTTCTTTAACATGTCTCTGTCACTGGTTTCATGATCTAGCTTTCTATTCTGCAGCATGAATTCAGTGTTATAAGATTCCTGTCCTATAATTACTACTGCACTTGTTTCTACGCTAATATGACTGTTAATAAGAAGGCCTTTCAGTTCACTGAGTTCCTTGTTTCTCGTTGCAACTTGCAAGGCATTTTCAACAGTGGGGACACCAGATTATATTGCTCCTGAAGTACTTCTGAAAAAAGGATATGGGATGGAATGTGATTGGTTAGTTCTTGCCTTATGTTTTAGCTGTTATGATCTATCACTCATGAAGATTCAATTTGTGCAAGTTTTTTTTATTTTATTTTATTTTATTTGCAAGCTGTAGTAGTTCTGCTTAGTCTGGAGTAATTGTGTAACAATTTTGATTGATCATTGGAAATACGGACCTTTTTTGTGAAAGAATTGTACAAGTTTTAGTTGGCTTGATAAGTTTTCCAATAAATCTGCTGTCTTGTTGTATGATTACATTTGATGTTTAATGTTTAATTATTTTTTATGGACAGGTGGTCACTGGGAGCAATAATGTACGAAATGCTGGTTGGTTACCCTCCATTTTACTCCGATGACCCAATATCCACATGCAGAAAGGTAGCATGTTTAATTGGCTTAATGGTTTCTTGTTAAAATGATCAAAAAGTGTTCTTGCATCTCATTTGTAGTTTAAACTTTAAAGCTGATGGTGACTTTGCACCATTTTCTATTATTACGCGTGCTCTTTTGATATCTTAAAGACCTTCTTACTTATCTCCTAATGACTTGGGCACCGTTTCATATTGTAAGTTTGTAACTACAAGTATTCTTTTGGAGACTCGAAATACTTTTTCCCGTCTCCTCTGCCTATTCCCCAAAATTGGTAAAAGATAGGAAAATAAATGGGAGAAAGGGGATAGTTTCCCCATTCCCAATGTAAAAGACGCTGATCAATCATTTCAATTAAATCAATCCTCATCATATTTAAATTTAAATAATATTAACAATTAAATAAAATAGGACACTTAGGTATACATGGAGGGAGGAGTGCTTCTGCATCATTCATATTTGAAGCCTAGATGACTCCTTTCTAAGGGACATATTGTGTGCCTTCTTACATAATAGTCTATCACTGTGGTCCTTCTTTCTGATTTTGTGGACAGTATTTATCTTTACCAATGCTTATGAAATTATGATAATATGATTGCGACAAATGCCTGTAATATCCATGAACATATTATTTAAAGCATTTCTGGTTATGTTGCCCAGAGTTAGTGTTCAGACATTTTTTTTTGTTGACACTATATTCATCAATTGCTGTCAGATTGTTCATTGGAGAAATCATTTGAGATTTCCTGAAGATGCCCAGTTAACACTTGAGGCTAAGGATCTAATCTACAGATTGATGTGTGATGTTGATCACAGGTTGGGTACTCGAGGGGCACATGAAATCAAGGTAAGATCTTCATCTTATTATTATATTTTGCTGTAATACCGTGTCAACTTTCATTTGATTAAAAAAGTGCATATTAGAAAGAATAAGATGGGAAATATGGGATAATACCACCCACTTGTACTTATACCATCCACTTGCTGTAATAGTTAGTTGGTTAGTTAGGAGAATTACTTGGGTGTCATTAGGAATAAACAATAAATAGCTGTCAGAGTGGAGAGAAGTGGGGAGACTGGTTGATCGATAACAGGAGAGTACTCTCGAATTTGTCCTTTAGAGTAGGGATGTAAACGGGGCGGGGCGGGCACGGGTAGTAAATAGCTGTCAGAGTGGAGAGAAGTGGGGAGACTGGTTGATCGATAACAGGAGAGTACTCTCGAACTTGTCCTTTATAGTAGGGATGTAAACGGGGCGGGGCGGGCACGGGTACCAACTACCCGCTACCCGCCCCGCGAGATATAAATGAGACCTGTGCCCGCCCCGTACCCACGCGGGTACCCGCGTAGCGGGTACCCGCGTAGCGGGTATTAAATGGGTTTTTTTTCTCACGGGTACCCACGGGTACCCGAGGATATTTGTTAGAGTTATAAAAAAAATTATAAAATAATATATGAAATACTATACAAAATTAATCTTTTTTTTGGACCAAACAAAATTAATCTTTTGAACACCGTATGTTTTGTTCATTTATATAAGAAAATTATGTATTTTGTTAGGCATTTATCTTATCAATTATTTACTAACTTATAATCATTAACAAATGGAGATAAAAAAATACTAGAATTACAATAATAGGAAACTTTGAAAATAACAACTCACTAATTATCCAAAATATTATGATAAAAGATACAACCACAAGTTTCTATTTTAAACTAGGTGTATATATATATATATATATATATATATATATATATATATGAAGGTAATTAGATATATATGTTACGGGTACCCACGGGTACCTCATTATCCGCCCCGCCCCGTTTATTGACGGGTATTTTTATTGCCCGCGTGTACCCGTTAAGAGACCCGCCCCGTGCCCGTTGCGGGTTTTACCCGCGGGTACCCATGGGTGCGGGTTTTTTTTGCATCCCTACTTTAGAGGTATATATTGATTTTTTTTTCCGTCTCTTGCTCACATTGAGCGAAGGACGTGGGAAACCACTCTGGCTGAATGGGGACAAGTGTTGGGTTCAGTTTCAGGTGAGGGGAATGTAGAGTGGTGGGTACAGCGGGGAATTTCAAACAATTATGGGAGGCACGGTACCAAGAGAAGAGGAAAACACGACTATGCTTTCACTTCGATGAATGTCTCTGCCCTTGGTACATTGTAGAAGTAAGAATCTTAGGGTGATGGGTATGGTGGATGATGAAACAGAAGGGGTGAAGAAATGTATGAGGAGAAGAACCTTAGGGTGATGGTTATGGGGCTGTTCACAATTTGTATTTCCCGGAGAATAGTCAAAGATCTGAAATTACCAGGTTTTGGTAAAAGCGGGAAACATATATAAGTTGAAGATGGATGCTAGGGAAGTTTGCAAGGACTGTTCAACAGGATTTTCACTTGTTTCCTTTTTTTTGGGGGGGGGGGGGTGGGCATGGGTGTCTCCTAAGGAATGGAGTGGTTGAGAGTTTGGAAGACATAAGTGCAAACTTCAAAACACCGACTATGGAGCTAAAGGTAAGTAAGTGACCGGAAATTCGTCGTTCAAGGGGCCCCTTCCCTTTGCAAGGAGGAAGCATACCCGAGGTTAAGAAGGGAAATGATTTCTAGTACATTTCCAGCTGGTAGAGGATAGACAAGAGGGAATAGAAGAAAATCCAAAAGAAATTGAGGCAGTGCTTGTTAAATATGTAGATATTTTTCACTCCCCGCACAGTCCACCACCTAGTAGGCGACATGATCATGCAGTTACACTAAAGGAAGAGGGTCACAAATCCCATATATTCTGGTACCCCCTTGCATTCGAAAGACCGAGATTGAAAGATTAGTAGGTGAAATGCATTGTACTGGAATAATTAGGCTAAGTGTGAATCCTGAGTCCTTACTCCAGCTCCATTATCCTAGTTAAGAAAACAAATATGAGAGTTGGCGATTTCGTGTAGATTATTGGGCCCTTAATAAAGTTATGTGCCAAACATGTTTCTGATCCCAATGATTGATGAACGTTTAAATGAGTTTGCTGGTACTGGTCTTTTTTCAAAGTTGGACTTTAAATCTGGATATCACCAGATCTGCCATGAGAGAAAAAGACATCATGAAGAAAGCTCCAGAACTTATGAAAGTCACTACGAGTTTCTTGTAGTGAGTGCCATTTGGCCTTATAAATGCACCCTCCACATTCCAAGGCTTAATGTTCAGCATTTGAGAAAGGTCTTTCAAGTTTCAACTGTTAAAGGATCACATACTGGCGGTAAATAGAAAGAAGTGTCGTGTTGTCAAGACTTCAGTGGAGTATTTGGGTCACAGTGTGTCCAAAGAAGGTGGAAGTGATGTCTGGCAATGCCAAAATTCATCGTGTTTTCTACATCAGCAAGTTGAGGAAAATTGTTAAAGCAGAATATCACTCACGAGTCACGACCCTTACCAGAGGTGTTGACAGAGGACTGTGAGTTGACTATGCAACCAGAGGCTGTTTTTGAGCTCCACTATAATGAGTGAGAAGATGCAGAAATGCCAGACTTTGGAGATTCCTGGGAGATTTTGAGGCAATGCAGCATGATTTTCCCGAGTTTCACCTTGCCCAAGGTGAAATCTTGGGGTGGGGGGGGGGGACTTGATACAAGACTTTCGATTAAAAAGATGTATGCTAGAAAGAATGAGATGGAAAACAATAGTTAGTTGGGCAGTTAGGAAAGTTAGTTAGATGCTGTTAGAAATAAACATATAGCTGTTAGAGAGAAGAGAGGAGGGCAAGACTGGTTGTGGTTGATTGAAAGTGGGAGAGTACAAGGAGTTCTCAAACTTCTCCCTGAGAGATATACACTGACTTGTTTACAACTTTACAATCCCCTTGCTCACACTGAGCAGAGAGGCCAATAAAGAATGGTTTCTTTTTTCATTTATGAACCAGTTGATCATATCACATTCTATATATACCAGGCTCATCCTTGGTTCAACGGGGTGGAGTGGGATAAACTCTATGAAATGGAAGCAGCATTTAAACCACAAGTCAATGGAGAACTGGATACCCAAAACTTTATGAAGTTTGATGAGGTATAAAATAAATATAAACTCGCCACCTCTTTTTATGTATTCCATTTCCATTGTTTTTCCCTGCTATATATTCTCTTACTGCAGAACTGCTACCAAATGCTGGAATTGCAAATGTGTCACTTTTGCTTATAATCATTTGGAAATTGTTGCTTCAGTTCAGTATAACCATCAGGTGTATGAGTCTTCTTGATATTATAGTTTTAGATTGTTAAATCTAGGTAATGATGGGTTGTATATTTTTTTTATTTTACTACTACCTCTGGTATAACAAAATAGTGTAAATGCTCGATTCCTTTTATACCCTTAATTATTGTGAGAAGAAACTCACGTTTCTTATGCAAGAAGAATATGAAAAGACACCAAAGGATTTTTCTTGGAATAAAGTTTAAATTTATACAATCATCAATGGTAATTTACTCTTTCAATGTAAATCTCCGGTTTTGATGATTTAGTCTTTTGTTTTTTATAAAAAGAACCAGTGGTAGTATTTTTTGTGGGCGGTATGGAGTTTTCAATATAACAAATGGTGATTTCACGGTTCTTTCTCTGATAGTTGCTAAAAGCTTTGCTTTGATGATATACTGAAGCTTGTGGGAATCTTTGTACTGGCGGTTTTATGCTTAGCAATCTTGTGGGTAGTTAAAATCTTGAATCTTTTTTTTAACCTTCCATCTTCGTTAAGTGTACTTTTTGATGTATGATGTATGCTTTATTTAGTACGAAGTCCCTTCATTACGTTGTGTGGTAAGCTGTTGAACCTAAGCCACAAGACTCACATTGCTGTCGTTGTGAATTTTTAGGTAGATCCACCAGAAGCAGCAGGAACTGGGTCTGGATCCTCAAGAAAGGTACACTTGTGTTGCTTTGTATATTATCAACATTTTTTTGCATTTAAATCTCTCACAACCGAATGTTAAATGTGAAGACATCAACAAAAAGTGTATTATGGATATCTCAAATTAAAGTGCTTGTTCTCAAGACTTTATGGTGTCGTTTTGTTCATGTAACCAACCTCATCTAATGTGAAAACACTTCTCATGTATTATATAGTGCTTGTTTGGATCAGATTAATTTTTAGGACAATATCACTTCTTTTTCGAAGGCTTTGCTAAGTAAGATTCAGATCAAAAGTTGTTAACAATAAATAAGCTAATCCAAACACACCAACATGGAAAACAAAGTAAAAAACTAAAAAGTTTATTATGCTGTTGTCAAAGATGCTTACTCCTTGACTGTCACACCTTCCTTGATAGTCAATACTATGAAATGAAAAGCAACATATTTAATAGTTTATCATGGCGAATTTGGTTGTATGGTGGTATGTGCTACTTCAAAACCTGGTCTCTGATAAGTGATAACAAATTCTGAGAATTGTTTGATTCATGTAACTGGCCCAGGAAAAGACTTGATTTTTATTGTTATGTTGTTGATTAAAATGGCGCTATTATTTTCATATATTTATAAATTATAAACCAAGCTACCCTATCTGTTTCCTGAGATATATTTACTTTACTCTGTATGATTGATAGTACCGACAAATATTAAAGAGTAATGTCCGCTGTTCTATTGAGTTCACAGAACTCGGTCAGAACCAAGGTGATTCTGCTCTGTATTACAGTAATAATAACAGAAGAGTGAAAGAAAAAATATAGTCTAGGAAATTCGAAAAGCATAGTGTCACCCCTCCTCTAACCAGTTCCAACCTCCCTCTCTCCTCTTTCCCCTTTTTATTCCTGACCTCATTCTCTCAAAACTCTCCTCGCCCAGAAGGAGAAATCTAGGAAAGTGCTCCCTCAGCCTTGCTACCAGCTCCCATGATTTTTCAAAATTAGTCAGCGCTTGCCACTTGACTAATAGTAATATCTCGATCTCTCCTTGCTCATTCATGCGTGTCTAGAGCTTCTTCAGGGGTTACTTTCAGCTGCCACTCTTTCATAAAAGGAGGTAATGGTCTAGAGCAAGAGGTTGGAGCCAAGCAGTGAAACGTGAAAAATGGATGCACTTTACTATCAGCTGGGAACTTTAACTTGTAAGCTACTTGGAAATTTTCTGCTCTATCTCATAAGGCCCATAGTATGCTGGACTCAACTTCTGGTTCACTCTTTTTGCTAGACTTTTTAACATATAGGGATGATTTTCAAATACACCATGTCCCCACTTGATTGTCCACGTCTTTTCTATGAACTTGAGCCCTCATCCAGTCTTGAGCATCTGCGTACCACCACCTCTTTGAACTCTTCCAGTTTTGGTGAGACGTCTGCACCTCCCACCATTGGAACCAGCCTAGCGTGCGGTCCTCTAACGCAATCACCACTGCGTCCAACTTCTCTCGCTCTCAAACTTCATTCAAGTGGAAATTTCTCTCTACACGCACGATCCACCCATGCAATTCCCCAATGAAGAGATATCTCCCCTACTTCTGGTTGCTTCTATGTCCCTTTAGACATCTTCATTTGCTAGGAAAAGATCTCATCATTTAAAGCCCTTAAACTCTTTACCGTATGGGTTTTTCGGTGTTGAAGGATTATTCGAGTCTTCATTCTCCTTTTCTGTTATTGTTTTCCGTTGTTTGTCATTCTCTGAAATTTCCTCGCCATCTTCATGCAACTTCTGACACAGATTTTTTCGCTTAGATTGCTATCAATTTTTCATGATTTTCTTTTTCCTTAATCTGCAATTGCATATACGTTAGAATCATTCTGATATCGTTCATCTCCTTTCTTGGAGCTGCTAATCTTTCCTCCATTTTTCAATGTTAGTTAATGTCTCTCCCTTCTCCTTTAAGCGCTGATCCTTCAAAAAAATGTGCTACCACACGAATCCGCCAGGTCAGACCAGTTTGATGGGAATTTGAATCACACAATGACAATTATAGAGAAAATAGTTCAACTAAGTATATTAATTCTGAAATAGAAAGAAAACACATAGAGCTAAGCTCCATCAGAGAAACCAAAGCTCTCTGCCCTTAACAAATTGTTTGATTTTACTCAATACCCTTTCTATCCCTACTCATTGCTTATATAGCTGAATTCCCTTACACAGATGACACCCTTCCGCACCCCCTCACATCAGCATTCCCGTTCTGCTCTCTCCCATTTTTCCTAACCCAAATCCCCAAACCCTCTGATTTGCTAATTTCCCATTTGGGCCCCACATTCTCATATGGAAGTCCTAACATTTATAAAAACAAACTATGGTGCTTGTATCAAGGCGAAATCTACAGTGAGTCAGTGTAAGAATTGTGTAATTTGACTTTTCCAAAAGCTGGAGAAGTTACTTTGAATTGCTATCATGCTTGATCCTTCTTGTTGTTTTTGAGTTATTTTCCTTCTTTCCCACTATTGATCTTTAATTGAGAAACGATTCTTCTCAATTTGTTCACTTTTTCACTTTGATTCCACGTTTTCTAGTCGCTACAAAATATTTTACTAATTGATTCAGCTGCAACCTTCTCAAGTTTTGCCAGTGGGCTTTGCTGTTTGATTTATGAACATATCTATGAAGAGTCAGAAGTCTTGTTTATTTATTTAATTATTGTGGTTGAGGATATGGAGTATTTTTCTCTCTCTATATATCTCTTTCTTTTTTACACGATATCCATTATTTTTATCTGTGCGTCTTCTTGGTGTGTATTTTATTTTCCCAACTTCCAACTGATTCCTGCAGATGCATCTAACTCCCAAAGATCTAAACTTTGTTGGTTATACTTACAAGAACTTTGATGCTGTAAAAGAAGGGCTCCGTCAGTCTTTTGGTAAGTAATGTTACAACTTTTTATTTAATGTATAAGATTACTTAGTTGAGAATCTAGTGGTTGCCTAGTAAGTAGTGTTATTAAACCCGGACAGGTGATCGACCCGGTCATGGCACAGGGTCATTGGTCGGACCGATGGGTTACTAGCCAACCTGCATGACCCGGTTTTTATTAAAAAAAATCCAAAAATAATTATAACATAAGGACATAGACATATATTGTTCAATGATCATTTTTAATATAGTATAATGATACCATAAAAAAATAAAATATTGTTTTCAAGATAAAATATAATATATACTTATGTGACACCATAAATTCAAAATGATATATAAAAAATATATTTATAAATTAACAGTTTCAAGTATAATTGAAATTAAAAAATGTGAGTAAAGTGTCATCAGTACCTTGTTTATTGATTCAATTCAGCGCATAGTTATATAATTAAATATATATATATATATTATTAAGCAAAAAGTTACAGATGCTTTGCAGCCCAGTGGTTATCATTGAGGCTTCACATTGTCCATGTGCAGGGTTCGATTCCTGCCCACTAATTTTCTTAGAGATTTTTAATTCTATAAAATTGGGTCAATTGGGTCACGAGTCTCACCGGGTTGCATGGTTTCGGCCGGGCTGTCCAAAAATTCACCGGGTCGAATGCACGCCCGATCCAACACGCCAACCGAACCGGTCATGAGTCCGGGTCGGCCCAGGTTCAATAACACTGCTAGTAAGTGTTTGGCTGCGGTTTCACTGCTAGTGTTTCCATAAGTGCAATTCTCAAGTTTCTATAATGTAGGATTGACATGAAACAAGTCGAATGAAACTCGAAGAAGAGCTAGACAAACCCAACAATTATCAATTTTGAATATATTGATGATTTAACAATTTACAGGTGATTATGCTTCTAAACGGACAGCTGATGAAACTGGTTTCCAAATGCTTGCACCATCTGGAGACCCCATGTTACCATAAAATGAACTCTACAAATTGAAGCCCGTCATTTAAGTTTTTGAGTGCTTGCTTTGGCTTTAAATGTTTGGCCGAAAACATCTATTATAGTACTTCAATTCCATGCCATTTGCAAGGAAAATGTGTACAGCAAGTAGTTGAACAGCATGTCAAAACTTGTAGGGCAACACTGTGTGCGTGTATTTATATTTTCGAATTAGGAATTGAGTCTTGTGCAACTGAGCGCTCTTATACTGGCTGCCCAGGTTGGCTGTGGAAGACTTGCCTTCTCTAGTGGCATTTGCTGGTTAAATGTTAGTTATGGACAAATTAATGAGGCACTACAAAAAATCATCCCGATTAAATTATTCGATGCAATGTGTACATTTATTGGAACATGGCAAAAATTTAACTATGAATATTGGACCTATTTAATGTGGAAAAGTGCTATTGCGAATTTGTGAGGCCACCATGATTGCCCTAGTCACTGGCAAATGCTTGAATGATTTACCACCAAACATTTTTTTTTAATATAACCCAACACCAACCAATCTTTATGAGTTTGTGGTAGCTAAGAAGTAAGTTTTGTATATTCAAGAAAAGGCCTGAGTATTTTATTCTAAATTTTAAATCCCAAGTCCTTGTTGTTTAAGGAACGTTTTGCTCAAGCGAGGGGAGGGAGGAAAGCAATAAATTTATATTGATTGTGTTTGGTTGATACTTGATAGGGGGTGGAGTGGAGAAATTTCAGTAGCGAAGAGGGAGTAATTTACTCCTATACTTGTATTATTCTAAATGAGGGTATTTAAGTATCCTGATATCCCAATATTGGAGGGAAGCTAACATTAAGTTATAGGGGATTTTTCAAGTCGCCTAGAAAAAATTGAATCAAGCATGCAAAACTTAAAATAATTTGTCCTCTCTACGCCATTTCTTTCCAACCAAACACTACCTTATGATCTTCTCATTAAGAGTGTCGATTGTAAGTAGGAAAATCAATGTTTTAAAAACCGGACCGGACCGGCCGGTTCAACCGGTTGAACAGGGAACCGGGAACCGGACCCCCGGCCGGTTGGTTCAACCCCATTTGAACCGCAGTCCTATTGAACCGCCCAGAACCGGAAACCGAACCGGATTGAACCGCCCGAAGTACATTTTTTTATTTTTAAATTTACCTTTTTCTCTAAAATTTAATATTTTTATTTTTTTATTTAATAAATTACTCATCCGGTTCAACCATGGTTGAACCGGTTGAACCGATTGAACCATAAACCGGAGCCTCGCCGGTTCGATCTCCGGTCCGGTTTTAAAAACAATGAGGAAAATGATAAGTAACATAAGAGCTCTGTGCGTGTGACTCATTCACTTTACTTTCACAAGCTTCATTGAGGCGCATATCAACATCTTTCTTCTGGGCATAGATTAACACATGTCAGGTCTCTTATTGTTTAGTCATTTACGAAGTAATTTCATGCTAAATAGTAACCAATAGGTATTAGTGTCAAACATTAGTAGTCCATTAAGAAATACCCATAATCAATGCAAACACCAAAAATAAGAATTAGTAGAAAAAAAGAGTCTAGCATGTCTTCCAAGTTCCACCACTAAACAACTAACCTCTATTCACCACATTGGTTCGTCGAATTCACCAACCGTGGTGGAAGGGTTGAAAACAATCTATTGCATGTTCTCATATATGACCTATGTGAAGCCCTAATAAGTGAACTCGTAATCGTATGACTTCACTCTTTAAGTAAAAAAAAACCATGTAAAATCGCAAATGAGTGGCAATATTTTCAAGAAAGGCATATATGGGGGTGTATTAAAAATACTGCGGGTAATGATGTTTGTCACGAAAGGTACTTGAACGAAAAGAGACGAAGTATGAAGATCGTTTACCATGACAGTTTACAATCACTTTCACCTTGTTTTCTTTTTCCAAAGCACACAGTATAAATTTGATGAGTTAAGCATTCTTTGGTTTTGTTCAAAGAATTTTCGTAATAAAGAGCATCACCCAAGTTTGTCAATCCCATGTTTCGACATTAACTTAGAAAGTGAAGTTTTATGTGGTATGTACGACTTGTGCTACTATGAAAACAAAGTCGTGCATACATGATTTACCCTATTTTGATGATTTCTTTTCAAACTGCATAACGTTGCCCATTTTGGTTAAAAATATGAAACGTTGCCTATCAAAATTACCAGTCATCCATTATTTGTTGTCAATGTTAACCGAATTGATTATAGCTTATCCCTTATCGTTCATTGATATTTTTGTGCCAATTTTTTCTCTACATGTCTACAAGAGTACACTCAAGAACAACAATGCATAGAATATATTGAAAATTAGGTCTAAAACAGGCAGATGCTATAAAATTTACTTTTATTATTAATAATAAAAATAAACATGACTTTTATTATTAATAATAATGGGGCTTAGGAAGTGAAATAGTTATGGGTTGATTTTTTGTAATTAATTATATGAAACTTAAGCATTAGTTGAAATCAATAAACTTAGTTAATTAATTAAGATAAAATTTAATTTAAATATATTAAGAAATTTAATATATATATATATATATAATTAATTAACCTAAAAACTATTTTATTAGTTAGTCAAATTTGTGAACAAGAAACACAATTCATACCATATATGAAAATATGAAATCATATTTGTTTGTCATTCTCAGCTCTCGCTCTTTCAAAAATAATATCATTTATTTCTTCCCGTTTCTATAACTCAATGATTTTTGTCATTTTGTGTGTTGTTTATCCTCTGTTTCAATGAGTATCAAATAAATGCTTGCTAAAATTTCATGTAAATTTTTTAAAACTTACAAATATAATGTTTCTTTCATATAAAAATTACAAATATAAAATTATTCTTATTATATAAATTTAATAAAATGTAAATTATTAAAGTTTGACTATAATTTATTTTTTTAAAAAAGTCTTAAAAGTCGTTGCCTTCTTGTATTATAGTCTCTTAAAATCTTGAAATTATTTTATGACAAAATAGTTTTTTAAAATCTAAATTCAATAATACATCTAACTTAACGAAGATTTGACATGTGTCCAACTCCATTCTCCTATATTACCTACCCCTTTTGTCAAACCATTTCCCTTTCATGAAAAGTTTTTTCTTATTGTCTCTCTCGCGCTTCCAAGTCTCAACTCAACATCCACTCACCCACGCAGGTATATTCAAAGATTTATTAATATTTATATTCATATGCATATGGTATGGAAGAAAATAACACATCAGAGCTATTATTTTTTTAGTATTTTTTAGTGGCTAGAATTAAGGATGGCCCATATCTTGATTTTTTTATTGTTCCTTCTCAAATCAAAAATCATGGATTTCAGTTTCAGGTCTCAAAGTCTGCAGAACAGTTATTGGAATTTGGAAGTGAATGAAGAGAAGAAACAAGAATCTACACGGTTAGCAAAATTATACAGTGAATCTTTTTTCTTACTTTCTTTCTTTCTATTTTATTTAAATTTAAACTTTCATTCATTGCGTTGCCTCAGATCCAGGCAACTCACGGTGTTATGTGAAAAAAAGAAAGAAAGAAAGAAAGAAAGGGAATTGTCTTTTTAAGACTATCTTGTGATTCTTGAGATTTTGCTTTTGCATGGGTTTTTACTTCTTAACTCTTGTGTGTTTAGACTTTAGTGTAAGCTAGCTATATATTTAATTTCTTTGGATTTAATCTTTTTTGGTGCAACTCTTTTTTTTTCTCCAGATAAAGTTTGTTTCTTTTCACGTTTTGAAGCCATTTGTCTCTCATTAGAGTTGACTGAGATAGACAGCTGAGATTATGATAGTGCTTGGAATTGGTGTAAGCTAGCTATTTTTGGTTGAACTTTCCATAGATTGTAGATTGGATCCATTGTTGTTGACCAGATCTGACTACTCCCATTTAACTAGGCCATGTTTTGCATAGGTTGAATTTTGCTATTCCTTTAGTCTCATTGGGATTCTTGGACATGGAAAATTATCTTTTAAAATCCAGTCCTCACTTTCTGGGATCGTTTTCAATCAGAAAAGCTGGTGAGAAATTGGTTAAAACACGACAGGCTGAGTGATATCAAAGGGTGGGAGGGTAATTTCTGTAGACAAGGATTTTGATGGAGGAGATGACTGTCATGTTTGCAGCCTCACAGTGCCCTTAAGAGCTTATTCGGTGTGTGATAAGCGAAACCACAGCTACTCACATGGATGTATCCAGGCTTAAGTTGATGGCAGATGCAGGATTGTTATCCGATGCTATAACTACTACAGTATCCACTGATACTTTTATAGGTTCTGATGAGGATCAAAATGGCGATATTCTGGAGGATGAAATTGGTGTTACAGCAGTCACACTGGCAAATCAGGGAAAAGAAGGGGAAATTCCATTGTTGAATGTGATATACCAAAATATAAGCACTTCGGTTGTTGGTGAAGTTTTAGCTCCTGAAATTGAGGATGATGATGTATTATCTCTGGAAGGGGATCCAATCATTTATAGCTCTTTTTCAGTAGCCATTGAGAATGGTAGTGTTTGCAGAGATGATTTCATCAGTTCTGAGATTACTTCCGATTTTGGGACAAGGAGTTCCATGGACATAGATAAGAATGTTTCTGCCGTCGCAATTGTTGCTAGGGCTGTTGATTTGGTTGAGTCGACTTTAGAGGCAGATATTATGAGTGAACCCCTTGCAATAGCAGTCAGCCTTGTCGATGAAACAGGAGTTAGATCTATCCCAATGCCTACTACAGTTGTTCTTCATCAACTACCTCTTGAAAATGGGGTGAGTGGAACAATCGGTCGGAGTGTTTTTGAATTGGATTGTACCCCACTTTGGGGATTTACATCTATTTGTGGAAAAAGGCCTGAGATGGAAGATTCTGTTGCAATTGCGCCTCGGATTTTGAAAATTCCTATTCAAATGCTAATTGGTAACAGGGTACATGATGGAATGAATAAGTTTTTGAGTCAGCAAACAACTCATTTCTTTGGAGTCTATGATGGCCATGGTGGCTCTCAGGCAAATTTTATTTTGTTTTTAAACTAAATTCTTGTGTCCAATGATTAGCATTTTTCTGTTGGTAACTCTTAACTTTGAGCTTGGTTTCCTCATTCAGGTGGCAGATTATTGTCGTGATCGTATGCATTTGGCCTTGGCTGAGGAAATAGAATTTGTCAAGAAAGGTTTAATCATTGGAAGTACCGAGGATGATTGTCAAGATCTGTGGAAAAAAGCTTTCGCGAATTGTTTTTTGAAGGTCGATGCTGAAGTTGGGGGAAAAGTTAATGGCGAACCTGTTGCACCAGAAACCGTTGGATCCACTGCTGTTGTAGCTATTGTTTGTTCGTCTCATATCATAGTTTCAAACTGTGGTGATTCAAGAGCGGTTCTATGTCGTGGAAAAGAACCCATGGCATTATCTGTCGATCATAAAGTAAGCTACCTCCAATTATAGTTTTGCCTCTCCTTTGAAAAAAGTTTTTACTGATTAGAAGTAATCGATGTTTGATTGTGATATGACAGCCAAATCGACATGATGAATATGCAAGAATTGAGGCAGCCGGAGGCAAGGTGATACAATGGAATGGTCATCGTGTATTTGGTGTTCTTGCTATGTCGAGGTCTATTGGTATGTACTTAATCAAAAAATTAATTTATTTGGGGGTTTGTATTGTGTACTAGTTTGGGTTTAACTTTAAGGTTAGGAAGTCTTTTAGTGAGCATGACTGATTACAGGGACTTCCATTTCACTGCATCTGTTGCATGGTTTATGTATGAGTTCTAATTAATGATCTTCAATAGAAACGGTGCTCATATCAAGATATAGTGAAAATTACTAATTTTAGAGTCTTTTGATGTCCTCTTGAATCTTGATATAAGCTCATCAACTTCATATATTTGAGTTTCAGAATATATATTATTGGATTTGGTAAACGGCTTATACCTTACCCAGAAGACACAGGGGAGCAATTTAAATGGCTATTTTCATTATTTTGTGGTCAGCTATCCAGCTGACCTAATTGCTTGTATATGTACCATAGCTGCAATAAGAAAGCAAGTTTTTGATCTTGAATCTTTGTTTTTAATCTTGTTTTATAGTCTTTCAATTCATTCCATCCTTCTGCTAGAGTTTGGGCACCTATATTTCTGCGTGTATTTTATAACCATAGAGAATGATAGTAAGAAGTTGCTTGTTCTTATAAGTTTGCAACTGAGACAAGTGCGATATTTTTAGCTGAAATATTTCTGCTTATTGTCAATGTGTGTGAGTTTCAGGTGATAGATATATGAAGCCATGGATCATTCCTGAACCAGAAGTTACGTTTCTTCCTCGTGCAAAAGATGATGACTGTCTCATTCTGGCCAGTGATGGTTTGTGGGACGTCATGACAAATGAAGAGGTGTGTGACCTAGCTCGAAGACGCATACTTCTCTGGCACAAGAAAAATGGCTCGGTGCTGTCCTCGACAAGGGGAGAGGGAATTGATCCTGCTGCACAAGCCGCTGCAGAGTGCCTATCAAACCGTGCTCTTCAGAAAGGAAGTAAAGACAACATCACTGTGATTGTTGTAGATTTAAAAGCTCAACGAAAATTCAAGAGTAAAACATGACTGTTTCTTTAACTGAATCTGGGTGTTCGACGATATGAAGCTGAATATGGTCTAATATAGTTTGCCCATTAATTTTTCCCTTTCTTAGAAAACTCAACTGATTAAGAGCTTCCTTGTAAATCTTTTCTGCTAAATGTAGGTATAGGAGACAAGTTCCATTCCATGCCTTTTCAGCATATTGTATTCATTATTATGCCTCAGGGAGAACAAAGGCTCTGTGTCTTTGAGGTTTTTTTTTACTTCATAAAGTTTTGATGTTTATAAAAAGGTGATACTGATAGCTATTTGGAATTGTGGGTTTCTAGTTGTGATTTACTGGTAGAATTTTCTGTTATCTCATCCTTTCTAATAACGCAGCAATTCGCAAATTAATTGAATTTCATCAATCTTACTAATGTACAATTATAAAACTAATGTAGAGTCATAAGCAAAACTTTATCCAAGAAGAGTCATAAGCCCCCTGCATATGCTTATGCATTGGCTGTTCAAAGAAGCTTATGAAAATAAGCTCATGTCAAGTTATGGAAGTCATAAGCACTTTATGGAAACATCTTTATAAGAGCTCACGCCAATAGATGGGCAAAAAAAGCTACTAATCCAAAAGCTATCCAAACATTTGTTATCAATGTTTTATGTGGCCATGATTGATGACACCATAAATAAATATCGAAAAAGTTGCAGTTCTGAGCCTCATTGCCGCGAGCATTAAGACAAGCTAAAAGGTCCTACGTGGTCTGGCTGTGTCATGCTGTCGTGTTTTGCAATAGTAAAATAAAAGTGGTTGAGAATGACTTCTGAATCGCCAAAACAAGAGTTGTCATTAAATCCTTCTACTTTATTTTGCATCAATTAAAAGCGATTTCCAAACTTTAATTTTTACTTTCTACAAGTGAATCATTGCAAGAAAACAAAACAGTGTCTGCAGCAAACCAAAGTTAGTGGAGCACATAATAACGTGCCAGGGAAGGGAGATTAACACAGATGTTTACAACAGTTTTCACTCTCAACTTGAGTTACCTTGAGACTAACAAATATTTATACCAGGTCTTGCATTTCCCTAGGTCCCAGTTTTATCAACCATTGGTGGTAAGGTCAAGTGTTGAAGATAGGAGCTTAACTACAATAGCCTCTTTAAGGAATTGGAGTGCCTAACTAACGCCACACCCCAAATTCTATGTACAAATTTTAATATAGTTTGTTATTACTTAATATGCTGGAATCCTATCAAATGTAAATTTGAAACTGTTACCATTTTCATTCAATTTAAAATTGTGGCTGAGCTACAATTCAATAAAATTTTAAAAACACTACAAACAAACAGATTGGGCAAGAGAGTTATTAATTCAATGAATAATTCCTTAAAAGAAAACATAAATACATTGTTGAAATGGGATTAACTCTTCTTGCTAATGTATCCCCATTTTATAAACTCGGGATCATGGCTCTACCAACCACCTCCTATCCCATTAATAGCCTTCTAACTGTTGTTCTTCACCATACCGTTATTTAAACCATATTTTCCCACATTCACTCCAAGCTCAATGAAATAAATTTTATTATCAAGTTAAACAGTTAGCTAATTCCACATTATAACTGTTACATAACAATTCACTACACAATTGTTACTTGTATCATAACTCTAGGAAGATATGGAGAAAAGTATCTGATATCACTCCCTAAATATTTTGAGGAAATCCCGGAATTAACCATTATGGCATTATGTAACCATTTTTATAGATCAGCACCATTCACAACAAGTCATAATCACCACCATTCACAAGTCACAACCATTATTATATGAAGAAAGAAAATACACGTAAACAAGACGAAGCAGGGGCTAGTATTTCCTGTATGCCAACTCCTTTACAGCATCAGCTAAACTTTTTTCATTCTGAACACTCTGAATCCAATTTGCATTGATATAAACCCGCTCAAGGCTCTGCTTTAACGTTCTAGCAATGGAGGGCATAGGATGGCCAGAAAAGAATTCCTCTATTTCCTTAGCCTTCTCAAGGGAAGCAAACTGCACCAGTGGAAAACAAAAACAAAAATTAAGAACTATAATTCAACATTCCATTACTATATTCGAACCTTCCACAAAGGGATTCTCAAGTTTGCTTAGAAAACCAATGAAACAGAGCATATGGAGGGATAGGAGACAAACCGGTGAGACAACTGCCCTGACAAAGCTAGTTATTAAAAATCCAGAACCATATGTTTTTACGATGTGTTCCCAATGTTCCTGTATAATAATATTTAGAGAACCGTAAGAACATGACGTTACAAAGGAAAAAAAAAAGGGTTTAAAAAAGTAGATAAATCATGATCTCCACTTTTCAGCATGTCTTTACAGTTAGAGATAAACCAGTAGCATATGAAAGCACTAATATTTAGCAAAGAATCTAAGAAAATAGATTGTCAAGCTAATATTTTATTAGCAAACCAGATTCTAGCTCTACGCCCAAATTTTCTCCAAATAGCAACCATTACGAAATGAAACTTCGTCCAATGAATTGAATCTAACTCAACATTGATTAATTTCCTATATCTTGAAAGGAAAATAACATTGATAAAAGTAGAAATTGCAGTTTATACACTTCATTTCAATTCAAGGTGCTTTACACTCCAAATGACTACTGTAGTTATGTTTATGTTTTGTTTATACCTTAAGCCATGCCCAAGCCACGTCTCGTCCTTCCCGACCAACGTTAATTCCAAAAACCGCATCTTGGCTACGAACCTTGTCCATATAAAACAAGATATCAATCTCCAAAATAATAATGGTCGATATGCCAACTTATGTATTTAATTGTGTAGGTGTATAATGACTTAAAATAATATCTAAAAATTGGATACCTCAGAAGATAACATAAAGTTAAGAACTTCAAGAATTAGATCAGGATCGGAGGAAGAAGCCAGTGAGCCTAAAAGCATAGAAAATATTAGTTTCCTGACCAAGAAATACGGATGTTAAGCTCTCATTGAAGATATTTCATTACCCAGAATGCGTGTTTTCTCCTGACTTAGGTCAGTTTCTCTATATATTTTCAGAAGGGATTCATAACCCGATCGGTTAGATTTGCTCGCCCGTTGCATTACAGCCACATAAGCCGCCTGCCAACATTTACAATAATCATCAACAGAAGAATTTATAGGGAAACTTCACGTATTCAAATAATGCTGCAGTCAAACCCTTCTAATATCAGGTGGAAGAAGTGGAGTATTTCTGTCTTCTAAGAATGCCTGAAAACGCCTGCTTGCTTCATCCAGTGTCAGGTCATGTCCAAATACAGCAAGGGCAGTCAAAATTTCCCCTCTCAACAGCGCATCATCGTGACTTTCTCCTGGTTTAGGCTCCCAACCAAGCCTCCTGCAAGCCAACATCAACAGAAACGTTGTAGCAGAGATCCTCTAATTCCTAAAAATTTTACTAACTGAAACACAAACCTCCATAAATCAATGTAACAACTTACTCAGCAGAGTACTGAAAAAGGTTAACAAAGAACTGCTTGAAATAATCTACCAAGTCTGGAACTGCATCAGCTGCAATTTCTTTAACTTTATGACTTATCTGGAAAATGAAGTGATTGAAATTAGATCGAATATATAACCTAAGTAATGAATGGACAATGTTTGGAAGATAGCATTACCGTAATCAGGTTAGACAGCACAGTATATTCAACTTCCTCCCTGTAAGATCCCATCAAGTTAATCAAGGAGGTCAATGATTCCTGGCGAGCCATACAAAGAGCATATGTATCATCCAAAATTCCTGTCGAAGTAAGAACTCGCAAGTTATTAGTCGTTTCCTTTCCTACCATTAGAACAAAATTGTCAAGAGATTATCTAATTTACCAAACCGGTCTGACGGAGATAAGAATTGTCTCTCTACTGCATATCTAAGTTTAGCTGCAAGCTGCTCATCATATTTCACCCTGTAGAAACCAGCCTGCTCCACATTAACTTTAATCCAAGAATTTACACCTTTGTCTTCAGCATTCAGGGAACCCAGTAACTCTTGAACATCATGTGTTTCAGATTTTGCTTGCATGAGGAAATTCTTGCGAACATCATATGATCCAAAGCACAGCGTTATTGGAATAATCCAATGGCCTTCCCCTCGAGCACCACTTGACAAGAATTGTGTCTGCCAATAAACATACAAAGATCACAAGTTACAATACATATAATGGATATTTTCTCTGAAAATAATCAAAAGGAATGAATGAAAAAGTCAAGGAACCTGACTAAACTCCAATTTCTGATCATTGACTTTAACAGATACAACAGGATATCCTTGCTGCTTTGTCCATGTGGTCATCAACTTGTTCACAGGTTCACCAGATCCTTCCTCAAGTGCAGCCCAAAGATCCTCAGTCTTAGCATTTGAGCAAGCATGCCTTTTAATATATGCAGCTAGTGACCTCTGGTTACATGAAAAAGTAAAGTGTATTATTCGATCACAAATAGTCCGACATATAACATAACTCAGCCATATTCTATTTTATGTGTAATTTAGTATGCACAAATTCTATTGCGTGCTTCTTAAAATATTTCAGAACCCCCTCACTTGTACTTAGGTTCGCCTAGGCAAGTACTGACCTGAAAGCATTCAGCACCAAGATAGCTTTGCAGCATCCTAATCACAGATGCCCCTTTTCTATAGCTTATTGCATCAAATATTTCATCAATCTCGTGAGCATGATTTATCTCCACCTGCAAACATAATTTACAAAGATTAAAATACACAGTTTAATGATATGATAGCTAATTAACTTTTAATTTCTTTATCTACAATATATATAATTAAATCACATATAACTAATCTGCATAAAATCCCAGGATAGAATGAGCAAAATTTATTAACCCAGGAAGACTAACCCATGAAAAAACTGAGAGTTTAAACAATACCTCAATTGGGTGGGATTCTGCAAGCCCGTCTAACTTAAGACCCCCATTAGATTCATCAAGAAATTGAGACCATATTTTCCATTCAGGAAACAAAGCATCAGCTGCTAAATAGCTCACCTGAGCAGAAAGAACAAAAGAAAATTATCAATTACTTATAGTTAAAGAAACAAAATTAACAAGACTCTGCAACGGCAACAATCTAAGGATATATGAGCCACACAACGTACCCATGTAGCAAACCCCTCATTCAGCCATAAATGTGTCCACCACTCCATTGTAACAAGATTGCCAAACCATTGGTGCGCTAGTTCATGAGCTACAACTGTTGCAACCTTAACAGTAACCAAAGAATGTAAGAATTATTTTCTTTCCTTCAGATAGTAATAAAAATTACTAGTTCTAAAATTGAGATTGGGGATCTCAAGTCACCAAAACTAAATCAATTTTATGGATAAGCAAACTACCCTCTGTTTGTTAGCAGCAGCAGAATGCTGATCATCATAGAGTAAAGCAGTCTCCCGATATGTAACCAAACCATAATTCTCCATCGCTCCAGCAGCAAAATCGGGTATTGCAATCATATCCAATTTTGGCAATGTGTAGGGAGTGGCAAAGTAACTGTTGATTATCTTAGTTAGTTTACAAATGAATAGACAATGCATCATACCGATAAATATACTCAAGCAAGCAGATTAACATATATAATCCACCATTGTCCATTTATCTTGCCACTGCACAACTAATACTTACTCCTTGTATATTCCCAAAGTTTTCACAGCAACATGAAGTGCAAATTTCCCCTGGTTTGCCTTACCAACTTGACAATACACTCGAACTTTGACCCCTATAAAAAAGTTGAATCCAATTAACAAAAAATGGAAAACTAGCACTTAAAATGCACATAGCAAACATGATTTTACCATCAGGGGTATGATCTTCCACATAATCAAACAAACCAACAACAACTGCAACCAAATATGTAGACATGATTGGTGATTCTTGATACGAAACTGTTTTGAGATTTCCATCTATCTTTTCTTCAGCAATTGGCATGTTGGATAAAGCAACAAGATCCGAAGGCACATCCAATGTGATCCTGAAAGTGGCCTGCAAAATTAACTCCATGTGAAAAGTGACCCCAACCTCAAGGTATTCATCATTAGTAAAAGTAACTCGTATGTTATGGTCTTATCACCCAAGCCATGAACCAAAAAGAAGCTTATTATTTGAATATTTGCTTGTGTCCTACGGGTTCTTAGAAAAGGGTGAGTTAAAAAGGGAAGAGAGGGAGATAGATAAACCTTGCAAGCAGGTTCATCCCAACAAGGAAAGCATCGCCTGGCATCAGCTGGTTCAAACTGTGTAACTGCCATATTCTTCTTCTCACCGTTATGTTCATATTTACTGCATATAAATAAATAAATGTATCCATTTAACCACAATCAATTTAAGCAAATTTGATAACTAAAAAGAAACACTAACTAGTAAAGAATCGGTGATCAAGCGCAGCCTGAAGCAGCATTCCAGTTAATCAATTTTTTTGCTTTTGGATTCTATCAAGCAAGAAAATCTGAATAACACTTACCTTCTGTAGAACCCTTTCATTCTATCATTCAAGATTCCTTCAAACTGAATGGCCAATACACCCAAACCAATTGGTATGTTCTCAGGAAACTCCAGTACCAGAATTTCATCATCTTCAAACAATTCAACTCTTGAAGGTTTGAGAACCTGCACAGACATTCTTTGATTCTAAGTAACATCTTTAAAATCTACATGTTTTCAACCGAGCAATCTTGAATGCATGTAAAAATCGTATATCTATCAAGATTGAGTATTGTACAATAATATTGATAACAAAGCAAGTAGGGATCGAGAGTTGACCAAAAAGAATGGAGAAATGAGAAAACCTTGGAAGATTCGCGGTTGGTGAATGAAACGGAGTTGTTGTTGACGGTGAGCTCAGAGGCATTGAGAACGATGAAACTGGTAGCGGCAACGATGTCGATGTTGACGGCGACGGAACCGGCGAAACGACATGCAACGAGGTCGGGCTTGAGTCTAATGTCGTATCGTTTGGGAACGGCGAATTTTGGAAGGCGAGGTTGTCCTTTGAACTGATCCATTTCTTTCTTCTTATGCGATAGCAGATTCACACCGCTCTGCACATAGATGATGAGTCCAGATTATATATAGATTGCTCGCTCGATCCCTATGCCTAACTTGTGCTGTTCCTAAGTGGGTTATCCCCCTAGTTAATTAGTTAATTAATTAAGGCTTAAATAGTTATTACCCTGCAAATATCCTCATTATACTTTTCTGTTAAAACAAAATAAAATGTAACTTTATCTAGTTACCCCCTAACGTCAGTGTCACGTGTCACCATATTATTGGGCATGTGTGACCACTTAGTGATTCGAACCCTTGACCACTTAGTGATGCAAAGTCATTAATACCACTTACCGATGCAAAGTCATTAATACCACTAAGCCACCTACATTTTCGTATACATATTGCCAGCAACAAACATATATTACATCATTATTTTCTTCATCTTCTTCCAGAGATCTGTTTCATTTTCTTCCATCTCCCTATCTTCTTCTTCCCCCCTTGCAGAAATTAATCTTCAAAACTCAAACCCAAAATCGGAATTGTTTTCGTTTTTTCCAAATCGTTTTCCTTTTCGTTTTTTCCAAAAATCGTTTTTTCCAACTGTTGTTGTTTCCATCTCCCAAATCGTTTTTTCCAGATTTCGTTTTTTCCATCTCCCTAACTGTTGTTGTTATCGTTTTGTTCCAGAAATATAGTTTCGGTATCTGGTTTTCGTTTTGTTTCGGATCTGGATTTCGTTTTGTTCCAGAAATTGTTTTCATTTCATTGTTCGTTGATGATGAAGATTTGTTGAAGATGAAGATTTGTTCGTTTTCCTTTCATTGTTCGAAATTTAGAACCAAATCGATTTTCCAGATCTGACAACGAAATCAAAGATTAAAACATTAAACGAAAACGAAAACGAAATCTATGAAAATGAAAACGAAAAAAGAAGCCTAAAAAACAAAGAGGGATATGTTTCTGCGTTTCAGGGAAGAGGAACTGTTTATGCGTTTCTGGGAAATCAAATAAATAATCATGTAATATATATTTGTAGTTGTGTTTAGAAACACAAATCATGGTGTTGCCTAGTGGTAATTGGTCCCCAGCAACCACCAGGTCACGAGTTCGATACCCATCCAATGCCAAAACTTTGATTTTTTTAGTAACACACAATATTCCACTTATCCAAGTCAGTGCCACGTGGCAGCCATCCATTGGTTGCTGACGTGGCACATGTCAGTGCCACGTGGCATGGTGACATAGGATGCTGACGTGGCATGTCATTGCCACGTGTCATAGAGGGCCAATAATATGGTGACACGTGGCACTGACATCAGGGGGTAACTGGATAAAGTTACATTTTACATTTTTTTAACAGAAATGTTAACAGCAGGGGGGTAACTGGATAACGTTATATTTTACAATGTGTTTTTTAAACCTTTTTTTTTCAGGTGGGTAACTGGATAATGAAGATATTTGCAGGGGTAATAACTATTTAAGCCATTAATTAATTAAGAATGTAATTTTTGAAACGATGGAAATTTTTTTGATCAGTACAAGGATGGAATAATATATTACTAATATTCTTTTGTCTTTTTTCTTACATCTATCTACTAATATTTTTTTGATTAAGTAAGAATATTGCTTTTCTTAATTTCAACTTTGTCATTTCAGGAATCTAATACCTTTTCTTTTTTTTATAAGGATCTAATACCTTTTCTTGTTTTTATCTGAAACTAAAACTATAAAATAAATATTATTGATTAAATAAAAATTGCATTAATAAGTGCTAATATTAATGTTTTAAAAATCGAACCAATCGAACGGTTCAATTATTTGAGTTGTTCAACCTAGTTATCCTTGTTTGAACGGTTTGAAGCGATTGAACCATATTTTAAAGGTGTCATTAGTTTGAAGTCCGGCCCAATTTTAAAAAACTGGTTAACATCTGCAACTTGCTAGAAAATTTAAAAAGAAATTGAATAAATATATTTGTAAATGAATCGGGGAATTAACAATAACTAATGGTATGTAGAGTTCACTAGTCGGTTTGGATCAAATTTGTCTAAATTCATTGCTCGAACCAATTATATTTATTTTGAATGGGTTGGTTTAGATCGGATTCACCAGTCATGCGCCAAGATGTTGATTTTATTGAATATAAAAACTACGTTTATTTTGTAATATTCCAACACTTTTAAATAACCAGAAATATTTCTAAAGTTTAGAAAATACACTGAATCAAACTCAAACTTATTAACAATCATCTAATGCAAAATATTCAAATCTTTCAACTTAATCATAATTACAAATGTAAAAAGTATAAGCAAAGTTGCACTTTGTGCTTTTAAAATAGTCATCTACTATACTTACTCCCTCCGGACTCAATTATAAGCAAAAAAGTACATAGTTTTAGTGGACTTGAATATAAGCAAATCTCAACTAAACTATCTATATTTAATGCTATTTTGCCATAACTAGCCTTAAATTAGCTCATTAATATTGTGAGAAGATGACTATTAATTAGGGATAGTTTAGTAAATTTATTTATTTTTTCCATGAATTCAAGAAAATTAAATGCATAAAACTATTATCCTTAATATGGGTGAAAATTAGTTATTTTTGCTTATAATTAGATCCAGAGAGAGTACTTGATCAATGAGATGTATAAATTTTGGCGTGAAATTCTTAATATGGTATTATTTTGTCATTGAGCTTTGGCCTTGACTGAGCTGATTGCTTAAAGGACAACAAGATTTTTATTCTTCTAACGGAGTTGTGTGCCACCACACCACACAAGTTTGGACAAGTGCCACATGTTCAAATGTCGAACATAAAATGCTAAAGTCATATAAATCAGAGTATAGTTCGCCTCCGAGGAAAGAATGCTCAAAATCGAGCTCATCAGAGGAGAAAGTTTAGAACTAGCTGAGAATCCTTATCCCAATTTTGTAAGAGGAACTGATTGTCGACGACTACACCTTGACTTAGTCCTATAAACTCTAACAGATATTCAAAAGCCCTCTCTTCGTGGAAGGAGTAGTTCAAGTATGACTCTTTAAGTATAAATGGGGGGGCTGGTCGCAGGTTTGATCAGTTCACTTTTACTCTAACATCTCATTGTTCTAACTATGAAACTTTAACCCCTAAACTGGCTTAGATATGGAAATACCTTTTTGCAGGTACACCCCATTTTGTTGGAGTTTTGAGGGCGTGATCCACCAATTGAAGAAGAGAGCCATTATTGTGCTAATTGGAGCATTAACACAAACAAAACCACACAAAAACTACAACATTTGCCATAGTAGCGTAGTGTACCGCATAAAAAAGAGTAGGGAGGGGAAAATGAAATGGGGGAGATGGAAGATGAAAATGTTTCTCATATGTTGGAGAGTGATGTGTTTTAATTTTGTGTTATTTTAATTTGGTCCCTAAAATTTGTCCAAATGTGAGCCAACAAATCACTTAACATGACACATCATCAAGGTTAACGGAGTTAACAAACAAAGATTAACCAAGAGACGTAACTGGATAGCATTTTCAAATATTGGAGACTATTTATGATTTTCAATAAATAAAGGACTTATACGATGCGGGCAGTAAATGTTAGGGACTAAATTGTCTATTAGCTCAATAAATTGAGTTTTACTTTTTTTTAATTAAAAAATAATATACTAGTTGCAGGAATTTGATAGTTGAGGGAGCATGTATCGCAAAATAAGTGCGTGTTTGGTTTTGCGGTGATGAGAATTGAGTTTGCTAGAATTGAGTTTAGTTTTTTTTTTATAAGTAAATGTTAGTGGGGGTGGGGGAATGTTAGTTTCCGGGGTTTGAACCATTGACCTCTTTCTTGAGTTTAGTTAAAAGTGAGTTGAATGTAACGTGATTTTTGTTTGGATACATTTACCGAAAAGTGATTTTCACCAATTATTGTTGTTTGGATAGATTGGAGCAAAAGTGCTTTTGAGTGTGAATTTACCAAAATGGGTATCAACTTAAAATTATATTAGAAGCTTAATATTTGATAAAATAAACAACAAAAATTCTAACTTAGCATATAAATATCTAAATTTTAAAATACATTTAAAGAATATAATTAAAACTACAATTAAAATTTATCTTATTGTTTGTTCTATTAAATTTTCTTTATGTTGAAAATGGAAACATAATATTGCAAAAAGAGAAAAAAATGATGTCAAAAAAAAGAAGAAATGAAGTTAAAAGGGGTTGTTTTTTGTACCCCCATCATCTCTCTATATACCCCCACAATAAATTTTAAGACGAAAATACCCCTTGTAAAATTGACTTAAATCGGATCTACCTTTGGGGAGGTAGATCCGAGTCACAAAAATAAAAGGCGGATTTACGTATATCCGATTAGAATTAGTGGGGGGAAATCGGATATAGCTTCAGTGAGGTATATCCGTTTTGTTAATTGCAAAAGCGGATGTACCTATCAGGTAGGTAAATCCTCTTTGCAATTAACAAAGCGAATATAGGTAAATCGGCTTTGCAATTAACAAAGCTGATATACCTATCAGTGGGGGTATGTCCGCTTTGTTAAAATGTAAATCAGATTTATCTCCCTGATAGGTAAATCCGATTTGTACTAAATTCGACGGGTAGTATTTGTCTGTCAATGTTGATCAACAGTGTAGATTGCACCGACAATATCAACGGTTGATAATCATTGACGAATTCTATAAATACTCATTGCCAACCTCATTATTTTCACTCAAAAATTTCACTCTCACTTGCTTATTTCACTCATCCAAAATGGAGATATGCCTCACTCAACGCTCAGATGACAATAGGCTTTGCGGTATACATCACCGGGACGAAATCACGATGAGAGAAGATGGTGTCCACTTCTGGAGTCCTCAGCCGGTGTTATGCATAATCCACCGCGGCATGGGGTTTGAAGGTTTGAAGGATAAAGTGTGGTCCAAAGTTCAAGTGACTGGTGACAACCGTGATGTCACTAATATCACTTATCGCAAACCCTATCTTGGAGACGATGGCCGCGTTTCCTTCTCATCCATGACAATCAAGATTGACGAAGACGTGGTGAACATGTTAAACATCCATGACACGCTTCAGGGGTATAAGCCGTTGGAGCTATACGTGGAAACTCAACGGAGTGTGAATGAGATTTTACGTCGTCTTTGACGACCAGAATTTTAGGAAAATGTATCTGCCTATTGTTATTGTAGTTGGTTATGTTTTATCTTTTATCGTATGAATGAAATCAAAATTTTAATGAAACTCCACAAATATAATAAACCAGAAATAATAAGAATCAAGTCATAAAAAAATAGTTCAAGCATACAATCACACAAAACCCCCTAGTCACGCCCCGGTAGCATATCCAGTAACTCGGTGAGACGAGCGTATGTCTGACTACCCATCCTAATGTCTCCGCTCCGAAGCCCCCTCCGAATCTCCTCCTCCACAATCTCTAGCAAATCTGGCTGTACTGGTGGTGCAGCTGGCTGTACTGGTGGTGGTGGTGGTGGTGGTGATAAAACCCCACAACCGGTGGTTTTGGGAAAACCCAAGCAGTCTTTGAGCCAGCTTGTTACCATGGTTGGTAACCTTCAATTTTCGCTCATATGTTTGTATTATAAAAGTATCAGAAATAAGGCTATGTAAATAAATTAAACTAAGAAGGCTATGTAAATAAATTAAACTTACCAGGTCTCTCAATATAACGGAACAAACATGAGATGCTAGCCCAGTGAATAGAGGAGGCTGCTCTTCATGCTGTTGAGGCTGATGGTAGGGCTCCTCCTGGTACTGCTGATAATACTGCTGCTGGTACTCCTCAGGCATAAAATGGTCCTCAGACATAGAATGCTCATCAAGAGGGTGCCCCTGCTGGCCCTCCTTATAGTGATAGTCTGGGGCTGGGGCCTCCTCCACCTGCTGATACTGCTGCTGTCGGCTACGCCGGGTAGACGCATGTCCCGCAATCTTGTGGCTGGTGCGTGTACTGGGAGCAGATGGCGAGGCCTGACTCGAGGACTCCCCTCGATACCTATTGGACGCTGGAAAAAAACAAATTTAAAAAAAAACACAAAAAACACAAATCGGATCTAGCTATATCCGATGCGAAATCAGATATAGGTAGATACGATGCGAAATCGGATATAGCTAGTTCCGACTTACTGTTTCTGCGTGTTCTGAGGAAGATCGAATTTATGTAGATCCGATGGTAAATCCGATGACAAATCAGAAATAGGTCTCTCAAGGGTAAATCTGATTCTCTCCGTAAAATTTCTGGTCAAACGGATGCAAGTGAAAAATGGTAAATGTTTTGTAAATTTGTAAAAATGTTAAGAGTATTTTCGTCTTTTCGCGGGGTCTGTGGGGGGGGAGGGGGGTATATAGGAATATGATGGGGGTAGAAAAAAAAAACCAAGTTAAAATATAACTATCAGCCCATTTTTGTAAAAATAAATGCCATTAATATTTACGGCCCATAAATCCAAACCCTAAAAATTAGAAACCATATTCCTACGGTGGTGCCATCCTACAGCCGCAATCATCTTCCTCCTCTCTTCTGTTTCGTTTCTTGTTTATTTTCCATCTCTAAACTAAAATCCACTTCTTACGGTAAGTACAACCAAAAGGTAAAATAGATAAATCGCAGGTTAGCAACAGAGAACCGATTCTGACTGGACGTGGAAGCTAGAAATTGTTGCTTCAACTCTCCGCGAGTTTCCATGGCTGCCGTACGGTGGAAGTGAAGAACCAAACATGTTGCAGATGAAGGAAACCACGGCAGAGAGGATGAAACGCGTTTAGAGGGCTCCAACGTTTGTGTGCTCCGCCATTAGACGCAATCTTTCAGTCAATGAGAGAGAAAGGTGGTTCAACTTCAGTCTCTCCCTGCGCCCTTCTCAGAGACGCATACCACAATTGCTTCCATAGGTTTCATCCACAAACACTTTTTTCCAATTATCTTTTGCTTAGTCCGTTTTCCCTTAAACCCTAATTTCATTTTTGAAGGTGGTATGCGGAGAAATTCGTGAAGGGTCATTGGGAAAAAGAAGAATGTGTTTCTGAATGGCAAAAATACAGAGCTTGTCTTTCTGTATGTCCTTAATTAGTGTCCTTAATTAGTTGTAATTAATTTTTATCCACGAAGGTTTCGTGAGAATTTAAATTTACTCCGTAAATTTTGACAGGAGCATTTGGATAGTAAGCATCTTACTCGTTTCTTAGAAGCTGAAAATGTTGTTCAAGACAGCGCTAATGTTGCTCAGTAACTTGTTATGGGTAAGGCGATTCGTAGAGCAATTGTTCATACGGAAATTCTTCTCTGATCAATTGAGTAGCTATTTTTTGTATTGTCCATTTGATTTTTCTACAATTTGTAAGTTAATCATAGAAAATTTGGGGCGAAGTGAACCCTAGGAATAGAGTCCTTACTGTGACATGAATGGGTTTAAGAATAGGACCAAGACAATGATCATTGCATTCTTCAGGAGAGCAGGCCATTGTTGTTTTACTTGAGAGACTTGGATGTTCATGCCCAAATTTTAAGCAAGATTGAGTCAAAAATTGTGTAGCATTTGTGTTTGCTTTTATTTTCCTGCATCATTTTGTTGTTAAAAATTGAGCAGTTTTAAAATAAAATAAGTTTTATCATTTTGCCCAAACTTTTTAAAATAAGTTTTAAAAAGGGGCCGCATAAAAACTCAAAAACTTGTGGTTAAAACCCGTGATGGGTATAATTAGACGGTACAAGTGGGTAGAATTAAAGGATAGAGTTACATTACTCACTAGTTACAAGGAAAAGATGGATAATGAGGGACTCATACATACAATAACTACTTAATAATCTTTATAGTTTTTTTTAAATAGTAATAATCTTTATAGTTAATATATAGTTACAAATATTTAAGTGTCTTTGATATTTTTTCATCAATTAATATAAATCAAATATTTAATGGAATAAATGTATAATTTTCTTATACGACTAGCTTAAAAGGTATTTAAAATAGTTAACTTTGCATACAAATTTATTTTGCTTTAAAGAATATCATTTTAAGTAAATTTAATAAATTTTGTGAGTATCTATGGGTACTCATTTACACATTATCCACAAGTATTTTCATCCAACAAAGTGAGTAATTGGAGCCTAGCACATGTGTCTGCTCCGTTGGCATCATGAACGAAGACAGGTTATAGTCGGAAACAAATATCATCCAACAAAGTGAGTAATTGGAGCCTAGATATGTTGTTCCTTATCACTGTTAGTTGTATATTGGCAATTTTTGCAAGCCCCCTTATCTAAAAGACGGCGACTAAATATAAGGAATAACATATGACACGAAGATGAATTCCAATATGAAAGAAAACAAATTGCGTCAACTATAGATGAGGTAAAATACTAGTACTAAAGGAAAAACAAAGAACATAATAAGCACTGAGTTACTGATTGGACGCTCCATTGTTGGTGGCTATTATATATTTTAATCATAACATAAGCACCCAGTTTTCCGGTAAAAATAATACTAAACATAACAAATGTCCGAATCACAAGTGGTGACAACATGACATTAGGTGGTGAAGTCCAAATATTGCGACAGAAAAAAATTGTCAGACAAAATAAAATAACAATAACAATAAACAACACTTGTCGAGACCGAATCAAAAGAACATTGGTTTAGGCTTTTTTATTTCTTTTTGAAAAGAAAGTGTACAACCATCCATTCTTCGCCATTGTTGTATCCAAAAAGTTCTGCTACAGCTATGAAGAATGTTCTCCAATAGACAGTCCACTTGGTAGCTGAATCCTTGCCGTATGTTGATTCCATAATTGGCTTGATGGTACTCATGTTCTTATCCATTCTTTTGAGCCACTCTTCACTGCAAGATGAATTCATTTTTGCTTCAGTAATAAGGTTCAAACTTGCCTTATAAACAAATAAACTGTGCATGTAATATTGTAATATAACAAGAATGCTGTAAAATCATTGAGCAACTTAATTGATTCTAACCTGGTCTGTGAGTAGTGTTTCCCATTTACCAGCCAATGGTTGACGACAGAAACATCATCCTTCATACATCACCAAAGAAGTCAATTATAAGTGAGCTAAATCTGAATGAGAAATAATAATGGTGTTACACAAAACAATTTGAGGGGACTTCTGCAATACCATCGGGATAACAAAGCTAGTATTGATCAAGTAGTAAGCTTACTTACTTGGAAATAAAGAAGTAGATTTGCAGCAGGCATAGTTCCTCCAGTAAAGAAGTATCTTGTAATCCAGTCATCATCATTTTTGTCCTTCATAAATAAGTAGGCAGTAAGTAAATGGACAGTATCTCTTTGACAACTCACAAGTCATATTAAGATATGGACTAATATCAAACAAAAAAACAACCAACAAACTGAGCTAGCTAAGGCATTTAACAGCACTATCAGAAGTTCACCTCAAAATGGTAGGCAAATGTTTTGTGGCAGAAATGATGAACAAATAAAAAGCTATCCTCTTTCATCCATTTGGATATCTTCTTGAGAAGTTCTTTATAATTCTTCATATGCTGTGTCATGATCAAAACCGACTCCAAAATTTAATAAAACATGGTCTCAACAATCAAGACAGATTATTTGCGCACAAAAATCTAACCTCAAACATTTCTATGGAAAATATTCTGTCATAAGTAGCTTCCATTTCAAATGTGCTAATGTCTGCAACAATGATATCCACGTTTTGCAGCTGCAGCTCCCTGACAAGAGAGCAATAGAAGAAAGTGATTTTTATCATCATACAATATATAATTTTCAAGCTAAATAATGGCGCCATGTAAGAAGAGTCATCTGTTTAATAAAACATTTGTAAACTATATGACATGCACAATTCCCAGAGCAAATGATACTATATAAAAGCAACATACAAGCACTTCTCCTCAATAAAAGCTTTTTGAGTTGTGGAATTGCAGATTCCTGTAACCCTGGAATTACTGTAATTCTTAGCAATGTACAAAGCCAGTGATCCCCAACCGCATCCAACATCAAGAACTGTATGGCCATCTTTCAGGTTTGATCTTTCACAGTACATTTTCAACATTTCTTCTTCAGCTTCTTCCAGCGTCTTTGAGGCAGAAGAGAAATAACAACAACTGCACCAATTCATACATATAGGAATGTTAACTGTTACATAAATCATAAGGTTATGAGCACATTTTACTAAATTTGTTTTTGCAAATATTATATATTGCCAGCAAGTTACTTCCATCATACCTTCATTTTACATCAAAATGATTTGTTCATCATTAATATTTATTTACACTTTTGTTATATTAGCCTTTACCCCATGATACCTGATTCACCTAATGCCTAATAGAGTGAGCCACAGCAAGGTTGTGCCGGCCACCATTCATCACACACACCCTTTTAGGTCAAATCTTGTTTTTAAGACCAATTTTATTTCATTTATGTTTTATGCTTCTTCAGAGAAACAGAATCACTATCTACTACCTTTTGGTTCTTATAATTTCTATATGATGAATGTATTTAGTTATAGCTGCAGTGTTGCTTTTGAGACTCGAGCAATTCACATAAGTAGAAAAAACAGATATTGTGGCATAATCATAATCGATTGAGATGTTAGTGCTTAAAAATGTTTCATAATCGTCCCAAAAAAAAAAAGGTAAGGAACTCGAAGTACCTGTATTTGAGATTCTTTCCAAGTACCAGCTTGAAGAAAGAGGTTGGTAATTCGTAATGTTGTGATTTTGGAATATCAGTAGTGACTGCAATTGGCATCTCTTGTAAAGCTGAAAAAGTATTAGCAAGGTTAGTCAGCCACTTATTTATGTCCAAAAAGTATACATTCAAATTAGATGATGTTCTATTACAAATTCCCCTCTCCATATAATTGATTATGGTAATTAACACATAACATACAGTCACAGAATCATCTTCACATACATGTATATTATGTGCCCAATATTAACTCCAAATTTCACAAAGCAGGTAAAAAAAGCAAGGATTTGATTTAGAAGAGAAAGATAAGTACAATGCGCAAAGTGAAGAAGGTCGGAGAGTTGAAGGTCAGAGGAAGGCCTGTAACCGTTTCGAAGGCGAGTGGCCAACAGCAAACGAGTGAGTCTCCTGATGACTGCGTCAGGGAGTAAGTTGCGCTCCAGTGAACCGAGCATCAGCTTCACCGTCGTGTCGTACGGTAACTGCATTATCCCCTCCATCATCAAAGTGAACAAACCACTTCTTCTCTGCGATAATGGTAGGTAGGAAGAAAAGGGATTCTGATCCTCTGCTGCGATAATGGTCAAATCTAATCTTTTCGTTTCGTTATTCTTTTTTTTTTTTGGTCAAAATTCGTTTCGTTATTCTTTGTTTTCCATTGGACTCGACTGGACTCCTCTTTTTATTTCGGCTTTTCATATCCTCACCCCACTTTTATTTTTCTCACTTCCTTTTTCTTCTTAAAGTCAAAATTGCATCTCTCTCTCTCATAGAGTTCAATATGGGTTGAAGCTTGAAATATATACTCAACTCAAGTCTTCTCTTCACCGGTTTTAATCGGTTTTTGCTTATTTTTACTTATGTTAGCTTAATTTCTTATCCTTAGAGGTTAATGGAACAACCTGAAATACCAATTGTTATTGAACTTTAATCTGAATTTTTGATTTATCTATATTCAAGTGTTTGTTCTCTGTTTTATGGCTTATTTAAAGTTTTGAATAAGCAATTAGAAAATTAGGATTTAAATTAGCTATTTGAAAATGAACGAACTTTGTATGTGCCTCTTGGGAATAGGAGTATGACCATGTCGGCATTTTGAGTGAATTCAATTGTAATACTTTTATTAGGTAGCGGAAACTTAAGGAACTAGCCTCATCACCCGTGCGATGCACGGGGAGATCTCTAGTATTGATTAAATATTGATTAAATTAATCTTTTTAATTAGCGACTAAAATAACTAAGAAATTGTAAACTGAAAGTATCAATTTGAAAATGGTACAATCAAAATTGAATAAGGAGAAAAATCAACATCTACAACCAAGTCTATGTGGCAAATCTCAAAGAAACTCTAAAAAAACACATTTTGTAACAAATGCATTAATAAATAAAAAATAAAGTTAGAGTTAGAAGTCACAATAAATATATATGTATATAAGAAGGAATAAAAACAACAAAGACAAAAAGGAAAAAGTAAATAACAAATGCATTAATATCATTAAGTTAGCAATGAGTCAAATAGTTAGATTAAATAAAAGCATGAGGAATAAGATTACAACAAATAAAAAGTAAGGTTAGATCACAAAATTAGATAGGAAAAAGGAAAAGTTAGAGTTAGAAGTCACAATATATATATATATATATATATATATATATATATATATATATATATATATATATATATATATATGTACATAAGAATAACAAAGACAAAAAGGAAAAAGTAAATAACGAATGCTTTAAAAAAATTAAGTCAGCAATGATTCAAATAGTTAGATTAAGTTAGAGCATGAGTAATAAGATAACAACAAATAAAAAATAAGGTTAGATTAGAAGTCACCGTGTATATATATATATATATATATATATATATATATATATATATATATATATATATATATATATATATATATATATATATATATATATATATATATATATATGTGTGTGTGTGTGTGTAAAAACCAATAAAAATAATAAAGAAAAAAGGAAAAATGTAAATAACAAATAAAAAATGCATTAATAAATAAAAGACAAAGTTAGAGTTAGAATAATATAGACACACACCATTTGCACCACCAACACTTCAATGCACCACCATTTGCACCACCAACACTTCAATGTAGAGTTAGAAGTCACAATATATATACATTAACATACACTCAAGCCACTTACGCTAATGCATTGAAGTGTTTTGAACAACATGCAAATGGTTATGAGCAAAAACTAAGACTAATTAGAAAACCTCTATAAAAAGGAAAAAGAAAATAATGACATGCAAAAGTACCTTGATCATCAAACAAAAACAAAAAAGTAATCAGAGTGGCCAACCAACCACGATAAAAAGCAAAACAAAACAAAACAAAATCACTTTGAAAAAACTAGGAATCAAGTTCATGTTGAGAGTTGTTTAGTAGAGCTATGAATCAACGGACCTTTATATATATATATATATATATATATATATATATATATATATATATATATATATATAAAGTAAAAAAAGTTAGAGTTAGAAGACATAATATATGTCCAAGAACCAATAAGAATAATAAAGAAAAACCAATAAAGATAGAGTTAGAAATCAAGTTAGAGTTAGAAGTCACAAGACACATATATATATATATATATATATATATATATATATATATATATAAGATCAACAAAGTAAAAAAGAAAAAGTTAAAAACAAATGCACAACTAATATTAAGTTAGCAATGAGCCAAATAGTTAGATTAAACAATAGCAATAGGGTGTGTGTATGTATCTCAAATAATTAGTAAAATCAAGTTAGGAATGAGTCAAATAATCACAATAGTTAAGAGAGTTAGAAATACTCATACATATGTGGGTGTATGTGGATGTGCATAAATGTGATGTGTGTGTGTGCGCGTGTATATGTAAATGCTTATACATGTATATATATAATATATTTACATATATGGATGTAAATAGATAATCCCACATACATAGATGTAAAGACACACACATATATACACAGTTACACATACACAAATATGGTTAAATCAGTCTTCCATACAACTAATCCAAATTAGAAAGGACGTAAGAAAGAGTAAACAACATAGGCTACACAATACAAAACAAAACACATGAAAGAAAATTACCCATAACACCTAAAAGCAGGGGATTAAAGATAGAGTCAAACACAAATAGTCATAAATGAATACAATACAGAACACATGAAAGAAAATTACCAAGGAACTTCTTAAGCCTATACACAACTGGAGCACAACAACTGGAGATGCAGAAGCAGTATAATGTTCCAACTTTACATGTATCTCTTGTGCATAAGGTCCCCAAAAAGTGCGTTGAATGGTATCAAGGCTATTTTGAAAAACAAAAAATAGTTGACATCAAACATGTCTAAAAAAGTCAATAAAAGAAAAAGCAATAAAAGTTAAAAACTACCTCAAATCCTCCAAAACAAACTGAAGCATTTTAGTGGCAAATCCTCCAAAAAAAATTGAAGCATTTTAGGACCCTCATGAAGTATAGGTTGGAACTGACGCACAAGGCCCTTTTTCACAGTTGAATGTATCGATCCTTCCCAACTGGAATTTAAAAGAAAAAACAATATAAATTTTGCTAAGGTCAAAATATAAAATTCTAATAACAGACACGTCAACAACATAACAACAAATAAATCAAAATGAATTGACATGTATAGAGGGTACTAAACTAATCAGAACATGTGAACAAAGTTCAATTAAGCATCAAAGTACAAAGAACAAGAAACTGATTGTGCTACTTTTGGAATCATGGAATTCAGTTCCAAGTGGTCACAAACTAACATACCTAGAATGACACAATTATATGAGTAGCCTTAGGCAATACTTATAAGCAATATGTATGCTAAGTAAGGCAACTTAAAAGAGGAAACACACCAGGTATGAGAACAAAGCCACACTTGGCAGACAACCAGCTATTCACAACAGAAGAGAGTAGAAAATTGTCAGGGAAAACCGTAGATAAACCCGCATTAAGATCAACGCTAGGCAAGCCAAAGAACACAACAAATGGGAACCATGGATAGGCCAAAACAGAAAAGAATTTCAGAGGAATGATAAAGAAAATTGGAAATTACAATGAAATAGTTTAAATATGCGAAATATGAAAAAATGGCCAGCATGCAAACGGTTACACAAGGGACGATGGATTCCCATTGGTTGAAAAATCGGTGATCAGAATGGGTTCAGAGCCTTACCTGCTACCAAATGGGAACTCCTGCACAACAATCATCACAAACTCTGCAGGAAACGCATAAATAGGAAATCTGCAAAACTGTCCCTTCAAAAATAGAACTCCATCGTTGATAACGCCCCACAATTTCACACTCTCACAAATTCCTTACTCAGTAGTATATGATTTGCTGGATTGTTTTAGAGAGGAATTTTAGAGAGTGATACGTATCCCTCACTATTAGTGAGGGATTTAGCGACGAAAACAAAAAGGTAACTCTGATTTACGTTTGTGACGAATTTAGAGACGGAAAATATCTCTCTCTAAAAATTCCGTCACTAAATTCGTCACAAAATATCAAAAAGCCATTTAGAGACGGATATAGAGATGGAAAGGCATCCCTCACTAATAGTGATGATGAACTACTCCGTCGCTAACCAAAATAAATTTCTCAGCGCCTTTCAATTCGCTTCCCTCCTTTTCAATTCGCTAACTAAAAGACATTATTTTATTTTTCTATAATTCTTTACAAAAAAAAAACAACCAAAACTTGGTTCTCATCGTGAAAGACCAAAGCGTGAAAACCTGAGGGCAGAAGCTTCTTCGTTCCTCCTTCGCGTGAAACCCAGATTTCCTTCGCGTGAAAACCAGAGCTCGTTCGCGTGAAAACCAGAGGTTTCTCCACCACTCACCTCGACCACTCACCACAACCCTCTCCTCCACCACTCACCATTCACCAAAACCCTAAGAATCACCACACACCAAAACCCTCTGAAATTGAAAGAATTTGTGGTCATAGTTTAGCTACCGTGTCTTCCACCCAGGTCATAGTTTAGCTATTGAAGTCTCTGGAAGCGGTGGTTACCAAAATCCAACGGCTCTCGAGGACCTCCGGCAACATCACTCGTCTCCACAACATCTTAAAGAAGTCCGATGACTCGCTTCGCTCCGAGTCAACTCGCTTGTTTCCTCTCCTTTCTCTCCTTGATCCTTCCGTTCACACTCTCGGTTTTCTCTATATCCTGTAATCGTTACTTTTCCTTCATTGCTTTTACCGAAATTTACTCCGAAATGAATAATATTATTCTTTAGAATCTTTTAGTTTCAATTATTATCAGGTTTTAGGGTATTTCTTGATGCTTAATTAAAACCCTAGGTTTTCTCTATATCCTGTAGTTGTTACTTTTCATTCATTGCTGCTATTGCAATTTACACCGAAATGAAAAATAGTAATTGTTAGAATCTCTTAGTTTTAATTATTCTCAGGTTTTAGGTATTTCTTGATGCTTAATTAAAACCTGGATTGTTTGTTTCGAATTTGCGGTGGTGTTTTGTGTCTTGCTAGTGCTACATTGTATCTGCCTACTTGAAACGTGATGGTAGTTTATACAAAATCATTTCTATTCAAAATCACGTTTATCCAACTATGAATAGTGTGTATTAGCTTCTAATATATGTGCATTTCTCAATTAAAATGGTTTATAATTTTTGATTTATAAAAAAGGTATTAGGAGTATATAGAGAAGTTAATTAATAAGGCTTCTGAAACATTGTGACAAAAAATTCAATTTCAATTTATATAAGAAGAAATGATTTGAAGTGTTATTGAAATGATCTTTTGATATTTCTTTTTGCAGAAGTACTTGTGTTGAAATTTATCTAACTTGTTTGTAATATCTTGTTATTGTGACTGTTCTGTTTGTTATTGAAATGCTGAATTTTTTTCTCCTACATTTCTTATTTTTTTTTTTTAAATTGGAAGCATATGTTTTTGGTCACAGAGATGCGTACATTGCTGCTGAAGTTTCGGAACAGCAACCTGAGACCGTAGTTCCGATCATTGCCAGATTTATTAGTTCTTGCAGCACCGAGCAAATTCGGTTGGCACCTGATAAATTTACTCGCTTTTTGTGGTATTCAAATCATGCTCATAGTTTCTTTACTGTCATTTTGTTTGTCTAATTTTTTTTCTTGTTTTGGCCTGTTCTAGTTATATCTGTATGCAAGAGGTCGAAGGACCAAGTACTGCTGCTGGAAGCTCCCATACGTGGGGTGGCTCCTATGCTCACTGCTCTTCGGAAGCTTCAACCCTCCAGTGAGCATTTGACTCCCCTGCATCCTGAGTTTCTTCAGCTTTGCTTGTTAGCAAAGTGCTACAAAACCGGTCTATCCATATTAGATGATGATGTTTTCCAAGTAGACAACCCACGGGACCTTTTTCTCTACTTTTATTATGGGTGCGCTTCTTTCTTCTTTTGCTTCTTTTTAATGTGCAAAGCTATTAAGTTTTCTTATAGATGAAATAGATAGTAATATGATTTTAGATGAAACTTTGTGAGCTTGATATGCAAGAGCAATTTTTCAATTCAAAAATGAATTATGCAATGTCTTTATTATAAGAGAAGTTATTACTTAATCAGAATGACCTCAATTTTACATTAGTTGACAGGTGTTAATACATCCTTATTTTGAATATACGAATGAGGGCTACTTGAATATTACATGATCATTTAAAACAGTGCCATGTTTCCGTAACCCTTGTTGGTTAGTTAGTTAAGAGGGTTAGTTAGGGAGCGTGTTAAAATTAGTTATGCTGAATAGGGCACGTTTCCTATAAATAGTGGGCAGTGATTAGAGAAGAGGTTATCTTATCATTTGAGTACATTGTGGACTTGGGGCATTTGGGAGGTGCAGACCCTTGAAGCTCTGCAACATCATTATGTACCAAGGGGATTTTCCCTATATTCTAGTTCTAGCAATAACAGCAGTTGATTTCTATCAGATCCAATTGTCATGGTTCGCTCTCATCTCATATAAAATTAGTTTTGACCAAGCCTAGTTACATGCTTTCGATGTGAAAAGCAATTCCGTAAGCCAATAGTCAGCATATGCATCGATTTCCATTGTGGTTTTCTGTTCTTCCTTTGATCTGCATCTTCTAGATTCCTTAGCTCCCTGCGAATACAATGTGTGGTTATTCAAATGGAATGGAATGTGAGAACTGAAGTTAGTTTCTTATCTTATATTTTGACCATACTTAAATTGAAATGTGCATGGAGTAGATTGATGGTATAATGTCTATTGAATACTCACTGAAATCTAGTCATTTTGGTTGTTTTGTCTCATGAATTCTTGGTGAGGAATCTGGACTACTGTGCCTTTGTCTGATTTTTGAGTTTTGACTTTTTAACAGAGGCATGATATGCATTGGACAGAAGCGCTTTCAGAAGGCAATGGACCTTCTGCATGATGTAAGTAACTATGTACAACTGCAACTTGTATCTCTCATTCTTTTTTGACTTTTGTTCTAAATATCAACCTTTTGGTTCAGCAATGTTTATAGTAGCTTATGGGTTATATTTTCTAGGTTGTAACTGCTCCTATGTATACATTAAATGCAATAGCTGTTGAAGCTTACAAAAAGTACATATTGGTTTCTCTCATTCATCATAGACAGGTAAGCCTTTATATTCTTTCTTTCCTCTATGGATACATGGCTTAACAGAGGTATTAAATCAAAATTTTGCACTCATTCAATATTCTCACAAAAACTATTACGCAAAAAATGATACATTGTAAGTCTCTTTTCTTTAAAAAATTGCACTGCAAATGATTCCTCATGCATATATTTTGACCAATTTAGCCTTCCTACGTATTCTTCTTCTGTTGCTCATAGAAACTTGAAGATCTTATGTCAGGTATGACTTTAATTCAATCGGGATTTTAAAAAGCTAGGAAGCCTTTGAGCTTTTCTGAACAAAGTGTTTACATTGGTGTTCTTTTATAAGATATTTTAGCATGTTTCAGAATTATGCATTGCGAGGAGCCTATTAATTCCTTTTGACATCAAAGATTTCTTACAAATAGGTGGAAAAAGATACATTAAAATAATAGAGAGAAATATTGGTATTGAAAAGTCATCCATTTCATTAGTTATTGTAGAACCCCTCTATTATAAACCTGTTGTGGCCTAACTCAATACCTCTAAAGTTCAAGCTTTCACCTCAATTTTGTGTAGGTTGTCTTGGATGCTCATAATGTTGTTTATCTTAGGTACAACGATTAAGTTGAGCATATATAAGTCATGGAGATACCCAATACAAAAAAGGCTGTAAAGCATGCCAGTTTTTAAGCTACTATGTCTTTCAAACCCAACCATTCAGTCAAGTTATGTTCACATTTTTTCTTTGCATATTACGGCTTCCTGGTAAGTATGTCTATTTCTCTATTTGGTCACAATGTTCCCTGTTGATTTCCATGTACTTCCATCATTTTTAAGGATGGTTTATAAGGTGTATTCTTAGGCAGAATTGCAGGAAATAATACACGTGATTCACAACATATCAGCTGCATACAATTCAAATGAATGTGATTTCTCACCTTTTAGTTATTTATTGGATGATAAAACAAAATAAGTATTTGCAATACTCTCATTTTTCTTTTTTATCTTTAATTGGATTCACTTCTAATAAATTATCTTGGAGTATTATTGTTGTGCCAGTTTATGACCAACTCCTCTACTTTCTGTTGTAAGGAAATGAATATTGGTTGGTTTATGGAAGGAAGAAGAATTGATAAACTTGATTGAGGCTACTATCTAATTTTACTTTATTCTACTACCTTTGCTTCTTCTGTTTGGCATATCTAATCTAAGATTCAGTTGTATCTGTTAGTGATTAGAAGCACTAACTTTGGTTACCAAAGTAAGCTTGGAGTTTTCTATTTAATGAAAACCAGTCCATTGCGATATAATTTGGCTACTTATTATAGTCTTGAAAAAGAAGTGCAGGATTCTTTGCCGTTTTCTGTTCCCTCAAGTTCAAGTTCAGATGCAATGTTCTATTAAGTATGGTCAAAATATAAGAAAGTGAATCTGCATCACAATCTCTTAAATATGATGGTGATGATAATGTTGAAATTGCCTCTTTTACTGATGATGAAAGTGATGATACTCCTTCAAGTACCTTGCAAACTATCAGATCTTCTTCAGATACTACAGGAGGTTTGCCCAACTCTAATTGAAAAAGTACTAAAAGTTATTTATCTTTTAATTGTGCTTAATGTAAAAGATCAAATTGTTGTCTTGTGTGCAAAGGGATTGCTTTCTACATTTTATGGTTATTGATTTGTTATGATTCACTACTAATTGATCATTTGACCTCATGTTCTTTGTCACTCTAGTTACCTGGATTTTACTCAACAAAAAACCTCTATGATGCTTTAGTTTTGGTTATGGTATCTGATTGATTATTTTCCTCTTTATTTTATCATGCATATATGCCTAACATGTGTATATCAGTGTGGTCGTTGTGTGTGGTTGTATGCTGCTAGAATTCATGTTTTGTTGGTCTTACTAATATTCAGGATATGGAATGCTTTTATCCTAAAACTTGAAATCTGACTCCATGGCCCAATGGATAAGGCGCTGGTCTACGGAACCAGAGATTCTGGGTTCGATCCCCAGTGGGGTCGTTTTTTATCACATTGAGAAACATGTAGGACTTTTAAGAAATTTGTATAACTTTCAAGTTTAATGAATTGGTGAAATTTTGTGTTTGTAGTACTTTTAAGTTTAGTGACGGATTTTTCCCTCTCTATTAGAGAGGGAAAAATCCGCCACTAATAGCGACGGAAGATATCCCTCTCTATTAGTGACGAGCTGTATCCCTATCTATTAGAGACGGATTTTTCCCTCTCTATTAGAGACGGATTTTTCCCTCTCTATTAGAGACGGATTTTTCCCTCTCTATTAGAGACGGATTTTTCCCTCTCTATTAGCGATGAATATTTTCCCTCTCTATTAGAGACGGATTTTCGGAATCCCTCGCTAAATATTTAATGACGCCGAATTTCGTTACGGATTTTGGTTCGTCACAAATTCCGTCTCTAAAATGATTAGAGACGGATTTTTGTTGTTTAGAGACGGATTTTGGACGTCTCTAATTTCCGTTTTTTTAGTAGTGGATTAAGTTAGAGCATGAGTAATAAGATAACAACAAATAAAAAATAAGGTTAGATTAGAAGTCACCGTGTATATATATATATATATATATATATATATATATATATATATATATATATATATATATATATATATATGTGTGTGTGTGTGTGTGTGTGTGTGTGTGTGTGTAAAAACCAATAAAAATAATAAAGAAAAAAGGAAAAATGTAAATAACAAATAAAAAATGCATTAATAAATAAAAGACAAAGTTAGAGTTAGAATAATATAGACACACACCATTTGCACCACCAACACTTCAATGTAGAGTTAGAAGTCACAATATATATACATTAACATACACTCAAGCCACTTACGCTAATGCATTGAAGTGTTTTGAACAACATGCAAATGGTTATGAGCAAAAACTAAGACTAATTAGAAAACCTCTATAAAAAGGAAAAAGAAAATAATGACATGCAAAAGTACCTTGATCATCAAACAAAAACAAAAAAGTAATCAGAGTGGCCAACCAACCACGATAAAAAGCAAAACAAAACAAAATCACTTTGAAAAAACTAGGAATCAAGTTCATGTTGAGAGTTGTTTAGTAGAGCTATGAATCAACGGACCTTTATATATATATATATATAATAAAGTAAAAAAAGTTAGAGTTAGAAGACATAATATATGTCCAAGAACCAATAAGAATAATAAAGAAAAACCAATAAAGATAGAGTTAGAAATCAAGTTAGAGTTAGAAGTCACAAGACATATATATATATATATATATATATATATATATATAAGATCAACAAAGTAAAAAAGAAAAAGTTAAAAACAAATGCACAACTAATATTAAGTTAGCAATGAGCCAAATAGTTAGATTAAACAATAGCAATAGGGTGTGTGTATGTATCTCAAATAATTAGTAAAATCAAGTTAGGAATGAGTCAAATAATCACAATAGTTAAGAGAGTTAGAAATACTCATACATATGTGGGTGTATGTGCATGTGCATAAATGTGATGTGTGTGTGTGCGCGTGTATATGTAAATGCTTATACATGTATATATATAATATATTTACATATATGGATGTAAATAGATAATCCCACATACATAGATGTAAAGACACACACATATATACACAGTTACACATACACAAATATGGTTAAATCAGTCTTCCAAACAACTAATCCAAATTAGAAAGGACGTAAGAAAGAGTAAACAACATAGGCTACACAATACAAAACAAAACACATGAAAGAAAATTACCCATAACACCTAAAAGCAGGGGATTAAAGATAGAGTCAAACACAAATAGTCATAAATGAATACAATACAGAACACATGAAAGAAAATTACCAAGGAACTTCTTAAGCCTATACACAACTGGAGCACAACAACTGGAGGTGCAGAAGCAGTATAATGTTCCAACTTTACATGTATCTCTTGTGCATAAGGTCCCCAAAAAGTGCATTGAATGGTATCAAGGCTATTTTGAAAAACAAAAAATAGTTGACATCAAACATGTCTAAAAAAGTCAATAAAAGAAAAAGCAATAAAAGTTAAAAACTACCTCAAATCCTCCAAAACAAACTGAAGCATTTTAGTGGCAAATCCTCCAAAAAAAATTGAAGCATTTTAGGACCCTCATGAAGTATAGGTTGGAACTGACGCACAAGGCCCTTTTTCACAGTTGAATGTATCCTTCCCAACTGGAATTTAAAAGAAAAAACAATATAAATTTTGCTAAGGTCAAAATATAAAATTCTAATAACAGACACGTCAACAACATAACAACAAATAAATCAAAATGGATTGACATGTATAGAGGGTACTAAACTAATCAGAACATGTGAACAAAGTTCAATTAAGCATCAAAGTACAAAGAACAAGAAACTGATTGTGCTACTTTTGGAATCATGGAATTCAGTTCCAAGTGGTCACAAACTAACATACCTAGAATGACACAATTATATGAGTAGCCTTAGGCAATACTTATAAGCAATATGTATGCTAAGTAAGGCAACTTAAAAGAGGAAACACACCAGGTATGAGAACAAAGCCACACTTGGCAGACAACCAGCTATTCACAACAGAAGAGAGTAGAAAATTGTCAGGGAAAACCGTAGATAAACCCGCATTAAGATCAACGCTAGGCAAGCCAAAGAACACAACAAATGGGAACCATGGATAGGCCAAAACAGAAAAGAATTTCAGAGGAATGATAAAGAAAATTGGAAATTACAATGAAATAGTTTAAATATGCGAAATATGAAAAAATGGCCAGCATGCAAACGGTTACACAAGGGACGATGGATTCCCATTGGTTGAAAAATCGGTGATCAGAATGGGTTCAGAGCCTTACCTGCTACCAAATGGGAACTCCTGCACAACAATCATCACAAACTCTGCAGGAAACGCATAAATAGGAAATCTGCAAAACTGTCCCTTCAAAAATAGAACTCCATCGTTGATAACGCCCCACAATTTCACACTCTCACAAATTCCTTACTCAGTAGTATATGATTTGCTGGATTGTTTTATAGATAACAATGAAGGTACAAAGTATCGATAATACGAAGAATCATAATATAAAATCAAGTAATCACATATGTAGCAAGATAATTAAATCAGCTAAGAAAATGCTATAACCATAAATATTACTTAACTAAATCAGCCGTGTATAGTTATCTAATATCTATTTATACAAATAAACCTTCTATGAAATTACCAATTTGGATCTCTTATTAACAAGACACATATCTAATTTAAGGGTAAAAATGTCATTACACTCTTTTTTTCTTTTTTTTTTTCTTTCTTCTTACACTCTCTTTCCTACTTTTCACTTTTCTCTTACACTCTCTTTCTTCTAACACTATCTTTTCTCTTTTTCACTTTTCTCTTACACTCTCTTTCTTCCTTTTTTTCTTTTTACTTTACTTTTAATTTTTCCATAAATAATTATTCTCTTTCTGTTATCACTTCACTTTAATTTTTTTAACTAAATTTCTAAATTTATACAAACACTACTCTATTCAAATTACCTATAAAAATGTAAATGAGTCACACTAAAAAACAAAACAAAACTATTACCTTAAAATTTTAATTTTTCTCTCCGAAATCTGTTTACACTCTTATTGATAATCTACTAACACCTCTTATTGATAATCTACTACCTATCTTTTTAATATCTATTATAATAAACTTAAGAAATCAATTGAAACTACGAGATAACTGCAATGATATATAAAAATCACGGGATAACTGCACTGATATACAAAAAAACACAAGATTAATATTTGTCATTGATAATTAATATTTCTGAAGACTACTATAAACCTACTATCTAAAAACAATAATATTTAAAGACTATTTAAACTACTGATTAATATTTAAAACAGATATTTCTTATTGATAATCTACTATCTCTCCTTTACTATCTACTACAATATACTAATCAACTAAAATAATCAATTGAAATTACGAAATAACTGCATTGATATATAAAAAAACACGGGATAACTCCACTGATATATGAAAAAAAAACACGAGATTAATATTTGTCACTGATAATTAAATTTTTTGAAGACTACTACTACGAACCTACTATTTAAAAAATAAGAAGACTTAATGACTATGTAAATTAGTAGTTAATATTTAAAACAAATATTTCTTATTGATAATCTAATATCTAACTTTTACTATCTATTATAATCTACTAATCAACTAAAATAATCAATCGAAACTACGAGATAACTGCACTGATATATAAAAAACACGGGATAACTGCAGTGATATATAAAAAACACGAGATTAATATTTACCATTGATAATTATAATTTTTGAAAACTACAATAAATCTACTATCTAAAAAAACAAGAAGGCTTAATGACTATTTAAACTGATTAATATTTAAAACTCACGTGACAATATTTGTCACTAATACCTAATTAAAAAAGGACAAATAATTGTTACTGATATATAAAAAAACATGGGATAGATATTTCTTATTGATAATCTACTATCTATCTTTTACTATTTACTATAATCTACTAATCAACTCAAATAATCAATTGAAACTACGGGATAACTGCAATGACATATAAAAAAACACGGGATAAATGCACTGATATATATATATAAAACACAGGATTTATATTTGTCATTGATAATTAAAAATTTTGAAGACTACTATAAACCTACTATCTAAAAAACAATAATATTTAATGACTATTTCAACTACTGATTAATATTTAAGAAAAATATTTCTTATTGATAATCTACTATCTCTCTTTTACTATCTACTATAATCTACTAATCAACTAAAATAATCAATTGAAACTACGAGATAACTGCACTGATATATATAATGTAACATCCCTAATTTTTAAAGACTCGTATTATGATGCCGGAGACCGATTATTTATTTGTGGGAATAATTAGTCGTGTCTCGGGGATTATTATTCGAGGAGAAGTCCAAATAAACCCTATTCATGAATTGATTATGGCTTAATCATGATTGATTAAAGTAGTTAAGCTGAAGGGCAAAATGGTAATTTTGCACCCCTCATATAAATACTTCTACCTTGAAGCCACTCAGCCACACCACCCCATTCATTCCATTCTGAAATTTCAGAAAAAGAAAAACTGAAGGAAGAAAGGGAAAGAGAAGGGGAGGGACGCGAGGGAAGAGGAGGAAGGGAGAAGGGGGAACAACCCAAATACTTGTTGCATGTAAGTTATTCCTTCACCATTCCAATCCATTTTCAATTCTGAATTCAATGAGTCTATTTTTGAAGTCTGATTCTACTCCCATCCCTTGCTCCATTCTTCGAAACTTAGAGCTCCAAGGTTGAAGACAATGGAGTTTTGAGCTGCCACTTCTCTTGCATGTTCAGATTTGCTGTTAAGAAAGGGAAGTCTCAAGCTTGCATTTTGGCTTGGAGGAAGTTGTGAAAGATTGAGTGCTGTTTCAGTTAGAGAGAAAGGAAGCCACGGTTCGGGTTCGAAATTGGTTTCTAGCGGAGATAGTTCGTTGTTTTCGGTTCGACGATCTCGTCTCTCGGTTCAACTCTCGGATTTCGTCAACGGGTGAGTTCTACTCACGATAGGGTATTTTGATATTTTGAACATGTTTTCGACATGGAATCCCTTGGTCATATTTTCTGTTTTCAAAAGTCTTAGAATCGAAAAGCGTTTTTAAGTCAAAACGGTGTTTTACGGTTTATTGAGAATTTTAATAAGTCGTTGAAATGAAATGAATTGTGTACTACTAGAAAAATATATTCTGGGAATTTTCTGAGTTTCAGGTGATTGAAATTAGAAATCGAATCGGACGAGAACGGAGAGCGAAAATGAGGAAAATGAGAAATTCTGGTAACAGACACAGGTCACACGGGTCGTGCGCCCCTGGGCACGGGTCGTGCGCCTGCTTCGGGTTGGAAGTATTGGAAACAGAACGGGACGCACGGGTCGTGCGCCCCTGGGCACGGATCGTGCGCTTCCCTCTGGTAGATGGGTCTTGAGTAGTGCACCACGCACGGGTCGTGCGCCCCTGGGCACGGGTCGTGCGTGTGGTTCTGTTACTGGCTTCCGTTTTCTCGTTTTGTTGCTCCGTTTGATCCCGAACCTTTTCTAATTTCTTTCTCAACCATTCAAAAAGGGATTGCCTCACTGAAAACCTTATTTTGAACTTGTTCAACTCATGGTTTTTGAAAAAGAGCTTTGAAAGCCTATTTGATCGAAAAACCGAAACCCTAGTATACGTGTGGGTACACCGTCTGATGGATAGAATGTATATATATTTATATATATATATATATATATATATATATATATATATATATCAACTGTATATGATTATAATGCCGGATGTCTAGAGATTCATCAAAACGGGTTATAAGTCAATAATACATTACAATATGATTATAATGCCGGATGTTTATAAATTCATCAAAACGGGTTATAGATCAATAAGATATAAATTATCTAAAAAGATATTGTGATAGATCCTTTGGTGATCGGAAAGATATATATTATCTGACTCTCGAGAAATCGTTATGTATTGTCATACATAAATCGCGTTGGGTGACGACCCGACAAGTAGCATACTAGGGAGGGTAGTCATGACCCCTTACCTAGGCCCTGAATGTGTTTTGGCGTGGTCAACTCACGGGTTGCCGGGATTAGCAGAGGTGCAGTCGGCTTGTGCTAAGTTACTGATTATAAGTTAACATTGCCGGGATTAGCAGTTGTGCAGTCGGCAGATGTTAAGCTGTAGCTACCGGGATTAGCAGTTGTGCAGTCGGTTGAGCTAAGCTATTAAAAACATAAAAGAGAACACGATTTGCTTGGCATTTCGATTATGGCTATTGGTAGCTAATTAAACATTGTTAACGGTTTAATAATTGAACCGAGTGTCAGTGAGGGGGCACGGTAGGACTCACTGAGATAATGTTATCTCACCCTATCCATATTTGTTGTTTTTCAGAGAAGCAGGGAAAAAGGAAGACTATAGTGCACGAGTAGTTGATATACTCTTGGAGGTGCTGAAGACTTAGTCATTTTCTCCTTGTTCTTTTGTTGTCCTATTGGTTGTATAAGCTTGTATTGATTATGAGTTATATGAACCGTTTATGTTTCTGTTCGGTATTTGGACTTGGATATTGTAATCCACTCGGTATGGAACCGATAAACTTCTATTTTATGAAGTAATGTTATTTCCGATTATGTTTTATTCCGGAAAAAGTTTGTATGTCCAAAACTTAAACAGGAACTGTGTCCTCTGAATTTCCGCAATCTGTGCATCTTTCGGTCTCTCTACATGTTAGAAATACCGGGGTGTTACATATAAAACACGGGATAACTACACTAATATATGAAAAAAAAACACGATATTAATATTTGTCATTGATAATTAAATTTTTTGAAGACTACTACTACAAACCTACTATCTAAAAACAAGAAGACTAATTAATATTTAAAACAATTATTTTTTATTGATAATCTACTATCTAACAAAATTACTTTCTACTATAATCTATTAATCAACTAAAATAATCAAATGAAACTATCAGATAACTGCACTGATATATAGAAAACAAGGGATAACTGCACTAATATATAAAAAACACGGGATTAATATTTGCCAGTGATAATTATAATTTTTGAAAATTATTATGAAACTACTATCTAATAAAAGAAGAAGACTTAATGACTATTTAAACTGATTAATATTTAAAACACATGGGACAAATATTTGTCACTAATACCAAAAGAAGGACAAATAATTGTTACTGATATATAAAAAAAAACACTGGATAAATATTTCTTATTAATAATATACTATCTATCTTTTACTATCTACTATAATCTACTAATCAACTCAAATAATCAATTGAAATTATGAGATAACTGCACTGATACATAAAAAACACGAGATAATTGCACTGATATATAAAAAAATACGGGTATAACTGCAATGATATATATATATATATATATATATATAAACACGGGATAGCTGCACTAATATATAAAAAAACACGGGATAACAACACTGATTTATAAAAGAACACTTCACTGATATATAAAAAAAACACGGGATAAATGCATGTATTGTTTTTAAATGATACTTTTACATTTTTAGATTTTAATATTTATCTATTTTTAATTTGAAACTCATTTTTTATCTACTTTAAATTTGTCACTATTTTCACGGGGTAATGTTCAAACTATTTAAATACTGACTAAGTTCATTCATAATAATAACACGACAGCACCCGTGCGTATGCACGGGTATCCTACTATATCTAAGACAATAGATCACCACTGAAATGTCCAATTGAGACATTTGTCAATAATGAGTTAATGACACTTGGCAAATTTGAGGACAAATAAGTAAATTAGATCTAATTCATTGTTGTTTTTTTCCCTCTCTTTTTATCTCTCTTTATTTTTACACTCTCTTTCTTACTTTTTACTTTTTCCTTCCACTCTCTTTATTCTTTTTTTCTCTTTCTGCTTACACTCTCTTTCCTCATTTTCACTTTTCTTTTACACTTTTTTTCTTCCTTTTTTCCTTTTTACTTTATTTTTCCCATAAGTAATTATTCTAATTCTCTTATCACTTCACTTTAATTCTTTTAACTAAATTTCTAAATTTATACAAACACTACTTTAATTAAAAATTTTGAAGACTACTACTATAAACCTACTATCTAAAAAACAAGAAGACTTATTTAAATTAGTAATTAAGATTTAAAACAAATATTTCTTATTAAGATTTAAAACAAATATTTCTTATTGACTATCTACCTTTATTATCTACTATAATCTACGAGATAACTCCACTGATAAATAAAAAACACGGGATTAATATTTACCATTGATATTTATAATTTTTTTGACAATTTATATTTAATATTTACCATTGATAATTATAATTTCGGAAAACTACTATAAACCTACTATCTAAAAAAACACGGGATAATTACTATAAACCTACTATCTAAAAAAACACGGGATAACCTATATTCTATTTCTCTTATCACTTCACTTTAATTCTTTTATTCTATTTCTCAAGCTATGTCTTTGCTTTGGAGTTTGGCCCATCCTAAATTGAATATCCTCTAGCACTATTGCAAGTTAATGTTTTATTCTTGCTCTTATAGTGCAAAACCATATGTATTCTAAGTACTCATTCATCACTAGAGACTGAATCATGGCTTATTTGTTGTTGTCCTCATTTGTTTCAATGTTATTTTTCCTGTTATTGATCAAATATGGTTGATGCTCTTGAGAAGCAAGAATATATTTCTGATTGTAAATATGAAATTGGTCATAAGTATGCCTTTCTCATATTAATTTTGTTCTGACCCTACAATATCACAATAACTGAGTATACAGATGCCACATAGCGCGTTAAGCCCGTGCGGATGCACGGGTCATCTACTAGTATCTTTTATAATATGATCAACAATATTTAAATTCCTAAATGCATATATTTAGAATGACACAAGTTAACAGTCTTAATAACACTGCCTACATCATAATTTTTTTATCCCATATCACAGATATTGGCTGCTCTCTTTCTTCCATATTTCATTGGGATTCAGAGACATGTTTGAGGGTTTATCTAAGCTGTGTGCATTTTACACTTATCTAAGTCAAAGTATCTGGGCATATTTTTTGTCATTAACCTAAACAACTCCTACTAACATTCCTTCCAACTATGGAAATGTGTTATTCTAACCCTGTTGCTACCTTGTCATTGAAACCCAAGAGGGCATCCCTAGTAACACACAATGTGCAATTAAAATATCGAGAGATTATAAGGCATATAATTAGAGATAGCAGATCTTTCATATTACAAAACAAAATTACCAATAGTGTTTCATTGCTCTTAACAATTGCATATTATAAGCCTAAGAATTTGAATTAGGATCACAAGTTATAAGTCTTTTGGAGTAGATGAATTTGAATTAGGATCACAAGTCATAAGTCTTTTGAAGTGTTTTGAACAACATGCAAATGGTTATGAGCAAAAACTAAGACTAATTAGAAAACCTCTAAAAAGGGAAAAGAAAATGATGACATGCAAAAGTACCTTGATCATCAAACAAAAACAAAAAAGTAATTAGAGTGGCTAACCAACCACGATAAAAAGTAAAACAAAACAAAATCACTTTGAAAAATCTATGAATCAAGTTCATGTTGAGAGTTGTTTATATAAAGAAATTTCATGTTGAGTGTTGTTTAGTAGAGCTATGAATCAATAGACCTTTATATGTTCACAAAACCTTGAGAAGTTATATTTCCCACTTTACACAAAATCAACAGACCTTTACTAAGAGGGTTCTAGGAGCCAGTATAGAAATCTACCCCATTGAGATATGCCTTTGCGTTAGGTATGCGGGAGCCAGCTGCTGCAGGGGCAATGAAGGCACAAAGGGCTGCAGCAACAATGGCTAAAACCATGTTGCTACTAACAAACACTATAAAGGCCTAATCTGCGGTAAAAATGGTAGCATAGTTAAAAAGAGAACAGAGCACGTAATCAATCACACATTAAGTCCAAAAGTTTCTTCACACACACACAAATATCTAGAACCAATTACTTGTGACTCTTTGATTTCTACTTCAAGCAGAATAACCCCAAACCATAAATGATTAATTAACATGCAAATTACTAAAAAGGGGTAAATTCAATAGTCTCATCATACCTTCACCTCACCACCATGATTGGATACTACATGTCAATTTCTATGGATTCCTTTGAAGAACCTCTTCACTGCCACCATTGTGGAAGATGCAAACATAGAAGAGAGGAGAGCATCAAAAAGAGAGGGATTCAAGAGAGGGATTCAGAGTGAAGAAAATAAAAAATCACACCCTTTCGCCTCCGCCGTGGATAGGTGGTTTCCTCTTGACATAAAGAGAATCATGTGGCTGATAAGTATTTGAATGTAAACCTTACCGAGCAGCCATGGAATCAAAGTTAACATGACCTTCCCGCTTTCAGACCATGGAATTAATGCTGCAAATTATTTCGCCAGTGGGAAAACAGGTTCTATATCAAGACATTTTACATGACAAACTCATTAAAAAATTTGTTTAATAATCTTGTTTAAATGGGGTCGTCAGACGTCTTTCGTAGGGAACTGGGATCGGGAATTTGTTATATGGAACTATGAAGAATGGGCATCAGAAGTGGTATGTCACATTAAAACTTGATTTATGCCAAACGTTTTATAATATTTGCAATCATCAGATGTTGAAAACTTTGTCTTACTGAGTCAACTTTGTCAACTGAGAAGCTGCACCATTTTTTCCCTTCCACAACAAAGTACTGAGCAATCAAAATAACATCAATTTATTTTCTTGCATTATGCAAGTTTCAAAATGATTAGTCCTACACACAACCAACGTTTTAAAAACCCCTCAGTACGACAGCAAACAGATAGATGTGATGACATTATTCAAGTTAAATATGACGTGATGCCATTATCAATATAAGGAAGATTAAATTGAATGTATTGCCAATAAAGTATAAACTATGAATTTGGGTGTGTACCATTTGGTGAGAATTTTTCAATGACCCCATTTCATTATCCAGAATGTGCTAAAGGTAGTCTAGTTATAACAAAAATTATAATCAAAGTCGATCAAAATACACCAGAATTATAAGAACTATATTGAACTTATTGGGGGGAAGCTAAATCTCTGCTATCAATTAGTCAATTAATGAGTATATATACACAGAATCAAAATTACCCAGTAGTTGATTAGAACAATCCCTAAAACATATGCTCACATATTCCAATAAGATTACAAACAGAGAAATAAATGTCATTGAGCTAACAAAACCCACATTTTCAGTACACAATTAAGGTTTGCAGTTGAAGAAAGTAAACAAAGTTAAAAACATATCATAAACCATTGTTATTAACAAAATGAAAAAGTTGAAACACCATTCTTCCGGAAAAAAAAAAGTCAAATCATTGGGGAATTTTATCAAACATGTGGTTACCCCTTAGAAGAAAACGAAATTCATGTAAAAATAGAAGAAGCAAAAAAGAAGCATAGCAAAATAGAAGAAGATAGAGGCTCACCGCATCGGAACCACCGCACCAGAAGTTGCTTCTGACCATCACCATCGCGGGAGAAAGCGTGAATCCCACCGTGTTCACACCACCACATCTCCGCAAGCGCCGACACCATCTCTCTCACCACCGCATCTCTCCATTTATCTCTGTCTCTCTCTCCCTCTTCTTTCTCGCAACTCCTCTCTCTCGCAACTCCTATCATTCTCTTCTCTCTTGCAACTTCTTATTCTGGTTCTTTTCCCTCATCTCTCGCAACCTCCATTTCTCCCTCTCCATTTCATCTTCTCTTTATTTCTACTAATGTTTTGTCCCTCACTCACTTGCGAGAAACTGAAGGGGAAGAAGACGAGAAATAGGAGATACAGAAGAAGAAAGAGAGGAAGAAATGGAGGTTGGGAAAGTGAGAGTGTGAGAGAGAAAAAGAAGGAGAAACCGTGAGAGAAAGAAAGAAAACGAGAAAGAGAGAAATTAGAAAAACTGACAGTACTGATCGATGGCTCAGAAATTGCATCAGAAGTTTGCACTAAAATTACCGAAATACCCTTTGCAACTTTGGCGCCAATATTGGCCCCAAGGTGGTGTTCGCTTAAAAGGAATGATTGAATAATAATAAGAAGAATTTCCCGCCTAAGGAATGACATATTAATTAACTTGACTTCTCGAATTAAATAAGAACTTGTAGGAAAAGCAGTGATACCGATCCTATAACAATTTTCTTTTAATTGTTAAAAACCAATTTTGTAAAAAAAAATACAAAAATATAATTTTACTTTATTTGCATTTTATTTTCGTGTTGTTATTGTTCAAACGAAATTTAAACCTGGTGTTGTTCCTTGGTTCAAACTCTTAGGTCCTAGCCGTGATTTCGACCAGGGGTTTGAGCAAGTTCTTCTATTCCTTTGCTCTTCAAGCGATTGCGTCAAGGAGGGAACTCTGCTCCTTGACTGTGGGTATCCTGACTCCTCTAGAAAGGGCCAGGTTAGGTGAGAGGGGACTGCGAGGGTTGGATTATACTACTGGATAATGCATAAAAGATAAAGATAAAGTGCGATAAAAGTAGATAGATAAAATAAACGTAGAGTTTTTGATTGATTGATGTGTCTTTTATGTACAATTATGCTCTTATTTATATACATAGGCCCTCGTCGGCCACTAACACAACCAACATTTGCCTACCGTTGGATCAGTCTAAGATCAACGACTATCATTGTTTCTAGGCCCTAAGGAGGCGGACTAACCACCCACGATCTCACTAGCACGGTTAGTGGGGTGAACTCCCTCACTCCGCTCTTCAAGGCTTCGCTCTTTCGCTTGATCTTCAACTGCTCCCACGTTCCATCTTCGTGCATGTCTCTTAGGTGCCTTCCAAGTAAAACCGCCTTACCTCAGCCACTTGGTTCACTCAGCTAACCTTCGCCCTCAGACAGTAACTCAGGAACCCGAGCCTACCCTGGCCGTGGCACTCTATAGGGTGAGGCTGTACTCTCCCTCGGTCTCACTCATTGCTCCTCGGGCTAACCCCTTCCTCGGGGAGTTGTGTAGCGACCGAAAAATCCGGAGGAGGGATTCTTCGAAGTTTTTGAAATGAAGCCGTCACCAAAGTTTAGTTTAAGGGCAAACATTGGAAAATCCCTATTGAGTGGATAAGGGGGTTTTGCGGACCAGGTTTAGGCTCGGGAGTCGTTTATGCGTAGGGAATGTATTAGCACCCTACGACATCCTTCCTAATGAAGGTTACCTTTTAACTAAATGTGTAAAAAAAATTGTTAATTTAAAAATGTATTTTTACCCTTATTTACAAATTAAAAGAAAAAGACTTGGAAGGAGGACATTTAATTACATTTGTTTGCTTTTGAAAAAATAAGAAATAAGAAATTTACAAAAGGACTAAAAAAGGGTTTTTATTAATGCAATTGACAGAGGTCGGCCGCCCTCTGCTCCTACGTATCTCCTGGTAGAGAATCAAATCACACGTAGTTCTTGGGTAGAAAATATTTGTGTGTTGGTGTTTTTTATTAATATTTTTTAAAATATGATTTTTGATAAATTGTAAAAAATAAGTGAGGAGAAATAATTAAGAGAAAACAAAGTAGGTTGCAAAATAGTAATAAATGGATGCGACTAATAACAGAGGGGCTGTATTATTAAACAAGGGCATGACTAATAAACAACCCAGCTTTAGCTTAGCTAGCCCACGAATTTATGGGCCTTTCAGGGGAGGTGCATAACGAAACGGATGGGGTGTAAATAGGAGCCAGCAACTGATTTCTTTTTTTATTAAAGCGACTAACTATAAAAGGGAGAGATAGGGTTTTGAAACCCTAATCCCTCATTTGTGACTTATTGCGCCGCAGCAGCCTATAGAGGAGAGAGAGGGCAAAATATTTGCCGGTGATAGCGATCTGCGCATGATGAGAAAATGCGACGAAGAGAGAGAGGGAAGGAGGTGCGACAGGAAGGGGAGAGGGACAAGGACACCATTGCCGGAGGGAAAGCCGTGGTGTGGCGCCGGCGACGGTGAGGGATAGAGAGCTTACAACGGTGGCAGAGAAGCACTGGTGCGAACATGAGATGAGGTGGTTCTGGTTTGGAAAACGACGGCGGTGGGAGTGCGCTTCCGAAGGAGAACACGTGCAACGACGCGATGGGGAGATCGGTGGCTGCGACGGCTTAATGGCAAACGACCGCCACCTACAGTGGTCGGAAACTGACAGGTACGGTTTCGATCCTTTATTCCAGCATCTGATCTTCTTTTGTTTGCTATTGTTGCTACTTTTGAACCTCTACTGCAGCTTCTCGAACCTCTCTCTGTTGTTGTCTCAATTCTGGATTTTTAGCGTTTCGTGATTTGGATTTCAGTGTGAAACCCTAATCGTTTTGCTCTGAATTTCTGTGTATTGTTGTGTATCTGTGTGGGTCTGTGTGTATGTCTCAGTGTCCCCCCCCCTTTACTGTTCATTATTGTTTGGTATTTATAGGCCAGTTGGTGAGGTGCTGAGGAGTCAAAAAGGACAGCCATTGAATCAGCAAAAGGACAGTAGCTGGCAATGGGGCACTGGGAAGGACAGCAGCTGGCTGGGTGAAGCGCTGGGAAGGACAGCAATTTGAATAAGGAAAGGACAGCAGCTGGAAATGGAGGAAGGACGGCACTGGAGCGCAAAGGACAGCATCAAGGGAAAAATCCAAAGGACACCCTCAGCTAGGGAAGCAAGCAAGCTGCTCCCTTTCCCTCTTCCTTTTTTGAATTTTATTCCAATTTTTGTACTATTTCTGTCCATAAGTGTAAAAGGTTGATCATGTAATAAAAAGGACTTTGGCTATTCAGCCTTTACCTGATTTTGTAATACATTTTATTTATATTTTTTATATTTTATGATAATAAAGCAATATCAACAAAAAAACGAGTATCACAAAAAAAAACGTCGCACGACGAGCGTTAAAGACACGCGCACGCGATTGAAACGACACGCGGCACGACAAGAATAAAAAACTTTTTTGGCTTTTTAATAAATTAGACGGACAAAATTAGGGTATGACAGCTGCCCCTCTTTATTTATATTTTACTAGGAAATATGAAGGGTTTCCAAATTTCTCGAGTAAAATTGAAATAAAGATAAAGAGACACTAATTTTGTCAAGACTATGATTTTTTTAGAAATTCTTGAAAAATTGGGTTGACATAGAACAAAAGTAAATAAGGATCAGCGGGAATCTGAAGGAGCACTGGGGCTCTGATGGTCTAATTCGCAGTCGATGCTTGGCGCATTAGTTGGAGTTAAACTGAAAGACCGACGGGGTCTGAGAGGCTGCCTGGGCCTTGATGGACCAGGATGGTCTAATGGAGTGCCACTAGCTATGGTACTAGTAAAACGGTCTGCTTGATGGTGGCCTTTTTCGAGCGACCATGGGGGTCAAAATCAGGTCGTTGACCTGATTTGCTCACCTCAAAGGACGTTCACTAATACTTAGGCTGACACAGCTAGTCTGAAGGACCTGGGTCGGATGATCCGTCGGTTGCTCGATAACGAGACGTGTGTTACCAAGTGGCTTCAGTCTCAAGAGGGGGGTGAATTGAGATTTAAAAACTTTTTAGATATTTCGAAAACGTTTTTCCCCTTTTCAATGACTTAGATCAATTTTCGCGCAGGCTAAGCAGTAAAGCAGGAAAGCAGTAACAAACGTAAAGACAGAAATACCTCTAACGAAAACAACAAGGCTTACAGGTGCCTTGGAAAACCTTTACAGACTCAGGCACTCTCCTCCTAGGATACCCCACCTATGGAGAGCCCTCAAATCTATTATAACAATAACAAGAGATACCCCACCCCTGTTACAACCAGCTGCCCCAGAAAGATACCCCACTTCCTAGTACAAACAGCTACCCTAGAGAGATACTCCACTCCCTAGTACAAATCACAACAATTAAACAATAACAAACGTAAAGACAGAAATACCTCTAACGAAGGCAGATATTACAACTTTAAGAATGCAACCCCAACTAAATCTTAGCGAAAGATCAGCTCTGACGGACCAGCGGTGCGAGAAGAGCAAAGAATAAAATGTAAAGAGTTTTTCTCAAAATGTGCTCTGATTCGTGAAATGGGTTGTGTGAAAATGAACGTGAAGCAGTGCCTATTTATAGGCTATGAGAAAATCAAGTTTACGTTGAAAATAGTGTAGGAATCGATTCTTTGTTGAAAGCATTTGATCTAGAAATCGATTCATTTAAGTGAGGAATCGATTTTGATTTGTTTGAAAAATAGGGACAATCGATTCTTGAGAACCATGGAGGGCTAGGAATCGATTCTGTACTTAGTGAAAATTTGTATGAATCGATTCTCAGCTTGCCTGAGACATGTAGGAATCGATTCTCAGTTAAGTGCAAAAGAGTGGGAATCGATTCTTCCTTTGAAGAAAGTTTGGCCCAGGAATCGATTTATGCACTGAAAATACATGAAGTGAAAATCGATTCTTCCTTTTCTGATTGGCCTGAAAATCGATTTTGATGAATGTATATGCAAGATGAAATCGATTTTTATGTTTTAAAGATGATAGATATGTTTACGTAAGTATGCATGCATCTTTGAAAAACTTGTGAGTGTGTGAGACTTTGAGATACGAGCTGACCTTCGAAAGAGCTTACACTTTTTCCTAAGACACACCCAAACCCTAAGGACTACCCTTATATCTTGAAACTTCAATTCTTGAGCTTGATTGTCTTGGATTGTGACTTTGATGTTTTGTCACTTTCATTAACTTTGGCCATCAACTTTGGCTTTGGCCTTTTTACTATTATCAACTTTAGCTTTTGTCTTTTTCATCATCAAAACCTCTTAACCACTTCATCATCAAAACTTATTCTGCAACACAAGATATCTACAACGTGCGATCTGGATTGATGGACCAATTGTTGGTCTTAAGGAGCACGGGGACTCTGAAGGACCGCTGGGGGTCTGAAGGATCAGCTTGGTGATCCGAATTGCGATATGGGGTCTGATTTCGAGGAACAGGATATAGGGATCGATACTTGGTGTATTTGCCCGGGCATACCTAATAAATGCATTTTCCTGATAAGGAAAAACTATCTATGTTTGGCATGTCTTAACAATGCAATGAATGGAGTATGCGCGCATGCAAGCGTGTGTGACGATTGGTGTTTGCAGGGGTAGTGAATGAGATGTGGCGGATAATGGATGCTAAAGTTGATGGGCTAATGAAGTTGATAAACTGTGTATGTGGATAAGATATGAATGCGATTGTAATGATTATATGCAAATGCTATGGTGAATAAAAGGAAACACCTGAATGCATGATAAATGATATGATTAGTGATGTAGGAAATTTTTGGCAACGATGAGACCAACACTTGGCACATCTATCGAAGCAAAAATAATGTTATATGTGTGCATGTATGTAATGTGGTGAGCAAATGAACTACAAGAACTTGTGGATTGCGGATGCTAGAGCTGGTCGGAAAGAAAAATTGATGAGCCGTGTATGCGAATAACATGCGAATGCAAATGTACTGCTTAGATGCAGGTGCTATGGTAGATGCATGGCTGCATGATGGAATGATTTATACAATGTGGATGATTTTTGTCTCTTCTTGCTTTCCCTTTTTTGCCCCTTTTTATGAATTAATGAATGAATGAATGAATGAATGAATGAATGAATGAATGAATGAATGAATGAATGAATGAATGAATGAATGAATGAATGTGCACACGTAATGCTTAGATGCAAGAGTTGTGGTAGCTGCATAACTTGATGTTGAGATATAATGTATGGTGTAATGATTGGATGTTTGTTGGGATGTGGAAGGATTTTTTTGTCTTTTCGCTTTATTGCCTTTTTGGTATTTGATGAATGCATGAAATGAGAATGTGAATATGATGGATATGTAATATTTTGATGCAAACGCTAAGGTGAATAAAAGGAAGTGCATAAATTCATGGTGTGATGATATGATATGATATGATTGATTGGGATGTAGACAGACTTTTGGTAATGATGAGACCGACATTTGGCATTTTTATTGAAGCAATACATGTTATGTGTGGGCATGCATGTACGCATACGCAATGCGTAACGCGAAAGAAGCAAAATTGTGTAAGCAAAAACAAGTGGAATGTGAATGCATGTACAATACTTGTATGAAAGAGTTGTGATGAGTATAATCAAATGCATGGTTTGATTCTAGAATAAGAAGGACATGCATGATTTGTTGGTGACAGCAAGAATGTTTGATGGGAAACAAAACTTTTGTTGCTAGAAACAGGGAGCTGAATATTTTGAATTGATCATTCATTGGAATAAAATTTGATGGCTTGAACTCAAATTTTGGTAAGCTCGAGGTTGCCATTTTAAAAAGTGTGGCTTGTGGCAATTTATTAGTGCCCTTTTTAGAGATTGTGATGTGCATTTGTAGACTTGTTCAAATGGGTTCTCATTTGGTTATGATGACTCATGATGGCTAAGCTTTCAAGCCTAAGATGTTAGCTTGGAGGAATTATCAATACCATGTCATGACGTGTGCTCTCTCTTTGAAGCATTTGTTTAATAAATGTGAAAAACAGTGTGAATGCAAATGAATGTGCCAGTTGACTCAGGGTTCAAGAAATGTAGGGTATGGACAAGTGTGACATCTGAGTGGAGTGAATGATGAGGTTATTGGCTCAAGCCTGTGAGAGATAAGCTTACCCCAAGGTAAGAAATGTTTGAATGCCCCAATTTTGACTTCAAAAAGTGGAGAGCAAATAATTTGTCTTTGTCTAAGTAGGACAACGACGCCTAAGGGTATAGGTCGACTAAAAGTTTGGGAATCGTGTTAGTCTTGGAGCAAAAAATGCCTAAGGATGAATGGAATGGGAGACAAAAGAATTCTTTTGGCACAACAGATATGATGCCCCAGTCTATAAAAAGACAAGGTTGCCCCAATCCATGAAAGTTAAAGGTTTCCCCATTTTGAGTGTGGTTGTGACAGGGTGCAAAGTCAGAATAATGGTTTGGAAATTTGTCTGGTGCGGCTATATGGGTGTAGTATAAGAACGGGATGAAAGGTGAGGGTATTTTGGGGACGCTGAAAAATTTCCCCGAGTTTAAATGGAATGGAGGGCAGGGGTGTTGCCCCATTCTGAGATGGTAAGTCAAGTAACTGCCTTAGTAGGGATTTGTGGTTCCTTCCCACGAGCTAAGACAATCAAGAGTTTTTGATTCGATGAAATTTCACTTTGTTGATGATCACTAAATTTTTTCCTATTATTTTCGCTTGATGAACTTCGAGCGTGCAAGCCCTTTTAAGTTTTTTCTTTTTCTTTTTTGTAACTTTTGTGAGCAAACAAATCATTTTGATTATTTGGTCCTAAAGTTAAAACTTTAAAAAGGAAGCAACGAGTCATTGATCAGAATGGACCTTAGGATTGTAATGTGGCTAACGGTTAATGATTTATGAAGGAAATGATTATTAGGCCCAAAGAAGTGTTTGGGGGGGTTGGTTGAGACAAAGAATATTTTATATGCTTCATGGTAGAATGAACTTGTTTAGGGTTGTAACGCAGCCAATGGTTTATGGAGAATAGGATACTTAGGCCAAAGGAAGTGTTTGAGGGTTTATTTCAGATAATGATCTTTTATGCGCTTGATGGTGTGAAGTATCAGCTCACAATTTCTACCGCTTTTTTTTCTTCTTTCAGGATTTTTCAATCCTCTTTTTTTTTTTTGAATTTCACTTTCTTCTTTTGTGATTTTTCTTTTTTCTTTTGAGCTGAGTGAGCTAATAAAGTGATACACCATTTTTAGATATGGAATTGATCCTTGTTTAGGGTGATTGAAGGAATTTTTTTGGCTCAAAAGTGAGTACAAAGGCTGGTTCTTTTTTAGGATGTGGGAAAGTGGCCAAACTTCACTTCAAATCATGATTGCTTATTTTCTCGAAATTGTAACTATAGGATAAAACTTCATTATAATATATTTGCTTTTTCTTTATTTTTTCTTTTTTTATGCCCTAATTTTTGCTTATGTTGCTCTTATGAGTTTTCAACCTAACGGGCTTTTCTTTTTTTGGATTTGTTTTTTTAACTCAAAGGACTTGCACGAGTGTTTAGAATGCCAGCAGGAAATCTTAGTGATCATTACTCTGCCCCAATATGGAGCTTTCAAATTGTTATTAGTGAAATTTCATCACTGGGGGATAGTGAATGAAAGACTCTTGTGGGGACTGGGCATTTTATGGATGACTGGATCTGGTTTCGAAAATGAAGGATAGTGATAAACGAAACGATGTGGATAGTATAACTGACTCAAACAACAGCAAACACACATGCCATGTTAGTTTATTTTGAAAAATGCCTCATAGAGAGTTGACACCGGTTAAAATAGAACAATCTTAATTGACAAAACACATAAGTTAATAAAGTAGACATTTGGGTCTTTCACCACATGTGGGTGAGACATATGTTGGCTGATGCCTTTGGCGAGACACGCCTTTGAGGTTAAGGGTCAAGCCTACAGGAGCAAGGGTTTGAAGATGTGCAAAACTGATGTTGGCTTATGCCTTTAGTGTGGCACGCCTTTGAGGCTAAGGGTCAAGCCTACAGGAGAAAGGGTTTGAAGATGTGCAAAACTGATGTTGGCTTATGCCTTTGGTGAGGCACGTCTCTGAGGCTTAGGGTCAAGCCTACAGGGGGAAGGGTTGAAGTGGTTGAGTCAATGCGAGGTGAGTTTGATGGTAGGTGAGTGACTGGTGAATGTCTTTTAAGAGAATAACACTGGGGGTTAAAAGGACGGATCCCATGAAGGTGATTACATGGTGGTTAAGGGGGTGGATGGTTTCCACAAATATGATAGGCATAGAGCGGGTGTGTATGGGATGAAGAGTGAAGAACTTGATGTTGGTGAATCAAGTTAGGTATTTACTCAAAGGATGTGAGAACTTTTTCTAAGGGAGAAGAATCAATCCAAATATATTTTGCAAGCATTTATTGTTTCTCATCAAACAGTGTTTCCACAAAACAAAAAAAAAATATTTTCATGAGTTTTTTTTATAATATAATGCATGAACATATGGGTGTTGCTGTACATGGACAACAATGCATATGAATGAAATGCGTAATGATACCTTAGACAAGTGTATGATTTTTATTTTTTTACATTTCAACTAGAGTAAGATACTAACAAAAAAAACTATTGGATGATGAATGATGCAAGGATAGAAGAAAATGAAGCAATTTCTAATTTTGTTTTGATGCATGCTGGATGACTATGAACTTTTGTTTTTGTTTTTTATGATACATGAAAAGGAGTAATGAAAAAGATGAATGAACATAACATTTTTATAATATGGGTGTAATATTTTTTTTGTACGGATATGCAAGATGAATGCAATTTTGATGATATCTTTGTTATTTTTTATATGATGAGATGCGTGATAGTGCAATAACAATGAAATGATTATGGATGAATGATTTTAGTATGAATGCATGGTGATTTTTTTATATATGTTTTCTTTGAATAAAGTATAATGCATGAACATATGGATGTTTGTTGTACATGAGCAACAATGGAGATGAATGAAATGCGTGATGATTTTTTGAATGTGATAAAAGGATACCTTAAATGGGTATGGTTTATCCTTTTTTTATGCTTCAACTAGAATAAGAAGCTAACAAAATGCTATTGGATGATGAATGATGCAATAATGAAGAAATTTATAATTTTTGTTTTGACGCATGTTGAAGGACTGATGCATTTGAGATGGATAGGAATAAATGACTTTTGTTTTTATTTTTTATGATGCATGAAGATGATGCATTTAAGTAAAAAAATGGACATAAATTTTTATAATAGCAAGGTGATGTATTATTTGGTGTATGAGTATGAAAGATGATGCAACTAGGATAAAATGGACAAATAAAAATAAAAAAAATGACGTTTTTGTTATTTTAAAGATGATGAGATGTATGGTAGTGCAATGATAATGGGATACATAAGAATGATTTTATTTTATTATGAATGCTTGGTGATTTTTTTCCTTTTTATTTAGAAATGATGCATGTATGGAGAAATTACGCATTTGGACTAGGATGAAAATATGAGTGAAATGATTTAGAATGTCTCGTGCAATTCGTAATAATGATGTTGCAAATGACAAGATGCCTACACTAGTTGATGATTTTTTTTCAATATTTATGAATTATGAATATATGATAAATGGATTGATGATGAGACGTATGGTAGGGAAATGGTGATGTGATGCATATGAAAAGAATGATCTTATTTTGTTATAAATGCATGATGATTTTTGTTTTTTTTGTATGATGATGTTGCCTCATGTGCGTGCATATGAAAGAAAGAAGCATGGAAATGTTTTTTTTTGAGTGGTTTTATTTTTTGGAGAAATGCTAACCACATTAATAGAGAGAGTAAGTATAATGCCCCTGTGTCCTAGGTGGGTCATGTCTAAATTGGGATTTTCAACATGATCTAGGGTCACTTTAGTGATCATCCTTTCGGGTGGCTCTAATCACTTCCTCACAAAGGTCTCCAGAGCTAAAATCCTCTTCATGATATGATTCACAACGGTAGCTGGCTACCAGGTGTGGGATACCATAAAAGAGCGTACTCTGACTGAGATTCTCGCAATAGTAAGACAGAAATCCAGAATGACTATCACTAACAATCTCCACTCGTCCTAGGTTGCTTTCAGACCCGGGTATAAGGCCCCACTCAAAAGTGTGCGCAAAAGTGCAAGTGAGGTGTGTGATGAGGGCAAAATACCTAAACTAACCAAGTTGGAAAAGATATACAACAACCATAACAAAAAAAGTCGTCTACCCTAAGGTTCAATAATATAAAGAAATGCTAATAAATAAATAAAATAAGCATAAGGGCAAAAACAAAATATTAAATTAACAAATACTTACACATTTAATTGATTAGGCTTGACTCTCTTAATTGGTCCCCAGTGAAGTCGCCAGCTGTAGCGACCGAAAAATCCGGAGTAGGGATTCTTCGAAGTTTTTGAAATGAAGCCGCCACCAAAGTTTAGTTTAAGGGCAAACATTGGAAAATCCCTATTGAGTGGATAAGGGGGTTTTGCGGACCAGGTTTAGTCTCGGGAATCGTTTATGCGTAGGGAATGTATTAGCACCCTACGACATCTTTCCTAAGGAAGGTTACCTTTTAACTAAATGTGTAAAAAAAAATTATTAATTTAAAAAATTATTTTTACCCTTATTTACAAATTAAAAGAAAAAGACTTGGAAGGAGGACATTTAATTATTTTTGTTTGCTTTTGAAAAAAATAAGAAATAAGAAATTTACAAAAGGCCTAAAAAGGGTTTTTATTAATACAATTGACAGAGGTCGGCCGCCCTCTGCTCCTACGTATCTCCTGGTAGAGAATCAAATCACACGTAGTTCTTGGGTAGAAATGTTGGTGTTTTTTATTAATATTTTTTAAAAAATGATTTTTGATAAATTGTAAAAAATAAGTGAGGAGAAATAATTAAGAGAAAACAAAGTAGGTTGCAAAATAGTAATAAATGGATGCGACTAATAACAGAGGGGCTGTATTATTAAACAAGGGGATGACTAATAAACAGCCCAGCTTTAGCTTAGCTAGCCCACGAATTTATGGGCCTTTTAGGGGAGGTGCATAACGAAATGGATGGGGTGTAAATAGGAGCCAGCATCTGATTTTTTTTTATTAAAACGACTAACTATAAAAGGGAGAGATAGGGTTTTGAAATCCTAATCCCTCATTTGTGACTTGCTGCGCCGCAGCAGCCTATAGAGGAGAGAGGGCGAAATATTCGGCGGTGATAGCGATCCGCGCATGAGGAGAAAATGCGACGAAGAGAGAGAGGGAAGGAGGTGCGACAGGAAGGGGAGAGGGACAATGACACATGTATCACTCTCAACCACATATATACAAATATAAAAGGAAGTCCTAAGTGTTTGTATATTATCTCTCTTCTTCCACTTCATTGTTCATGTCTAATTTCTAGATAATGGTTTCTATATTTACATCTATCGTTATTTTTGAGGAAATGACGTTATTTTACAAAAATAACAGAGATGTAAATATAGAAATTGTTGATCTTAATTAAAGCAATATGAAAGTATTCATCAAAAATAGTCAGAGATGTAAAATTAATATGTTTTATTATATCTTTGTTAGATGTAATGCCATCGGGTAAATCGTTAAAGAGAAGATAATTGCACAACAATTCCATATCTTTACCATTAAAAAGTTTGAAACTAATGGGGAGACTAAGTACACGAGGAGGCCGAAGGAAGAGTTGAAAGCTGAAAACCGAAGTGTTTCGTTTTTATGAAATGGGTAAAGTACGGGCCACAGGAAAAAAAAGGGTCAAATCTTTAATAGTAATAATACGTAGTATATCACGGGAATTGGTCCTATTCAATAATGTAGTAGGTCACGGGTATTGGTCCTATTATTGAGATTGGATCAACAGTATGTGATTGGATCAACAGTCTTTATATGGGTAATGTTGATAAGGTTGGATATTTAATCATATCTTGGATTGCGAACAATTATTTGAAGCTTATATTTACCTATAAATAAGAGTATATATATTATAGACGTATGTTATTCATACAGAAACATAAGAGTGAAAAACATTAGGTGATGATGGAAAACAATTAGATTGATGAATTTTTTTTTACAACCTTTTTTTTCGTCTGACAGATGATAAATGTTTTGTTTTTTAGATGAATTCAGACGATTCAGATAATGAAACCACACATCCTGGTGGTGATGACTCGGGATATGAACAATCTACAGAACGGGAAATTCTTTATCTATGGGCAGAGGTTGAACTTATGTACAGATATGAGAAAACACTATCTTCTATTGACATTAGAAGTGATACTACGGTATTTATCATTTATGTACATCTATATAAAGTGATTTAATATGCAGACTAATATTTTTTAGTTCAGTATGTATCTGCAGATTTCTGTTCCATAGCCCTACGTCGAGATACTTTGATTTTCGAAGTTATTGATGAAGAATACAGGAAGTGGTACTTTGATATTAGGCAAGATGAATTAGATAGAACACAGTACCGTTTGACCCGCGAGTGGATGCATTTCAAACAGATCAATAACTTTATTGAAGGGGAGACGATTGTATTTGGAGTGACTGGAGAACAATCTGACAGGATTTTTGTTCAACGAAAGGACAAAAACGGACCATGGTGTAACAACAATTTCTAAAATAATATTGCCTTGAATTTATGTCTTTTAATCATATGACTAACATAAAAGGTGGATATAATATTGTGTTTGTGATGATTAAATAAGTATTCATCAAAGTTATTCATACATTTTAATAAATGATATTTATTATTCATATACAAAGCAACATGCAGAGTATCCAAGCATCTAATCCAAACCGAAGGTACATAATCTTAATCAAAACATATAAAAAAATAATTTGTAAACTTAGCAGGTATCTCTACCCTAATTGCACCCCCTTCAATGAAATTAAATTTTTTCAAAATTGGTAGCCATCCTTCCAGCATTCCTTGACGCGAACTGTAAGAACTTTTAATGTGCAATTCTCCTTGATACGCATTTCCGTATGGATCAATTATTGTACAACCCACATCACCACCATCAGGATAAACGATGTTACAAAACTCCATAGGTAGATGCTGTATTTAAGTGTAAAAATATATTAAATAATTATAAACAACAAAAGCGAAGAGGTCAATATTGAAATTAACAGGAAAAGACGAATACATATATTGTAAACTATAACCAACATACCAGATAAACGGTGGAAATATCCTGAGGGATCAACTTTTTATGAAGAGTGAAAACTGAAATGGGATCGTGTCCCAAATACATAGAGTGGTCTAACGGTTCGAAGTTAATATCGTCTTCCCCACGAATCACAGGCTGTTGATCCAATCTCAAGATTCTGGGTGGACCATCAGAATAAAGACTTATTCTCATTCGATTTGAAACTTCTATAAGGAACCGATCGTGTCTCACAAGTATCATCTTCACCTTACCTCCATTACGAAGGTCATAGATATCAGCTAATCGATTCCAACCGTCTGTAAAGTAGCAATCAACGCTACTTTTCAACACGCGCACTTCAATCATGTTACCATGTTTATCATAGAGTTCAACAAACAATGGAAATGTCTTCATGTGTTCACTCGATATAAAATAAGGCATCTTGGCCTCGGTCTATAGGAAAGTAAAAACATGATAACAATTAATACTCAGGAGGCAAACAAAAAAAATTATTGAAAGAAATACATTTCGAAACCAGAATTAAGAAAAAAACTTACAGAATTAGGTAGATATTCAATTTCATGTTGCTCTAACTTAATAGCACTCGAGCAACAATAATTTCCGTTATTGTAGAAGGACAGCTGAGCAGACATTTAGTAGATCTGAGAGAAGTTAATAATAATTGATAGAAACAATTTAAAGATAGCAAGTTATTTATATAAATTAAATACTTAAAAAAAATAGTAAAACAAATATTGATCAGAACGAAGGATACCCCAATATGGGTGAGGTTCTCTTATATAAACATATTGAATGATAATAGTGTATAGTCGATGGTTGAATTAAAACTAAAACTATGCTGACCATCTATCAAGAGTAGGCCACATTAAATATTTTGTAAAGCAAAACATTTATTTAAACAAACACTAAAATACATGAACAACTCCACATAATATTATACTCACATGCATCATCTTATCTTACACGCATGCTTTCCAAATGGCACCAGGAGACAATGTTTATTTTCTACCCCCATCATCTTATCTTACATGTAACACACATTGTCAGTGATGAGTAACATGGCCACGCATTCTTGTTAAGTACTTTTCCATATACTCTACACGTCGCACACATTACCACCGATGAGCAACGTGGGTATTGGTAAGCAATTAAACCCATTAGTAGCCACGCATGCCTGCCAAATGTAGGTGACAGATCAAACCGACGCATTTAATTGAAGCAAAATTTTATATTTATCGTTCTATAAAATGAAGACACCAGTTGAAGACATTGTATATCACTACTCTTCTACCACTTTATTATATGTCTTCAAGGAAGTCCTAAGTGTGAAGGAAGTCATAAGTGTGTGTATATTATCTCTCTTCTTCTAATTCATTGTTCATGTCTAATTTCTAGATCATGTTTTCTATATTTACATCTCTGGCTATTTTTGAGGAAATGACATTATTTTACAAAAATAACAGAGATGTAAATATAGAAGTTGTTGATCTTAATTAAAACAATATGAAAGTATTCATCAAAAATAGTCAGAGATGTAAAAATTAATATGTTTTATTATATCTTTGTTAGATGTAATGCCATCGGGTAAATCGTTAAAGAGAAGATGGCTGCACAACAATTCCATATCTTTACCAATAGAAAGTCTGAAACTAATGGGGAGACACGTGCTGCTGCAAGATATATCTAGCCTGATAGACTCACAACATCTGTCCCAATTTCCAGTATCTATACAGAAGCACGTATATTTATTGGGAATGTTTTTGATCAGTACAGTGGTTTATTTTATACTTGGACGCATGGGAACAATAGGGAAAGTCCGTTTCTGAAAAATCGAGGAAGTCGGAAAATTATTCCGTTATCCAATAACATTTTGTCGGTTATCAATATGAGGCCGATCATAATATTTTTTCTCTATAACTACGGAAGTAGTAGTGAAGTAACAAAGATAAATGTAATGATGTAAAACATCTTGGAATATTATATATGGGAACAACAGGGAAAGTCCGTTTCTGAAAAATCGAGGAAGTCGGAAAATTATTCTGTTCTCCAATAACATTTTGTCGGTTATCAATATGAGGCCGATCATAATATTTTTTCTCTCTAACTACGGAAGTAGTAGTGAAGTAACAAAGATAGATGTAATGATATAAAACATCTTGGAATATTATATTATATTTAGATAGTTGAAGAATATATTATATATAGATTGTAAGTTTCAATGTGAATACTTGAAATTAGAATGATGATATACTATTTTTTTATTTGAAGAACTTTTGAAAAAATAAGTTTTAGTATTATTTTAATAGAAAATATTAGAGGAAATTTAAATACATAGGATTCAACATTTAGATAGACAGCAGCAACTTGATGTGGTGGGCTAGATATTAGAAGAAATTTAACAAAATTAATAAGAAGACAATTTAATAAGAAGACAAAATTAACAAAAATAGCATTGCAAACTAATTAAGTCAGTTTTATTTGACAAGAAAGAGTGCTCTTTGCACCACAAAATTAAATGTCCGAAAATTAAATCTACAGAATTCCAAAAGCATATATAGTGCATATAACAGCTAACTGAATGTATGAAAATTCTATTCATTTGAAGTGGCATATTTCAGATATGCAATTAGATCAGCACGATCCTGAGGCTTCTTAAGACCAGAAAATACCATCTTTGTCCCTGGAATATAATGCACGAGAGAGAGGATAAAAGAAATTGCAAATCAGGACATATTGTGATGGAAACAGATTTCAATGTTACCTTGCAATCTAACCTCAAATTAAAGTTCACCAGTATCCCACCCCGATCATAGTAGAAAAAGACTAAACCTCAAAACGAAATTGCATAAATAAGGTAGTACGAAATAGTTATTAAAAACCATTCAATACAGACATTTTTTTATGTCATCAATAAAAAAACACCAATATACCCATCTATTTCAGTACCTTTTTGGGGTTAAGCAAATAATCATACAAGGTTTTCTCCTACGATAGTCAACAAATAAAGCAAACATTATAGCCTTTAGAAAATATTGCATAATGATCACATTATTCAAGGAGCCAAAGAAAGGGGGCACAGGAAACTGAAAGCTAATATCACAACTGTTGAGAGTTGAGACTATTAAGTATTATCAGATATAAGAGGCATCCATGAATTATAGATTCACGGTTAGTTGGAAAAAATATCATCTCATATGACTTTACCGTCATGTGAAATCTCAATCTTCCGTTAAAAAATTGAGAGTGTTTGTTTCATTCTCAAAATATGTTCCGTGCAAATTAAACTTTTAAGCTCTACACAAAACATTTTAATCTACATAAATGTGCATGGAATATCTAAACAAAATGCATTATAGAAAGGTAAATTCTAAGTCCATTATCAGCTTCCAAAACATTAAGTTAAATTCTAACATAACCAATATAAAAAGGTAAATTCTAAGTTCATTAGTTAGAAAAAAACTTACCAAGACGATACTAACCAACAGCTATACCAAATTATGAAAGACCTCCGTATACACTACATTAGCGGTTGTATTTTTATCTTTATCGTCTTCTCCAGTGACTAAGATCTTCAAACCCTTTCTAGATGTAACTCTTTCTAGATGTAACTCTTGAAAGAGCCACGTATAACTGTCCATGTGAGAAAACAGGTTTTGGAAGATAAATTCCAACATACTTGAGAGACTGTCCCTGACTTTTGTTTATAGTCATTGCAAAGGATATCATTACTGGAAACTGTCTCCGCTGAAACTTAAAAGGAATTCGAGGATCAGACGGTGTTAATGATAGCCTCGGAATGTATACTTTTTGTCCAATATGACTACCAGATATCACCGTACCCTCAATAACAAATTTACCCATTCTGGTTACAATCAACCTAGTTCCGTTGCATAATCCCAATGATTGGTCAATATTTCTTAATAACATAATAGGTATACCAATCTTAAGTTGCAAACTGTGATTTGGGAGACCAGAAGCAATAATTGTATTTAAAAACTCTGGTGTATGTATAGTATCAGGAAAATCATATTCAGCACTCAATGAGATCGGACTGTCGAAGCTTAAATATGTTTTTTCTTCTCCTGGCATCAAAGATAGCATAAAATGATTAAGAACATCTACCAAATCATTGGTAGGAGCTAATATAGCTCGGTCTCTAAAGAAATCTGGATCAATCATGTTGGATAAGAACGATGGATATATAGCGTCAACAATAGTTTCAAGACCACTTCGGGACACCTTTAATAACAAATCATCGGGTACGTCGACAATCATGTTAAAGTCATCAACTACACCGACCACGCCGTTACCAATACCCAAAACCCAATCAGCAAACTGCTTCCTTTCAGCCACCTCGGCATTAGAATGACCGCTATTAAGCCTCATATTTGTTGAAAGAATTAGAAGTTCACAAAAATTCCAAAGGTAAGATGAATTAATAGAAGAATGAACTATTTCTTGTCTTGTTCCCTTAGGAATAACAGGTAAAATCTGTCTAAAATCTCCACCTAAAACAACTACCTTGCCACCAAACGGAATGTCAAGCGAACCATTGTTGGCAAATCTCATGATGTCTCTGAATGTTTTATCAACAGCTTCAAAACAATGTTTATGCGTCATAGGCGCTTCATCCCAAATAATAAGTTTAGCACGAATTATCAGTTGAGCTAAAGGACTTCCTTGATTAATGTTGCAAGTAGAAAATTCATCAACATTTAAAGGAATGCAAAAACGTGAATGCGCAGTCCTTCCACCAGGAATTAGAAGTGCAGCTATTCCACTCGAAGCAACAGTTAGAACAATATCACCCTCAGATCTTAATGCAGACGACAACGCCCTCCATATATATGTTTTCCCAGTTCCTCCATAACCATAAACAAAGAATAATCCAGGCTTACCGGATTTGACTCTATCTATAATAGTATCATATACATTTCGTTGTTCAAGAGTCATATTAGAGAGTAATCCAACATATTCCAACCCCAAAGCATGTCTATCATAGTTAAGCTCGTCAAAAACCAACCTATTCTGAGTGTTTGAAAGTAATGATGGATCTGGCTGTGGCATGGTAGAAAACTCAGCCAAACTCTTATTATTACTCTGTAAAATCTTTTCAATATCGGCCAGTGCGAAAGCTTGTAATTCTTTTGAAGATAAATATAAATCTATACGAACAAATAATATTTATCATATAACGATTTAAATATACTAAGGTATAAATAACAAAAACTTTAAAGTAAAAATATGAAGAACCTGGAAACTTTAATAGTCGCCTCTGTCTGTATAAAATGTCATCCGACAAATGCTTCCATGTACTTTCCCAGACATTTTCTGGCTTTGATAGTTGATTTGACATGAGTAACACAGCAAACAAATGTCGTAAAAAAGGTGGTGTTCCCCAAAAGCTTGCCTCATTAATGCCTTCAATGTATTCACGATCATCATCTAACAAACCTTGAGCATAGCAAGCTTCCTTAAAAGTTAAATGAACATCATCGTTGACTTTTCGGAGATCTTCAAAAGAAGTTGGTCCTCTAACATATGCAAGAAGCATTCTCAAATAATATTTTTCTCCACTGCCAGGTGGAACAAAATGAAGCCGACCAATTGAAAAACCTCTTTTACGCGGTATCCACTAACGTTCTGTATCCTTCCAAACAAACTTCGAAGGAAATTGAGCATACGTGAGAGTTTTAGCTTCCGAATATTTCTTGTTTGCATCCATCCACGCCAAAAACTTAGTAGTATGCGTACTATTTCTGATAAGCACATCCTCGATACTGTTGGTAGCATCATAAACAACATAGTGTTCATCAGGCAGATGAAAAGTCAAACGCTCAACTGATGGTTCTCTATAATGAATATCAAAACTGAATATCCTCCAAACAGCCTCACACGACGATAAATATCTACAGTCGTAATACATTTTAATTTCATCAACAACTGCACTCTCAGGATTATCCGTTGGATTGGTGTAAAAAGTCGTAGTAACCCGATCATGACCTTTGTTAACATACTTGAACAGATATTTAACAGACCGAGACTGATTGCACCATTCAACATTGATGTGAGCGTTAAACTTAAGAAGTAGGTCCTTATTGTATGGGACAACAAACCTGTTGTCTACTGCAAAATCACCCTTTTGAAAAGATACTCCATTATTTCTTCGCATGTAAAGAGGATACCCGTCAGCATCAATAGTCGTCTCAGCCACAAACTTTTTTGGAAAATGTTTAATGCATTTATTGTTTTGCATGCATGGCGACATTGGATGATCCATTCCACAAGGCCCATGTACCATCAAAGATGTCACAATATCAAAAAGCTCTGGATCCTTTTGTTTATCTGGGAGCTCAGCAGAAATAAATTTGTCAATATCATCAGCTAGAATAGATCTGTACTCAGCTGATAGGAATACCAAAATATGTGCATGGGGTAAACCTCTTTTCTGAAACTCGATAGTATAAATCACTGTAGATGAATGCAAAACAAAAAGGTACGTAATAAGGTTTAATAAAATGGATTAAATAAGTGGGAAAAGTAATTAAAAAATATGAAATTAAAGAAATACCTGATTTTACTTTGCCGAATATGTCTCCTTTTTTGATATCCTTAATGAGCTGATCAAGTTTTATTTTAAAAAGTCTGCAAGTCATATCTGGTCTATCTTGCGACATAAAGTTGTAAATATTGAAATACTCTACAAGTTCTGGCCACTTATGATTGCAGGTGAAAGTAATAAATAAATCTGGATAACCAGCCCAAGAACATATAGCCATCGCATCTAAGTAATTTTGAAACATATATCTAGCTCCGCCAACAAAAGACGAAGGTAGTATTATACGTTTACCTGTAGACGCAGAACTGGATTCACCTCTTAAAATAGCGTCAGTCAAGCCAGTATAGACATCAGCTCTCAAATCTTTTTGATGAAACCGAACCCACTGCAACCTGGTGGCTTCTATCATGCTGTACCCATCAACTAAGAACTGCTGAAATAGACGACGACCATACAACAAAAGACCTTTATCAGCAATTCTGTGTTGAATTCTATAAGCAAACCATTCCCTTAAAGTTATTTTCCCTCTTTTTATCGATGGAGCGCTGGAGTCACCACTGAATTCAATGTCTTCAACAAAACCGTCTTCACCCCAAGGAAATAATATAGGATACTGCATAGGTAAATATGCTGCACTTAACAAAGGAATACGCTGCAGATCACCAGATTGAGTCTGGACAATAACATCCCGATTAGAGTTGGCTGTATCAAAATCACCGACAATTAAGGCTGCAATTTCTGAAGCAGACGGTACATTATAACGTCTTCCATCACGTCCACGTTTACCAATAATACGCATTCTCATATTAGGAACACTGGAGGAAGACATGTGTTGTCTGAGCATTCGAAAGTTTTGAACACATGGATTGCAATCATCGAGAACATCTTTGAGAGCATCCACCAATGTTGCATTAGATGAAGATGCGTCATTCTTCATTCTATTAAAATAAGCCATATAAAAAATGTGCACAGATTGAAGGACAACAATTACAGAATTATAAAAGATGATATAAACACTACCTGACTACATCCATTCGGTTAGATATCTCATTCTGAGTGTCATATATGTAAAGTTGGGCAAATTTAGGCTGAGATCCAGACATTGGTAGCAGACTTCCAATTGAATGATAGTTTTCCCCATTAAGTATGAAAACCGGTGGTGCATTACCGGTATTTACAGATCGATCAATCTTACCACCGATTGAAGTAAATGAAAACATATTATTGAAAGATCTTATATTGTCAAGAAAATATTGGCTCCGAACATGTTGGTGATGGAATAACTGGTAAAATAATGGTGGAGGGTCTTTATAAGGAGGAATTTGAATTCGACCTCGAGTACAGCATCTGGTAAAAGTAGGCGAGTTGGACTTATAATATTTCTGGACCCTTTCATCAAACCACATAAGAGCACCACAGAAGTTGCAAGCATAACCTGGTTGTCCAACATTCCAATATCATTGAACGCGTTTGTCTAAAGATAAAGAAATTCACCTGTTATTGATGAATCGTAGAGGAAGATTAGATAGACAAATATATAATGAAAGAATAAACAAAAAACCTGCCCGACTTTTGTGTGTAACACTATTTGTTGCTTCACTTGTGTTGTTATCCGGCGGAGAAAAGCGTTTGTCTAAAGATAAAGAAATTCACCCGTTATTGATGAATCGTAGAGGAAGATTAGATAGACAAATATATAATGAAAGAATGAACAAAAAACCTGCCCGACTTTTGTGTGTAACACTATTTGTTGCTTCACTTGTGTTGTTATCCGGCGGAGAAAATGACAAGTCTGATAAAGCAAAGGATAAAATAAGTATGTAGGAAATCATGAAAAAATAAGGAGATTACACTGTAACACAATAACAAAGTATTATATATCGTACCATATACCAAGGCTCGTTTGTGTTGGTTGAACTAACATTAAGAGGCACACGGGAACCAACATGATGCAAAATATATTTGCCAGGCAAAAGACCTCTTCTATAAGGAGTAGATATTCTTGTAGGGGATGATGCTTTACTTTTTTTGCGAGAATGGCTGCTCATAATTGCAACACTAATGGAAAGACAGATGAAAAACGAAATTTTGGAGCGAGGATACGAGCATGATATGAGATATAGAGGCAACAAATAACCGATGCATATATATAGCTACACATAACAACCAAGATATTTAAGATATAGATATATATAAATATTTAGATATATATATATATATATATATAGATGGATATAGCCGTATATATATATGATTATCAATATATAGACAACTAAACATGTATTCGAATTAACTGAATTGAATCGAAAATAATTAACTATTAATATGTTAATATGTAAAATAATAATATGCGTACGTATGTGGTAAGAATTTAGATACACAAGATGGCTCAAACGAAGTGTAAGTCCATGGTGTCCGGAAACACTTGCGATAACTGAAGGAAGTCATACTTTATAAGAAAATACGGTATGAATAACTATTTTATTAAGCAAGGAAAAGCACCCAGAGGTAAATAAAAGGACAGACAAACACGATTTTTATTCGATAGAAACACAAGTACAACGTAAGACAACAATAAAGGACAAAAGATAGTAAACCAAACTGATACAAACAGATACAAAGTTACACGGAAAGAAAAAACTTTAAAACAAAAGACAACAGATTTATTGTAGCATCGATATCATTGCAGGTTCACAGATCGAAACGACACGATCAGCCATTTAGCTCGCGTTTAACAACAACCATCTCCTCAGATGTTGGAAGTGTAACAGGGATTCCATCAGCAACTTTCAGGTTCTTTGCTGGTGAATTTGGAGACAACTCAGCAGGATAGTTGTCGTCATAATTAGTAAGGTCTAGTGGACGCTTGGAAGACCCGGGTGTTGAGTCATTTTCAGCATCAATAGTGGCAACATCTTGGGGAGTAACTTCGTCGTTATCAAGAGACAGTGAGTCATTTTCAGCATCAATGGTGGCAACATCTTGGGGAATAACTGACTCGTTATCAAGAGACACAGCAGTCAACGCAGCGATTGGTTCGGACTCCATAGTAGGAAGCTGTAAGTAGGAAACAGTGCAAATCAGATACAAATACTAAATAAAGATGAATGCGGTAGAAGAATGCATAGCGTATTAAAACAGAAGGTTAAAGAATATGCATACCAAGGAGATGACATCAGGCAGATATGCACCGCAGGCCTTGGGTAGTAAATTTCCCTATAATACCTATCCTTAACCCGAATCACAAAAGTAGTTCGATCATGAACTGTAAGTTGCACCCACCCTCCAAAATGAAGACCATAATACCACCCCAAATTGTGCCACCCTCCATACATGCAAAGGTAACCCCTCCTATACCTAACAACCACTTGAAACTCAGTCCCAACCGGGTCACGTAGAACCATGCAACCGGGTATTGGATAAGTAAAGAAGCCAGCTAAAAAAGGGACAACCCCGAACTTCTACAAAATAAAAAACAACGCAGATATAAGCAACAAAAATAGGGAAGAAAGAAGATGAATAGGAAAAATAGGCACGCGTTAGGAAAACCAAACCGTAAGGGGATCATAGGCTACAATGGAAGTCTTCAAAAGGTCATCCATGGCTTGTAGTTAAGCAGGAAACGAACGGAAGTAGTCAAACAATACCATTTGTATGTATGTATATATAGCAGAAATGGCAGACCTGACAAGGCCATAATTTTTTGGAAGAAAAGATACGAAGGGCAGGTAAGAATAGTCTTGAAAATGTGAACAGTGTGTTAACACAAACGTGTGATGAAAAAATTAATCAGGCCACAACATAACTCACCATGATATTGACAGAAACAAAAACCAAAGCAGGAAAAAAGTAGATTTTAGAAGATATTAAAAGAATAGTACTGAATAGAGTATAATCACATCCATTGTCAGCATTAGGAACAGTGTAAAAATAGTACACGCGTAAAATAACCAATGCAAAAAGAAAACGGAACTGAAATAAATTTTGGGACATGTGTACTGATTTGGAAAACCATCAATTCAGATACAAGATTTTATAAATAAAGTGATATTAAACATTGACATGAAATTGGAAGATAATTGTCAACAAATAAAAAAATGGTAGAAAAGTGAAAGTCACAAAAAATCGTTGGGTCCAAAAGAGGATGACACGCCAAATTCTTCAAGACACCTCAATATTTAGTGAAACCCAGAAGCAACACATGTCAAAAGAAAATCACAGTGTACCAAAAAAACAAAGAAAATCATAGTAAAAAAAAGAATCCAAGAATAACTAAAACAAAAGAAAAAAATAGGACGTTATCATGTGAATACATTAATTCAATATCAATATTATTAACAAATGCATTAACACCCACGTCTGGCCCGGTGGTCGGACTACCCTGAGCTACGTAGTGGCGGTTGATCCCGTTTGCTCCCGGGTTCGATTTCCGTCAACGTTAATAAGTCGTGTTGACCAGCGAAATCATTGCCGCAAGTAGCGAGCGGAGATTAGTCTTTCGTTGAAAGCGTTGGGACACTCCGTGGGTAGCCAGCAATGGTCCTAAATAAAAAAAAATTATGTATTTAACATAACTGAATCATAGTGTACGTCAATAAAAACAAAGGAAGTCTTCTGTCACAAAATTATATTTCTTTTCATCAAATCGGTTACCGAGAGACAAACTTTGCATATTTGAACCGTTAATTTTTTTTAGTTATAAAGTACATCAAAACAATCTGCTTAGCATCTAACTTTACGTATTCTGACATGAAATTAATTTTTTTTTTACCAAACTGATTTTGGAAAAACGCACTTGGCATATTTGAACATCTAAATTTTTTTATAGACTATAAAGTATTCCAAAACTCAATGCTTAGCATCGCATTTTAGGTATTTTATCACGAAATTATTCTTTTACTTCACCAAAGTGGTTATTGAGAGACGAATGCGCGTATTTGAACAATTAAGTTTATTTTCTAAACGCTAAAATAAATCAAATATAAACGTATTTGGTCCATGAACAGACAACATTTGTAATATTTTAAAAACTTTTCCTTCTCATTGCATTACTATCTTTCTCTAGAAATAATATCTAGAGTTAAATTATTATGGATAACAGCTATAACCCCATTTTGTCAAAAAAAAAAACTGTAATCCCACTAATAATGTCTAAAAAACTATCCCTTCATTCACAAAGTATACATGCCAGGATAATTGTACCAAAAAATTAATTCCATTTTGTTTTAGATTTCGAGATGATCTTTTTTCATCAACAACAGTTAATTCCATTTTGTTTTCCAACGGGCATCTAGATTATTCTTTCCCTTTAACAATTCCAAGATTGAATGCTTGTCTTTCCAATGCCATGCGTCTCTTTCTATTTCCTCTTCTACTTCACCGATTCTTCATTCTCGACCCCGTCTTTCTCATGCATGGTTCATTACTTTCACCCACACTCATTTGTTGATCCATACGTGTTTGATCTGCGAAGAGCTGAAGATTGAGTCCTTTTGTTCTCGCTCTTGGTAGTTTTGCTTGTTTGTTAGCGATCTTGCTCTTGGCCCTTTGCTTTGCGTCATTCCTCTGTTTATTTTCATCTCCATAGTTAGATCTGCTCTGGTCTCATATTCAAGGTGTCATACCCCAATTTTGTCCGGCTTAGGTCAAAACCCTAATTTTCAATCAAAAATAAACCAAGTCTTAGCATTCATCCTAGAGGTTAGGAAGAGCATCATGCTTGCATCTTAGAAGTTTCAGAATGCATTTTAGGGTTAGAAAAGCATTGCATGGCATTTTAGAGCACTTTAGAGCATGTCTAGGGTTTCTAGGGTTTTTCCTAGTTCAAAGGGTATTTTGGTAATTTCGCCAAAAAGACTTATTTTCTCATCGTGCATGCATTTCTAGAGTTTTAGAGTCATCCAAAGGGTCTCAGGATCATTGTTAGAGTGGAAATGAAGTTTGGAGCAAAATTAGGGTTTTTGGGACCAAAAGGGCATTTTGGTCATTTCACTAAAATAAATAATTTCTCGGTAAAAACCATTATACATCTCTTGAGGAATTTATGTGAATCCAAGTGAGTATAGTTGTGTATTTTTGGCATGAAATTCGGTTTTTGAACAAAAGGGTAAAATGGTCATTTCCTTTGGAGTGGGGTCAACAAATCAATTTTGGGATTGGTGAGATCATAAAATTCAGAGCCCAATCATTGAATCATGGGACATGGCCCAAAATGGTAAGATTAATGAAGAATTATCTAGAAAAAAAATCAAGAAAAAGAAAGGATAATTAGAGAGGTAGTGGGAGACAAATAGTACAATGACAACTTGCAATTACTCTCTCTCTCTTATCCTTTGGCTGCGAATTCCAGCCCTTTTTTCCCCATTTTTGGTTTATTTTATTGATTGCAAATTGTGTTTAAATCATGGCCTTCCATTCAAGTGTTAAATGCAATCCTCACCCTTCATTTGAATTAAAATGGCACTCTTGTAATATGCTTCATGAGAAAATACATTTTTGTAATTAAACTTATCCTTCACTCACCTCCTTAAGCTACGCCCCTTAGCCCTCTCTCTCCTCACTTTGTGCTTTCTAATTGCCCATAATCCTGGTGATAAGTGATCTCAACCCTCCATCCAAAATCAAAACTCAATCCTAGAGCACATTAAAAGCACAAAGACTAAACTACCCTTAGACCTAGTTTCATCCTATAAATACTCCCTCATTCCCACACCTAGGATCCATCTTTTTTTGCTTCTCATTTGCCTCTCATTCTCCTACACAAAACCCTAGCACACCTCCTCTCCCTCTCCTCACCAAATTCGTAGCCCCTCCTCCCCTCTTCCATATATTTTCTTCAAAAATCAACCACCAATCCTCCATTTCTTGTTAGATCACCATCTTCCCTTCCATTCTCTTCAAGGTTGCATCATTAAATTGCTAGTAATTTTTTTGAGCTTATCACCTTCTTCATTTCATTGTAGTTTTGAGGTAATCCTTGAAGCTTTGCACCTCATATTTAATTTTCTTGCATAATCTCTCCTCTACTCCAAACTCCTTCTTGATTGTTGTTTGCTTTGAGGATCCATTTCAAACATTTTGACAAAGACTTAGGGAGCTTTGGGTGTTTGAGATGGATCCTTGGCCTTGAAGGAGTTATTCTTCTACTTGAATAATTTCCCTTGCATCTTTACATATTATGCACTAAATTTCATAAATAAATTGTTGTCTATGGGCTCTAGCATTTTCGCATATCATGAAAAATTAGGGTTGATATGACTTTGTTGCACTTCCTTGCTTAATCATATGAATCCTTGTAAAAAAATAGATCTATGTTGCTTTGTGTTAATTTTGTTGTTTTCTTTATTAAATAAAATGTGGATCTATGTTTCCTTTGGTTCCCATGCTTATAGATCTAAAAATATTTCTAAGTTGATTTTGTTGTTGTTCTTTGTTTAATGATGTTAAATCTTGTTATTAGTATTTCATTTTAGTGTTAAAAGTTACTTTTGTTGTTTGATGATTTAGCAATATGATTCCCACTAGTGCCTAGTGCACCTTGACCTAAGTGGTGAAGATTGCTAGAAATGACTCAATTTAGTGATGTGTTTATTTCATCTTTGCATTTTAATTTGCTTATTGTTCATTGTTGATGATAGGCAAGTTGATTCTCACTAGTGCCTAGTGCACTTTTCTCAAAGTGAGAGGATTGCTCTATGTGATTCAACTTATTTGTGTGTTTAATTAATCTTTGCATTTTCATTTGCTTATTGTAAATTGTTGATGATAGGCAAGTTGATTCTCACTAGTGCTTAGTGCACTTTTCCCAAAGTGAGAGGATTGCTCTATGTGATTCAACTTAGTTATGTGTTTATTTAATCTTGGCATTTTTAATTTGCTTATTGTTCATTGTTGATGATAGGCAAGTTGATTCTCACTAGTGCCTAGTGCACTTTTCTCAAAGTGAGAGGATTGCCCTACGTGATTCAACTTAGCTTTAGTGTTTATTTACTTGCTCTTATATTCTAATTTTATTATTGTCCATTATTGATGATAAATCATATGATTCCCACTTATGCCTAGTGCATCATATTCTAAGTGGTGAGGATGGTTTTAGATGATTCAACCTTCTCCTTTCAACTTCTTATTGAATAAAAGATGAGATAGTTAGGTTTATGGTTTAAGGTCCATGGGGTATTGCAAAGGATAGGTTACCCAAAACCTTGATGCTCCCTCCTCGTTGATTGTGTTATTTGCCTTTGGGTACTTATTCATGAATGCAAAGGATAGGCCTACCTTAGCCTTGATGCAATTTCTCCTTTTGTTCATGTTATTGAGAAATCGTTGCTCATATGTTCCTTAGTTTAATTAAGATCATTCTATGCCTATGATCAATTGCTTGCTTGTTTTTGATGCATTTTAAATGTCTTGATTCAATTATATGCCATTCCATCCATGTGTATGACCTCGTAATGAAGACGTAAGTCTACATGCATGTTGTAGCATAGAGTCATTAGGGTAAATACACCCCTTCCTACACACACACATTTGCTTTGAGAACTTCATCTTGCATCCTTGATAAGTGGATCTTTTGATCATATTGGCATGTTTAGTCTTAACTAATATTCAACATATGCATGATTCCGTGATTATTGAATGTGCTTGAACTTTGTAACCAATCATTGATAATAACTTCCCCCTTTTTCCAAAAATCTTTCAAACTCTTTGCCATTTAATGCGAGTTATTAGTGACTATCACTCAAAGCCTTGGCTTGTTTGATTGTCATGAACGCTATCAAGGGTTATTAGTAATGATCACTCAAAGCCTTTGCTTGCTTGACCATTATGAAAGCTCTTCCCCTTTCAAACCCTTTTCAAAAGAACACTTTCATTAGAACTACGTCGCTTTGATTCCCATTTGGGATACGTAGGAGCGAGTCACGTTCTCGTCAAGCGCAACAAATAAAAATCCTTTTCGCAACCCTAAACCAATCATTTTCACAAAACAAACCAAAAAGTCATTTTCAAACCCATTGTTATTAGTGACTATCACTCAAAGCCTTGGCTTGTTTGATTGTCATGAATACTATCCGGAGTCATTAGTAATGATCACTCAAAGCCTTTGCTTGCTTGATCATTATGAAAGCTCTTCCCCTTTTCAAACATTTTTAAAAATCAAAAAAATCAAGAACTACGTGTGATTTGATTCTCTACCAGGAGATACGTAGGACCAGAGGGCGGCCGACCTCTGTCAATTGCATTAATAAAAAACCTTTTTTTTCTCTTTTAATTCACTTTTCTCCTTTTTCTCAAAAAGTACAAAAATAAATAAGTGTTTATCGAGTCCCTTTTTTATTATTATTATTATAAGGGTAAAAACATTATTTTTGAATTAATAAACGTTTACACATTTAGTTAAAAGGTAACCTTCCTTAGGAAGGATGTCGTAGGGTGCTAATACCTTCCCTACGCATAAACGACTCCCGAGCCTAAATCTGGTCCGCGAGACCCCTTTTGTCCACTCAATAGGGATTTTCCAATGTTTGCCCTTAAACTAAAACTTTGGTGGCGGCTTCATTCGAGAACTTCGAAGAATCCCTCTTCCGGATTTTTCGGTCGCTACACAAGGTAAGATTTGCATCATTCTCATCTTGAAGCTCTTCGAGCGCCAGTCAATGTCTCATTCTTCAACTGAGACTTTTCCTTTTTCTCTCTTTGCTAAGCTGAGTTCTTAATCTCCCCCACACACTCATCTCCTTTAGTTGCATCATCATCTCCACCAGATCTACTCTTCCACACCCTGATGTTTATGATCATTGTGTCCATTTGACCCTAACAACATCACGACAATAACAGATTTATCGCATGCAAGGCTTCTTTTTTTTTTCTACTTTTTTAAAAACAATGGAAACATGATCATCCAGAGTTTGTTATTATCCATTTTAATGTGAGCAAAGAAATATTATCAGTTGATATTCAGATTTTTTTTTGTTGTATTACATTTGAGTAACTTATTTAACAATTATTTTGGTGATTTTATTTTCATCTATTGTTTCTCGGATTTAGTCTGCAGTTTAATTGTATTTTTTGCTCTCCCACACTTCTGGTTTTTACTGGGTATTGGAAGTATATGTACATTTCTGTTTTTATTTTGATTGTTGTATCCTCCTGTTATGTTTCATAGCAAATATGGGAAAAATCAGTGGTTGGGTAAGAGATGAAGCGCGTGGGGATGGTTTTTGCTGGATGTATTATACGACATTAAGTTTGCGAGATCTACTGACATTGCCATCGAAGTTTCGCGGGAAACCGCAACTGCAGAGTGACTGCAGAACGGTATTCGCAATAGTTATAAGATAAAAGGAACGTACGGATCAATTAAAAGAAGAGAAACAGTAGCCGCGTGAGAGGAGAAGACGCACAGTAGCGCCGGCATAGTGGAGGAGGAAGATTTGGTACCCGTTCTTGACACCGTGAGAGAGCTTTGGAGCAGAAAAAGGAGACTGGAGACTCAGAATAATAATTTCTCTAATTTCCGGGTTATTTTTATCTCTGTAATTCATGACTCTAATTTCTATTTTATTGTTCTTTATGATTTTGGATAGCTAAATCCTCTTCTAGGGTCTAGGTGGATCTTGCTTGATTAGAGACCTTTTTATGTTCTAATTTCTGGTTTGAATTCCTGTTTTTATTTTAGTTAATATTGTCCTATTGTTTTTATTACATGATTAGGATTAGTTACCATTTGCATGTTTATAATCAATTAGTTGATCAGCGACCGTACTGCAATTAGTTGGTGGACCTATAGGATAATTGGGGCTATAATTAGGGCATGACCAAACCATAATTTAGTCTTCCAATCATTCAACCTTTTTGCTCTTTATGCTTTTCCTGAATTTAAATTCTTGCATGACCAAACGTGGTTTAATTTAGGAAAAAGAATATTAATCGCGAATGACCAAACAGATTAATAGTTTTAGTAAAGGGATTGGTGATTAAGTAAAATAAGGGAATTCAGGTAGGATTAGACATAGGGGGAATCGAAGCTTGCAAGTGAAACTGTGATCCTAGGCCTCTCTCCATTGAATTACTTCTTGCGTTTTATTATTGTTATTTATTTACTTTTTATTTGTTCCATTACAATTCAAATATTTGTTCGTCTAAATAATAAATAATCTCGATTAGTTTGGTACTTGCTAATTAATCCCTGTGGACACGATAATCTTTTATACTACTTCTGCGGTAGAGTACATTTGCTCTAAGTGTGTTTTTAACGCACCAAGTTTTTGGCGCCGTTGCCGGGGATTAATTTAACAATATTAAGCGAAAGAGATTTTTATTGCTTTAGACAATTTTTTGCTTTAATTTTAAAATTTTTTTCTTTATTTTATCAAAAAAAATATATTAAAAAAAAGTTACTAATACTTTCCCAAGAGACCACTGCAAGTTACCTTGTTTTGCAGAGAAAAGTCTAAATCATGGTTAAAACTCTTGGAGACTACATTAGAGAGGCAGAGGCACACAGAAATTTAGAGAAGTCATATTGGTATATGTCTCAATGCCAGATTCAAATTCCTCCTCCTCCTTATGAAACTTATTCAGACTATTGGGATGACTATGAGCCACCTCCTTATTCCTCCCACTTGGATAATTATGAGTCACTACAAGTGCAAGGGCAAGAGGAGGAAAAGTCGGATGTCAATGAGGTCTTGCCAAATTTATGCAGCAGACAAATGAAAAATTTGAAAGCTTGAAGGGAGCCATGAACAACAAATTTGAAAGCTTGGAGGGTCAAATTGGAGCCATGAACAACGAATTTGGAAGCCTGGAGGGTCAAATCTCAACTCTCATTGCTTTGTTATCTCAAGAGGCCCAAGAAACTCCTTCACAAACTAAGTCTACCCAAAATGAAGAAGCTGAGCAATACAAAGAAAGTATTCCTTCGAGAGATGAATGTGTCTCTACGGAATATAATCTGGAGGAAGAAGCTCTCAAGAAAGATGAGGAGACTCCTACTAAAGGGAGTCAAATCAAAATAGTAGCTCCTACTGAATGGAGCATTTATGAGGACAGTGAGAAAGATCCCATGGTTCTGGATTTGGAGAAAGAGGAGAAAGCGCCCATTTTTGGGCAAATTGTTTTAACCATTGGTGATGCTGTGATTGAGGTTCACAGGGGAAAGGTAACTTTAAGGAGTGGTAAAGAAGATGATGTTATTAAAGCTTTAAATTCCAATGAAAATTTCTCTTCTTTAACTTCTCCTTATTTTGATGATGTGGTTGAAACTAACATTTTTTGTGAATTAAAGATGCAGGACCTTTTGGAAAAAAATCTTATTTTGCAGGATCCTAGCATAGTGGTGGATGAAGATAAAATAAAAATTACACCATCCTTTGAAGTTCATCCACCACGTGGAAAAAGAAAGAACAATGTGAACCACATGGTTAGAAAGTTAAGAAGGTGTACTGCGTTAGATGTAAAATTTGCTCTTGGAGAGCCACCTGATTAAGCACTAACTATCGTCAGGCTCACGACGTTAAACAAGCGCTTCGCAGGAGGCAACCTGTGTTTTATTTTCAGTTATTTTCATTTTCTTTTAATTTGTTTCATTTTGTTTTTAGGAATAAAGCTTAGACTGCAAGCTCTCTCAGGGAAGTCACTCTTACTCTCTCATTTATTTATTTTTGTGCCAATTTGATATTTTGCATTGAGGACCATGTTTTATGCTAGTGTGGGGGAGGAGAGTTTGACTTTGTCAATTCATCTCTATTAATGCATATACCCACTACATATGTTGATAGCATTTTTTTTGGCTAGTTTTGGATATGGAAACTGAAAAAAAAATAGAGATTTTGCCTTTAGGGGATCCCATAATCAATTTACTTGACAGACTTGTGCTTAATTGTAACTATGAGGTTGTCCTTAGGAAGCCGATAATTAGCATTTGTCTCTATTGAGTACTTTTTGTGAACTAGCTTCTAAATGTGAGATCTGAGCCTTCATAAGGGGACTGATACTAAATCATATATTTTTACCCCTTCTCTTTGTATGAGTGTGTTTCCCAATTTGCTACATTCTAGAATTTGTCTTTTGACCATTTCAAGGCGAAAATTGATTTGCATCATGTAAAAAGATTTGGGGAATTTAGGTATTTTTCTGGCCTCAGAGTTGTTTGTTGAATTTATCCATTAGTTGTCCCCTTTAAGCCTATTTGTTATATTTTTTCTTTGGTACCAAGATATAATTTTTTCTTTTTTTGTGGTAACCATTTGAAATTAAATTTGGAGCAACTATTGAAAGTTACAATTTTGTCCTGTATTTCAATTGTCTATCTCATCGGGACATAAAAACAAAATAAGAGTGGCGAATGTGGTTACAAGTACATTTTCCTCCTATGAAAAATATAAAAAAATGAAAAGTTGGAAAGAAAAAAAAAAGAGAACAAAGGAAAGCAAGAAGAAGGAAAAGGTAAATCAAAAGAATGAAAGAGCCAAAGGGCAAATCCAAAAAAAAAGAGACTACTGAAGAGCAAAAAGCAAAAAAAAAAAAAGAGTCGACTCAAGAGAAAAAGAAGAATGAAGAATGGAAGTGAAATTAATTTGGAGTTTAGACAAAATTGTAAAATAGATAGGAGCTCCATATTTGATTTCAAATGTTACTATGTGCTTGTTGTTTTTAATCATTTGATTATCCCTTTCTTCTTATTTCCTACCCTGCATGAATTCACCCTGGCTCGATTACGACCCATGAAACCCCATCTTTTGCATGCATGTGAACTATTTAGTGGAGATTTGGTCAAATTACAAGCTTATGGTAATGTGCATTTTGTGGAAACTTGAGTGTATATTTCCCTAGTCCCTAAACACTTAGAGAGAATGTGAGCGAGTGCCTTTGTTCACAAAAATGTATTCCTCAGAGACATGAGCCTCTAATTGGGCAATCTTTTGGCACCTCATATGTGTTATATTGTCTATTGTCTGTAATTGTGCTTCTAACTTTGGGTCTCTTATTTGGCTGTCTCTATTCCTTATTTGAAAATGTTGCTGAGCCAGAGAATTTGCTTGAGGACAAGCAAAAGTTAAGTGTGGGGGAGTTGATAAACTCTAAATAAGTGCATTTTTTAGAGATATTTTTGAGTCATTTTTAGAGTAGTTATTACGAATTAAATAAATAAGTGACTTACTTTACTCTTTATTTTTGCAGAAAATATAAAGTCCTAAATAATATATATATATATATATATATATATATATATATATTCATTTGGCAAAAGAAATGAAAGGCATGCAAAGCAAAAAAAGATAAATACAGTAATGGTCCAATCATCAAGAAGCAATGGAGTGGAGTTGGAATAAAGAAGAAGGGCTTGAATTAAGATAAGGCCCACGTGAAGAGAAAAGAATCCAGCCCGTGATTGGTTTTCAATGGATGCCAAGCACAACCCTATGAGATATCTATAAAAGGAACGTACGGATCAATTAAAAGAGGAGAAACAGTAGCCGCGTGAGAGGAGAAGACGCACAGTAGCGCCGACATAGTGGAGGAGGAAGATTTGGTACCCGTTCTTGACACCGTGAGAGAGCTTTGGAGCAGAAAAAGGAGACTGGAGACTCAGAATAATAATTTCTCTAATTTCCGGGTTATTTTTATCTCTGTAATTCATGACTCTAATTTCTATTTTATTGTTCTTTATGATTTTGGATAGCTAAATCCTCTTCTAGGGTCTAGGTGGATCTTGCTTGATTAGAGACCTTTTTATGTTCTAATTTCTGGTTTGAATTCCTGTTTTTATTTTAGTTAATACTGTCCTATTGTTTTTATCACATGATTAGGATTAGCTACCCTTTGCATGTTTATAATCAATTAGTTGATCAGCGACCGTACTGCAATTAGTTGGTGGACCTATAGGATAATTGGGGCTATAATTAGCGCATGACCAAACCATAATTTAGTCTTCCAATCATTCAACTTTTTTGCTCTTTATGCTTTTCCTGAATTTAAATTCTTGCATGACCAAACGAGGGTTAATTTAGGAAAAAGAATATTAATCGCGAATGACCAAACAGATTAATAGTTTTAGTAAAGGGATTGGTGATTAAGTAAAATAAGGGAATTCAGGTAGGATTAGACATAGGGGGAATCGAAGCTTGCAAGTGAAACCGTGATCCTAGGTCTCTCTCCATCGAATTAATTCTTGTGTTTTATTATTGTTATTTATTTACTTTTTATTTGTTCCATTACAATTCAAATATTTGTTCGTCTAAATAATAAATAATCTCGATTAGTTTGGTACTTGCTAATTAATCCCTGTGGACACGATAATCTTTTATACTACTTTTGCGGTAGAGTACACTTGCTCTAAGTGTGTTTTTAACGCAACACTGGGTGAAGCGCTGGGAAGGATAACAATTTGAATAAGGAAAGGACAACAGTTGACAATGGAGGAAGGACAATACTGGGGAGCAAAGGACAGCATCAAAGGAAAAATCCAAAGGACACCCTCAGCTAGGGCAGCAAGCAAGCTGCGCCCTTTCCCTCTTCCTTTTTTGAATTTTATTCCAATTTTTGTACTATTTTTGTCTATATGTGTAAAATGTTGATCATGTAATAATAAGAATTTTGGCTATTCAGCCTTTACCTGATTTTGTCTTACATTTTATTTATATTTTTTATATTTTATGATAATAAAGCAATATCAACAAAAAAACGAGTATCACAAAAAAACATCGCACGACGAGCGTTAAAGACACGCGCACGCGATTAAACGACACGCGGCACGACGAGAATAAAAACTTTTTTGGATTTTTGATAAATTAGACGGGCAAAATTAGGGTATGACAAGTCGTCTAGTGATATGCCCCGAGGGCTTCCCTTGATCATTTTCTCAGGCAATTATCTCTTAAAATCCTTGTCTAGTATTTTGATTTCTGAGGACCTGGTAATCTAGTATTTTGATTTCTGAGGACAATGTCTTTTTATTACTACAAATACAGTTGTCAAACTCTTATCAATCTACTTTAATGATGCTTACTTTTTATAAAAGTATTTTTTAATGAGAACCAGGCATATTAATAGCTAGATTCCATAGCTTGTAACCAAAAAAAATATTGCTAAGTAATGGAGAGATGAATCTAGAATTCTAAAGGCAAAATTATGCTTGGAGTCTTTTTAAGTTTTTTTAAAATTATAGATTCGTTCTTTTTTGATTTTTCTCATTCAAGTCTTTTATGTCTTCATTAATGTTTCAAATTGGTTCTCTATATTTCTGTTTATGTTTAAACTTTTTCCTTTATGTTTTTGCTTGTGTCTTAAATTGGTCCTTATAAACGAACACATGGAAGACCAATTGAAACATAAACAGAAACACGAAGAATTAATTTGACATAAATTTCAAATTTGTAACCTTTCTTGCAACAACGCCATGCGGTCTGCCACTGGACCCTTTGGGGGGTGACTCTAAGCAGTCGAAGATAGATACTTTCTTATCCGGGGATGCCTCCTGTTTGGGGACCCATACATACTTCTTTTTTCCTTTCCCTCGGCCACTTCCTGAAAAGGAGACCATATTAATGCTCATGCTGGGGAAATGATTAGTATCAATGCTCATCTCCTGCGTTCCCTTGTCGGCCATCTTGAACCTCCCTTTCTTTATAGCCTCTTGAATGGCTCGGCGGAAGATAATACAATTGGAAGTGGCATGACTGAATGAATTGTGTCACTTACAGTACTTCTTCCCTTTTATCTCTTCAGGGGGGGGATCTTATGGCCATCAAGGAGCTTAATCTGTTTGTCCTTGAGGAGATAATCAAATATTTGATCAGCCTTGGAGATGTCAAAGGAGTATTCCACTTTGTTTTCTGCTTCGTCCTTCTCCTTTCCTTTGGCAGGCTTAAGAGCAGGACAGAGGTATGCTTTGCCTTTGACTATCTCAGCCACCAGGATGTCTGCCGTGAAATCGGCTGATTCATCATAGTCTGAGTCATCGGCTGCATCCACTACTGATATCAATTGAGGCCCTCGACCCTTAGTAGCTTTCTTCCTTTCTCTTTCCTGTATGAATTGTTCAATTTGCACAGCCCTGGAAGCTAAACCACTGAGGTCACTACAAGCCTGTCCCACGAGCTTTTCCTTCAATTGCAGATGCATTCCAGAGATGGCCATGGAAGTAAGTTGAGATTCTGGAAATGGTACTGAGCACTTTCCGGCCATCTTTCTGAATCTTTCAATGAAGTTAGTCACTGCCTCGTCCACCTTCTGTCGTAAATTCATGAGATCGGCTGCGGTAACTTCAGGCTGTAGCCAATAAAATCTGTCATGGAAGCACCTTTCCATGTCTGCCCAGGTCTGTATAGAATCGGGTGGGAGAGAAGAATACCAAGAGAAGGCAGTTCTTGTCAGGGACAAAGGGAACAACTGCAACTTATGGAATTCATTCTGGTTTCCTTCCCCACACTGAATCGGCCGATGTGCTCCATAGTAGATTTACCATCATCCCCGGAGAATGTGGCAAAATCAGGGGTTTTGAATCCTCTGGGCAGAGGCACCAATCTATCTACCACTCGGGGTAAGCCTTCCTGTACACCGGTCTATCAAGCGGTTTCAGCTGAACGTCGAAGAACTTCTTAATAGTGTCAGCTATCAAATTAGGATCCAGGAGTTGGGACCCCGATGGTCTTTCAGGTGGAGGCGTTGGTCTCCACAGTGTATCTGGGGTACCTTGCGCCCTTGGCTGCGGTGGTACCTGAGGTGGAGCGTCTGTCCATGGCTGCCCAGGCACTACTTGGGCCAGGTTAACAAGGTCAGTTCCTGGTACAGATGTTTGCATGCCTCGGTGAGGTGGAAGTTGATTCCATGGCTGCTCGGCCGGAGCAACATTCATCTGTGTCTGTATATAGGAACCTGCCAGGTAGGTACTGAGTGCTCAGGGGTACGGCTGACTAGGAGGTAGGCTTGTCGAGTCAGGTGGGCTCTGGGCCCATGGCTGCCGACTCGGGCAATACCCACTGATCCTGTCATTCCCTGATTCCGGGGCGAAGGCTTGCCCCCCTGCGTAGGCCGGGTAGTTAGCCGCGGCAAAGCATCCATAGGATGGTCCTTGCGGCAAACCCACCGAGCCCACTGCCTCGGGCGGCCTTCGGGGCAATTGCACTTGTCCTTGCTGAAGAGAAGCCGTATTAGTGACATTGGCCAAAAACTGCCCCCCAGTGTTGGCAGTGGCAAAAGTACTGGGCTGAGGAATCACAGGAGAAGGGCATACCTGACGAGAGAACGCCTGCTGAGGCCCAGTCAAACTCCCATTCGGTGAACACTGATGCATACCTCCCATAAATGCATAGGAGGGTGCCTGCTGAGGTCCAACAGGGTTGGTGTATGGCAGGGACTAATGCGTGCCTCCCAGAGAAGTAGGATGTCCTCCCTGTATTTGGCCAGGGAAAATGGGGTTGGTAGGGCTGCTACCTTGTGTTGCCTGTCTGTGCTCCAATTCCTTGGCCTGTTGCACTTCATTGTGCACGATAGGTTTAACTATGTCAACCAATTGTTGGGACACTTGGTACATTATATCATGTATCCCCATGTCAATTTGTTGCCGAATGAATGAGGTGGTCATGACCACAGGCTCCTCCTCTTGGTGAGGCAGTTCATTTGATTCCGCAGTAACCATTGCCGAATGAATCGTCTGTTCACCTGTTCTAGTCCCACCGGGCGTGCCAATTTGTTGTTCCTTGGTTCAAACTTCTAGGTCCTAGTCGTGGTTTCGGCCAGGGGTTTGAGCAAGTTCTTCGATTCCTTTGTTCTTCAAGCGATTGCGTCAATGAGGGAACTCGGCTCATTGACTGTGGGTATCCTGACTCCTCTAGAAAGGGCCAGGTTAGGTGAGAGGGGACTGCGAGGGTTGGATTATACTACTGGCTAATGCATAAAAGATAAAGATAAAGTGCGATAAAAGCAGATAGATAAAATAAACGTAGAGTTTTTGATTGATTGATGTGTCTTTTCTGTACAATTACTCTCCTATTTATATACATAGCCCCTCGTCGGCCACTAACACAGCCAACATTTGCATATCGTTGGATCAGTCTAAGATCAACGACTATCATTGTTCCTAGACCCTAAGGAGGCGGAGTAACCACGCACGATCTCACTAGCACGGTTAGTTGGGTGAACTCCCTCACTCCGCTCTTCAAGGCTTCGCTCCTTCGCTTGATCTTCAACTGCTCCCACGTTCCATCTTCGTGCATGTCTCTTATGTGCCTTCCAAGTAAAACCGCCTTACCTCAGCCACTTGGTTCACTCAGCTAACCTTCGCCCTCAGACAGTAACTCAAGCACCCGAGCCTACCCTGGCCGTGGCACTCTATAGGCTGAGGCTGTACTCTCCCTCGGTCTCGCTCATTGCTCCTCGGGCTAACCCCTTGATAATTTTCTCAGGCAATTATCTCTTAAAATCCTTGTCTAGTGATCTGCCTCAGTACTCTAGCTCCACTACCTTCATCCAGTCATCGGCCTACGACCTAATTATTTTTGGGTGTTAATCTAGTATTTTGATTTTTGAGGACAATATCTTTTTATTACTACAAATACAGTTGTCAAACTCCTATCAAACTACTTTAATGATGATTACTTTTTATAAAAGTATTAATTAATGAGAACAAAGCATATTAATAGTTAGATCCCATAGCTTGTAACCAAAAAAAAATATTGCTAAGTAAAGGAGACATGAATCTAGAATTTTAAAGGCAAAATTATGCTTGGAGTCTTTTAAGTTTTTTTTAAAATTATAGATTCGTTCTTTTTTGATTTTTCTCATTTAAGTCTTTTATGTTTTCATTAATGTTTTAAATTGGTTCTCTATGTTTCTGTTTATGTCTGAACTTTTTCTTTTATGTTTTTTACTTGTGTCTTAAATTGGTCCTTATTAACGAACACATGGAAGACCAATTGAAACATAAACAGAAACGCGAAGAATTAATTTGACATAAATTTCAAATTTGAAACATAAACGAAAACTTAAAAGACTTAATCGAGAAAATAAAAACTTAAAAAATGAATCCTAATTTTTAAATAAACTTAAAGGAATTCAAGTGTAGTTTTACCAATTTTAAATTTTAAATTTACTAAATTGAAAAGCAAAAAAATCTTTAACCATGAATCTAGTCTAGAATTTTAAAATTAACTTTAAGGACTCAAACGCAATTTTAAATTAAGTAATGGAAGCAAGGTACAAAACATATAGGAGACAGCATTGGCGTCAGTGTTCCTTTTTTTTTTTGAGCTAAAGTAAAAACCCCTAAACCCTGTGAATGAAGAGGAAGAATAAGGGTGATGGGAATGGCGAAAAAAATGAAGAAAAAGGGGCGAAGTTGAAGGGAGCGGAAAGGTCAGCGTACTTCGCGAGGAGAGAGGCAGCGAAGGTATTGAGAACAGTTCTTGAAGGAGACGCCAAGCGCCGTGCACTTGCCTCCATCAAATCCCTCATATATCATCCCTCCGTTAGAAACAAGAAGGCCACCTTTGCTCTCATCTGTCAAACCCTAAAGCGTAACAACCACACTCACTCTCTTTATTATTCTTTCTAAAATATTCATCACATTCAAATGTGGTTATTTGCTTTCCCAGATCTTCCCATTATCAAAGATGTCTTGGAAACTGCTTCTATTCTCAACACCAAATGGAAGGTACTATAATATAAGTTCGTTAACTTTGATTTTTTCTCAATTGACATGTTTTGTAAAACAATTTTTTTAGTTATTATCTACCGTTGCTTTTGCAGAGGCAACAAGAATTGGTTTATATTATTGTCTATGATATCCTTTTCGGCCAGGTGAGGTGATTTTCTTTCAAAGTTAATTAAACTGTTTACTCAGCAGTAGAACTGGTGAATTTGGTACTGTAATGTGTAAATGAATCTGGAAGTTAATTACTGGCCACTTCTGAGGAAGTTGCAGAAGAAATTGAGATGGTTATCTAACTTAATTAGAGTACATTTTCTAGGGAGTGCCACTAGTTGGTGATGCAGAGAAGTACCTAATGCGCCACAAAGGCGCCCTACAGGCAACTCTGAAACAGCTTTTGTCACGGAAAAATGTGAAGACAGTTAAACAGTTGATTGCTCTGGATGAAGTTCCTGGTCAGTCTTCACATTTCCATATTAATATTTTGTGGATTTTGCACACTATAGGGTTGATGCTCTGCGATGCTGTGATTTCATGTCATATAGTTTGTGAACGATTCTTTTGAAATTTGATACATTTTCAAGGATGCGCTTTTGGAAGCTATTACTCTTTATTCATGTGAGTTTTTGGCTGGTGCTCTCTACTGTGATAATGACTAGAAGTTGTTCAATTTTTTTATGCAGACGTTTCTGTACCTCGTTGTGTTCGTGTGAATACACTTAAACTGGATGTTGATTCCGCCTTACTTGAACTTCGGAAGAAATATTCGGTATTTTTGCCAAGATATTTCTGATAATTGAGATCCTGTATTTTCACTTTTCTTGATGGAAATGAACTCATACAAGTCTCAAACTGTACTTCCTTGATTCAAACTGGTGCTCTGCATTTTGGCTGATGAGGATTATATTTTTGGTGTGTCAAACAGGTTCAAAAGGATGATTTACTGCCTGACTTGCTGATACTCCCTCCGGGAACTGATTTACACGATCATCCTCTTGTCAAGAACGGAAGCATCTTTATGCAAGTAGGAATCAATCCTCCTTTCTTCCTTTGATCTTTCAAAAAAGAAATAACAACTTATAGATACACGCTCTTATCTATATATAGGTCTAATGTGGTAAAAGTGAATATTTTCTGCTATTTGAGAAATATACTAACAGCAATTCTTGGTTCTTGTTATTCGGTACTTAGGGTAAGGCGAGTTGCATGGTGGCACCAGCTCTTAGCCCTGAACCAGGGTGGAAGGTGAGTTATTGCTACATTACACATGATCATATAAAGAAGTCTGACTTAAGATATGAATCTAATGGCTAGGTGTTCTCCACTTTAGCTCCTCATTACTCTTGTAAACATCATCTGTTGTTGTCTCATTTCCGATTTTTTTCCCTTCTGCTCTACATTGTGGGTTGCTACACGTTCCTTTTTTCTTCAAAAAAACACAACAAATAAGTAGTCTTAGAATTTGTACTTTAGGCCTAACTCAACCCCAAAACTATCTCAAGAGTTGAGGATTGCCCAAGCTTTATGAGGACTGCGTTGGTCATTTCTCTATTTTCTAGTTGATGTGTGATCTGAACATGTTAAAAGAAAACTAGGACTGGTATTGTAAGAGCACTTAGGAGAAAATCACCCATCTAGACAGGAACAGGGGTAAAACCAGTATATTTTATTCACTGCTGAAGATTTATTCTTGTTTATATGAACCTGTTCCTTAATTCCTTTTGAGATAACTAATCACCCTTTACGAAAGTAATATCAAATGTTGTGCTTTTAAGCTATTCTAAGGCATCTAGAAAGTAATATTGTTGGCATCTATTTCTTTCGTTAATGTGTTACCTTGAAATATTTTTTCGTATTTTATTTATTTATAATAACGAATCTTAGGGATAATTTACACTAATCTTAGACAGCAAAAAATGGCTCATATTTACATATGTATATTAATTGCGAGAAGTCAAGCAAGCAACTGCGTGGCATGCCTGCTTTATTATAATTGTTAAGCTATGAATTCTCAATTTATAGATTAAATTATAAAATATCATAGTTGGAAATCAAATTGAATGTTGGATCACGAGATTTTGTTTACATCCAGTCCTTACTAGTTGCGTACTTAAAATTTATTTCAAGGTTCTTGATGCATGTGCGGCACCAGGAAACAAAACTATCCACCTTGCTGCTCTAATGAAGAGAAAAGGTAGGATTATCGCATGTGAGCTGAACAAGGAAAGGATCAAGCGTTTGGAAGACACTATAAAGCTATCCGGGGCTTCTAGTATCCATTGTTGTGTTTTATAATCTCAGATGCTTTTCAACCAATAGTTAATTCTGCATTACAATTATCACCAACTTAGATTTTACTTAGTCACACACACTTAGTAGTTGTCAAGAAAGATCTCCTTTCTGCATACCATATCATACCATTATGCTTCCGGAGCAGAGGAGCTCACTATTGACTTTGACACCACTTCTTTAGTTAATTTTCAATTTGTGTTGCTATGGTTCAAACTTAACCCCAAGTTCAGCCATAAAAGTTCTCAATGAGGATTTCTTGAACATAAATCCCAAGGATCCTTCATATTCTAAGGTAACATATATTTCCTCTCTCTATTCGTACGCTGTTATGTTTAGTGGGGTTCTTACTTGAATGGCTAGTAACAGTTTGACTGATTTTTGGCTGTAGTTATCAATCTTTTTTATTAAATAAATACATCCATTGTTCTCTCTCTCTCTCTCTCTCTCTTTCTGTGTGGGTGTGTGGGTGTGTGTTATTACTTATTACTATTTCTGATCATTGATCACTTATTTTCTTGCTTTAGCCACTTTATCAATGTATTTTTGCATTGCAGTAAGGGACACAAGTGCTGGTGGATTCTGGCATTTTTTGTTGGTCATTTGTATGATATAATCTGCTGAATGCTTTTGGGTAACTTGGTTAGCTAGTTTTGTTTAAAGTCGTGTACATATTAAATAAAGAAATATTGTTTCCCATTCACATTTTCTCTAGCTGGATAAGTTAACACATTACTGAATAATCACAATGTTGTAAGGACTCTCTATACTTTTCAGAGTGTTCTATGATGGGATATTGGTTTTGTGAAAAATCATAAATGGAAGAAACGACTTATGCAGTGGTTTTTCATCACTTTGTCTACCAGATTACTTTGTTCGTTTTTGTGTCTCTAATTATTATCAGATTTATCATTACAGGTGAAAGCCATTCTTTTGGACCCTTCCTGCTCTGGTTCTGGTACTACTGCCTCTAGACTAGACCATCTGCTCCCATCTAAAGCAGCAGGTGATATTTAGTTATACCTGTTGTATTGTAGATTTTATCCATCTGGCTATCAACTTCTGTGCAAAGGACCTGCCTCTAAATGAGTTAAAATTTGCCATTGTATATTCAAAAAATGATAGTGAGATCTTAAAAATAAAACTTGATCATTATGGTACACAAATCAAATTCAAATAAATACCGGGACACGGATCAAACTTGCACAAAATATTTTCAGTTTAATGCAACTTAAATATAGTGATTTTCTTTTTAGTTTTTAACTTTCGATTGCATAGGCCAGGATATTGATATGGAAAGATTGAACAAGCTTGCAGCTTTTCAGAGAAAGGCTCTTCAGCACGCATTCCTTTGTGAGTTAGTTCATTTCTTCCTTTCCACTCTATTTTATTATCATGTTTCTAGCATGGTTATTAGTATTTCGATATATGCACGTCATAACTCAATTGGGATCAAATTTGAACCCTTACCCAATCAATACAATTCTTCTATAATGGACAAAATGGCAGCATGAATCTCGATTCCTTATTATGAATCTCAGTTTTCCCCTGAATTTTGTGATGCAGCCACTTTTTCTTTGTCAACTTTGTGTTGTCTCCTTATACTTGTTATCCTTCCTTATTATGAATCTCAGTTTTCCCCTGAATTTTGTGATGCAGCCACTTTTTCTTTGTCAACTTTGTGTTGTCTCCTTATACTTGTTATCCCCCCGCCTAAATGCTATATTTTTACAATTCATGTTGAGATTCTATTCACAACCTGGGAAACATTTGCGACTTGAATCTCGATATGTCTAGAAATTTAATAAATGGGGCATCCAACAACTTCATGTTTCTGTTTTTCTCCCATTACTACAAACGAGCTAGATATGAATAAGGTTTTAGCATATTTATTTCATATAATTTAGAGGTTCCTCAAACCACACGCTTGGCTTTGGGCATAGCCATAGAGTACTTATAATGAAAGAGTTGTTTCTTTGACAGTTCCAGCTGTTGAAAGAATTGTGTACAGTACATGTTCCATCAACCAAATTGAGAATGAAGATGTCGTCATATCTGTTCTGCCCTTAGCCGAGTCGCTTGGATTCCAACTATCAGAGCCCTTCCCCGAGTGGCAGTGTCGTGGCCTTCCTGTATTTGAAGGCTGTAAGTATTATTACATTCTCAGCTAATAGCAGTAACTGATCTATCTATCATACATCATTTTGGAAGATTTTGATGATGCTTGTTTTCTTATCTCACAGCTGAACACCTGATTCGGACGGATCCTGCCAAGCACGGCGAGGGTTTCTTCATTGCCTTGTTTGCCAGGAATGATGCCAACCATTTGATGAGGTCAAATAAATGTGATAACAAATGTCTCCACTGTTCCACTGGAAGTAGAAACGTGCGAAGGAAGAAACCTATGTTTATCCACACTAATCTGTTCAGAATGTGGTTTTATGGTCAAAGAAATTGGGGTAATAAAAGAACCGTGTAAGGCAATTATTTTCCCATTTTGGATGTCAGTGTAAAACCCCATTTAGAAATAAGATTAGAATGGCTTTGTATCCAGCTATTTTGCAAAAATTACCTGTGTGATCTTTAAATTATTTTCAATACTTTCATGATGTTTTCTTTAAGATGATGTTACGTTTTAGGGGTATGTAAAATGCATCCCAACCCACAAATCCATCACAACTAGATAGTTTTGGATTATACCCGACTCTGTTCCATGTGAAAAATAGACAGCTAAAATAGTCTCAAACAGTAATTCGGATTCGAGTGGGATGGGTATGAGTTGTTGACTCTTGGAATATCCAACCTGTGAATTGTGAATTGTGCAGCAAAGAAATAGGAATAAGGAGAAACAAATAATATAATATTTTTTACATTTACCAACTCCTCTGTCTATGATTTCATTTTGTATTAGTAACGATGTTATTATAAAAGTTTTACTTTTAATGTCTCTATTAAATTTTATTAACAGATCATATATAAAAACTATATTGTCTGTTCTTGTAAAAAATATATGTTGTTTTTACTTTTAAACAATCCAAAAATAGGTATTATTATTTTTAAAAAAATGTCATTGGTCCCACCGGTACGGATAACTTCTGCTACCATTGTGAAAACATCGTTGCTAGATAACATGTAATAAAAAATTGTTTTATTTTTAAAACTTGTATTTTTAAAAAATCCAGTCCCATTTTTTTAAAAAAAAAAAATCCATAATCTATTGGATTTGTTGAAATTTATAGATGGGTTAGAATCTCCAAAATTACGATATCAAAATCTGAAAGATGATTAGAGTTAGAATTTTAATGCTCACCTACTTCTTTTAATATGAGGATTGAGAACATAGCCAACAACAGTAAACAAAAATCGAAGAAAAGAGCAGAAATAAATCTCAACCGAGGGAACAAATTAGAATGCATATTAACTAAGGAAATTTATTTAAATTTAAATTCATATTAAAAGCATACATTACATCGCATGCGTCGCAATCAAAACGTACACAAGCAATCTATGCGTCGCAAACATGAAATTGGACGCTGTCACTCAAGCAATCTTAACCTCAATAGTCTTAGGCTTCTTAGGCTGAGGAGGAGGCAACTTATTAACAGTAACAGTCAGCACACCATCTTGACAAATAGCAGAGATGGCATTAGCATTTTCAGGAAGCACAAATTTGCGCATGAACTTACCAACCCTTCTCTCCATCCTCAAATATTTAGCACCATCTTTCTCTTCCTCCCTCTTCCTTTCACCACTTATCAGAAGCACGTTTTCGTCTTCCACCTGAACCTTAATGTCCCCAGACTTCAACCCCGGCATGTCCACCACGAACACGTAGGAATTCGGATACTCTTTCACGTCTGCAGCTGTTGCAGCCATTGCCTTTGCATCTCGAACATATGTGCGTGTTGGTGCATTCAAGTTCTTCTCTCCTGAATCATCTTGAAGGTCCATTATGTGATGGAGTGTGTTGAATAATGGAGAATCCAAACCCATTAGCCTGAAATCCATTGCCTTTTTTTTTGTAGATATGTTGTTTTGATATTTTTTGTTTTACACGGAGAGAGCGAGGAACTTTAATACGTATTTATAGGGGCGACGGAGGAAGATAATGGAACCTTCCAGAGATACATATGCGACTAGGAAGTTCCAGGAGGTTCGCTCGCATAACTCAATATTTCTAGTAGGCTCCAGAAGAGAATAAAAGAGTCATAACTTACGATCTACTTATTGTTTTTGGTCAATAAAGAATATTGGGCTGGATCAGAAAAAAAGGCCACAAGTAAAGATCGAAGCCCACATGCTCCTTAAACCCCAAAAAAAAAATGCTCCTTCACACTAAAGATGTTTTATAGACACCCCACTTTCATTTTTCTTTACGAAGCTCTGACGAAATGACAAAAAAAGATTACATACATACATCATCATACGATCACACTTGAGTTTGAATCTGGGTGACGATGTTTCCATATTGCTTTGAATCTGGGTGTTGATGTTTCCATATTGTTGAAATTACCGACACAACTAACAATAGAGACACCTCATTCTCATTACACACTTTAAGAAATAAATAAATATAAGAGAGAGGATGGATAGATGTGATAGCTAGGGTATGAACCCCAACACTCCAAAAATGGAAACGTATCGTATTCGATATGTATCCGATACAATACGCACCTGATACTTCCCGATACTTCTCAAATATACCTTCAATACATATCTTACCAACTAAAAATATAATTTTCACCTTGATATATATATTCGATATCTCTTACTATAAAGATGAAATTTGTTGACATATTCATAGTAGAAATAATATATTATACTAAGTGTGGGGATCGTACTGTACGTACGTACGTTGGGCATGTCGTATATTAATTGTTTAAAAATTCTAGTATCCCCATATATGTGTCATTTTGTATCCGCACGTACTAAGTATCCGAGCTTCTTAATTGGTAGATGATGTGATGAGAAAAAAAGATAAAAAATAATAAAAGAGAGGATTGGTGTTGATATTTTAGGATGCTCAAAAATCATAGTTGTGTCAATACATACTCTAGGACTTTTTTATTTTTATTTTTCATTGATTTATTTTAAATTAATTGAGTAACTGATTTCAGTTTCCAATTATTATGATTCATTTCTGCAATGTTTATTTCTCTATATAATATAGAACCCAATTGGAGAAGGAGTTACATTACACACGAAAAACACAGCATATGTATTTATATATGCATAGTACTATAGTAGTAACACATACAAAGAGTACAAGACATTACAGTAACATGTCATGCCACACTTTTACAGGAAAAGAAAAAGAAAATGCATTGCATGTGGTATATGATTATGATTATAATACGTATAACAGAAGGTGAAGTGGTTGGCACATTATATTGGGAAAATCAAGCCTGATGATCAATGCCATCACTATCAGAGGTACTGGTGCCTCAGACTGAGCCTGTACCTGGGCCTGGTATTGTGGTTGAGGCGAGCTGACCTCCTGAATGGTCTTGGGCTTCTTGGGCTCAGGGGGTGGCTTCTTACGTACAGCAAGAGTGAGCACCCCTCCAAGAGGCTTTGGCTTATGTTACTAAGCATTTTCCTTAGTAACTCTTACTAAACAAATAATAGTCATTGGATTTTCAAACTTTTAATGAAATTTAATCTAATGGTTAGTATTAAATAAGGGTATTGTTGTCACGGTTATTAGTTGTTTCAATTAAATTAAATAATTAAATTAAATTAACCATTATATCAGGCCCTATTTTTTAAGGACAGTTACAAAACTAAATTAGAATTTGTTTCCACGTTCTTCTCTTTCACGTTTCCTGTTTTTTTTTTCAAGTTCTTCTTCTTCACGTTCTTCTTCTCTTTTCCACGTTCTTCTTCTTCGCACGCCATTGCATCACCCAAAGGAAGTCGCAAAAACGCACTCACACAAGGAAATAGGCCGCGACGCACACCGTTGATGCAAAAACAGACACCGTTAAACCACGTCATTGAAGCACGCTCCTCCTTTACGCCATTGATGTCTCATTATGAAGCTTCTTCTTCTTCTTCTTCTCGTTTCCAGGCTGGTTTTGCTGCACTTAATCATTGTTATGCAAAACTGTGATTAGAGCAAAACTGTGGTTAGTGGAATCTAACCACAGTTATGCATATCTATGGTTAGTGACATCAAACCATTGGCATCTAACCACAGTTATGCATATATGTGGTTAGTGACCACTAACCATTGCTATGCACATTTGTGGTTAGTGACATCTAATCATTGGCATCTAACCACAATTATGCATATCTGTGGTTAGTGGCCACTATCCATTGCGATGCACATTTGTGGTTAGTGACTTCTAACCATTGTGGTACAAATCTGTGATTAATGAACAATTTTTTTTGTGTGAAAAAAAAATCACCCAGAATTTTTTTGATAAAAGATGAAACGAGAGGTGCTTAAGCAGGAACGAAAGAGAGATGAATTCGTTTCAAAAAATACGAGAGAGATGGAATGAAAGTTTGAAGCGTGATAGTAACGTTTTGAATTTGTTACCGTATTTGATGCGAAATTTTAGCCAAAAATAACTCCTAGAAAATAGGGATATTGATTAACCATATTTTTAATTATTAAATAAGTTACCTATATACAGCATTGTCTGGGAGTTCAAACTTTTTAAGGAACTTGCCATGCTTTCTCTCCATCCTAAGGTACTTAACACCTTCTTTCTGGTCCTTATCCTTATCCCTTCTCCTCTCTCCGCTCACCAACAGGGTTCCATCCTCCATCGCCACCTTTATCTGCTCCGATTTCAGCCCCGGCATGTCGACCACAAACTTGTAGGCATCCGGGTAATCCAGTATGTCCGCGTGTGTGCTAGCCATTGCCTTTGAGTCTCGAACGTAAGCTCGAGATGGTGCGTGGTGTGACTTCGTCTCTGTTTCATCTGAAAAGTCTATGTGGTCAAGGAGGAAATCCACTAGGCGAGGATCGAACCCAAGCCCCCTCAATTGCAAATCCATTCTCTGGTATGGTGTGTCTCTTTTGTCGTCTCTGATCAACTCTACATTAAACTAAGGAAACTGATCAGTGAAGGGAGAATGTTTTTGATTAATGAAGTTATATAGATAGATTAGAGGTGGAGGAGGTGCATTTGCGGTGGCATTGTTGAATGCAAAGATGTCTTTCGACGTGTCCATCGGAAGATGATGATTCAGCAGCTAACTTGGTGAGACATTACGTGGTTGCAGGATGCCATACTTCCACGTGCCTCTCTAGTCTCTCTTTTTAGGGATGATGTTTGGAAATTGAAACCAACCAAGATTTTAATTAACAGGAATGCTATTTAACCAAATTTTTCTAGACAAAAATAGACAAAAACAACATTACAACATCAATTAACCAAGTTTTTTAAGCCACTAACCAACCTACTTTTTCACAGTTTTTAGTCAATGGCCTAGAAAACTGTGAAAAAGTAGGTTGGTTAGTGGCTTAAAAAACTTGGTTAATTGATGTTGTAACGTGGTTTTTGTCTACTTTTGTCTAGAAAAATTTGGCTGAATAGCATTACTCTTTAATTAAACCCGATATATTTAAGTTCGGTCATGTTTTTTGTTCGGGCCAAATCAGAACAATCGAGTTTTCTCATGACTCGAACCAACTCGTATTAACAAGACTAATGTTATTCATCCAAAGTTTTCCAGCCAAAAATAGCCAAAAACCACGTTACAATACTAATTAACCAAGTTTTTTAATTTCTTAACCAACCTACTTTTTCACAGTTTTCTAGGCTATTGACTAAAAATTGTGAAAAAGTAGGTTGGTTAATTGCTTAAAAAACTTGGTTAATTAGTGTTGTAATGTGATTTTTGGCTATTTTTACCTGAAAAACTTTAGCTGAATAACATTACTCTATTAACAAATAGCAGTTTTGTAATTTTTTTTATCAAATATGGTTTTGTAATTTTAGAAGCACGATTTGGCGTAATTTTTAATTTTTAGAAATTATTTTAGCTATTTATAAGTGTTGAAATATTAAAAAAAATATTTTTTTTTAATACTTAACTAGTAAAATACTTGTGTATGCGCACGCGTAACATCGTGCTATTTTTACAAATTGGTTTCATTTTGAAATTGTAATATATAGTTATCAACTCGTAAATTGTAGATTATATTTGTAAATTGGTTATGTATCATTCTTTATTTTTGGCAAATATAAGAAAGGAATCTCGTTAAAATCTTCTGATAGGAAGAAAAAAGAGTATTTCCACTTAATTTTATTAAAAAAAAGGGAAAAAATAAAGAAGATAAAAGAGAGACCAATGTGGCTAGATCAATACCAAAACAAAGAAATGAAAATCCAGCAATAATAGGGAATCTAGTTGTTAGAGCGAAGGCCCTCTAAAACAGTCTATCCTAGAGAAAATATAAGACAATTCAATTTAAATGACTATTTACAATAGCCATATCAAAAAGAGACAGAGGTAGAATTTTCCTTTAAGCGAGTATTATATAGCCAACGATCAATTTATTTTTTTGATGCAATTTCTTCTTTTGGGTATTGGACACAACCGGTTCGAAATTATCATCTTGTACAACTATTTCTTGTGTATTGGTTGCCATAAGATCACCAACCTCTCGGCTAACACGTCACCCCAAAGCTTTCTTAACATTCACTTGTCAGATGCTACTATTGGATTAGAAATAGCAGCTGACTCAGAGGCATTTAGCGAACCTAGTCTAGGTGGTGGGAGGCTGGGTGAGGATGAGTCAACATCTTCTAACACATCACCCCAAAGCTTTCTAATATTCTCATGTTAGCTGCTATTACTGGATTAGAAATAGCAACAGACTCTGGGGTATTTAAGCAAATTATGTATCATTCAAATTATAATATTTAGATAATATAATTATTAGACAACTAATTAAAACGTAATTTAAATAAAAAATAAATTATATGATACCAAATATTCTAAAAATAAATTTGAATAGTAAAACTTATTTACCTGCTCTTAGTTAAATATTTTTATAGAATTTTTAAATCAAATAAAAAAATTGATAACATTTTATCAGTAATAAAATTATACCAAAAAATGCAACGCATCCTCATTGTAACTCAACAGCATAATATAAAAATAAATATTCTAAAGATTTAATGTTTTCTCATTTTGACACAAAAAAATAATCATTAATAAACATTAAAGTTATTCAAAAAACAAAATATAAATAACAATTATTTTGGCAATGTGTACCGTTCCAATATAGGGAATCAAAAATAATAAAAATGATGAAATTATAAAAATGGGTAAAACAAAGATTTTAGTAAGGAGTGTTTTGATTAAATAGATTGTAGAAGATATGAAACAGAGATTTTAGTTGTGAGTGTTTTTTTGTGGACTGAAGTGTTTTGATTAAATAAATAGTAAATAAATTTGAAAAGAGAAATAGAGAGAATATAGGGAAACAAAATTGTAAGGGAAGAGAAAAAGCATATTTTGCGGAATGTACAGTGGGCTCTAAAAAAAGAAAATACACGTGAATGTTTTTATTAATAGACAACTTTAGCCTCAAATGTGGTGATGTGACAATTTGTTTTTAAAATTTTTGATAGTGAGTTGTTTTATTAAGAGATAAAGAGATAGTAGATTAAAGAGATTGTACAGGTAGATATTTAAACAATATAATTATTAAACAACTAATTGAAAATCTATTTTAAATAAAAAATAAATTATACGGTACAAAATATTCTAAAAATAAATTTGAATAGTAAAACTAATTAATGTGATTTTGGTCAAATATCTTTATAGTATTTTAACTAAAATGAAATATTTTATAATATTTTATCTGTGTGTGTGTGTGTGTGAGAGAGAGAGAGAGAGAGAGAGAGAGAGAGAGAGAGTGAGATAGAAAAAGGGGAAAGGTTCGATTTTGTGCAAATAGAGAAATGAGAGAGTTAGGGGAAGAAAAATGAGGAGAAAAATATAAATAAAGAAAAGAAGAAAGGTTGAGAGAGAGAGAGAAAGTGTGTGTGTGTGTGTGTGTGTGTGTGTGTGAGAGAGAGAGAGAGAGAGAGAGAGAGAGAGTGAGTGAGAGAATGTGGGATAGAAAAAGGGGAGAGGTTCGAAAAGTTAGGAGTGAGACGTAATGAAACACGTGAAAAAGTTATTTATTTTGTCTTTTCAAGAGTCTTTTACAAATTTACCCCAATTATTAGAGATCTGGGTAGATTTAAGTTTTTGAGTAACCCAAATTGGTCGCTGACAACCACTACAAAAAAATTGTCCATTAGCGAGGGATTTTTCCCTCACTAAATGCCCGAAATCCGTCGCTAATTCCCATTAGCGAGGGAATTAGCGACGGAATCAGTCCCTCACTAAACTGCTCCTCGCTAGTGGTAATTAGCGAGAGAATTTGATTCTCTCGCTAATTAGCGAGGGAATATTCCGTCGCTAACTTTGACAGCCACGTTCTTTTTTATATTAGCCTATTTTTTATATAGTTATTATTATTATTATTATTAATATTATTATTGTTATTATTATTATTATTATTATTATTATTATTATTATTATTATTATTATTATTATTATTATTATGGTGTGGTGGTGGTGGTGGGGAAGGGTATTAGGGTAGAGAGAGAAGGAGAGAGAGAGAGAGAGAGAGAGAGAGAAATGAGCTATGTGGTGGTGGTGGTGGAAGAGTGTGAGAAGGTGGTGGTGTTGGTGTGGTGGTGGATAGGGGTGTCAAAATGGGCTTGACCCGCCGGGCCGGCCCGTTGGCCCACCCAAAAAAGGCGGGCAGGGCTAAGGTATTGTTGCCCGCCAGCCCGCTGGCCCGCATGCCCATCAATTCGCGGGCAGGGCATGAAGATTGCGCCCGCGTCCGTCAACGGGCCGGGTCGGGCCGCCCGTTTTGACATCCCTAGTGGTGGAAGAGAGAAGAAGAGTGTGAGAGGAGGTGGTGGTCTGGTGGTGGAAGAGTGAAAAGAGAAGAAGAGTGTGAGGAGAGAAGAAGAGAGGAGTGTGAGGAAAGTAGGAGAGAAGAGTGGCATGTGAGAGGATAAATAAGCTGAAAAGTCAGAAATTTAGCGAGGGAATTAGCGAGGGACTCACAATTCAGTCGCTAAACACCTGCACGAAGTCCTATCATCTAGAAGCTGTCAGAAATTAGCGAGGGACTTGAAAATCCGTCGCTAAACACCTGCACGAAGTCCTATCATCTAAAAGCTGTCAGAAATTAGCGAGGGACTGAAAAATCCGTCGCTAATTAGCGACGGACCTAAAAATTCTTCGCTAATGACAGAATTAGCGAGGGACTAAAAAAGCCCTCGCTAATTCCCTCTCTAATAAGCTTTTTTTTTTGTAGTGAACTTCCTCGCAGGATAAATTGGTCCCTGACAATTTTTTCGGGACACATTAGTCCCTAACAATTTCAAAACGGGACACGTTAGTCCCTCCATCCCTTCAACTATTAACAGCTCATCTAACGTCTCCTACGTGGCATGTTAAGTGTCACTGTGTCACGTTAAACGCCACGTAAGGCGTTTTTTTTTTGCCAGAGGTCCCTGGTGTTACAAATTTGAATTTTTTTAAAAAAGGGACAAATCAATCCCTACACGTTTTAGGAAAAATTGGTCCCTGCAGGTTGTCTTCAACCTCAAATATCTGGTTTCTCAAACCAGAAACCAGATTTAAGTATCTGGTTGTCTTCTGTTCTTCCATTTTCGTCCCTAATTTAAGAGGTGATTTACTTCTTTACTTATTTTGATTTGTTTACTAATCCACAAAAACATTAATTTTAGAGGAAAACTCTAATTTAAAAGTTGATTTACTGGTTTACTTATTTAGATTTGTGGTCCCTGTACGCGTTTCACATGATTTTGACTTGCTTAATGTTGTGTATTTTGTCCTTCTATGACTTGATTTTGAGGAAAACCCTAATTTAAGAGGTGATTTAGTTGTTTAATGTTTTGTATTTTGTCCTTTTGTATGACTTGATTTGTGGCCTCTCTATGCGTCCTCTCTCTCTCTCTCTCTCTCTCTCTCTCTCTCTCTCTCTCTCTCTCTCTCTCTCTCTCTCTCTCTCTCTCTCTCTCTCTCTCTCTCTCTCTCTCTCTGCATGAAAAATGGCTTCTGATTTGTGAAACCAGATATTTGAAGTTGAAGACAACCAATGATCAATTTGTCTCAAAATGCGCTGGGACTGATTTGTCCCTTTTTTTAAAAAATTCAAATTTGTAAAGCCAAAGACTAATTTGGCCAGAAATAATGTCTTACGTGGCGTTTAACGTGACACCGTGGCACTTAACGTGCCACGTAGGAAGCGTTAAGTGAGCTGTCAACGACTGAAGGGATCGAGGGACTAACGTGTCCCGTTTTGAAAACGTCAGAGACTAATGTGTCCCGAAAAAATTGCCAAGGACTAATTTGTCCCGCGAGAAAATTGTCAGAGACCAATTTGGATCTTTACTCTAAGTTTTTACTAATGTGTCCTTCAAATTTACCCCAAGACACATACCACCTCTCTATAGCCCATGTCCCAACATAAGCACAACTTATATACACAATAGGTGTATAGAGTTTTACAACTACTACCAATCACAAATCATGGAATGGTTGGTTACCAATTGACTAATTGGTGGTTATCAATTGACCAAGTAGGTAGCTCAGTTGGCGAGCTAAGAGATACCGAAGGAGTGCAAGAAGGAGGTCCCGGGTTCAAGCCCCGGAAACTAACAATTCCCCCACCCCCTAACATTGCCTATAAAAAAAAATTGACCAATTTCTCTTTGATGATGTGTCAAAATGTAATTGGTAGATAGAGTAATACATGCATACACCTATTGTGTATAGAGTAATACATGCATTACACTTCCATGTATTGCGAAGCCATTACATTTGATTTTGTTTTAACTAAGAGTTTAATTTCTATACACATATTGTGTATAGGCTTTTACAACCACCATCAATCACAATACATGGAGTGGTTGGTTACTAATTGACTAATTGGTGGTTACCAATTGACCAATTTCCTTTTAATGATGTGTCAGGCTGCTATTTGTAGATAATGTAAAAAGACCTATACACCTATTGTGTATATAAATTAAATTCTTTAACTTAAACTATTGATTAATTCATTTTAAGGGTATATCATTTACAATTTTTAACTTCAAATTTATTGCTTGTTATTTAAAAATTTGCAAGTCTCATTTTTCAATCGCGACTTCAATTGATTTTTGTTTTGTTTTTCATTCTCAATTAATGTGCATGTAAGTCTGACTTTTCATTTTTGATCAACTTCGATTGATTGTTGTTTCATTTTTTATTCACGATGTGCAAGTCTTATTTTTTTATTTGAGACTTCAATTGATTTTTAATTAAATATGTCACAAACCTCATTCGCCCGTACAAATTGGGTCAATATCATAATAATAGGCAGTTGGCACTCTAGTTGTGAATGCATGGGTTCGTGAATGAGACACATTGGCGAGCCAAAACCTCCATGCTCTCAAAGCAGATTCAATGGTTAACTCTACATGGGTTGCTGCTTAAGAGGGTCATACCCTACCAGGCTACCACGTCATTTTTAAATAATTCATCTGATTTTTGCTTTAATAGTGAATCCTAAAGAGCCCTAACCCTAGTGATTTTATAGCATATATATAAAGATATAGCAATGAAAAAAGATAAAACAATGATTTCTGTTTCTGTTGGAAGAAAAGAAACAGTTTGGTTTGTCCTTTTACACAATGAGTTGACGAGGGATAACTAGTTATTTATCCTACCCCTGCTCAATGATATATATAGAAATACAGGTGTTTTTTTTTATCCCCCCCTTAATCCCATATCCCCTTTTGCGCTAAATCCCCAAAATACCCTTAAATTTTTTTTTTTTTACAAATTTCCGAAAATACACATATTTTCGGAAGGCAGAAATATGGGTTTTCCGAAAATACCAGAAGCCATTTTGGCTTCTGGAAATACCTTTTTCTGAGGTATTTCCGGAAAACCCATATTTCTGCCTTCCGGAAATATGTGTATTTCCGGAAATTTGTAAAAAAAATTTTTTAAAATCGCGCAAAATAATTGTAACCGAACGTGAAATCAAATTACGCGGAATAATACAGTAAAAATACAAAAAATAATACAACTAAATGTTCAAAATCTGTAAAGCAGCCAACAGACTATCATAGACATGCTCAAGAATGCCGTCGACTCCATCGACTGACAAAAGACGGTCATAGGCATCCTGGACATGCGTAGCTGCTGTCATCCTGGACTCGAAGGGAAGTGGAACAACATCCTCAACAGCTACAGGTGAAGGCGGAGCCGGAGTTAGCCGGGGAATGGCCACCTGCAAGTACCATGGTAGGTACTCGTCATCACAAGCACTCTGGACGGGTGTCCGTCGACCGTTGTCCCTGAAAGCCCGCGCTGGGGACTGATAGAACATCAACTGCTGTACTATGAACTTCGTAGATGGACGTGGGCCCGAAATAGGTGGATCGGGAATCTGCTGGACATATCCAAACTGCCAAAGGACCCTGTCTGGCATATACGTCGGCATTTGTACGTCGAAACCAGAAGGACCGTCGCTGAGATCCTTCGTCGTTTCACTCCACCATCTCAGTAGTTTCTATCATGCATGTTTTCGTTTTGTTTGTTGTTACAATTTGTTATTTTAAATAAGACGTTTTTAATTAATCAAATAAATGTAGAAGGCAATTTTGAGGAATTTTCGGAAATACCTCAAATTTAGATAAATTCGGAAGGCAATTTTGAGGGATTTCCGGAAATACCTCAAATTTAGATAAATTCGGAAGTCTATTTTTTTGGGTTTCCGGAAATACCTCATTTTACGGTATTTACGGAATGTAAAATGTGTTCCGGAAATACCGTAAAATGGGGTATTTCCGAAAATCCAAAAAAATATGCTTACGAATTTATTTAAATTTGAGGTATTTCCGAAAATTTTATGGATTTCAGAGGTATTTTGGTCCGTTTGATCATTTAAGGGGGTTAGGGGTATAAGAGGGGGTTAAAAAAAACGCCCTAGAAATACAAGTTCATTGTTGTTCTCAAGGGCTAACAAACAATCCACCGAAAATAATTAAGGCAGCTATTTTTGTGTGTGTTTTAGGAGTGATTGGCACACATGATTTGGTTTATTGAAAATGGTTTTTTGGGTTATCAGCCCCTGGTTTTAGGACACCACAAGATTCAGGAGGCGCAAGTAATTTTGTATACCCATGCTGCCCCTGTTACGTTTATCATGTCCGATGTGTACATATATCCGTTTTCTGATTTTCTCTCCCTCCACCGCCGCCGCCCATTAGTATAGCTTCTCTCCCACTCATGTCCCGATACATATTCTACTCGTCATCAGAATTTAATTGATAATCTAGGATTCTTTTTTATATATTAAAATTTAATTTTTCGGTATACTTGTTTAGAAGTTGTCATTTGAATTTTGAGTTGTTGGAAACTTTTTGACTTTCTATTTTTAAAATTGTATAATTGAGTATAAAGTTTAACACATTGTTTAATTAAAATATATTTGTTTAGTTTTACATATCTTTGCAAATTAATTGTACCAAAAATTATCTTTGTAAATTAAATTCCCACTTTGGTAAAAAAAAATTAAATGTCCACTTTTATATAAGTTGACAATTTATCTCACTTATTCCCGAGGATAAACAAAAAATTTCAAAGTTCATAAAGAGTGGACTATGTTCGATGAGCCAACATTTTGACCTGCCTAAAGAGGGATAGATTGGCCTGGCCTATGTTATGTCTGCCAACAAACTCACCTAACTCAGTGCGCCAAGTTGATGGGCTATGTGTGAGTCGGGATGAGCCAACCTGTCGAGCCAAACACATTTTTTTTTTCCTATTTTCTCTATTCTTTAAAAGATTTCAAGTGAGGCCGTCTGTCTTTCGACCATTGTAGCTAATTTGGAGCCAAAATTTTAGTCTCCCCAACCACAAACGTGATTGGCAGGTTCAACACCCCAGATTAACAAGTTTCTAAATACAACTTAAATAGCACAAAGAGAATCAACACATTCACAAAAAGACGGAACAGATTCAAATTAAATAGACTAACATAATAATCAAAATAAATTAAATAGCGCTAACACAAATAAAAATTAATTAAATAACACTAACACAAGAAGATAGAAAAGCCTCTTTAAAATAAAATATGTGAGAGTGTGAGTGATTGTGTGGGTGAGGTGCATTAGAGTGGTGCAAAACTAGAGACTTTAGTGCAAAACTATTGACTTGGGTGCAAAATATATTTATCAGGGTGTGTAAAAACATTTTTATTACGGTATTGATACTAATTATATTTTTTCAGCTGGGTCAACCTAGGTTATTTGTCGTTACTATAAATGGGGAAGAGCTTGACTCGTTAAAAAATCCTTAATATGAATTTACATTAATTGACCAAAAATAAAACACAATCTATTAGTTACTTTTTTGGACAAATTTAGAAAATAAGGGAAGTAGGAGGAAAAATATAAAGGTTTTTTTTTACCCCCTCCTTATACCCCATACCCCCATAAATAATTCAGTTTAACCCAAAAATACCCCTCATTTTTACCAAAATCTGACAGACCCTACAAAAATTTGAGTTTCCCAGAATTATCTCATTTAAAGGTAATTCCGAAAATTTTATTCTCGTTTTTTCCGGAAAAACTGTAGTTCCGGAACAGTTATTTTGCTTCCGGAAACATCAAATTTTTGGTATTTCTGGAAACATTATTTTTTTAGTTTCCGGAAACACTGTATTTCCGCAAAGTTTATTTTTTTACCTTCCGGAAATACCATTTTTTACGTATTTCCGGATGTTTTAAAATGTCCCTTCCGGAATTACGTGTATTTTCTGTAATTCCGGAAGTTGTTTTTAAATTTGTTTTTTACTTTTTCGTTATTTTACAGATATGGCTACAGCTGACGGCAGACTTCCCTTTACTATAGATTTATCGGATGAGGTTACTACCTCAGAGGTACATATCTTCCTAAAGCGCTTCTTGTTTATTATTTGTTATAAGTTATTAATTTAGTTTACGATTATTTTGTAGCTTTTTCCTACTCAGGATAATCTCGTACGTTGGGCTAGCGATATCGGGAAAGTCAATGGAGTCATTGTTATTATTATTCGATCCGAGCACGGAGATTGGTAAAGGGGAGAAGAATAAGATCGTTTTGGGTTGCGAGAGACATGAGAGATATACTGCAGTAGATGTTGGGTGTTCTACTAGACACAAGACCTCAAAAAAGTATGGTTGTCCTTTTAGATTGAAAGCTAAACCACTCAATCATCCCAATTTTGATTGGAAGGTTAAAGTTATGTGTGGAAGTCACAATCATGAGCCTCATAAGACTTGGCTTGGAGCAGCAATCTTTGGTAAGTTTAACAAGGAGGAGCGGTCAGTTGTTGAGGAGCATTTGTTGTTGGGAGTGAAAGCCCAAAAAAGTCTAAAGGCAATAAAGAGGAGATTTGCCAACAACTTGAGTAAGATCTCTCAACTGTATAGAACTCGCAGCAAATTAACTCCGATCGGGCAGGAGAGGTAGTAGGACTGAGATGCAGGAGCTTATGAGACTGATCGAGTCTGAGCATTACTTGTGTTGGACCAGACGGTTTGAAGGAACTGATATTGATGAGGAGATCGTGTGGACACACCCTGAGAGTATGAAGTTATTGATGATATTTCCTAGTGTATTGATTATGGACTGCACCTTCAAGACCAACAAATATGCATTGCCTCTCTTGGAGATTGCTGGTGTCACTTGCACTGAGTTGACATGTTGGACATGCGAGCCATGATGGACAGTTATGACATGTTTAGACTTCGGAGTCCTTTAGAGTTGTACGTCGAAACCACATGGAACGTCGTTGAGATCCTTCACCGTTTAACTCCACCATCTCAGTAGTTTTAGACCTTGTTTTTGTTTTGTTTGTTGTTGTAATCTGTTATTTTCAGTCAATGTAGACGGTGTTTTTTAATTAATAAAATAAATGTTTAATTTTTTATTTTTGAATTCCGAAACACCATAATAAGGGATAAATCCGAAACTCAATTTATTGGGATTTTCGGAAATACCCTAAAATGAGATAAATCCGAAATAATTTTTTTTGGGATTTCCGGAATTACCTCATTTTAGTTTATTTCCGAATAATATGTGTTCCGGAATTACACTAAAATGAGGTAATTCCGGAAATCCCAAAAAAAATTGTTTCGGATTTATCTCATTTTAGGGTATTTATGGAAATCCCAATAAATTGAGTTTCGGATTTATAACTATTGACGTAATTCCGGAAATATTTTTGAAGTCAGGGGTAATATCGTCTGTTTTGGGAGGGGGGTATGGGGTAAAAAAAAAACAAATATAAATTATCAGATGTTCCAAAAGTTGTCGGGGCACCACTTGTGCAACAAATTTGTAAATGTTTCAAAATTTCCGTAATAGTAATTGATCCTACCATACTTTACCAATCTTTATCCGTTTTTACATGACATCAAATTATAATCCTAAACTTTGATACAAAAATAGAATAATGAGTTTCAGCAAACAAATAAACAATGAAAACTTGATTTTGTCTTAAGGTCATATTTGGGAAGGCCTTCATGACCCTGTGATTCACAATTTCACATAGGCCATAGCCATTGTCTACGCCCTTTGAAGAGCGTAAAGGCCAGAGCCCTATCCATCTCATCCTCAATTCATTTGAAACAATCAATCTAAAAAATGAAACACATGACAAGACTTGAAAAATAAGTAAAGAGCATAGCAATGTCTACAGTAACCTCAGAAGAGAAAAGAAAGAGTTTTATATACAAGGTCATTCATCATGTGAAGCAGACCATTCATTACAAACTAAACATTTAGAAAGTAAAAAAAAAGGATCCTAATTCTAATCCTAATCTTAATTCCTATGTACTAAACTAATAATTGTTGCTTAAGGTAGTATGAAGTCAATTCAATTTATCTTGACTCTTAGCAGACAACCTTTTCAAAAACTCATAAGTAGTGATCATAGTTGTTGCAGAGATGGACATTGAAGCCCACCTTGGCCCCAATCCTCTATAACAAGCAACCAAACCACCTTCACTAACCAAATTCCTAACAGTCTGAACAAAAGTTAATGGCCTCTTTCGTCCATTCTCCTCTGTATCCAAAACCTGCAACCTCGTTTTAATAGTATCAAGTGGCATTGTCACAATTGCAGATACCCCACTTGCCAAAACCGCACTCAACCCTTGAACACCCACCATTGCCCTCGAATCAGGTCTAAAATTGCCATTTCCCAAATTATTACCCTCCTCTTCCCTTTTACCCATATATGAACCAAAAGCACCCCAAATAAACCTATGAACCATAGAATAAGAAGTCCACCAAACAGCATTAGATGGTGCATAAGTAAGTATAGAAATCCCAAATCCTCTATAAAAACCTCTTGGTCCATCAGCATATAAAATTTTCCTAAAAACATCAAGGCCATTTTTGTAATTATCAGAATTAAGATTAGCAAGAATAGTGTTCCTGTTACCACCATTTCCTTGAACCATAAGTCTTTGAGTAACAACATCAATTGGTGTCCAAACTAATTGTGCAGCCATAGCAGAAGCAATTCCAGCAGAAGCATTAGCAACTGCAGTCGCTGTTGTATCTGAAAAACCTAATTCAAGAAAAGCAGTACCAACGTTTGTTTTTGTAACTTCTAAAGAAGCCATGTAAAGTGCACGAGCAGGGATTGTTCCCATTAAAGAAGTTCCAAAACCTTTGTAAAAACCTCTGAAACCTTCGTAACGCATGATTGCAGAAGACATGTTGATACAAGAGTATTGCGTTGAAGAAACTTGTTGGCGTGTTTTTAACACGACCATGGGATAAAGAGCGGCTGATACGCCGGAGAATAAAGCAGCGCCGAGGAAGAAGAACTTTGATTTGTCTAACATGTGCCAATCTATTTCGTTTGGGATGTGGATTTCTGAAGCTGAATCATCCTCGGTTGTGCTTAAACTCATATTCGCCATATCAAGATGAAAGATCGAAAATCACAATCAATTTAGAGGACGAGGGAGGGTCCACTAAAGTTATCCTTGTCCTTTTCTTTGTTAAGAGAAAGGACAATATATTTTGTTTGAAACAGGAAGAGATAGAAGAAATTGGGGAAGAAAGTGAGTGATGATGATGGGTACTTAAGACATAAAATAAAAGGAAGGAGTATTCGAGGGAGAGGAGAGGAAAAAGGGTGAGTTATTTTTTTTTTGCGTTTTTTTTTCTTGGGGGGAGAAATCTGAGTGAGGGAGTGGATCAGTATAAATGGATGAAACATTTGTAAGAAGAGAATATGGGTATTAATCTTACTGGAGATGTCATGGTGTTTTTTGTTTTCAGTTGTTCAACATTTTTTCTTGATGAAGCGAAAACCTAATGGCGGCAGGAAGCAAAAGGGAGTGAGAGAGAGAGAGAGAGAATTTTTCAGGGGGCGCTGTACTGAGGAGAAAGGACACGAAGCAGAGGCAGCGTGAGTGAGTGAGAGAGAAAAAAGGGGTAAAGATGGGAAAGAAAAATGGGTGGGTGGGGACAATGTTATTATGGATTTTCACGAGGTTTTTTTTGGATCAGGGCAATAGGCACGTGTCCGTTGCTATCTCGGTGGCTTTTAATTCTCTTCTTTTTATTTTAACCCGTTTTTCATTTCAATAGTAACATCAACTTGCTGCTTAAGGCTAAATTGATGGACCAAAATAAATTTTAAGAACTATTATTATTCATAGATTAGAGATTATATGAGAGAAATATTGATATTTATGAACTGAATTGAGAGTTTATTTTTATTAATTTAGAAAGTATTTTCGATACCACTTTTAAACGGGGGACATTCTCCTCTGGTGACGAAAAATGTTGCCCAGTGTACTGCTGGGCACCTGCTACACGAACGGTGATTAGTTATTGGTTGAAAGCTTTGGGATCGCTCCGCAGAGTACCAGCGACGGCCCCGAACCCAAAAAAAAACAGGGACATTCTTTTTATGAGATTTGGAGTAGAGCTATCAAAATAGGTTAGTTCAATTGAACTTACTCGAAAAAGCACATAGCTATCAAAATAGGCTAGTTCAAGTTAAATAGAATTACTCCCGGGAATACGATTACTAGGAATATAATGATAGGAATAATAATCCGAGGTATCTTCTAAAAAAATGTTTGGTAAATTTTTAAACATTCTTGGGAATAAGGTAGTTATAGAAATTAAATTTATTTTTAGAGTAAAGGCCCAAATTCGTCCCTGACAAATTTTTCGAGACACATTGGTCCATGACAATTCCAAAACGAGACACGTTAGTCCCTCCATCCATTTAACCGTTACCAGCACAGTAAACGTCTCTAATTGGGGATGGATTGCAATTAGAAATAGAGAGAATACAGGGAATATAGGGATTGGAATGAGAAATAGAGAGAATATAGGGAAACATATTTGTAAGGGAAGAGAAAAAGAATATTTTGCGGAATGTACAATGGGCCGTATTTTGATGGATTGCAAAAGGAGATTAAGGGTCAAGGAATTGGGGATTAGGGATTTGGAGGTAGAAGACGATGAATAGTAACAGAGGACTGATTCGTCCTTTTTTTAAATTGTCAGGGACTGATTCGTACCTTTTTAAAATCTAACGTGACAACGTGGCACTTAACGTGTCACGTAGGAGACGTTTACTGTGCTGGTAACGGTTAAATGGATGGAGGGACTAACGTGTCTGATTTTGGAATTGTCAGGGACCAATGTGTCTCGAAAAAATTGTCAGGGACGTTTACTCGTTTTTCATTCCGTCACTTTATACTAATACAGATTTGGAAAAAAACATCTTTGATAATAACAATGCCAATAATTCATACTGTAACTTTGATCACCCCATTAATCAAACTGAGGAAGATGTTGAAGATAACTGGGAAACTCCTCCAGAGTTAATGAGAATGATGGAACAAGAGGAAAAAGTGATTCAACCCCACGAAGAATCTACTGAGATAATAAACTTGGGCATAGAGGAAGATAAGAAAGAGGTTAAAATTGGCATCACAATGAAAGACAGTGAGGGAGAGAAACTGGTTAGGCTCTTGTTCGACTATGTTGACATCTTCGCATGGACATACCAAGACATGCCTGGATTGGACCCCAACATAGTCGAGCATAAGTTACCGGTAAAGCCCGAATGCCTGCCGGTAAAACAGAAGCTAAGAAGGATGAAGCCAGATATGTCACTGAAAATCAGAGATGAGGTCAAGAAGCAATTTGATGTTGGATTCTTAGCAGTAGCAAAATATCCTCAATGGGTAGCCAATATTGTCCCGGTTCCAAAGAAAGATGGGAAAGTTCGGATGTGTGTTGACTATCGGAATCTGAATAGACCCAGCCCTAAAGATGACTTTCCCTTGCCTCACATTGATGTCCTGGTAGATAGCACGACGCAACACCCTCTTTTCTCCTTCATGGACGGATATTCTGGATATAATCAAATCAAGATGGCCCCTGAAGACATGGAGAAAACCACCTTCATCACTCTTTGGGGCACCTTCTGCTACAAAGTAATGCCGTTCGGCCTAAAGAATGTTGGTGCAACATACCAGAGGGCGATGGTAACTTTATTCCATGATATGATGCATAAAGAAATAGAAGTCTACGTGGATGACATGATCGCAAAATCCAAGACTGAAGAAGAACATGTTGTTAATCTGCAAAAATTCTTTGAACGCCTAAGGAAGTTCAAACTCAGATTAAACCCCGCAAAATGTACTTTCGGTGTAATATCAGGAAAGCTGTTGGGGTTCATAGTCAGAGGGGAATATAAGTGGATCCAGCCAAAGTACAAGCAATATTGGAAATGCCAGCGCCTAAAACCAAAAGAGAAGTTCGTGGGTTCTTGGGAAGGCTGAACTACATCTCTAGATTCATATCCCAATTAACATCGACCTGCGAGCCTATTTTCAAGTTGCTGTGCAAGAACCAAGAAACAAAATGGAATGATAATGGCCAAGAAGCCTTTGAAAAGATCAAGAGGTACCTCTAAAATCCACCGATTCTGATGCCACCGGTGCAGGGCAGACCTCTCATTATGTACTTAACAGTGCTAGACAACTCAATGGGTTGCGTACTGGGGCAACATGATGAGTCCGAGAAAGAAGTTCACCGAGTGCGAGACAAGATACTCATTGTTGGAAAAAACGTGTTGTGCTTTGGCCTGGGCTGCACGTCGTCTGAGGCAGTATATGCTGAGCCACACGACTTGGTTGGCATCTAAAATGGATCCAATCAAGTACATTTTTGAAAAACCCGCACTCACGGGAAGAATTGCCTGATGGCAAATGCTACTATTCGAATACGACCTCTTGTATGTCACTCAGAAAGTAATCAAAGGCAGTGCCTTAGCTGAATACTTGGCACATCAGCCCATTGAGGATTACCAATCAATGTAGTGTGATTTCCCAGATGAAGATATAATGGCTTTATTCGGAGAAGGGAAATCTCCAGACAACGAAAGGTGGAGAATGTCATTCGATGGCGCTTCCAATTTGTATGGGCATGGGGTCGGAGCTGTATTGATTTCTCCTGATAACCGCTTCATACCATTTACTGCTAGACTGAGCTTCTATTGCACCAATAATATCGCAGAATATGAAGTGTGTGTCCTAGGCATGAAAGCGGCCCTTGAATGGAAAGTCAAAAGACTCGATGTATATATAAAAGGTGACTGGGAAACCAGGGATTCCAAATTGATTACTTATCGCGATCACATCCAAAAGATGATTGAACGGTTCGAGGAGATCACTTTCCACCATCTCCCTCGTGAAGACAATCAGTTGGCGGACGCTTTAGCGACGTTGTCATCAATGTTCAATATCAGTGACAACAAAAGTCTGACATTCGTCCGAATTCAGCATCGAGATCTACCGGCACATCATTGTGTGGCAATCGAAGAAGAGCCTGATAGTAAACCTTGGTATTACGATATCAAGCACGATATCTCAAGCAGAGAGTACCCTCCTGGTGCCACTGAGGATGATAAGAGAACACTTAGGAGGTTGTCAATGGGTTTCTTCCTAAACGGGGAGGTGCTTTACAAAAGGAATCATGATATGGTCCTCCTCAGATGTGTAGCAAAGGAAGAAGCAGAAAGAATTATGAAAGATGTCCATGAAGGCTCGTTCGGAACCCATTCTAACGGGCACACCATGGCAAGAAAAATCTTAAGGGCTGGCTACTACTGGTTGTCAATAGAGACCGACTGCTTTAACTACGTGAGAAAATGCCACAAGTGTCAAATCTATGCTGATAATATCCATGTGCCGCCTGCTTCTTTGAATGTCCTAACAGCACCATGGCCATTCTCAATGTGGGGAATGGATGTCATCGGTCCCATCGAACCTAAGGCATCAAACGGGCATCGCTTCATTCTTCTCGCTATTTTCACCAAATGGGTCGAGGCCGCTTCTTATGCCAGTGTAACAAAATCTGTGGTTGTCAAGTTCATAAAAAGAGATTTGATCTGCCGTTACGGTCTTCCAAATAATATCATCACGGATAATGGGACCAACCTAAACAACAAGATGATGAAAGAGTTGTGTGACGACTTCAAAATCCAACATCATAATTCCTCCCCATACCGTCCAAAGATGAATGGGACAGTCGAAGCGGCAAATAAGAACATAAAGAAAATTGTGCAAAAGATGGTGGTGACCTTCAGGGTCTGGCATGAAATATTGCCTTTCGCTTTGCATGGGTATCGGACCTCAGTTCGCACGTCAACAGGGGCAACCCCATTCTCACTAGTATATGGGATGGAAGCAGTTCTTCCCATAGAAGTTGAAATGCCCTCTCTGCAAGTGTTAATGGAAACAAAATTAGAAGAAGCAGAATGGACCAGTTGAACCTCATAGAGGAAAAAAGAGTGGTTGCTTTGTGTCATGGGCAGTTGTATCAGCAAAGAATGAAGAAAGCTTATGATAAGAAAGTTCGCCCTCGGCAGCTTCAAGAAGGAGATCTCGTGCTCAAGAAAATTTTGCCTATCCAAAAGGATTCCCGTGGGAAATGGATCCCTAACTATGAAGGACCTTATGTGGTAAAGAAAACATTCTCTGGAGGAGCCTTAATTCTCACGAAGATGGACGGTGAAGACCTCCCACTCCCAGAGAACTCAGATGCAGTTAAAAAGTACTATGCCTAAAGAAATATATGGAAAAAAGAGAAAGATGAGCCAAGCAAAAATAAGCTCGCTAGGTCGAAAACCCGAAAGGGCGGCCTAGGCAAAAATTAGAGCGACCCGATGGATTGAAAACTCTAAAGAGCAGTCCAGACAAAAATTAGGGTCAAAAAGTTGGACTTTGAACAAATGCAAAGGCAGTCAATACCTCCGAAAGTTGGATGATGAATGCTCAAGGTCATGTGCATGGGTGATTGGCATTGTTACCTCAAAGATACAAACAATCAAAATATCTGCTCTTTCCTTTTCTTCCTTCTTTTTGTAGTTTAAACTCTCAATGTAATTTTCAGCCAGTGTGACCTTCTGCGCACTCGGTTTCCATTTGGATATTAAACTCGTTCTTTTATTCTCTCATTTCCCTATTTGCTTTAAAATGATGTTTTGTGGTGAATGATACTAAATTGTGAAACATGTGCATGATCAAAAGCATTACAATCATTGCAAAATTTCTAAAAATCACAAAAAGGATATGATCTCTCATAAAATTGCAAAGAAGACTAATGCATAATCACTTCAAGCAACTAATCCCAATAACCTGCACTCCAGTACCACTACTTTGGGCAACCCCCATATCTCCCGTCGAGAATCCTGCGAGTCGATGAGATCAGCAAAAGAGTCAAGAAAGAGCAAAAGAGCAAAAAAGTCAAGAAAGAGCAAAAGAGCAAAAGAGCGAAAAGAATCAAAAAAAGAAAAAACCAAAAACAAAAACAAAAACAAAAAGAAAAATCATTCCACATTTTATTCATCATACCACCAGATACCGATCATTGCACATGCTTACACTGCATGCACGCGTCCATCATCCATTGCATACGTTCAAATATAGATATTTTTATCTGTTGAGATAAATTTAAATTGTAATGTCAGCACTGTGTCTGTGTCTAGCACCAGTCCTTTAGACCCCAGTGGTCCTTCAGAGCCCTAGCGCTCCTTCAGACCAATAATTGGTCCTTCAATCCAGATCGCACGTCGCGTTATCGAGCAACCGACGGATCATCCGACCCCAGGTCCTTCAGACTAGCTGTGTCCGCCTAAAAAAACACAGTGCACGTCCTTCGAGGTGAGAAAATCAGGTCAACGACCTGATCTTGACCCCATGGCCGCTCGAAAAAGGCCACCCCAAGCAGACCGTTTTACTAGTACAATTGCTAGTTCGCGCTCCATCAGACCCATTGGTCCATCAGGCTTAGGCATGCCCTTCAGACCCCGCCGGTCCTTCAGTTTAACTCCAATCAATGCGTCAAGCATCGACTGCGAATTAGACCATCAGAGCCCTAGTGCTCATTCGGATCCACGATGATCCCTATTTACTTCTGTTCTATGTAAACCCGGTTTTTTGTGAATTTCTCAAAAAATGTTTTGACAAAATTAGTGTCATTTTATCTTTATTTCTATTTTACTCGAGAAATTTGGAAGCCCTCCATATTTCCTAGTAAAATATAAATAAAGAGAGGCAGCTGTCATGCCCTAATTTTGTCCGAGTAATCGGAAATCCAAAAAAGGTTTTATGCTCGTTGTGTCACGCGCGTGTCCTGGGAACTCTCGTGCAATGTTTGTTTTGATGCTCATTTTATTTTATTTTTGCAGTTATTGTTATTATTTAGTCCATTGTTATTGGTGCAAAAAATAAATGAAGAAACTAAATAGTCAAAGGTTTTTTATTATATAATATAGTTTTTACACATATGAACCAAAAAAAGCAAACAACAAAAAATAGTACAAAAAACTAAAAATACAAAATTTCAAAAAAAAAAGAAGAAAAGGGGGTGCAGCAGCCGCTGCTAGCTGTCATTTGTCCTTTTGATTCTTCCTCAATTGCTGTGCTTTTTGTGCCCTAAATTTGCCCTAATTGCTGTTCTTTTTGACTTCTCACACTACAAGAATAAGCCTATATTGCCACCAATGTTTCCCACGGAGAACTGTCCGTCGCTAATTTGCGACGGATTTGCGACGAAGAGTGAGATTGGGAATTGGCGCTGAAAATCCCGCTCATAATTTGCGATGAAAAGGCATGTTGGTCAGTAATTTGCGATGGAAACATATGTTGGTCGCTAATTTGCGACGGAGTGTTAGTCGCAAGGCCGTCGCAAATGTCAATTATTATTTGTAGGCTTAAATAGTTATTACCCCCCAACAAATATTCCCATTATCCAGTTACCCCCCTACAAAAAAAACATTTAAAACAAACCTTGCAAAATGTAAGGTTATCCAGTTACCCCCTAACGTTAACTTTTCTGTTAAAAATGTAAAATTTAATATTATCCAGTTACCCTCATTCCACGTGTCACCATATTATTTGGCCTCTGTGACACGTGGCACTGACATGCCACGTCAGCTCCTATGTCACTAGTGCCACGTCAGCAACCAATGAATGACTGCCACATGGCACTAGTTATTACACTCAAAAATAAAGATTTTTGTGGCCAATAGGTGTTGAACTCGTGACCACTTAGTGATACCCAAACCTCCTAATCACTGAGCCACATTTGTATTTGGGATTATTAACTCACCTACAAATATATAATACATCATTGCCACTTAATTTAAAAAAAAACGCAGATCAGTGAGAACATGAAAAACTGATAAACGCAGAAAATTGGCAAAACGCAAATCAACTTAAATTTCATCATCATCAAACGAATTCATAAACATGAAAAACGCAGATCTTCCATAAATTTCATCATCATCAAACAAATTCATCAAACTTAAATTTCTTTTTCTTCTTTCCAAATCTGGGTTTCCAAACGAATTCATTCCCAATTTAAATTTCTTCTTCTTCTTTCCAAATCTGGGTTTCCAAAAAACGCAAATCTTCCATAACGTTTTCCAGAAACGATTTAAATTTCGTTTCCATATCCCAAATCATTTTCAAATCCCAAATCGTTTTTAATCCTTGATTTCGTTTTCAATCTGGATTTCGTTTTCAAATCCCAAATCGTTTTCAATCCTTGATTTCCTTTTCTACGGTTCTGCGTTTCTGGATTCTTGATGAGTTTGATTTCGTTGTTGTTGTTATTGTTCTGACTTTGGGGATGAATGCTTGATTCTGAATGCTAAGATTCCTCTTCCTTTTCGTTTGTAGAAGATGAAGAGCTTGAGTTTCTGGGTTTCCTGATTTTTTTTAATTTAAGTACAAATTATGTATTATATATTTGTAGGTGAGTAAATAATATTAAATAGTTATGTGGCTCAGTGGTTAGGAAGGGTCTGTGTCATTTGGGGGTCACGAGTTCATTTGGGGGTCACGAGTTCAACAGCCGTGTTAGTAATAACTATTTAAGCCTTATTTTTTTTTGCCGTGCTGGTAGCTGCAAGGTTAGAAATCGATTATCCCTAATTCGAAATATATAGTTTGCAGTACCGATTTTGTAAATGCGTAACTGCTTATATTGTTCTTTCCAGTACCGATGGTTGATATTTGCTTCGTGAGTTATAGCTACTGCTTGTAATTAGTTATTTCAATTTTCATCCTTCTTACCGGGCCACCGTCCTATTAAAATTTGTGGTAGTTGCAAGTATTTTCTGTTTCTTAAATAAACTTTTGCAAATTTTACCATAATGTGATATTGTTTACTTGTTTATGCATCTGAATTTTCCTTTCTTTTAAGTGCAGATCCTGGGACAAATGAAAATGGTTTGAGGCATATTATATTGCTCAGTCATCCCAAAGTTGGTAAATGAAAGAATATCCATTGTTTATATGTTGTTTTTATCATGTTTCCGGTCACACAGACATTTAATTTATTCTAATTTGTCTATCTAATTCTTAATGTCTTGGTTAAAGTTTGATATTGTTCGGTTAATAATGTTATACTACCTTGCTATAAAAAGTTGGGCCTTATTTTGACTATAAAAAGCATAAAAATAATATTTCATTAACTAAAATTAGCCCATTGCTAATCGTGTGCGCATGGGGGAATCGGAAGATTTGCACTGAACCAAATTATGTTGGTACCTGCTTGTGCGCGCAGGGGAGTCCCTTCTACTTGCTTGTAACTCCTGCTAAATTTTGTTTCAGTAATTGTTTCCCTTGAGCTGCTATATAAAGAAAGAGAAGAATCTTGCATTTTTGCAGAAAGGATTACCAGACAGCAACCATGGATGGTATGTAATCTCAGTGGCACTAATATTCTAATTCATTTTTATGTTAAGTTGTTTTGATTGAAGCCTTCATAGCCCCTTCAAATCAAAATTGAAAGGTTGAATTTTCGGAAGTAACATTTGATAAAGGAAGCAACAGCTAGGTAAAAGTGTTAATAAATTTGATGTTTGGGTTTCAGTTGATTCACAGCCAATGATGGAGGAAACAATTTTGGTTGGTGATGATCTAATGACCGGTCCTCCATCACTGGTAGTACCACAGGAGATTGCCTCCCATGTGCTCCAAGGTGTTGATCTATGTGTGTAAGTTTGTTAAAATGCTTGATTATTTATATATTTTCTATGAGACCTCATGGGGGTTATGCAATTGTGAAAGAAAAAAAACTAGTTGTCAAGAGTTTACTTTTGCCTCAATCACATTTACAATATCTGTATTGTATACTTAAGGTGTTATCAAATTTGGCACAAATAATCTTATTTTTGGGATGCATAACCCATTCACTTCCTTTCTCTCCTCTTATTTTGTCATCGATAATTGATTGAATTTTCTCTACTTTGCTCCTCTTCTTTTCAGACAGCATACTGAAATATATTGGTTTTGTGGGACTTTGATGAGAATTAATGGGAAAAGGGATTTTTTTCAATGAATTTCTTAATTTATTGATTCGTATACACAGAATTTCACTACTCATGCATGTATCACAAGAATCTAAGTCATTTACAGTTCATCACATGATACGAATCATTGACTTGCCAAATTGTATTGAAATGTCATAGTGTTTCACTATAACTTTATTGCTTTTTTTGTACATATCTATGCATGGTGCTTGATTCGATCATTTTTTTTTGTTTAGTTTAATATGAGCTGCTGTAAGACAGTGTTGATAAGCATGTCTAACTAATATTTTCCATTTCAGTCAGCATTTTATGAACAGAAAGAGTTTTTAATCTGGTTTTAGTCTCATAGGGGAAAGAATTTAAAGAAAGCTGATGCAAAAAGTCTTAGATATGCTCTTGCTTGCATGCCTAACTTGGAGGACCTGGATTTAAGTGTTGGGGTTGAAGGACTCAGGTCAATTGCATTTCACTTTTGTAGCTAATTGTCTATCATCAAATATACAGGAAGTTAACTCCCTGTTTTGTTGAAACATCTGAAACGTGCTCCCACATGACTTGTTTGAAATTTGAGAGTTGTGAGTTGTCCTTTGATGGAGTGAATCATCTCCTGCGTTCCCTAACTACCTTTAAAGGGCCATTGAAGTCTCTTTCTGTTGCTGACATTACCTTGGCAGGTTTGTGTTCACTCAACACTCATCACTCAATTCATCTCTCCATGTGTATAAATGCTTTCTGAGATTAGGCTTTTGTTTGCTTTCTGAAGAAGTCCAGAAATCTTCCATAGGCGCTAGAGCTACTGATTCTGCAAGAGTTATGAAGTTCACTAAGGTAATTTCCGGAACAATGGTTATATTAGGTATTTTAACTTCTATATTCTTGTATTACTTATTACTTATTGACTTCTGCCTCATTACTCCTAGAGGAATTATGATGCAAACCTTATAATTATTCCTTATAATTATTTAGTGTACTGATTCTGCAAGAGTTATGAAGTTCAGTAAGGAAGTTGTGCTTCAATAATATTTATTTAGTGTTCTGTTTCCCAATGGTAAATTAATGATGCAAACCTTATAATTATTCCTTATGTATCCTGTAGGCAAATTGTGTGAATTAGCTTGGAGTGGTGTTCCAGATTACATCTAACATTAACAGCTTAACTAACATGCTAACAGATCCATAACTATAGTTAGTTGCTAGAGTTAGTTAGTCAGTTATTACTTGTAACCAGGTGAGTGATCCAAAGTGGTTTATGTAAATTATCTTTAGGTTTATGTAAATTAGCTATATAGCTAATAGCTAATTGGCTTTTGTTTGAAAATATGTGTGTTAAGTCTACTTGTGTTTTTTTACTTGAAGGATGATATCAATTTGTTTGATTACAATGTCCCTCAACGAGTAAATGAGTTTGTCTCAGCCGCATTATCACAGGTATGAAACTTATTATTGTAAGATAGGTGATTGGTTCTTCTATAGACTGAAATTTGCTTTATTCAGATTGCATTTTTCAAATAAATATACAAAGGTTTCTAAGCAATATTACCATATAGAATTGCTGTGTTTGAAGTTCTGAGAAGCGAAAATAACAGTACTCAAAATGCACTGCTACTTAGTCATGTTTTGTGTCATTAAAATTGGAAAATGATTTGAGCCAACAACTCCACTGGCTGTCCTGTTTCAGGCCAATATAACACGCACAAATATATAACGTGGCATAAGTTAACATAAGTTAAATGATTTGAGCCAACAACTCCACTGGCTGTCCACAGGTTAAATTTCAACAATGTCCACTACTTAACGTAAGTTACTGTCCAGCATCAAAAGTTGACTTCTCAGATGGCAAAGATCTGGTGAGCAGCTATAACATCTATTTATGCATACTTTTTATTTTCAATTTTCGACGTGTCATAGTTTTTATTTTCAATTTAGTTCCTCAATAAACTAATCAATACTAATAGTTATATCTATCTTTTAAGTGCCTATGATCTGGGCCTGATATGTTTGGTTTCTCCAATCCTAAAGTGTCAAACTTATATATGTGTGCTGCTTCTCCAATTCTAATCTTTATGTTTATGCAGTTTCAGATAAAAATGGAGGAATTGATGTTGTTATCACAGACTTATTGCTAATTTTATTGCTAGGACTGGGGCAGCAGCATGACCATCAAGTAATTATATTGCTTCAAATAATGGTAAATGCAATATTCATATTTGATATGGTTTTGTGTCTCTTCTGTTACATCGTTGGATCATTGGTTTATCTAATTAATTGTTTTATTTGAGGACTTGCATATTTGAGTGGTCGAACCAAAACATGGTTAGAGTTGTCCCACCTCAAAAGCTATTTAATACAAGTAAATTGTAGTGTACTAGTGTCCTTATGATTGTCTCATGTATGGTTTCATTATATGCATGCTTTGTCTTAAGCAACTGTAAGTTATAGTTATGCTTGCAATTTACCTTGTACATTAAGCGAAATTATACTAGCACTTTTATATTGGTAATTTGATAATAAGTGCTTTGAAGTTGGCTCATTGACAGGCTCACAGGCATGGAGCATGAATTGTTTTAAAATGGGATGTAGAAAATATAATCGGTTTTCTTTTACTAGATGTTGTTGTTGGGGGGAATGTATTTTGAGTAGTAAGCTAGGAATTGTTCTGGAGTAGTACTTGTTATCTAATAGTCAGGCAGGCTTAATTCTAAGAGAAGTCGCAAAAGACGATAGTTTCTCTTTGATAATATATGTTTCATCTGAAATATGTTGCTTGTATGGGTGCCTTGGACATTTATAAAGGGTCTTCATTAAATATTTTTATAGAAAATTTAGATCCATGCTTATGAATTTCCTTACTATAAGGATGTTCATCAGTAGTGTCTTACACGAGGAAGGCATAAGATGAACTTGATACATGGTAATGGTATATTTTAAATGGGCAGAAAAAATGTTTTAAAATTCTCCAAGTGATAGTCCTTCACAGATATTTTTTTGCATACAATTTAGTGTTAGTTTTCACAGATATTTTTTTGCATACAATTTAGTGTTAGTTCCCCAGTAGGTTCTTATAAGTTATATGTCTATGTCTTGATCAAAGTGGAGCTTTCTTTTAAGATATTGTCTATGATCCAATCATTTCCCATACACACTATTCATCTTCTACGCACCAAGAAGGAAAGAAATTGCACATCTTGTTCTGTCATATTTGGTTGCAGTTTTGTCAATCTGAGAGTTTGTTTGCAGTTCTGAACAAATATAATTCTGAGTTTGTTATTGCAGGTGTTGCGTAGCCCAATAGCTATGGTTGATTTTTTACTCATTTTGTTTCTTGCAAATGAAACTACAGCATTAACTTGGAGTTTAGGTGGAGAAGTAGTAGTGAATGGTTTCTTAAAACTGGAGATTCCAGGTTGGCTTCATTATACGACAATTAGAGTGATTGCTGTTCTGCCTGCTCTTTATTGTGTCTGGAGTTCGGGAGCTGAAGGGATGTATCAGCTACTTATATTCACTCAGGTTTTGGTCATCTGTATATTTTATACTGGACAGCCAGGATAATACATTCTGTCAATTGAAATTCTTTGGAGACACTCAGAGAAATAATAAATATGTGATCATCACTGTTATATTTTTTTGTTCACTGATTTAGCATTTCATGGTGTTTTATAGAAGACCGTACTTGTCAACGTGCCTATGCTATTTGTGTGTTTATTGTTTTTGTTCACTTATATAATTAATTATTTGCTGAGCTACATTTTTTATTGTTTTTGTTCACTTATATAATTAATTATTTGTGTCAGTTGTTTATTGTTTTTGTTCACTTATATAATTAATTATTGTTTTTGTTCACTTATATAATTAATTAGATATAATTATTAAATAGTATTTTGGAGGTATAATTTAATTTTTTTTTTATTTTTTTTAAATTTTCGACGGATTTGCGACGGCTTTGCGACGAAAAGTTGTCAGAGGGACGACTTTGCCACGGAAATATGCGACGGATTTGCGACAGATTATTTGTGACCGGGAGTTTCGTCGCAAACGCTTTGCAACGAGCTGTTTTGCAACGACTCTTTGTTCGTCGCAACTTTCGTCGCAAATGAGCGATTTTCTTGTAGTGAGCACCTCATCAACCTGCCTATAAATACCAAACAGTAGCACAATTAGAGGAGGCACACAGTCACAGAAATATACACAGAATACAGTGACTGAGATACAGAAATTCAGAGAGAGTGACTGAAATATACAAAAAATACGTACACACACAGAAAATTAGACGAAAATTCAAAGAAATTCAGAACAAAAAGATTAGGGTTTTCACACTGAAACCCTAATCACAAAGCAATAAAAATCCAGAGGCAGGAGCAGTCAATAGCAGCAGGGGCACTAAAAGGAAAGGCAGCAGCAAGCAGAGCAAAATAAGAAGAGAAGTTCAAAAGCTGGAATATAGGTTGGTGTTCCTTTTATTCTTTTTTTTTTATACGAAATACAAAAACATGTAAAGGTAGGTGTTTAATCTGTAATGCTCTAGTTTTTAGATGTTCATATACTAAATAATCATGTCAAGTTTGTTTTTAGTATCCTCTTAGTAATATGTATGTATATATTCGTCTTTTGTATAGATTATGGTTAAAAAAATTGGAATAAGTTCAGTTGTGAAAATATAGGGTTCAAAATCAGTGTTCAAAATAAAACGAAATTAGAAAAATTAGGGTTTTAGTTAGTAAAAATCAGAATTAGTTTTGTTGTTTAGAAAAATGGAAATAGATTAGAGGATTAGGGTTTTGTTAATCTGTTTTAGAAAAAGAAATTAGGCAAAGGTTTAGTTAAATTAGGGTTTAGAGTTCTTTTTAAGTAATTAATTAAAAAACGAGAAATCGAAAGATTAAGAAAAAAGCACATGAAAAAGTACGAAGGAACAGAGTAGGAGAGAAGAGAAAAAAAAATAAAAAAAATAAGAACCGAAGCCATACCTGTAGTTTCGGTCTACAGTTCCGGCCACCGTAGACGGTGGCCGTTCGTCCTCCACGAGAATGTCATTGTCGCTGTCGTCCTCATTGTCACACTGATGTTCCTCCGCCTCTGTTGCTTTCGTCGTCGTGTGATGTTCATTAACGACGTGGCCGTTGTGCGACATTCGTTAACGTCGTGGCCGTCGTGCTCCCATCACTTTCGCGTCATCTCTTCGTTCGCACTGGTCAACCACCACCATCACACTGTTGCCATCGTCGTCGTTTCCCCCTCCGGTGCGGCCATGCTTGGCCACGAACCCCCATTCCTCAACCCTCGCCGTCACGCCCTTCTCTCTCTCTTCGCGTGAATCTCTCTTCTCCTTCTCCGGCGGAAATCACGCCCCTCTCTCCACAAATTTCGTTCTCTCTCTCTCTCTCCTCTCTGTTGTGCGGCGCAAATAAAGGAGAATGGGAAATTAGGGTTCCCATCTCTAAATAGGGTATTTTTTTTATTCAATTTTATTATTTTATTTTTATATCAGATTACTAATCACACACACCGATTTTATTAATACAGTGCCCTCACTTAAGCCCAGTTCGCAGAACATGTAAAACTGGGTTGTTTGATACTCACACCCCTCATTTTAATCATCACGCCCCCACAAAAGCCCACAATTTCGCAAGCCTGCTCACCACTAAAACGAAGTGGGCTTGCTATCTGCCCCCCATTTTTAAAATACAACCCCCGGTTCCTTTTCACACTTCTTTTTAAATATGCACCCCCTTTTCCTTTCTGTTTTTAAATTTCTTTTCTACAAATAAACATTTTCTTTCACAAACCTATTTTTTCCCAAACATAAAAGTAGGTTGTTATTAATGGTCACTCTGAGTTTAACTTGTTTGATCGTCAATAACAACTATATTTTTCAAATAGGCCATGAGTAACGACCACTCTGAGTTTTACTTGTTTGGTCATTACGAATACGTATCCCAATTTCAAAATACCAAAAAAACACCCACACACAAACTTTTTCTACCCAAGAACTACATAGTTTTGATTTCTCCATCGCACCTGCAGATACGTAGGAGCAGGGCCCCACTCCTGTCAAGCGCAAAAAACTAAAATTTTTATTAAGTTTTCTTTTTCAATTTTGCAAATAATAAAGAGGGTAAATTAGAGTGTTTTCTTTTAATTAACTTTTTTCTACACATTAAATTAAATGGTAACATTTCTTTTGAAAGGATGTTGTGGGGTGCTAATACCTTCCCCACACATAATCGACCCCCGAACCCAAAATAAAAGTTTTTTCAATGTTTTTTTATTTAATAAATATTGATGGCGGCTTCATTTTCAAAAATGACGAAGAATCCCTCCTTTCCGGATCTTTCGGTCGCTACACCTCCCATATAAACTTTCAAGGGTCGCGGCACAAACTTTCAAGTTTGTTGAGACAAACAAATTAATATAGTTGCTCATACTATTTTTTTTTAGATAAGCAATAGTTGCTCATACTATAGTAAGGTGTCGAGTATGTTAGTTTATGTCTTTTTTTTTTTATCTATGGAGTATGGTTGAAGAAATACCTTATTTTATCAATATGATTTTTCTGATTTGTCGTCTTTATTTTCAACATATTATGGTCTCCATAAGGTACTTACAGAAAGTCCAGGTGAAAAGGAAGCATAGAGGTTAGATATTGTTTTTTTAAATCTTGCATAGTAGTTAACACAAGGGGATGTGCTAAATAACTTAGTTCAATTTTTCATCCTTCTGTTGTAGGCCTTTGTTTGGTATTGCAATTTTTCAATTTTTCATACTTGCGTGGGTACCCACATAGCAGGTTTTTCACGTGTATTGTCTCCTCACAGGTACCTACGAAATCCTACGAATACTTTTAATATTAATTAAAATATTTATTTTGAAAATAAAATTTGAAATACCAAACAATTTTTTTTAAATACCATTTTTTCTCTTCATTCATATAAAAAAATTAGGCATTTCATTATACATTCATATAATATTAATTGAAATATTTTTTTTTGAAAACTAATATTTAAAATACAAAACAAAATTAACCTTTTGAACATCCTTTTTTCTCTTCATTCATATAAAATAATTAGGCATTTCATTATTATAGATTTATTTTATCATTTATTTGTTAGCTTATAATAGTTAATGAAAGAAGATAAATAACACTAAAATTAATAATTATAAGAAAATTTTCAAAAAAGTATATTTATTATGGGTACGGGTACCTCAATATCCGCCCCGGCCCGTTTATTGATGAGTAGTCTAATTATCTATTTATTCAACCCGCGGGGTACCTGTTAAGCTACCCGCCCCGTACCGTCGCAGATAATACCCACGGGTGCGGTTTTTTTTGCCATCTCTAGTTGCAATTCATATTCCAAGTCGGTGAACCGAGTAATCCCAAATAAGAAAAAAAGATAAATCGGGGAGAAATCAGAACAACATTTCATTGAAGTAGGGTAAGATTTACAAGCTTTTAATGATGACAAATAGACCAGATAATGATATTGATTGGCTTAATATATCTATTTTATTGTTTGATTTCTATTTTATTTTGGGAAGATGGACATATCAAGAAACTTTCAAAATGGTTTTATTTAATTTCAGCTTCTCATTACAATAAGAACCAACAAAAAATATTTCTCTTTACAATCAATATTTTAAAAACTAAACTGAACATCAAATTGACGAGACATTTGAGCCATTATTCAACTGCCATTAACAGTTCAAATCGGCATGAACAGTTCAAATCGGCATGAATAGGAGGCTGAATTGCCTAAATAACTGAACCCCCTACTTGGTAAAGTCTTAACCGATGCAAGCCTTCTTGATACGAGCTAGGCAGCCCATTTTTCTAACTCTGATAGGGGTAATGTGGCTCGCCCCCTCACTATTTTGTTTCTTCATTATCCGTGAATGAAATGTGAACGAGCCGCATCAAGCAAGCACTACAATTGACGATAATTAACCATAAGCTCTTTAGGAGAGAGTAATCTACCAACCAAAGAATGATGCAATTTATGTTTAACAAATTAGTATAAAAGTTTGGATTGTAGTTTAATTTTTCTATTCATATCATACATATCCTATAGTATTTTTTTATCCATTCTAATAGTATTTACTTATTATTCAATGCATGCAAGATATGCATCGACTTATCCCAAGTAGATAGCTGAGTTGACGAGCTAAGGGATACCAAAGTATAAGAAAGAGGTCCAAATTAATTTAAGTCAAACTCTAGAAACTAACATTTCTCTCTCCCCTAACAATTAACAAGTAACATATGGGTTGGCTTACTTTTTGGTTACAAAATTTTTAGGGTGAGGGGATGGCGCTTCAGTCCAAGACATGGAAGACCTTCGAGGTTTCAAAGGTAATTACATTTACGTCCCTCCAATGAAAATAGTTGGGAATGAACTCGAGACCTCTTAGATATGAATCCTGTCATGCTCCACTAGGCCAACCCCTTTGGAGTTTATGCAATGACTTACTATTTACTTATAAGATACAAATCATTTTATATTTCAACAACGCAACTATATTCATGGTTATGTTATCCAGAGGGTTAAATCCTATCCTGGCGGTGGTTCCTAACTAGGTTGGCGAAACCAAATTGTCTCTATTATGAGCGGCATGTTGTCCCCCTAATATTTATTAGTCAAAAATAGTTTTTGAGTTGCATAGCTATTTGTATTTGAGTTAAGGCGCCCCTTGTTCCTGATCTAGGAAGCACACGCGCGCGCGCTCACACACACATAAACACACACACATATATATAATCGATCTTTGCTTTTAAAAAAAACTATATCCGTGGGCGAGGAAGTTACTTTAGTACTAGATGTCAAAAAAAGAAAACTTACTTTAGTACTTTCAAGATAAGAAAGAAACGAGTTCAAAAATAAGTAAAAATGATAGGCACTTTGTATGGTGTTTGCATTGGCAATTTTCATCGATATGCAGACACCGACTCTGTGATTCGATCTTCGGTATGTATCCATTTGATAATGTGTGTAGTATTTATTAGGGGTGTCAAAATGGTCCATTTGTCCACCGGATATCCGGTCCATCCATAACAAAATCCATCCAATCCATCCATTACAAAAAAAAAATATTAATGGATTGGATTGAATCCATCCGTTTGATTTTGTGGATGGTTGTGATCCATCCATTGTATTTTCTAAATCCATTGGATTACAATAACTACAAAATCAAAATCCATTGGATAATTAATTTTTTTAAACAAATCCATTGTATAATTATAAAAATACTTTTTTTAAAAAAATATATTTTTTTAAATATATTTTTTTCCAGAAATTTTTTTTAAAAAAATTCATTAAAAAAATAATTTTTTTTAACCAAAAATCATTCAAAAACTAATATAATATAATATATATATATATATAATATAATATAATATATATATAATAATAATATTGACCACACCGGAGGGCCACCGTGAACCACCGCCGGCCACCGCCCGCCGCCGCCGGAACCCATACCGGCCGCCGGAGCGCCGCCGCCGGAAACACCGCCGACCGCCGGAGCTCCGCCGTCGGCCGCCGTGCCGGCCGCCGGCCGCCCCTTCCACCACCACATATTAAAATATATATTTATATATTATATTATATATATTAACAATATTATATATACATATAGTTATATATATATATATATATATATATATATATATATATATATATATATTTATAAATCTAAAAAATTCAATTTTATCAAAAAATAATAATAAATTTAATTTCTGCAAAAAAAAAATGTTAATTTTTTTTTTGACTCAATATTTTTTTATCGAAAGATTTGTTTATATTTTAAATATATTAGTGGATGGATTGGATATCCATCCATAAAAAAATTGCAATTGGATGGATTGGATGAATTTTTTTGTAAACGGATGGATTGGATTGGTTTTTTTTGACACAATTTTAATGGATATAAATGGATAAATGGATTGTTTTCAATCCATCCATTATAATCCAAATCCAAATCCATCCGATCCATCCATTTTGACACCCCTAGTATTTATTATATTTCGTCTCAATTGACAAATTATATAAGAGAAAAGCAATAATAGGCTGAATGCTGAAATTCATCCATCATACATCATAAGAGGAATGGCATTACAAACTAAAATTTCAAAAGAAAATCCCAAAGAATTAAGAAATGATGGAAAAAAGAAGGGATCCTAATCCTAATTCCTGCATAATTAATAAAAGGAAAGTGAGGTAGTACTAGTACCGCTTCAAAGTATCAATTCAGTTTGTCTTCACTCTTGGTAGACCTCGTTATGGAAGAAATCAGGGTAAATGACATGAATATAGAAGCCCATCTTGGCCCGAATCCTCTGTAACAAGCAAGTGCGCCACCTTCATTCACCAAATTCCGAACCGTCCTCATAAAAGTTAACGGCCTCCTTCGTCCATTCTCCTCTACCGCATCCAAAACCTGCAACCTCGTCCTGATAGTATCAAGTGGCGTTGTCACAATTGCAGATACACCAGTTCCCACAACCGCATTCATCCAAAAGTGAACACTCATCGACCCATTATTCCTAAACCGAGAAACCTCATTATTAGTATTACTCTCTTCATTTTTGTGTTTCTGAACTAGATAGTAAGAACAAGGCATCCAAGCAGATATGACTTGCATTAGTATTGTGATTCCAAATCCCCTATATAGTCCTCGCGGTCCATCACAACGCATGATTTTCCTAAACACATCATACCCATTCTTGTAATTTCCAGAGTTATTGTAATTAATATTAGCGAAAATACTCTTTACACCACCTACAATATTGCCTTGAACCATAAGTCTTTGGCTCACAACATCAACAGGGATTCGAACCAAATGGAAAGCAGTAATAGCAGCAACTAACGCTGCTGCATTAGCTACGGCAATGGTTTTTTGTTTGGGTAAACCATTTTCAACAGAATTAGTGTTGGTAAATTCTCTCTTGGTGAATTTGAAGACAGTGCCTGAAATTTTTTGTGCAGACATATATCCTAACAAAAAAATTCCAAAACCTTTGTAAAAACCTCTGAAACCTTCGTAGCGGATGATAGCACGACACATGTTGAGGTAAGGGTAGTGCGCTGAATAAACCTGTCGGCGAGTCTTCAACACGAGCATAGGATAAGCAAAGATAGTTACACCTAAAGAGTGGATAATAAATGAATTGTGAGTTTTCGGAGGCGAATCATTTTTGGGTGAGATCAAACTCATTTTTGCCAAGAAGATCAAAAGAGGAAAGAAGAACCCTCGCTACACAGAGAGAGAGTGGTACTATTAGAGAAGGCAGAGGCAGCGTGAGAGAGAGAGAGAGAGTGAGTGACAAATGGGTGGGTGAGTGGGTCAAGGTTGTTAGGTTGTTATGCTACGTGTCCATTGCTATCTCTTTTTTGGCTGCCTTTTCGGTACTATTATACTACTCTTTTGGCTTTGTTTTTTCGGATCTATGGTTGGTTGGTTATACCTTGATTTTATCAATATGACTAATGACTAATAAGATTGGTAGTCTTTATTTTCAACACATATTATGTTCTCCATAAGGTATTTGCAGAAAGTCCAGGTGAAAAGGAAGAATAGAGGTTAGATATTATTTTTTAAAATATTGCATAGCCTACTTAACACAAGGGAATGTGCTAATAATTAGTTCATTTTTTCATCCTTCTGTTGTAGTGTTATAAATAAATGGATGTCTACTTCTCTTCCACTACTACTTGTGATTACTCTCTTTGATAGTGGCTCTTCATAGGTTGATCTTTCACTTCCATTTTACCCTATAAACTAATAACATACCTGTGCATTCGCACGGGTTGATCACGTTACATGGTATAGTTTTGAATCAGATAGATTTCTATAATGTAAGTAACGCAAATTGAACCTATGTTTTTAAAAAGTAGATAGAGGAGCTTAAAATTATATTTCTGGTTACAGGAAATTAAACTTTCTATTTTTTGGGTAAGAAATGAAATTTTGAAAGAAGTTTGTTCATCCAGTTAAGTTTTGTTAATTAATGACAAATTAGAAATTACAATGAGTTGGAAACTTAAAATACAAAAGTAGATATTAATGGTTGTTTCATGCTTTAAAACACAACTAAATATTGAAATTGTAATGAAGTTTCTAATGCATAGGTCATTATGCCTTCAAGATATGGACCCATAAGTAATGACTTTGTCAACCTTGGCCAAATTTGTCTCTTCAAGATTGATCATATTAAACTTGAGTGTATCTCTATTTTTGAAATCATGAATATGACAAAATTCCTTCCATGGCTACCAATTTGTATCACATGTGGGTCTGAGAATGATACAATAGCATGCAGTCAGTAATGTATCCATTAAGATTAACTTTTTGGAAATATAATCTTGAACTGTAGAACACAAAAAGTAGAACAGAAATTATAATTATAATAATGCAAATAAACCAAATGCATTAGGTGCCATGAAGCAAATTGATTTATATTGAAAATAGGAACAACTTTACAGAATTCCCACTCAGATTACATACTGTTTACAAAGAGAAACACACAATTGAAACTCCTACACCAAGGATTCGAGAACCTTGGCATGTCCCTCACAATAACTACTCAATAAGCATTCGATAACCTTCCTCAGACTCTTTCTATATTATAACAATTGGAATAGCAGATGAAAGACCTCAAGAGTTGTATCAAGTGTTTATAGAGTAGGAACAAAGGAAGTATTAGAGTTAACTAATGTGTGTGCCATCTGTTGGTCTAATTCTTTGCCACACATTCTCCAGACTCCATGCACTAAACATCAACAAATCTGTTAAAAGTATAATAACAGACAAAAGATCAATGATCTTGAAATGATATAAAAAAATACTAAAAATAGCAATAACGCTAATGTCTTTGCAAGTTGTATCACGCTACATTATTGCTTTTGGTTAAGAGCTTATCCTTGCACCTCATAAGAAAGCTATTTAAAAAACATATATATAGTGGGTCTTCTAATTTATAAATTAAAAACAAATGACAAAATCAAAGACTCAGAATGTCAAATGTTTAGAAAGAAAACAAAAGATCACATTCATATCACAATTGGTGTGTTGATAACATTCCCAGTCGGATTGTCTCTTCTCGAATAACAACTTTGGGTATCTTTCCAAAAATCTCCAGAACTGAAAATGTTCATCAGACACAACGTAAAATATGAAATCAAAACAAAACTTCTTCCCTATGCTAGAAACCAACAAATACAAAGTTAATTTCCCCACAACCACTGCAAGTGCCGCCCCCATTGGCCCGTTGCCACCCCGTTGCCTCGCGACTGCTCACGTAAGAGAATCCCTATCAAGCACAATAACAGTGAAGTCAGCCAAGATGATATTTGTATCTCCTTCTAAATGTAAACGTTAAAAACTAATCATTATAATCACATTACTATCACTATCGATGGAAGAACAGAATATTCATTCATTCAACCGTTAAAACCCAACACAGGCCAACAAAAAAGAAGCTGAAAACAAAAGAAATTCTAGGGAAAAAAATTAAAACTTAACAGAGAAGTGAGAAGACATGCCAATATCTAGATAAGAGGCCAGATTAAGTCACCCAATTTAGAATCTTGAAAGTTGGATATCTTTTATCCCTCTTCTTTGTAAATAGATGGAGGGAGCTACCTTAAATAATGTATGATCCAATAAAACTAAATCTTTTAAAAACTATCTGATCAATATTGTAGGGGTGTGCAGCTAAGAGCAAAGGAAAAAACTCTTTTTATCTTCATCAGTTCAGTCCATCTTTAATATATCTTTACCTCACTAAAGCATGCTATAGTAGCATCTATGTGAAATATACACATAACCACTCTTAATATATAAAACATCAAGACAATCATCAAACATTTAAACTATAAACAAAAGACAATCCATAAGAGAAAAAGATAAAAACAAAGACAGGGGTTATCTTGATATATTCACTGAGAAAGAGAGAAATTTAAGGAGAAAAATGTTTTACCCATACAGATTCAGACTTGTTCTATTGACCCGGTTGACTCCACAATATCATTCTCTAGGGTCTTGAAAGATGGTTAGGTTGAATGTCCAGATCTGAATTCGAAAAAAAATAAGAATAAAATGGGGGAAGGGGACAAAAAAAGATATTAAGATTTGAAATAGAGCTAAAGGAATATCACTTACATTGATGGTATCGAAGAAGCTGAAGGAATAGCACCTCAACTTGTAAAATAAACAGTTTGAATTAGTAACTCATCATATGTGCATATTAATATAGTGTCAGAGCAATTAAATTAAATAAGTAGATAGATGAACTGACTTCCAAAGATGCAACAAATAAGATGGAAATGTTTAACCCTGGGAAATCACTGTGAAATGCTAAAGTAGTTTAATTTACATTTGGCTACTAAAAATATGAACATAACAAAATGAGATAACCCAAAGACATAACCCAAGCATTTTTCCTAAGTTGTCGAAATGGAAATTGTTCCTTTAATGTTCCAGAATATTATCAGGCTTCAAAATAAAATCAAATAAAATATAGTGCATGTACTTAAGGAGCCAAATTGTAGTAATTTGTCAATTTTTCATTATGAACAACGATATGTAGTTGTCACCTTTTTGTCAAGCTTGAAATCGTTTGTGCCATGAAAGAATTTGATTTGGAATCATGAAAAGCATTGACAGTAATAAAACAAACAACTAATTTTACAAACATGGGGAAGAATAGAAAACGTTCTCATTTTCCATTCTTCTTCTTAGTCTATTATCTCTTATTTTACAACACGTTATCAGCACGAAGCTCTTACGGTCTAAGTTCTACCAACCTAAGGTACGTAATATTGGTTATTGTTTGATTCCATGATACCACTTGTTGTGTTGTATGTGATGCCTTTTCTTAGAGATGATAATGTTAAGACAATTGTTGTACACTAATTCTAAATAAATTCATGTAATAGTTTATTATTTCTGATGTTACTGATTCCTGATGTAATAGTTTATTCTAAATCTATATTCTCGATTTTACTCATGTTACTGATGTAAGGTTTTCTGATATTATCCTCGATTTTATTATTACTGCTTGTAATAGTTTAGTATTTCTGATATTACTGATGTAAGGTTTTAATCCATATCCTTGCCTTTTTTTTCTTTCTAAATCTACTTGTAAGTTTTTTTTCTTTCTAAATCTATATTCTAAATCTACTTGTAATAGTTTATTATTCAAATCGGTAATAGTTTAATATCCTAACGTTGCTTTCTTTTCAGATTTTTTTTTTGTGATTTCCTCGTCTATTTTGAATATAGATAACTGAATAGATTAGGCTGTTTACTATTGGATCTTGGTTGGTATTGCTTTGAAACTTAATAAATAAATAAAAAAAATTGGGTTAATAGTAAAAGTTGCATAGGGACCATATTATAGTTTTTATTGGATCTTACTATTGGATCTTTGTTCATTTGTAGTTTTTATTGGAAATTATGTGTTAATGGACTTAGTTATAGAAGGATCCCACCATCAGAATGTGACTTTGGATTTTTTTTGTCGTTCTGTTATCCCATATTTTCATCTTTGTTTTTTATTTTTCCATCATTTCCTTTTAATTCAATTTTTGTGTTTATTTTTTTTAATAATTGATGTATTGTCTATCTATATGTACCATTAACCAATTTTTCTTCACAATCTCTATTTTATCAAACTTCCTTAAATTTCTATTTTCATGATAGTTTTAAATATGTCGAACCTTACAAAACTTGATTTTGAGGCTCTTGACATTTCGGGAAAGAATTACTTGCCATGGGCTCTAGATGCTGAAATTCATTTGAATGCCGAAGGGCACAGAGATACTATTAAAGAAGGAAATAAAACATCTAATCAACAAAAGGCAAAAGCCATGATTTTTCTTCGCCACCATCTCCATGGACCTTAAAAATGATCAATACCTTACGGTAAAAGACCCACATGTCCTTTGGAACAGTTTAAAGGAAAAATATGAGCACCAAAAATCTATTATCCTCCTAAAAGCTCGTTATGATTGGATGCATTTGCGTTTACAAGATTTTAAAAGTGTAACTGCATATAATTCTGCAGTATTTAGAATCACTTCCCGATTACAATTATGTGGAGAAAAAGTGACTGATGAAGATATGTTAGAAAAAACATTCTCCACTTTTCATGCATCCAATGTGCTCCTGCAGCAGCAATATCGAGAAAAAGGCTTTCAGAAATATTCTGACTTGATTTCTTGCCTTCTTGTGGCCGAGCAAAATAATGAACTTTTGATGAAAAATCACGAAGCTCGTCCCACTGGCACCGCTCCATTCCCAGAAGTGAATGTAGCAACACACGATCACTATGGACAATCTCGTGGTCGCGGTTGTGGTCATGGTCGTGGCCGTGGTCGTGGTCATGGGTATGGTCGTGGTCACGACCTTGATCATAGTCATAGTGGAAATGACAAGAACACGACTTTTCACCAGAAGTGGAAAAATGTTGCAAAGAATGAAAAAGGTGGGCAGGGTAGCAAAAGTAATGAAAATATTTGCTATCGTTGTGGAGGCAGAGGTCATTGGAGTCGTACTTGTCGTACACCAAAACATCTTGTTGATCTCTATCAACAATCAATTAAAAACAAAGATAAAAAGATTGAGAGTCATTTTGCTTATGAAGATGATGGTAATACAGATGCTACCCATTTGGATGTTGCTGATTTCTTTGCCGACCCTGATGGAAACATTGATCACCTTATTGTGGATGGAAGTATAGTCAAGAAGTAGATTTTCCTAAATATTCCAATAATAATAAAGTTTGAGAGTGTCTTTGAATTTCCTATCATAATAAAATGTTTTGAATATCCTATGCTAATAATAATAAAGCTTTATATTTAAGTGTGTTTTCAACTTCTATAGATTATGTTCAAATAATTCAATCATAAAATTGTTATTCTTTCTCATGCTTCTCTCTTATCATATTCATTTCTTCTTTGGATAGAATGAGTATTGACACTAGCCTCAATAATGGAGATACGTGTCTTGTCGATAGCGGAACTACCCATACAATTTTAAAAGATGCAAAATATTTCTCTTATTTATTGAAGCGAGAAACCAATGTTAGTACTATATCTGGCTCTTCAAAGATAATTGAAGGCTCCGGAAGAGCTAATATACTGTTATCCCGGGGAACAAATTTACACGTTGAGAATGCATTATATTCCCCCAAGTCTAGTAGAAATTTATTAAGTTTCAAAGATATCCGTTTAAATGGATATCATATTGAAACAGGAGATGAAGGAGATATTGAATATCTCTATATAACAAGACATACTTTGGAAAAAATAAGTGTAGTGGAAAATCTGCCCGCCTTTTCCTCTGGTTTGTACTACACTTATATCAGTGCAATTGAAGCACACGTTGTTGTAAACGAGAAATTTACAAATCACAAAAAATTTGTTGTTTGGCATGACCGGCTGGGCCATCCCGGATTCATAATGATGCGAAAAATAATTGAAAACTCGTGTGGTCATCAATTGAAGAACAAGGAGATTCTTCAATCCAATAAGTTCTCATGCACTTCTTGTTCACAAGGAAAGTTGATAATTAGACCATCACCAACAAAAAATAGAAGTGAATCTCTCAACTTTTTAGAACACCCACCATGTGGACTATTTAGATATTTTATGGTTTTAATTGATGCATCAACTAAATGGTCACATGTTTGCTTGTTGTCAACTCGCAACCAAGCATTTGCGAGATTTCTAGCTCAACTAATTCGAATAAGAGCTCACTTCCCTGATTATCCTGTCAAGAAAATACGTCTTGACAATGCTGCTGAGTTTTCATCTCAAGCATTTAATAAATATTGTGCCTCCATTAGAATTGGCATTGAACATTCTGTACCACATGTTCATACACAAAGTGGACTTGCAGAATCATTTATTAAACGTATAAAGTTAATTGCAAGATCACTTCTCATGAGATGCAAACTTCCCATTTCCACTTGGGGACATGCAATTTTGCATGCTGCAACATTGATTCGCATCAGGCCAACAAGTTATCACGACTCTTCCCCTTTACAGTTAATTTTTGGTCAAGAACCTAATATTTCCCATCTTAGAATTTTTGGATGTGCGGTGTACGTTCCAATTTCTCCACCACAACGCACTAAGATGGGTCCTCAAATAAGGTTGGGAATATATGTTGGATATGAATCTCAATCTATATTATAAAATATCTTGAACCAACAACAGGAGATTTATTTACAGCTCGATTTGCTGATTGTCATTTTGATGAATCAAATTTTCCAGCATTAGGGGGAGAGAATAAGCAGTTGGAAAGAGAGATCAGTTGGAATGTATTGTCATTGTCTCATCTTGATCCTCGAACTAAACAATGTGAACTTGAAATTCAAGAGATAATTCATTTGCAAAGCTTAGCAAATCAATTACCAAATGCATTCACTGATCCAAAAGGTGTGACAAAATCATATATACCAGCTGCTAATGCTCCAATAAAAATAGATGTCCCTGTTGGGCAATCTAATATTGCAAATGAGTCCCAACCACGACTGAAGCGTGGTAGACCTGTCGGTTCCAAAGATAAAAATCCTCGAACAAGAAAAGGAGCTAAAAAGAAAGATGGTCCAGAGGAGGATATAGAAACCCCCAAAGAGTCTACAGACATAATTGACATTTCAGTCCCAGAAGAGATTGATCAGGTACCTGAAAGTCATGAAAATAAAGAGATCTCAATAAATTATGTCACTAATGGAATACAATGGAACCGATAGGATGTCAACGTTGATGATGCTTTTTCATATCATATAGCGCTAAATGTGATAAATGGTAATGAGGATCATGAACCAAAATCCATTAAAGATCGTAGACAAAGTGAGAATTGGCCAAAATGGAAAGATGCAATTGAAGCAGAATTAAACTCGCTTTACAAGCGAAAAGTTTTTGGACCTGTAGTCCGAACACCTGAAGGTCTGAAACCAGTTGGATACAAATGGGTCTTTGTGCGAAAACGAAATGAGAATGGTGAAATTGCAAGATACAAAGCTCGACTTGTTGCTCAAGGGTTTTCACAAAGACCTGGCATTGATTTTGATGCACCTGTTATAGATGCAAGTACTTTTCGGTACTTAATTAGTCTTGTAGCATATGAAGGGCTTAATTTGCACATGATGGATATTGTCACAGTCTATTTATATGGCTCACTTGATAGTGACATTTACATGAAGCTCCCTGAAGGATTTAACTTGCCTGAGGCACATAGTCCGGGATCTCGAGAGGACTACTCCATCAAATTGATTAAGTCTCTCTACGGGCTAAAACAATCTGGACGCATGTGGTATAATCGCCTCAGTGAATATTTGCTAAAAGAGGGATATACAAATGACCCTATTTGTCCATGTATTTTTATAAAAAGATCTGGAAAAGAATTTGCTATAATTGCTGTATATGTTGATGACATAAATATTATTGGAACTCCTGAAGAGATTCCAAAAGCTATAGATTGCTTAAAGAAAGAATTTGAGATGAAGGATTTGGGAAAGACAAAGTTTTGTCTAGGATTACAAATTGAGCATTTGAAAAATGGAATTTTTGTACATCAAGAGGCTTATATAGCAAAAGCTTTAAAACGTTTCTACATGGACAAATCTCATCCGTTGTCTACTCCTATGGTTGTTAGATCACTGGATGTGGAGAAAGATCCATTTAGACCTCGAGAAGAGGGTGAAGAACCACTTGGTCCTGAAGTACCATATCTCAGTGCAATTGGAGCACTGATGTACCTTGCAAATTATACACGTCCTGATATATCATTTTCTGTCAATCTATTAGCAAGATATAGTTCTTCACCCACACGAAGACATTGGAACGGAGTCAAGCATATACTTCGTTACCTTAGAGGTACAATGAATATGAGGTTGTTTTATTCCAAAGAAACCAAACTAGAATTAACAGGTTATGCAGATGTAGGTTATTTGTCAGATCTATTAGCAAGATATAGTTCTTCACCCACACGAAGACATTGGAACGGAGTCAAGCATATACTTCGTTACCTTAGAGGTACAATGAATATGGGGTTGTTTTATTCCAAAGAAACCAAACTAGAATTAACAGGTTATGCAGGTGTAGGTTATTTGTCAGATCCTCATCATGGTAGATAACAAACAGGCTACTTGTTTACTTGTGGTGGTACAACAATTTCATGGAGATCTGTGAAACAGACCATAGTGGCAACATCATCAAATCATGCAGAACTTTTAGCACTACATGAAGCAAGTCGAGAATGCATTTGGTTAAGGTCTCTGATTCAACACATACTAGAGACTTGTGGTTTGTCTTCTGGAAGAATAAATGCAACGACCATCTATGAAGATAATACTGCATGCATTGCTCAGTTGAAAGAGGGTTACATTAAATGAGATCGAACAAAGCATATTTCTCCAAAATTCTTCTTCACTCATGATCTTCAGAAGAATGGTGATATAAGCATTCAACAAATTCGTTCATGTGATAATCTTGCAGACCTTTTCACAAAGTCACTCCCAAGCAGAACTTTTGAACAACTGGTACAAAAGATTGGTCTTCGGCGTTTCAAAAATGATTGTCTGGCTGAGGGGGAGAAATAAATATATTTTGTAATTCCCGCAAAAGGATATTGTACTCTTTTTCCTTCACTAGATTTTTTTCCACTGGGTTTTTTCTAGTAAGGTTTTAATGAGGCATATCCTTGATGGACATCCAAGGCGGAGTGTTATAAATAAATGGATGTCCACTTCTCTTCCAATACTACTTGTGATTACTCCCTTTGATAGTGGCTCTTCATAGGTTGATCTTTCACTTCCATTTTACCCTATAAATAGGACTATGCCCTATGTGTATTGGTACACTTGAAAAGAATAGAAAAAGTTCTCATCTTCCATTCTTCTTCTTAAGGTTTTAATGAGACATATCCTTGATAGACATCCAAGGGGGGTGTTATAAATAAATGGATGTCCACTTCTCTTCCACTACTACTTGTGATTACTCCCTTTGATAGTGGCTCTTCATAGGTTGATCTTTCACTTCCATTTTACCCTATAAATAGGACTATGTCCTATGTGTATTGGTACACTTGAAAAGAATAGAAAAAGTTCTCATCTTCCATTCTTCTTCTTGGTCTATTATCTCTTATTTTACGACGTGTAGGCCTTTGCTGTTGTTGCAATTCATATTCCAAGTCAGTGAACCACTTTGCAACACATACTTAATTAAGAGATTAGAACAATGTTTCATTGTAACAGGGTAAGATTTACATGCTTCTAATGATGACAAACAGATCAGATAATGATATTGATGATTGACTTAATATATCTTTCTGTAATTGTTTGATTTCTATTTTATCTTGAGAACATGGACGGTTCAAGAAACTTTCCAAATGGTTGTATTTAATTTCAGCTTCTCATTACAATAAGGACCAACAAAAAAATTTCAAAATGATTAATTTCTATGCACATTCCCTTGTCTTTATTGTCTAACTCAAGTCGCTTAACGGACTTGCATGGTGCAGAGGAAGGAAGAATGCTCTATTATACACTTTTCATCTCAATAAGCATCTTATCTGAACATACTTAGTGCCTCTTTTTGTTTAAGATTATGAGTAGCCCAGAATAAATTATGGGAGAAAAAACGAGGTCAATATAATTGACAATCATGATGGATAAAATTGATTATGGAGTGAGTAGAATTGATTCTTATGGAAGTAAGAGTTCATAGTTTTTGGATTGAATAAAATCAATTGAGTGTAGAACCATAAAATCCTTAAATTTACACATCAAAAGTGATTCTACTCTTAAGAACCAAACAAAATCAATTCTTCTAAACCCACTGTTGATCCAGTGGTACAGTCACAGCTTTGGGCCTCCATCACAGTTGGGCCTCTCCTAGTTCTCTCAGTCTCTCTCATTGCTATTGGGCCATATCAGATGTTGCTATCAAGTTAGATATGCTGAAGTTAGTTATAACTGTGTATCTGTATAACAGAATCTGTTATAGCTGTTGCTGGCAGTAACAGATTCTGTTTTGGCTGATCCTTCTCATATGTATATATAGGATAGCTTTGTATAGCTTAGGCAAGTGATTAAAAAAACACAATTGTAATCAGTGAGAGAGTGAGATCAAATTCTGAGGAGAATCAGAAACTGTGAGGGCTGCAGGGAGAGGAACTTGATTGCTGGTGTAGCAAGAGTTCATGCAGAGAGAGTTATCATTGTAACTTGTAATCTCTTCATCATAGTGGATCATTCTTAGTCGGATTACAGTCCCCCAGACGTAGGAGCATTGCTCTGAACTGGGTCATCACTTCTTGGTGTTTTCTTTCCTTATCCTTTTACTAAATTTACTTGTTTTAATTCTGCATAATTAGCTTGATGCATAACACAGATTCTGCATAACTGTTTTTCCTTTTATTCATCATATTCATTGATCAAGAGTACTAGATACTCTTGCATCAAGGTTAATCTGTTCTTTGTTATCTTATTTGATTAGGAGTTAAATAAGGATCACAACAACTGGTATCAGAGCCAGTTTTGTGTATCTTGAAAGATGACTTCCGCAAAGTATGAAGTGGAGAAGTTCACTGGAAAGAATGATTTTGGGCTGTGGCATTTGAAGATGCAAGCATTCCTTGTGCAACAAGGTTTGGGGAAGGCACTTGTTGGAGAAAAAGCATTGCCTGCAACTTTGACAGAAACACAGAGGGCTGAAATCATGGAGAAGGCACACAGTGCCTTAATCTTGAATCTAGGTGATAAGCCATTGAGGGAAGTGTCAAGGGAAACCACTGCAGCAGCAATTTGGTTGAAGCTTGAAAATCTCTACATGACAAAGTCCACTGCAAACAGATTATTCTTGAAGCAAAGACTCTTTCATTTCAAGATGCAAACTGGCAGATCAATAGAAGAACAGGTTGATGAATTTAACAAGATCATACTGGATCTTGAGAACATTGATGTGAAGATTGATGATGAGGATCAAGCACTCATGCTTGTGAATTCTCTACCAAAGTCATATGAGAACCTTGTTGATACTCTAACTTTTGCTAAAGATTCTTTAACTCTTGAAGATGTGCAATCAGCTCTGATTTCAAAAGAGTTAAAGAAAAAGGCTGAAGCAAAAGATGAAGCCAATGGTGAAGGTCTATTCTCAAAGGGCAATTTTGAGAAGAAGAATCAGAAACAGAAAGGAAAATTCAAGAATAAAGAGAAGGAAAAGGGAAAGGACAAGGACAAATGTTTCTTGTGTAAAAAGGAAGGACATTATAAAAAAGATTGTCCTCAGAAAAAATCCAAAAAGAAAGGAGAAACTAGTAGAGAATCTGGAGATGTCTCTATGGCCACTGATGAATACATTAGAGCTGAAGTTTTAATGGCGACTGCATCATTAACAGAAGAGAACCTAGTGATGGATACTGGATGTTCATATACTATGACTCCAAACAGGCACTGGTTCTGGAGTTACAAGGAAATTGATGGAGGAAGGGTTACCATGGGAAACAATACTGTCTGTAAGGTCTGTGGCATAGGCACCATCAAGCTAAGAATGGAAGATGGCTCTGAGAAGTTCCTAACCAAGGTGAGATATGTACCAGGCTTGAAGAGAAATTTAATTTCTCTTGGTATGTTGGAAGAATCAGGTTTCTCTTTCAACTCTGAAAATGGTACTCTAACTGTCTTAAAGAATGGCAAAGAAGTGATGCAAGGATACAGACAAAATGGAATTTACATTCTAAAAGGATATGCTGTCACTGGCAGTGTGTCTGCTGTTAGTGAAGACACTGATTTGACTAGCTTGTGGCACCAAAGATTGGGACATGTGAGTCAAAAGGGCATGCAGGTTTTAGGGAAGCAAGGAGCCTTTGGAAATGATAAAATTGAAGAGCTGAAGTTCTGTGAGCATTGTGTCTTTGGCAAGATGCATAGGGCAGCTTTTGCAACTGGACAACATCATACAAAGGAGATCCTGGAGTACGTTCACAGTGACTTGTGGGGGCCTGCCAGAGTAAATTCTCATGGAGGTAATAAGTACTTCATTTCTTTTTTAGATGATTATAGTAGAAGAAACTGGATCTATCTGTTAAAAAGCAAAGATGAAGCCTTCAATGCTTTTAAAGAATGGAAAACTATGATTGAAACTAAGACGAATAAAAGGATTAGAAACCTTAGGACTGATAATGGCCTAGAATACTGTAATGAAACATTTAGTAATTACTGTAAGGAGAATGGAATCACTAGGCACAGGACAGTCAAGCATACACCTCAGCAAAATGGCTTAGCAGAGAGGTTTAATAGAACTTTACTTGAAAGAATGAGATGTATCATGTCAAACTCTGGGATGCCTATTCAATTTTGGGGGGAGGCTGCTAGCACAGCTAGCTATTTGATAAATAGAAGTCCTTCCACTGCTATTAACTTGAAAACACCACAAGAAATGTGGACTGGTCACACACCCACTTACACACACTTAAAAGTATTTGGTTGTTCTGCTTATTTTCATGTTAATGAAGGGAAATTAGTCCCAAGAGCAAAGAAAGGTTATTTTGTAGGTTATTCAGATGGAGTCAAAGGCTACAGAGTTTGGTGTCCAGAAGCTAGAAAATGCATCATCAGCAGAGACATCATTTTCAATGAAGCTGATCTCTACAAGTCAACCAGAAGTTCCAAAGAACAAGACACTGATCAAGAGGAGATTCAGAATTTTGAATTTGAGGTGGAGAATCAAAGTGAAACTGATATGCAACAAGATCAAGCAACCAGTTCTGAGCAAGGTGGAGATACTGAAGCAGTAGCAGAAACTGAAGATGCAGAATCAGAAACTGAAGAGCAGGGAAATGTTCAAGACTATGTACTTGTCAGGGACAGATCCAGAAGGGAAATTGAGAAGACTCAGAGGTATGGTCAAGCTGATATAGTTAGCTATGCTCTTCAAGCATATGAAGAAGTAATGTCTGAGGAACCTAGCAGCTATGGTGAAGCAATTAAAGCAAAGGACAGCAAAGAATGGTTGCTGGCCATGACAGAAGAATTGAATTCATTGGAGAAGAACAACACTTGGATCCTAGTTCCTAAGCCACAGGGTGCCAAGATCATTGGAAGTAAATGGATATATAAGATGAAAGATGGTATCCCAGGGGTAGAGCCTCCTAGATATAAAGCTAGGCTTGTAGCTAGAGGCTTTACTCAAAGGGAGGGTGTTAATTACAATGAAATCTTCTCACCTGTTGTAAAGCATTCATCTATTAGAATTTTACTCTCTATGGTAGCTCACTATGACATGGAACTAGAGCAAATGGATGTCAAGACAGCATTTCTCCATGGGGATCTCAAGGAAACAATCTTCATGAAGCAACCGGCAGGTTTTGAAGCTACAGACAAGGCAGAATGGGTGTGTCAGTTGAAGAAATCCCTATATGGATTGAAGCAATCTCCTAGGCAATGGTACTTGAAATTTGATGCCTTCATGATCAAAAACAAGTTCACCAGAAGCAGATACGACTGCTGTGTCTACTTCAAGAAGCTCTTGAGTGATACATATATCTACTTATTGCTTTATGTAGATGATATGTTATTGGCCTGCAAAGATAAGAAGCAGATTGATATACTCAAGGGACAGCTAAGCAAGGTGTTTGAAATGAAAGATCTTGGAGCAGCAAAGAAAATTCTGGGCATGGAAATAACTCGTTTTAGAGACAAGGGAAAACTAGTATTATCTCAAAAGGACTATCTTGCAAAGGTTATTAAGAGATTCAACATGAGTGATGCAAAGCCTACAAGTGTTCCTCTTGCTCAACACTTTAAGCTATCATCAACTCAGTCTCCAAAAACCTATGCTGAAGAAGAAAATATGCACAGCATCCCTTATGCTAGTGCTATTGGAAGCATCATGTATGCTATGGTATGTTCAAGGCCAGAAATCTCACATGCAGTCAGTGTTACTAGCCGTTTCATGGGGAAGCCTGGAAAGGAGCACTGGAGTGCCGTCAAATGGGTGCTGAGATACTTAACGGGTTCTCAAAGTACAGGTTTGGTGTATTGTAAAGGGGTGGAGTCTACTAGTCAGGTTATTGGCTATGTAGATTCTGACTTTGCTGGAGATTTGGACAAAAGGAGATCCCTCTCATGTGTTCACTCTATTTGGGAATACCATCAGTTGGAAATCATCTCTGCAACACATTGTTGCTCTATCCACAACTGAGGCTGAATATATTGCAATGGCAGAAGCTATCAAGGAAGCTCTGTGGGTTAAGGGATTGGTCAGTGAACTGGGAATCAAGCAAGAATCGGTTACTGTGTTTTGTGACAACCAAAGTGCAATACATTTGAGCAAGAATCAAATGTATCATGAAAGGACAAAGCATATTGACATAAGGCTACACTTCATAAGAGATATAGTTGATAAAGGTGAAATTGAAGTGGCAAAGGTTCACACCAATGAAAATCCAGCAGATATGTTCACCAAGGCTACCACTAACAGCAAGTTCAAACACTGTTTGGACTTGCTAAATATTAAAGATTAGTTGGTGAAATGGTTTGGACTGGCCATTATAATTTGTTCTAAGAATCCACATGTTCTAATTGAAGAATCAAAACTGTTTTGTACCAAGGTGGAGAATTGTTGATCCAGTGGTACAGTCACAGCTTTGGGCCTCCATCACAGTTGGGCCTCTCCTAGTTCTCTCAGTCTCTCTCATTGCTATTGGGCCATATCAGATGTTAGTTCTAATATGGGATGCCTATGCTATCAAGTTAGATATGCTGAAGTTAGTTATAACTGTGTATCTGTATAACAGAATCTGTTATAGCTGTTGCTGACAGTAACAGATTCTGTTTTGGCTGATCCTTCTCATATGTATATATAGGATAGCTTTGTATAGCTTAGGCAAGTGATTAAAAAAACACAATTGTAATCAGTGAGAGAGTGAGATCAAATTCTGAGGAGAATCAGAAACTGTGAGGGCTGCAGGGAGAGGAACTTGATTGCTGGTGTAGCAAGAGTTCATGCAGAGAGAGTTATCATTGTAACTTGTAATCTCTTCATCATAGTGGATCATTCTTAGTCGGATTACAGTCCCCCAGACGTAGGAGCATTGCTCTGAACTGGGTCATCACTTCTTGGTGTTTTCTTTCCTTATCCTTTTACTAAATTTACTTGTTTTAATTCTGCATAATTAGCTTGATGCATAACACAGATTCTGCATAACTGTTTTTCCTTTTATTCATCATATTCATTGATCAAGAGTACTAGATACTCTTGCATCAAGGTTAATCTGTTCTTTGTTATCTTATTTGATTAGGAGTTAAATAAGGATCACAACACCCACTTTTAAAATATAATTACTTGAATCAATGCTCAATTTTCTCTTTTTTCCATACAACTTATCTCTTACAGTCAATACTATAAAATGATTAAATCAGATCATGGCTACAAATTTTTTGATAACACCATACATAGTTCATCCAGTTTTGCACAATTTGAGCATACTGAAAAGTTGGATTTTAATAAGTCAAATTGGTAACTATACTTTATCTATCTCTTTTGCCAAATGATGAAAAGATTTTCAAATTTCATATGTTCAGTCATCCGTGTAAGAATTCATAAACCATTATTTACTAGAACTATATATTATATCATAGCTGTTTGATGTTTAATGATAGTGATGATTAGGAAATGATCTCTGTGGGGGTAAAAGGGCTGCAAAGCCAACACATGGAGGAGTATGCATGGTTTGGCCAAGCCATGACATGCAACTGAATCGTCTCATATTTGTCTATTGCTGAAATGAGAAGCTCCTTAATTTCAGCATGGTCACAGCAGTGCACAAGACCATCAGAACAGACACTCACAGCAGTGCACAAGACCAGCAGTTCATGCATTTTAATGAAAGAAAGCAACTTTTTTTGGGAAAATAGTTTCAGCCATTTGGATTCGTTAAATACAGTTAATATCCAAAGATTGAACGAAATATTATGTTGGTTCGGTGGTTAATTTACAGTACAAAAAATAAATAGAACATTTTCCAAAATCAATCTAAGGGGGATTCGAACCCGTGCCACTAAAGAAAGTAACACAATGCGCAACCACCGAACCACAATGACATTTGTTACAAAGTTAAATTCACAACTATCTTTAACCAGAATCCAAATCAATATTTTGAAAATATCTCCAACAAAGTCTGCCACCTTATCTGCAATATGCCTGTGATCTACTGCTGCTTGGATAGTATACTTCCTTAGAAGTATGTATGTAGTAGTTTCAGTGAGCTATTACCCCTTCTAACCTTTATAAATATGGAATCCACTCTTGAGTTGATCTTCCCAAGCTGATAACTAAATTCTGAGATAGTCTTTCTTGACAGGCACAAAAGTAGCATCATCATCAGCATCATGTTCAGATCATAATCCTTCAATGATGTCTCCTGGTAATGCCATGCTCTCATCCCACTCTTCAACCACCTCTTGCTTCACTTGTTTCACACAAACAAGCATCTCATCAGTGGCAGAAGCCATGGATGTCCTCCTGGGAAATGGATTTGTCCATGAATTTGGATCCAAGTTAATCTATAAAAATAGTTATCTCTTGAAGTTAACGTGCATGGTTACTTATGTATATATATATATGCTTGTAGCATATTCTCTTAATTCCTATATATATATCGTACGTCTAATGTACGTTCTTTAATTATAAAGACACATACCAAAATGCCAAGGTAATAGGTATGGCCGGCACCACTTAAAAGAATGTACTCATCCCAAGTTACAAATTAAAAAATTACAATATATATCCACATTAAATAACTCCACCACCGAGAAAGTCAAACAACAATTAAACAAAAAGAAAACATTAAAACATCAAGAACATAAACAAAAAAAGCCGCAAGCCAACAAATCAGACTCAACTGTAAAAAAGCAAAGACAAACAAACCAATCCTAAATAAAAGAATAAGGGTAGGGTAGCCACTTCTTCTCCATGCCATAACAATTGGACGCACTGCACTGCACTGCACTACACGGGGGCGATAGCATACATTGCTGTTGGAGGAATATCACCACAATGGCTAATCATTTCTTGTTGAAGTCTGTTAATTTCCGCTTCAGTTCTTGCCCTAGTTGCTGGATCTTCCGAACTCAATGAATTTGCCAGTAGTGTGATCTGCTTCAAAATGCTTTTCACCTTTCTGTGAGGCCATCGTGCTAATCCTGCCTTACGGCAAATTTTCTTGATGACAGTGGGGCATAGTAAAACATGCTTCGCTGTTTCCTCAATTGGTAGATGAAAGTAATCACGTAAATCATACAGTGTCATTTTTCCCGACATTTTCCTCTGTACGTAATAATAACACAAATATATATAAAAACTAGTTAGTTAGAAAAGGTACGTAACTAAGCAATAATTACTGGAGTAGGGAAACAGAACAAGTAAAATTAATTAACCTTTTCTGAGAGATTAACTTTATCAGCTGTTGTTGCTGCTGCTGCTGCATTCTCACCCACTTGTTCCACTGCTTCATCTATAACCATGCATAATATTGACGATAAATAAAGAAAATCATATAAATAAATTGTGATATATATATTAGATTAGATGAGGGCCAACCAGAATTATTTTGATTATCCGCACCAAGCTCCTCCATATTAATATCGTCAATCCAGTCCATACCAGTGCAAAGGGTCTCATAATATGCAGACATGGGATCTTGCAGCATAAAATACCCTCCCAAAGTACGCTCCATGCAGTAATTCGCTAGGAAATTCTTTATTTCTTCAAGGCTTTTTCGGCAAAAACTGATTAATTATCACCCGGCCCCCACACCCCAAAAAGGAAACCGTCTAAATACTTTTAACATGCAATGCAAATAATAATAATGAAAAACAATAAATGTATATATATACGTAGTGCATTAATGCAAAGACTACTTAGAACGTACTCAATCATTTGATACATTGAAGCATCCCCATGAATATTCTGCTGATTGTGAATTGCATGGCTTATGAACCCGTGCCTTCCGTGAATCTCAAGCTTTTCAAATTGAACACCTATCATACATCCAATATATATATTAATTCATCAAATCAAAGAAACTGTAGAATATTTTGTTCATTCATTGAGTGAAATTAATCTAACCATTGGTGTGAATTATTTCTCTCAGAACTAGACAGCAACTGCAAAAAAATTGGGCAGGTATGGGGGGCCAAGTAGCAAGTGAAAGCACATCATTGTGATTCTGAGACCACGGAAATCCATTCCCAGTTTGACTTTGATTTTGATTCCCATGCACTTGTGATGTAAACCCATTTAAAGGCTGACTTTGATTCCCATTCACTTGTTGTAGTGAAAACCCATTAGATGGTTGATTTTGATTCCCATGCACTTGTTGTAGTGAAAAACCATTAGATGGTTGACTTTGATTCCCATTCACTTGTTGTAGTGAAAACCCATTAGAATTAGATGGCTGACTTTGATTCCCATGCAGCAATTGTGACAAACCCTCAAAGTCCGGTGTTCCTCCAAAGGGAGAAAAGCAATTGTCCACGTTTTGATCATGAAGCATTGGATCCGAAAAGGGTTGATTATTATTACCATCTCCAAGTTGAAGTAATCCGTGATGATTTTGTTGATTCTTACTATTCTGTCCCTGTTCAAGTATTCCATATTGATGATTTTGTTGATTGCTACTCTGTCCCTGTTGCATTATATTTCCATGTTGATGATTTTGTTGATTCTTATTATTCTGTCCCTGTTGAAGTATTCCATATTCATGATTTTGTTGATTGCAACTCTGTCCCTGTTGAAATGTTCCATGATGATGATGATGATTTTGTTGGGGCAGTGAAGTGAGTCTATTGTCATTGTCAATGGATAAATCGGCTAGTGTGGGGTTAACCATATCGAAAAAATTTGGGCTAATAGGAGTATCATACAAGTCACTGTAAGTAAACCTTGGGTCTTCCATTATTATTAATATATTCACGGTGGCAGAAACAAAACTTTGGAAGAAAAATGGAATGGAATGGTGGCGGTGATGGCAGTAGCGGCGCTAAAGAAGAAAGCGCCGCTACTGTGGAGGAGTGTTTCAGACAAACAGAATTGGTTGGAAAATGGAGAGACAGGCAACCAGAAAAACTGTGAAAATATTTGTTTGAATGGAAAATATATAAGGGACAAAGAGGCGCGAGTGACGGTTATAATGACCGTTGGAATATATGAAGTCCGTTCGGTTGGGATGTTTGTTAATCCTCTGTTAACTGTTTTTTTCGTTTATTACTTCTACTACTTTTTTGGTTACCAATTTTACCCCCTTAACCCAACGGTAAAGCACGGTGCCGAAACACTGCGCCACTTGAACAAAGACTCAAACGATGGTTAGTAGATGATGAATATCCACTATGCCGCTTGCAATTAGAGGCGCCACTTCATTAAGGCTTCATCAGAACCAAAAAACTGAACTGAACTGCCAAACTGAACCGAATTGAACCAAAATTAACTGAACTTTTGCTAATATTAACAGAAAGTGCTTGGCGTGAAATAATATCTGCGTATTGTTCTCATTGTTTCAAATTCTAGGGAGCATGGAATCCTTCTCTCGTAATGAATTATTATATTATAATTATAATATTAAATATTATAATAATAAGTTAAATATAACTCATATTATTATATAGAAAATATAGTCTTTAGTTTAAACTTTAAACAATGCTATCCAAAAAATTATATAAAACTTGCGAAATAGTTTTTGTTTTTTATCAAGTTATTTAAAAGGACTATATATAAGCTTATTTAATTAAGTTATAAAATAAATTTGCCTACATCATTCAATAATCTAATGAAAATCATAATATAATACTCTTAAATAGTTTACATAGCTTTAATTAATATATCAATTATCAATCACCATTCATTATTATTTTGGAGAATTTCATTATTGTTCCATATATAAATGTCAATAAAAAGATTATTTGTCTCAAATTCAAAAAAAAAGTTATCAATTGTAAAATATTTTCTTATGAAATAAAATAGAGCTTCTAAAAATAATCTATATCATTTAACCTAAAATCAATATGTTTTCTTAATAAAAAAATACAAATACGTTTTCTTTGAAAATTTTTATTCCATAACTCTTATAAATATGTACTTTACCATCTCGTTTTGAAGCGAAAAACACCGTAAGGATCAATTTTAACTTTCAAATCACGCATGATTTCAAATACTATTACCAATGTTATTAAACATGGATCGGTCATTGATCCGGTAATTGTATTGGGTCAGTGGACCATTGGTCGGACCGAAGGATCTCTCACGATCGGTATAAATAAAAATTTTATTATAATAATATGAGAATTTGAAAATATATGATATTATAAGTCAACATTGCCAAATTTGAATTAACTAATTATTAAAATATATTTTAAAATGAATAGTTAATTATATTCAATAATATTCTAATTAGTAAAGATATAGCAAAATCTAAAATCTATAGAATGTGATGAAAAATGTATAAACATACATAGTAAATAGATATAATATGTAAAAAAATATATTCCAAAATATTTGTATGCATGGATAAAAAAGACATTTGATATTTATACTAGTACTTGTACCCGTGCGATGCATGGGACAAAAGCTTCATTTAATACATAAATATTGTAACATTGTATAAGTGAAGATAAAATTAACTATATATTGTAGAAATGTGTGACAATGTAAATCATAATTAAAAATATCATTTTTAACAATGAAATTAAACATTTATAGACAATAAGAAGAAAAAGTCAAAAGAATTTTAATAACATAGTCCATATCGTCAAATGTAAATATAAAAATTTAACTCATAATTAGAAAGAAAAGAAGACAACGCAATTAGAAATTGAAAAACGAGGATATCATGTAGGATTGGAAGAGAACCATCAATAAAATGGAAGTAGCTATACAAAGTTGAAGGAATATCGTCTTTAAATTCTTTTTTTTCCAAAGCATCTATAAATTCTTTTTTTAAAGTCCAGAAAAATATGGTCCAGAAAAAAATGGTCTTTGAACAGTAATTTTTTCCAAACGCAAAAGTACCCACGCACACTACTTAGCATCGTACTTTACGTATTTTGTTACTGTTGACACCCGTTTTCACCGAGGGCTACTCGGCTAGCCGAGGGCCGAAGGCTGATTCCCGTAGGCAAAAATAGAAATTTTAGCTGCTTGGGGTCTAAATTGACTATACATGACCACATGGCTAAGATAAACAACTGAGGTGCCTACTCGGCTGACGCCTGATTGGCCGAGGTAAGACTCGGCCGAGACAAATCGACTTGACGTGGCTACTAAGTTTATATAGACTTGGAGGCTAATACTTGGTCTTAATGTGTTCAAATAATTATTTATTAAATAATTATATATGATTTATTAAAGTAAATATAATGGAGAAAGGCCAAGTCAAGCTACGCTAACCACCTTCCTAAATTTATGGTTGGCCGAGGTGAATGAGCTTGCTTTGGGAGCAAGTATTCAACGCACGTGGACACATTTAGACGTTGGAGCGGTTAAGACAGCGTGGAGAAGCGCCGTAGAAGTGGAAGCGAAGATATTTTGAGGAAAATGTAGGGCCTGGATGTAATGTACAGAATAGACACACATTAATCAAACCAAAACTCTACGTTTATTTTTATCTATCTTCTTTATCGCATTTTTATCTTTATTGACAATAGTATAATCCAAACCTCGCAGTCCCCCTCACCCAACCTGGCCCTTTCTAGAGGAGTCGGGATACCCACAGTCAAGGAGCAGAGTTCCCTCCTTAGCGTAATCGCTTGAAGAACAGAGGAATCAAAACACCTGTTCAAACCTCTGGCCGAACCCACAGCTAGGACCTAAGAGTTTGACGAAGAACAACAAATTGGCACGCCCAGTGGGACTAGAACGGGTGAACACACCATTGCGTTTGATTTTCCTGGACTGGATTATCATTGGCGTATGCACTTACGCTCTGGTAGAAACTTAAGCATGGAGTCACCTTCGACATCAAAGAAGGCAATTGTTGCCAAAGCCAAAATCATGGAGCCAGTAGGTGTCTCAGGGAATACTACTGCAACGTTTACTGCTGAACCGAATGAACCACCTCATCAAGAGGAGGAGCCCGTGGTAATGACCACATCATTCATTCGGCAACAGATAGATAGAGGATACATGATATAATGTACCAAGTGTCCCAACAACTGGCTGGTATAGTTAAACCTATGGTGCACAATGAGGTCCAGCAGGCCAAGGAACTGGAACACAAGCATGCAACGCAAGGTAGCAACGCTACTAACCCCATTTTCCCTGGCCAACCGTAGGGAGGGCATCCTACTTCTATGGGAGGATTCATCAATCCCTGCCATACACAAACCCTGTTGGACCTCAGCAGGCATCCTCCTATACTTCTATGGGAGGCATGCATTAGTGTTCACCGAGTGGGAGTTTGACTGGGCCTCAGTAAGTGTTCTCTCATCAGGTATGCCCTATTCTTGTGATTCCTCAGCCTGGTACTTTTGCCACTGCCAACACTAGGGGGAAGTTTTTGGCGAATGTCACTAATACAGCTTCTCTTCAATAAGGACAAGTGCAATTGGCCCGAAGGCCGCCCGAGGCAATAGGCTCATTGGGTTTGCCGCAAGGACCATCCTATGGATGTTCTGCCACGGCTAACTACCCGGCCTACGCAGGGGGGCAAGCCTTCGCCCCAGAATCAGGGAATGGCAGGATCAATGGGTATTGCCCGAGTCAGCAGCCATGGGCCCAGAGCCCACCTGGCTCGACAAGTCTACCTCCTAGTCAGTCGTACTCTGGAGCACTCAGTACCTACCCGACAGGTTCCTATATACAGACACAGATGGGTGTTGCCCCGGCCGAGCAGCCATGGAATCAACTTCCACCTCACCGAGGCATGCAAGCATCTGTACTAGGAACTGGCTTTGTTAACCTGGCCCAAGTAGTGTCAGGCCAGCCATGGACAGACGCTCCACCTCAGGTACCACCGCAGCCAGGGGCGCAGGGTCCTCCAGGTACACTGTGGCGACCAACGCCTCCACCTGAAAGACCATCGGGGGCCTAACTCCTGGACCCTACACTAGTAGAAAAAACAGCTTTTAGCGTATGCCAAAATCCCACGCTAAAAGACTAGAAACGAACGCTAACAGTGCGTTAGAGTCGGCTTAGCGTCGGCCTCGTGTGGACGCTAAAATTCTCGAAGCTAATCCGTAGCGTCCCATATATTTAGGCCGACGCTAATTTAGCGTCGGCTGAGTGATGAGTCATATTTAGATGTGTTATTTATGCTCTTATCACTTAAATCAACACAAATTCTCAAGTAATATTCGTGCTTTATTAGGTAAATATTAGTTATTTAGAGGAAAGAAGGGTTAGGAGCTTGTTTGTTATCATTTGACACATTTGGTGCCTTTGTGAATATTATAATGTCTCTGTTAAGTGCTGCAGCGGTAAGTGCCACTAGTGGAAAAAAGGGCTTTAAAGTCGGATATTTTGGGCTTTTAAAGTCGGATCCTAATCCGACTTTAATCGAGTCGACTTTGAAAGTCTGAAATTTTAAAGTCGAATGGGAATCCGACTTTAAAAGCCAGTTTTTAAGTCGGATAGTTGCTTTTATCTGACTTTATAAGATTTATTATAATGTGCTAATGGCCTCTCTGAAACCCCTTTAAAGTCGGATTAAGAAACATATCCGACTTTAAAATCCTGTTTTTAAGTCGGATATAACGCGTATATATCCGACTTTAAAAGTATTTTTTTTTTGGTTTTAATTATTTTTTTTGCTTCACCCTTCATATAACCATTTCCTGCACCTGCACATACTTTAAAGGCAACTAAAGTACTACAATTTCAGCTAGGCAAGAGGGACACATACACACACAGGTAATTAAACTACTTTACTTAAATATATAGTTAAACTCTTAAATTTCATACCAAAATATACGTAAATACTACACTTCCATCAATTCAAAAAAAACAAGTACACGAATTCTTTATATTCTAATAATATTTCAAAATGTATGATAATGCAGTACACTTTCACTAAAGTTGATTTCTTCTTTCTTCCTTTCCAACTGGCTTACGCTCCTCCGCATACAACCTTAGAAAGAATTCAGCCCAAACTTGTCTAATGTCATTCAATTCTTCAGATGTGAATGGATCGGTTGAATTGAATACCTAAAACAATAAAATATAAATAATAACCATGAGTTAATCTAATATCTACTCAATAATAATTATCTAGTAATAATCTTAAAAGTTGAAAAATTCAATTACCTTTTTTCAATTGTTAGTGATAGTTGCAGAGACAATAGTCATCATATTTATCATCACATAATAGCCACAAGAATAGGTATCATCTGGGTCAAAACGGCGCGCGAGATAGAATGCCACTCCTGCAATTCTACGCAAAGTCACGCCGCGCCGGCCACTCCGCTATATCAAGCGATTTCGTTTGCGGGGTAGCACGTTGTTGCTTCTGTATCGCGTGAGATCGCATGCTCCTACAATCTTCCATGCACAGTTGGCAACCATGGAAAGGGGATGAAGGGAAAAAGGAATGGGGAAATGAGGAATTGATTTCCTATTTTTACCCTTTGGTCCATCCATGCACTACTGGGTAAATAGTGCATGGGATAAGGACTATACCTAGTATTCTTTTTTACCCTATACTTAAAAGATAAGCATTATAACTTCAACAGACTCCAAATGTGAGCAATTCAGTATGAAAAAAAAAGTTTCAGTATTAAAAATCTAGTGAAAATTTTCAAATATGCCAGTAAAATTACCAGTGCTCTCGATATTAGAAATGTCATTACAACGGGTAGATCTTTTGTTCTCAACACATCAGTAGCAGAATGTAATGCTAATGCCACTCCTTGCCTACCCAGCCAACCAGCATCAACATTGTCATCTCCGATTCCCATATCACGAATATACAGTGAAAATAAAGTGGAAAGGGACTCCTGAAAATCATTAGTAATTATGAGATAGAATCCCCAACAACAAATTCAAAATTACAAAGCAAGCATACTTGTATAGAATCTGGATTTTCATCCAAGGCGGCAGCTAAAGCTTCAGCAGCTGCCACGCGAATATTGTAGTTAACATGAGAAAGTGCTTTAAAAATTCCAGTAAAGTCTGTTCCAAAGTCAAACCCATAATGATCCCATATGTCTTCTGCCACTTCAGCAACTGACTGAAATGTCAAAATAGCATTTTTTCTGTTATGATATGGTTAGAGTTAACTGAATAAAACGAAAATTATACAGATGTAGAAATCAAAAAAAATAACAAATCCAAGTGTGATAAGAGTCATAGAGGGTAGCTTAAGCATAAAGCACATCTTCAATTTTGATGTCTTTATAAATTGGGACTATTTCTAGCAATTGCATGAAGCACAAAGCATAGAGGGTAGCTTAAGCATAGAGGGTAGCTTAAGCATAAAAAACTTGTTCTTCTCTTTAGACTATTTCTAGCAATTGCATGAACTGTTGCACAAGAACCTCCCTCAGTAACCATGGTTCTGCTTAATGTCAAACCTTCAGGTTTAGATGCTGCAACAACTGTATTAATCTATTGCACCAGAGCCAAGTCCACAAGCACTGAACCTAATAGCTGTAGTGGCAATGCAAATGATAGTTGTAAGTTAAGACCGTTCTTCTCCATATATATAATTGGTTTTAAGTTTCAATATCTAAGTTTATATTGAAGGAAGTGGGGATACAAAACCAGATGTCAAGATCCCAAAGTCACACTGGATACAAAACCAGATGTCAAGATGAAAACAGTGTTTACAAAAAAAATGATGTCAATAGTTACTCTCATCATCATCATCATCCTTTAAATGGGTGCTTTGGGAGTTTGGAGGGAAGGAGTTATTAGGATTAAAAGTAGTAATTAATTAGTGACGTGAAAAAAGCTATCTCCCAAACCATTTTCCACATGACAAGTGAACTATTACTATTAGTATTTAGTCCTAAGTTCTCCCCTAACCTCTTTTCCAAAATCCCAAACACACGCCAAGCCAAACGCTCCCCCAAGCCCATTTGGGCCCAATAAAGAGTATAAGTAACCTGCCTTTCAGGAGAGTTCATTATCTCATAATAGAAGACCGAGAAGTTGAGTGCAAGGCCAAGACGGATTGGATGTGTTGATGGAAGGTCTGTGTTTGCAGTCGCTGAAGCAGCCTAGTAATTGAAATATGTTGCACATCAAAACCACAGCACCATATATACACATAAAGAATAAACATAACAAAAATTCGTATGAAATAATTCAGTGGTGAAATAAGGCACCAAACCTCATATGCCTTTAGTGATTGCTCAGCTGCTTCTTTCCTATCTTGATCGGTCTTAAACTCAGCAAGATATCGATAGTAATCACCTTTCATCTTATAGTAGAAAACAGTAGCTTCTCCTGTGGTGGAAGAAGGAATGAGATGCTGATCAATAATTGTGAGAATGTCGCTGCAAATTTTGGATAGTTCCTCCTCAACCTTTTGGCAATAACTTTTAATCAGTTTCACATTGTTCTCATTTCCCTTAGACTCTTCCTTCTGTTCAATTGAAGACATAATACGCCAAGAGGCTCTCCTTGCACCAATTACATTTTTATATCCTACTGAGAGAAGGTTCCTCTCTTCCACAGTTAACTCAACATCAAGTTTTGCTACTCTCTTCATGCACTCAACCATTTCTGCTTGATATAAATCAAGGTTCAGTGGAATATCATTCAACACATAACATTATTCATAAAAAAAATTACAATTTGTATATTGACACCAAGGAATTGCATCCTATGTAACAATTCATATCAATCTAACCATGCATAGTTCTGTACATTATTGCGTAATAAGTGAATGAGTTTGTTTTAGATTGTGATAAAATTGATTTGAATTTTTTGAATAGATCTGGTGTGAGATAAAAAGGAAACCAATCAAACCATTAAACCGATTCTATGATTTTATGTTTTTTGAACAAATCGAAATAAGGCACAATAAATTAATGTGATGAATGTTAAAAATTGAAGGTACAGGGAAATAAAATGGAAACCTTCGTATCTCTCAGCCTGTTCACCAAGCTTGGCCAAGTAAACCTGAGTCTCTCTCTCCTTCTCCGTCGACATTGCTGTGGCAGAGGGGGAAAAACACGTTCGTGATCGCGTGATTTGATTGTGGAGAAGAAGGATGCGAGGAAGAAGGGAAGGTGGGGTGGGGTGGTTATATAGGTGGAAGCGACGACGGAGGAGAGGAGAGAGGAAGCGACGACGGCAGAGGGGAGAGAGCGGCGGAGGAAGATGGAAACTTGGCCGAGAGAGCAAGGAGAAGAGAGATGGAGACGAGAGAGATGGAGACGAGAGAGATGGAAATGGGGTTTAGGGTTTCAAGGAGACGAGAGAGATGGAGACGAGAGAGGAAGGAGAAGGAAGATGGAAGCAACTCGGTCTTTTTTTCTTTTTTGGTAACCTAGAGTTTCAGTATTTTTTTAATCAAAAAAAAAACTACACATATAAAGACGGATGTAATTTTTCATCCGATTTTGAAGATAAGCGCCATTAATTTTTTCCCGGGTTTATTACAAAATTGCCACCACGTCCGTATTTTAAGTCGGATATTTTGGCATCCGACTTAAAAATTCCCATTCTTTTCCTGTTTTTTCACTAGTGTGCTATGCAGCGGTAAGCGCTACGGCGCTATATGACGGTAGGACAGCTAGCTAGACACTTTTGGAGCCTACTACTATTTGATGAGTCATCACCCTTATCCCTTGCTGTTCAGAATGTGCTGTAGCTTTTTATGAGAAGTTTGGACACTTAGCACATTATTATTGAAAGATGTCATTGTCACCTTTTTGTAAATATCTACTTTATGAGATGTGGATAATATCTATCTCACAACTTCATCTTCCACACAACTTAGAATTCAGAAATAAGGAGAGTTACTTGGAGAAAAACTACTTGACACCTAGTATTCCTCCATTAATCCTCCATTCTTGAAGCTTTTATTTTTAGTATAGTTTTATTATCACACCTACGGTTTGCTCACGCTATAGCATCATTCAACGTGTATGACTTGTGATTCTTGGAGTGCATCTTTTGTAACCATCCTTCTCTTATTCACATACGGTAACATAATCTTTTTAGTTTATGTTGTTTTGACGAAGCTTGTCATGAGCTAAACTTTTATGGTTGGATTGTTCTTATGTTTGTAATGAACCTTGAGTAAAGTTTATGTAATATTATGATGTTTGCGTTTTATTTCTTGTGTCATAATGCTTTCAAACTTGTTTTGGGACTGGCCAACTGAAATAAGTAGATTCATAGGTACAGACATGGACTATGAATAAGAACTCAAGGAATGATATGAATGAAAACCCTTTAAAGACATTTAAAGGAAGCACTACTTAACCTTAGACATAGGGGAGTAATAGTTCATAAGGTACATGCTGTAAGATCTTAATATACAGGGGTAAAACTTATTTAGAGCCTAGACATAGGAGTCTTGTAACATAACCCTGACGATAGTGACTGAAAGGCACACCACCAAGGCGCTACAGTGTCTACGGATTCTGAAGCGCTACAGCGCTTAACGCTACAACGTCTAAATAATATAGATCTTTACTCTTGGGAATTTACATAACTACTGAGCTATCCAACTCACTCTTAAATACTTTCAATTCATTACTGTTTTCACATCTTTACTGTTTTATTTACATTTATGTTAATCACAATGACAATACTTGTTGACAACTTGTATTTGTTACTTGTTTTTCTCACTAGCTAAATTACTAATTTAAATATAGAAGTAAACTCAACAATCTCCGTGGGAACGATCTTTACTTATCATTATATTATTTGTTGCAATTGTGTATACTTGCACATCTACTTTTCGCACAACAAGTTTTTGGCGCCGTTGCCGGGGATTGTGAAAGTTAATTTCTATTGTTTAGTTAGTAAGTTTAGTTAGTTTAGATTCTTTTGTTTAGTGTGTTTTGTTTTTCCAGCAATTTTTTTATTTTGTATTATGTTTAGTGTTTGTGAAAAAGAAAAAAAAAATTCACTTTATGCCATGGACCATTGGAGTTTTTCCCTTATGCAAGAATTGAATGCTCAACAACATTGTTTCAACTATGACTTCCATGGGGATGAACATGAAAGGGGCTGTTATGAGACAAATTTCATGGCCATGACAGCCCAAAATATGGATTATGGAATGGAAAATGTTGTGTGTGAGCAATATTCATATTCTCAAGCTCAAACCGAAGGATCACATGAGGACAACTCTAATCTAAAAGAACTCTTAGCTCAATTCCTTGAAGATAGAAAAGTGGATAGTAGCAACTTTGAAGGTTCGTGTAGGAATATAGATGCTCACTTTAAGACTATAATGGAGCATCTAAAAGAAGAGAGTTGTATTGATGAGGTGGTTGAGCAAAAGAAAGAAAAAAGTGTAGAGTTTGAAGATGAATGTTATCATTTGGGCAACTCTGATTTTTTAAAGAAATTTTTGCTCAATCCATTGAATCTACTGAATTTATTGAGCAAGAGGAAGAAAAAGAGAATGTAGAGTATGAACTTGAATATGGTCATGTGGAAATTGTGGAAGAAAAACAATTTTTTTTGTAGTTGTAGAAAAAGAAAAATTCAAAAATAGTGACAAGGAAGAGAAACCAAGGTTGAGGAATGAAAAAAGTCATGTGACAAGTGAGACCCAACCCTTGGTACTTAAAGAAAATATCCCCCCGCAAGATGAGCTTCAATTTTTTCAAAAAAAAGGGGAATTCCTATCCCAAATGTTTATTGGTTGGGGCATGGGAACACTTGCTGCCCTATACCAAATACATGGGATTTCTGACCAAAAAGAGAAAGCGGAAGGATGATATTTTCTTCTTGTCCTATTATCCACCCTAACAAGGGTTTTGAATGTCAAGTCTAGCTAAGGACTCTTAAACAAAGCGCTACTGGGAGGCAACCCAGAATTTTAGGACTAATTATGTTTTCTATGTGTTTTTGTTTTTACTATTGCAGGTATGAATAAGAAGACTTGTGGTATGTATGTGCTGTCAATTTTGCGGAATTCTGATGCTGTAGCACCATGTGCTACAGCACTCGTAGCTGAGGTGTTGAGAATGTGGCTCAAGTAGTTAAAAAGAAGATGATGAGAAAGATGAAGGAGAGCATAATAAGAAAGAAGAGGGAAGTATCAAATCACACCACCCACCCAAAACCTTTCCACCACACCTTCACCTAAACCATCACCAACCAAAGAACCATCCCCTCCATCTATAACACCTCCAAATTCTCACAGTTCCAGCCATAAATCTATCCTTACCTCAAGCCAAACCATCAAACCTTATTCAAATACCTTCCTCATTTCCAAAACAACCCACTCCACATAAGTCCCCATCTCCCAGAAACTTCCCTCACCAAAACAAAAATCATCTCAACCTCACAAAAGAACAAAATCCACCAAAAACTCAATCTGCCACAAAGCAACCACCAATGGTATTGGAAACTAAAGTGCAGAGAGGGAATGCTGTCAGAAGTGGCGCTACAGCATCAGTATCAGAAGGCAGTGCTGCAGCATCTGCTGTAGCACCAAAGAAAGTTGTGAGAACAAAAATGGTGGCCAAAAAGAGGCCAAGGGTGCCTAAATATGTTTTGGAGGAACCTAATTTTGTTGTAACAAATGATTGGGTCCCCTCTCCTACACGAGAGCCGCCATTAGCCAAAGATACCTACCACAAGACTTAGTCTGGCTGAGGACTCTTAAACAAAGCGCTCCTGGGAGGCAACCCAAGGTTCTTAAACTAACAATTTTGTGTTTTTAATTTTTCTTTTGTGTAGGAGTGAATTTTGCGAAGTGAGAAAAGAAACCACCAAGGGAGAAACCCTGGGACCAAGTTGGCAGATGACCATCCACTAGAAGAAGTGCCAGTTAGCGCTGTAGCGGCTGATGCTACAGCACCTAAAGCCAAGTCCCCGCAAAAAGCTACATCTGAGGTGAATACTCTTGATCTTTCTGCAGAGAGGGAAGCAGCAGAAAAGCTGGCTGAGATGAAAGCTTACAAGGAAGCAGAGGATCCCCAGAATGAGGCTATAGCGCCTAGCGCTGTAGCGGTACCTAGCACTGTAGCGGCAGAAAAGAAAAGTCCAGTAGCAGAGCCACCACAGTGCCCACCAGAGCAACCAAAAGGCTCAAATCTGGGTTAGCAAACAAGTACTCTAACCCTTCTTTTAAAAAAAAATGTTGTTTGTTTGTTTTCAATAAATCTGTTAGGTGTTATAGTGTCTGTTCTTGCATCTAACAGTATGTTTAGAATTGTATTGTTGTTGTTTTTAATTCTGTTGAGTTTTAGTCATAGGCCTCTCCCATTAGAATTGCATGAGTAGTGGAAACACTGCTAGGTCTTAAGTTGGGGGGAGGACCTTAAATGTGTTTTATGTTATATGTGAAATGTTAATGTTATGTGTTTAATGTTATGTTTGTTGAATAAAAAGCATGATCAGTTGCAATTCCTAGTTTTTCAATAATAGGATATGTTTCTTCCTGGGCTAAATTTAATTATGATTATATGTGTTGTGAGTAGAGTAGCCTTGTTTGAACAATGACTAGTCTTATTGCTACTTCTACACAAAACTCTAGGCTTAGCAAGGAACCTACTTAGCTAGGAATGATAAGGTTTAGTCAAGTTTTTACTAAAGATTGAGAGTATCATTTGAAGCTAAGTTTGGGGGTGCATCGGTTATGTTAAGGCTAGGAACAAAGATGATAGTTTGGTCAATGCAAAACGAAACAAAAGTGTGCAAATGGTCTTAAAAAAAGTTGCAAAATGTCTAAAATAATTTGCTGAGCTGTTCCAAGAATGCATGAAAAGAAAAAGAAATACAAATAAGGAGCTCAGTAATAAAGGCAGCAACTAGTTTTATTCATCAAATTGCCAGCGCTGCAGCGTCTAAACGCTACAGCGTCTGAGAAATGACCAAATCAAAATCTTTTGCACTGACCAATGATCTAAATTGCCTAATCAAAGCCCTTTACTGTGCTTTGAATCCCCTCAAGTCTTTTGTGAAGTTGTTAGTCTACTCTCCTTTTTCAAAAATTATTTGCTAAACCAAAAGAAGGCCACTCTTTCCAAGGCTAGGAGAAATGTCGAAACTAGCTAGGAACTAAACTAAGCCTAGTAGTCACACACTCACAATTGAGCAGTAATAATTCTAGATGTTGTGAAAAACAATGATGTTGTGTGTGTATGTGTGAATCTGAAAATTTTAGCCCACTAAGAATATTTTTGAAAAATTGTTTGATTGAGGGATGCAACTGACATTGTCTTTCTATGTTGTTGTTATTCTATTTTAAGTTAGTTTGTTTATCTTTATAATGTGTTATTACTTGAGGACAAGCAATAGTTTAAGTTTGGGGGTGTGATAACTCTTATCTATAAGAGTTATTTATGCTTTCTAGACTTAAGCAAATGCGAGTTCTGAAGTAATAATAATTTTTTTTAGAAAGATATTGTTGTTGTCTTGTTTGTACAGTTAATCTATGTAATTGTTTCTTTGTTGTTGTGTTGTTTGTTCTTTGTCATGTGTCATTACTTGAGGACAAGCAATGGTTTAAGTTTGGGGGTGTTGTGATAACTCTTATCTATAAGAGTTATTTATGCTTTCTAGACTTAAGCAAATGCGAGTTCTGAAGTAATAATAATTTTTTTTAGAAAGATATTGTTGTTGTCTTGTTTGTACAGTTAATCTATGTAATTGTTTCTTTGTTGTTGTGTTGTTTGTTCTTTGTCAAGCGTCATTAATTGATGACAAGCAATGGTTTAAGTTTGGGGGTGTGATGAGTCATATTTAGATGTGTTATTTATGCTCTTATCACTTAAATCAACACAAGTTCTCAGTAATATTCGTGCTTTATTAGGTAAATATTAGTTATTTAGAGGAAAGAAGGGTTAGGAGCTTGTTTGTTATCATTTGACACATTTGGTGCCTTTGTGAATATTATAATGTCTCTGTTAAGTGCTGCAGCGGTAAGTGCTATGCAGCGGTAAGCGCTACAACGCTATATGACGGTGGGACAACTAGCTGGACACTTTTGGAGCCTACTACTATTTGATGAGTCATCACCCTTATCCCTTGCTGTTCAGAATGTGCTGTAGCTTTTTATGACAAGTTTGGACACTTGGCACATTATTATTGAAAGATGTCATTGTCACCTTTTTGTAAATATCTACTTTATGAGATGTGGATAATATCTATCTCACAACTTCATCTTCCACACAACTTAGAATTCAGAAATAAGGAGAGTTACTTGGAGAAAAACTACTTGACACCTAGTATTCCTCCATTAATCCTCCATTCTTGAAGCTTTTATTTTTAGTATAGTTTTATTATCACACCTACGGTTTGCTCACGCTATCGCATCATTCAACGTGCATGACTTGGGATTCTTGGAGTGCATCTTTTGTAACCATCCTTCTCTTGTTCACATACGGTAACATAATCTTTTTAGTTTATGTTGTTTTGATGAAGCTTGTCATGAGCTAAACTTTTATGGTTGGATTGTGCTAAACTTTTATGGTTGGATTGTTCTTATGTTTGAAATGAACATTGAGTAAAGTTTATGTAATGTTATGATGTTTGCGTTTTATTTCTTGTGTCATAATGCTTTCAAACTTGTTTTGGGACTGGCCAACTGAAATAAGTAGATTCATAGGTACAGTCATGGTCTATGAATAAGAACTCAAGGAATGATATGAATGAAAACCCTTTAAAGACATTTAAAGGAAGCACTACTTAACCTTAGACATAGGGGACTAATAGTTCATAAGGTACATGCTGTAAGATCTTAATATACAGGGGTAAAACTTATTTAGAGCCTAGACATAGGAGTCTTGTAACATAACCCTGACGATAGTGACTGAAAGGCACGCCACCAAGGCGCTACAGCGTCTACGGATTCTGAAGCGCTACAACGTCTAAATATTATAGAACTTTACTCTTGGGAATTTACATAACTACTGAGCTATCCAACTCACTCTTAAATACTTTCAATTCATTACTGTTTTCACATCTTTACTGTTTTATTTACATTTATGTTAATCACAATGACAATACTTGTTGACAACTTGTATTTGTTACTTGTTTTTCTCACTAGCTAAATTACTAATTTAAATATAGAAGTAAACTCAACAATCTCCGTGGGAACGAGCTTTACTTATCATTATATTACTTGTTGCGATTGTGTATACTTGCACATCTACTTTTCGCACAACACTGAGCCACACTAAATCCGACACTAACGCCAAGGTCGACGCTACAGTCAACTCTTAGGAAAGTCAACTATTTAATATATGCGTCGGTTCAGTCGACGCTAAAGTCAACTAAAGAGAAAGTCTACAAAATGATAGCGTCCGTTTAGCCGACACTAAAGTCAACCAAAGAAAAAGTCAACAAAAATGTAGCGTCCGTTTAACCGACGCTAATGTCAACCCGAGAAGAAAGTCAACAAAACTGTAGCGTCCGTGTAGCCGACGCTAATAATTGGTTTTTTTTTAAAAGAACAGTAACGGCCTACTTTGCTTTCCACGCCTTCTACTAATATTTAGTTTTCACCTATTACTTAAGTACCATTAAAAAACATTATAACCAATCAAAATGCTTAATCCCGAAACAACAAAATACCATAACTAATCTGAACAGCAGATCAAAGTGTTTGCCATCCAATATCTAGAGAAACTACAATATATGTAACATAGTCATCATCAAAGTATTTGGCATCCAACATCTAGAGAAACTACAAAATATGTAACATAGTCATCATCAAAATACAAAATATCAAAGTGTTTGGCATCCAACATCTAGAGAAAAGTAACGATAACAAGATCAATCGCTATCTTGTGACTGTTCATCCAAATCATCATCACAATCAGGATGGCTAGCACTACAAGATCCACCACCAGATCGACGCTCAAAAGCATCCATGCGATCTACACATAATTTTTTCAGCGCATTAAAATCATTTTCTAACTTCTGCGACCGCTCATTTGCCTCTCGAGCGTCTTGGGCAGCCACTTCAGCTCGGGCTATTGCATTTTGATCCGTCTTCTCAGCTTTAAGTCTAGCTGCCCTCTCTTCTTCCAAAGCTATCCCAATCATGAAACCAAAAGGATTCTGGGACGGTTGGGTAAGTGACTTGGACCCAGGTCGGGCGTTCACAGATAAGCCTGATGTGCCATAAAGCCGACCACGGGTAGGACCCCCCGCAGTCACCATCCAACAATCAAGTGCCACTGCTCCATCTACCAGTTGATCATCATCACCACCTAATTCACCATTTTGTCCTAGTACTTCAGCCACGTTTTGGTTGTATGCATTCTGATCAATAAGAAAATAATGATAAGCTACTAGCAAAATTAAGGACCAAACTAAACCAAAACAACGTATAAGGAATTAACCAAAAATTCAAGAAACAATGACAATAACTTACATAGGTAGTTTCAGCTCGATGTTCAACGCAAACACCAGATTTTCTCTTGTGGGTTTTTAAAAATAACTCATCCGGTCTCACATCTCTTTGCATCTCATTGCACTACAAACTGATATAGAAATTACCAAATTCTACTGTTAAAGGACAGTTCCAGAAATTACCAAATTCTACAAATTCTACTGTTAAAATAACTGTCACTGCCCTACAGAAATTACAAAGTAATAACACAATAACTGCCCTACAGAAATTACAAAACAGATCCAGAAACATTAAAGGATAATTCAAACAAGTTTTCCAGCATACTTAATAGCATTAACATAATCAAGTGTTCAAAGAAAACATCTTCGCAACAAATTCTGTTAACATAATCACTTGACAGAATTCTGTTAACAAATTATGTTAACATAATTAAGTTTTCCAATATCTAATTTGAACACTATTTTGTTAATAGCAGACTCCAATATCACTTGACGATTCTGTTAACATAATTTGACATAAAAACTAATTGACGATTCTGTTAATAGCATTAACATAATTTGAACACTAATTTGACAGAAAACTTAATTGACGATTCTGTACATTCAAACATAAATTCTTATTAGTTTGACAGAAAAACTAATTGACTCCAATATCTTATTAGTCATGGTTACACTATTTTGTACATTCAAACATAAATTCTCATATATACACAACAACAAATATCACTTGACATCTTGCAACGAAACACAGATCAAAACAAGTATTCTAACATACTCAATACCAATTCCAATTCAAACATACTCAATACCAATTCAAACAAGCTTTCATATTCTAACAACTATTTTTTAATCAAAACAGTGAGAAATGCTGGATATATTCCTTTTGTTTAGAATTGTTGAGTTTAATACTTACTAGCTCAAGTGCTAAATCAATGTGAGCATTGCGGCCTGAGGTGTGGACCGCTCCACCTCTTGTTGATGCTCTATTAATCTTATTTTGATTGGAGATGTCCTTGAATTTTTGTTTAGCCCAGTATGCTATAAGACCAATACAAGCTTTATCCCCCATCCGTTTAGGCTGAACATCTTTCTTTCTTTCCTTAGTAAGCATGTCACTGAGTCTTTTCTTGGCTTTTTGTTCAAACAAGTGTCGGACAATACCTGTAAGACTAGGATCCCATGACACCTTTTTCTGAAAATTACAATACAATTTAAAACTCACAATTTGATATTTAAGACGGTGCTTCATTATTCTAATTGATGTCATATAGTATAATTGATCCTATGACACCTTTTTCTGCACTAATTCAAGGAAGCACTAAATCATAGATAGGCTTTCGAATTGCACTATTTTATAGAAATACATACCCCAAATCTGGCAAACCAACCATCTCGAATTTTTTTGGTTGTTGCACTCCAACCATAGATATGCTTTTGAAATTGTGTTTGAATGGCAACCCTAATGGCATCTGCAACTTCCTTGCTAGGAATGAGCGTGCAAAGTAATAAAAAGGAAGATGTATGAAGCATCAAAATCAACACATCCGCAGAGTAATAAAAAGTTGTTGAAAGGAATATTTTAAAACAAGTTGTGGAATGTTGTAACATACCCTTTACCGTAAGGTTGTATCTCGACCTTCCCATCACCATCTCTCTTTGGCAAGTGAGGAGGAAATGACCCTTCACCCACCTGAGCTTCATCCTCTTCGTCCTCGTCCTCACTTTCCTCTTCGTCATGGTCTTCAACTTCATCCTCTTGGTCAGGCACATCATCATCTGCTACTGAAGCCTCATGTGGGGCATGTTGTGAAGAGGCAGCCATGGTTTGAAGGTTTATACCTGGAATTGGCATAAACACAAATACCTCGAGGTAGATGCATGAATGGGTGATGGTGTCTGAGCAGGTGCTACATTCTCAACAGGTGTCGTAGTCTGGGTCGGCACGGGAGGCTGGGATAGAGGTGGAGATGATCGGTCAAGTGACTTAGTGTTAATCAAATTGCGACGCAAGAGATTCTGCTGCTCAAGTTTGTGCGGTGGTAACATCTTTGGTCTACCCCTGGTAGGATGGACCTTTTGTCCTTTGCCACGGCCACCTCTTTTATTCATCTGTTGTCATAAAATACAAAATGCATGCTACCGTTATAGAATACAAAAATAGAAATAAGGTATATCTTTCAAACATCAAACACCATCTGATTCATTGAATCAAATTGGTTGTCATGATGCACATGCCCGCTACTATTCGAACCACCCATTGTATCAAGACTGGGGTTCACTTCTCCGTGTTCAGTCCAAATCCAATAATCTGGTTGAAATCCATACCGATACAAGTGAAGCCTAACATTAGTTGCCGTAGATATCTTGATACACTTTCATTTTGTACACAGACACCTTATCCCTCCCTCAGATATACAAATGGGTAGCTTCAAGGCCCTCTTCACAAAGTTTTTAACACCACGAACAAACTCTTTTTTCAATCTGTGCCTATTAGCATATGCCCTATTGTACATCCAAGTACGATCTATTCTCTATGAGGCAAACACTTAAATTGTCACTAAAAGACAAACAAACAATAAATAAGAAGAAAGAAAAGGAAAAAAACAAATCAAAGGAATGCATCAATGGTTGAATCACATATCTAATAAGAAGAAATAAAAGGAAAAAAAAAACAAAACAAAACAAAGAAAAGAAAGAGACGTTACCGTTCACTAAAAACGCCCTTCAAGAAGCCGATGAATTTGCCTCTAAATCAAAATGAGAGGGTAAGGAGAGGGCAAGGAGAACAGCAACAGCAACACACCTACAGCTATAATAATATTACTATTAATAATAAAATCATATATACTAATGAACATGTAGAGAAAGCAAAATTCCACACGGAAACTTTCAATATATCACAAGTTTCAATATAAATGCAACATAAATTTTCAATATAAATGCAACATAAGTTTTCAATATATCACAAGTTTATACTTATCATGAAAATCATCAATTTTTTCAGTATGTGTGGGTGTGTGGGTGTAGGTAGTGGGCCTTTCCATACTTGATCTTAAATTCTTAATAATAACAATATACACATTTAGATAACCAGCAGAAAGTACAATGGACAACTTTATTTTTAGAAGGCATGGACAGGGGAGAGGACCTCAAAGTCACGCTTGGCTACATATATTGGAATATGAGGCTGAACATTATTTGTCCAATCTCTGAGATAATCAAGACCTGGGGAACAGACAGAAGCAGAGTTAGTTTATATCACTAGTGAGAGTTCTTACTAATTCAGGCAAGCATTATATTTGTCATATAAATTGCTATTAATCATCAAAAGAGTATTAGAAAATATTAACGTCGGAGGCCTCCAATTGCATCAGCATGAGAGTTTGTTATCACTTATCAGCACCCAAATGAAGCAATGGCATGTATAAATCATATTTATGCTTGCCTTGAAACTATCTAACAATTATCCCATAACTCAGTTATGAAAACTTAAATATATCCATATTTCAGAACATGACTAGGCAACTCATACTTAAATAGAATCCATGATTACAATATCTTCAAGTGGAGTAAGCAAAAAAGAAACTCAAAGCCAGCCACATTTGTATCATCACCATATGCATATATCCATGTTTGTTCATGCTACCATCTCAGTATTAAAGGTTTTTCTAATACATAAATTCAACTATGATCCCAAAAACAGTGAAAAAATCCTTCAAATATTAATGGATCAACTTTGGGCTTCTTCAGCATATAATTATAGTACTATACTACCAACATATTGAAGGAAGGCGACAAAAGGTACCTACAAATTTTTCAATGTCCCCGTAGAATGTTGATAAGTTCAGAAAAGAAATGAAATTCTAATTTGAGCTAGGGTAAATCTAAAAGATCAAGAAACCATAGCAGTATGTTGAAGCAGATGCAGAGATTAATTGGTTTAAGTAAGCATATCAATACAACTCTCAATCCCAGAGAAAGCATGAACACGATTAATCAGTAGCTATATGAATTGATTATTTAGGGTTTTATGAATCTAAAATCTAAGAAACTCCAAATGAATCTAAACCCTAACGCCAAAGTGATTTCAGATTACAGATTCGAAAAACTAAGAGAAAAAAGGTAGACAACAAATAGTGTGATGAATGCAACGGTGTTCTCGCGAAAAAAGGGAAAAAGTAAGCATACCACTGAAATTGGTCCTCGCGAAATCGAATGCAACGGTGTTCAAGAATGTGGTGTTGTCGTCGACGACGTGGAGGTGTTCTTCGTCTTCTCTGACTGGCGTCGTCGCCTCTGTGTAGCGGAAGAGAAAGAGGTAGAGACTTATGGTTTGGTTTCAGAGGTAGAAGAGGCGCGAGAGTGAGAGAGTGAGAGGGAGGGAATGAGCAGAAGAAGAGTGTAGAAAAAAGAGTGGGAGAGTTAGGGTATTTTAGTAAATTAACATAAAACTAGCGTGGGCCGTCCGACGCTAATGTTATGACTTTTTAGTGTCGCATATTATCACGTTGCGTGGGCCTAGCCGACGTTAATCTACATCTCCTTGCGACAAACATCATTTTTTGTTTAGCGTGGGCTTGGCCGACGCTAAATCGACGCTACTAGTGTCTGTATCGGTGGCCGATGCTATAAAATGGACGCTAAATTGAGGTTTTCTAGTAGTGCTAATTTGATAGCTGACACCTTCAAGAAGTTCTTCGGTGTTCAGTTGAAACAGCTCGATAGGCCAATGTACATGAAGCCTTACCCCGAGTAGGTGGACAGATTGGTGCCTTTGCCCAGAGGATTTAAAACCCCTGATTTTTCCACATTCTCCGGGGATGATGGTAAGTCTACTATGGAGCACGTCGGCCGATTCACGGCCCAATGTGGGGAAGGAAACCAGAATGAGTTCCATAAGTTGCATATATTCCCTTTGTCTTTGACAGGGACTTCCTTCTCATGGTATTCTTCTCTCCCACCTGATTCTATACAGACCTGCGCAGACATGGAAAGGTGCTTCTATGACAGATTTTATTGGCCACAGCCTAAAGTTACCGCAGCTGATCTCATGAATCTACGGCAGAAGGTGGATCAGGCTGTGACAGACTTCATTGAAAGATTCAGAAAGATGGTCGGAAAGTGCTCAGTACCTTTCCCAGAATCTCAACTTACTTTCATGGCCATCTCTGGAATGCACCCTCAATTGAAGGAGAAGCTTGTGGGACAAGCTTGTAGTGACCTCAGTGGCCTGACTTCCATGGCAATTCAGATTGAACAATTCACTCATGAGAAGAAGCAAGAAGGATTTGACTGTGAAATAATCCCTATGGATGATTGTGATGTGTCTGAAGATGCATCAGATTACCATAGTGATTAGGCAACCAAATGATATGGCAGCTGAGACCTCGTCAACTAACAAGGGTGGCTACACTTTTTGACTATGGCTTTGGCGCACGGCTTACCATTTCCTTCAACAAAAGGTAAGTGGAAGTAGCCGATTCAATGGAAACGGAATACCAATCCAATAAGACAAAGTGTGACGACACTTAGCAGTGCCACATCGGCAACGTAAGACTACTATTTGCAAACGCGGCGTATTACTTACGTTGGTGTTTCCTTAATCGGGTGGAACACACAATACTGGGGGCACCTAGCAGTGTCACTTTGACATTATGAGTCTACTGTCTGCAATCCCAATTGTACACAACTTGGGCACACCTAGCAGTGTCACTTTGACACTATGAGTCTACTGTCTGCAATCCCAGTCAGACATAACTGGGGAGCACTTAGCAATGTCACTTTGACAATATGATTCTACTGTCTGCAATCCCAATTGTGCAACACAGGGGGGCACCTAGCAGTGTCATTGTGATATTGTGAGTCTACTGTCTGCAACCTCAGTTATTCCAAAAGATTAAGTTTCCATATGCACTACAACCATAGTTGTCAAGTGTAAGGAGTTGGCAGAGAAGAAACCGGCTGACATAATACATCCTTCAGGTTCCTCTTAAGGTCCTCAGCTAAAGGATGCAGAGGGGCATTTGTTGACACCCGTTTTCGCCGAGGGCTACTCGGCTGGCGTAGAATCGGCTACCCGAGGGCCGAAGGCTGATTCCCGTCGACAAAAATAGATATTTTAGCTGCTTGGGGTCTAAATTGACTATACATGACCACATGGCTAAGATAAACAGCTGAGGTGCCTACTCGGCTGACGCCTGATTGGCCGAGGTAAGACTCGGCCGAGACAAATCCACTTGACGTGGCTACTAAGTTTATATAGACTTGGAAGCTAATACTTGGTCTTAATGTGTTCACATAATTATTTATTAAATAATTATATGATTTATTAAAGTAAATATAATGGAGAAAGACCAAGTCAAGCTACGGTAACCACCTTCCTAAATTTATGGGAAGCGGGCATGAGGAGTTGGCCGAGGTGAAGGAGCTTGCTTTGGGAGCAAGCATTCAACGCACGTGGACACATTTAGATGTTGGAGCGGTTAAGACAACGTGGAGAAGCACCGTAGAAGTGGAAGCGAAGATATTTTGGCCCCACTACCCGTGCTAGTGGAAGAGTGGAAGAGTGGAAGAGTGCTTCCTAGTTTTTAGGGCCTGGATGTAATGTAGTGCGTTGATCTTGATTAATCCAACGATAGGCAAATGTTGGCTGCGTTTGTGGCTGACGAGGGCCTATGTATATAAATAGGAGAGTAATTGTGCAGAATAGACACACATCAATCAAACCAAAATTCTACGTTTATTTTTATCTATCTTCTTTATCGCATTTTTATCTATATTTTTGTGCATTAGCCAGTAGTATAATTCAAACCTCGCAGTCCCCCTTACCTAACCTGGCCCTTTCTAGAGGAGTCAGGATACCCACAGTCAAGGAGCAGAGTTCCTTCCTTGGCGCAATCGCTTGAAGAACAGAGGAATCAAAACACTTGTTCAAACCTCTGGCCGAACCCACGGCTAGGACTTAAGAGTTTGACGAAGAACAACAGTTACGAAATTACTTTTTTAAACAACTTTGCGTATTTGAACCGTTAAAATTTTTGTCGAACGCTAAGGTACCCCAAAACACACCAAGAAATTAATTTTTGGTTTGTCCAAACCAGTTATTGAGGCACAAACTCAATGTTTTTGAACAGCTAAATTTTTTTCTGAATCCTAAAGCAACAAAAACACACTACTTACCATCACACTTTACATTTTTATTACAAAATTATTATTTTTTTAATATAATTGATTATCGAGTAACAAACTTTGCGTATTTAAACAATTAAATTTTATTCCCGATCATAAAGTACTCCAAATCACACTGTCTAACATCACACTTTACGCAATTTGTCACAAAATTAATTTTCTTTTTGACCAATTCGATTATGTAGGAACAAACTTCACGTTCAGATCCTAAAATACTCTAAAACACATTGTTTAGCGTCACACTTTATGCAATTTGTCAGGAAATTAATTTTCCTTTTCAATCTGGTTATAAAGGAACAAAATTCGCATATTTAAATAATTTAATTTTTTTCTAGATCTGAAAGTACCTTTAAAATAAAAAAAATATAAAAAAAAAGAAACAAGGGAAAAAAGATAAAAGAAAAAAAGGAATGGAAAAAAAGGGAGGGGAGCTAGGCGGGAGACTTGGCGCCAAGACTCCCCAGGATGTAAATATATAGATTTGAACAGAAAAAAGGGAAATGGTTTATATTTATTATACTAGTGTCGTGGCTCGTCCGTTGCACGGGGTCAAAAGCTTTAGCGAATACATAATTATTGTAATACTAAAATTTGTTGGGTAGATTGAAAATTATCACACAAATTAAAGGGAATCAGACAATCACAAAATTAAAGGCAAAAAACATAGTCGATATATATGTTATAATATCACAAGTAAAAATTCTAGAAATTCAAGGAAAACAATGATTGTAAAAAAGCACCGACACAACAAAAGAAATTTTGTATCACAATTTTAAGAGAATTGAGGTCCATTATTATAGATTAATGTTTAATGGCAAAATCATGTTAATGTTACTCGAATGTTGCATAGAATGAAAAGAAGACGGTTAGTGACACAAATGAAATTGATCCATTAAAATATAGACAACCAATGATAATCAAATAATTTTAGTTTAAGGTATTATCACATTACATAAGATCTCAGACAACAACACACTACACAACATATTTGAATAGCTGAATTTTTTTACGAACACTAAAGCATAAAAAAAACACTACTTGTACTTAGCATCGCACTTTACATATTTGGTTTTGAATTTTTTTTTCATCAAAACAAACTTTGCGCATTTGAACGGTTAAAAAAAAATTGATATTAGGAATGAACATTGAGCATTTGAACACTTAATTTTTTTTCGAACACTAAAGTATCTCAAAACACGCTGCTTAGCATCACATTTTACGCATTTTGTCACAATTTTTTTTTCTTTCACCTAACCAAATCGGTTATTGAGGCACAAACTTTGCAATTTGAATAGTTGAATTTTTTTACGAACACTAAAGCATAAAAAAAGACACTACTTAGCATCACATTTTACATATTTTGTTTTGAATTTTTTTTCACCAAATTGATCACCGAGGAACAAACTTTGCATATTCGAACAGTTAAAAAAAATTAGATATTGAGGACTGAACTTTGAGTATTTGAACGGTTATTTTTTTTGGAACACAAAAGTATCTCAAAACACGCCGCTTAGCATCACACTTTATAAATATGTTATGAATTTTTTTTCACCAAACAATTTACTGAAGAACAAACTCTGCGTATTTGAATAGTTAATTTTTTTTTCAGCGACTTAAGTACCCCAAAACACACTGCTTTGTATTGCACTAACTATTACACTAACTATTACCATAAAACCTTTATCATAGTTTGTCTTTGTGCTGGGAGATGGGAATGAGCAAGATTATTTGTTACGCTAATCCCCTTCATGTTTTATAGTTGATTAAAGAGGGTAACGAATATTTTCATTGTTATGGGAATGATCAGAATGCCTTGATTAGAGAGCTCTTGGGAAGATCTTGGGATTACAGCTTGTTCCACACCCTCAGAGAGAGAAACAACTGTGCTGATTTCTTGGCCAAATTAAGGGCACATGGCACTGATCCTTTTGTCAAAGTAGATGCCACTCCTTCGGATTTGGTTGACATTCTCAAAGCTGATGCTTCTGGTACCATGTTTCTAAGGCTTTACGCCTCTCATTTTTGGTTTCGGTTTTTCCTTTTTTAGCCTTCACGAAGGAATATCAAACAAACTAGCAGATAACAAATTATGTGTTTGGTAAAACCAGCGGTTAAACTAACTGCAAATGTTAAATTACATTAAAGATAAAGCTTTAAAATTGTTTAGTTTAATTTAAAGAGGACAGAGAAAGAATTAAAGAAAATAATGAGGGTAAAAATGATAAAAAATGTGATGATATACGCTAGAAGTAGCATTTTAAAAAATACTTAAAAAATGCTGCTTAAATTAAAATTTTAAAAAACACTAAATGCTATCTAAAAAATGTTAAACGCTAGTATTTACTAAACATGTTTATTCACCATCAGCTAGTTAAATTCGGTAGTCATATCTATTATCCACTGGGAATGATCTTGCCAAATAGAACTATAGTGTTGCCATTTTTCACCTAAAAAATCTTATTTTCTTGAAAAAAAAAATCTCATTTTCTATCTTATTTAGTTTTTTTCCCTTCAATTATTACAATTTTTAGCGTAAAAATATAAGCTTAGACGAATGTATGCGGTGAATTTAAGCCATATCCGTTTCCATTAGTTGCTGGCTTGCGATGAGTGAAACAAAAAATTGAAAATGAAAGCATCCGCAATTTCGTCACTGCTAACATTGAAATCTTTCAATTTCAACCACACTCGCAATCGCACATCCAATCCCTTTCTCTCCAAAACCCTCACTCTCCCCTTTCGCCACTGCCAAATCCACTCTTCCCCTTCTCCGATCATGGCCGCAGCACCTTCATCCATCCATTCAGAACGAGCTCGTGCACCACCCGCCATTCCCATGCCCACTCCCCCCGTCACCAAGGCAAGTTCTCCCTCTCCCTCTCCCTCTCCCTCTTCCTCTTCTTCATTCCAATTCCTCTCCTCTCTCCTTATTTGCCTTCCTTTCTTTTCAGTTCAAAATTGGACTCTGTCAACTCTCGGTCACTCCCGATAAGGACAGGAACATCGCCCACGCTCGCAACGCTATTCAGGACGCCGCAGCAAAGGGTGCCAAACTCGTTCTTTTACCCGTGAGTTTTCTTTTACTTTCCTTTAATCAAAAGTGCTTTTGGGGATTCTTCTGAATTTTATTTAGTGTTTGGAACTGTGTTGCTTGTTAGGAAATTTGGAACAGTCCTTATTCAAATGATAGTTTCCCCGTTTATGCTGAGGATATTGATGCTGGTGGTGATGCTTCTCCTTCTACTGCCATGCTCTCTGAATTGTCTCGTCTCTTGAAAATCACTATTGTTGGGGGTTCTATTCCTGAACGTTCTGGAGATCGCTTGTACAATACTTGTTGTGTCTTTGGCACTGATGGACACCTAAAAGCCAAGCACCGCAAGGTATCATTTCTGAAATCCAGTTTAATATTTGATTCAGAATTTGGATTGTGAGTGATACCTGAATGAATATTACCATTTGCTTCTTTAATATGTAATTTTTGACATCTTGGTGTCCCCACAGATACATCTTTTTGATATTGACATACCTGGGAAGATTACCTTTATTGAATCAAAAACTCTCACTGCTGGGGAGACTCCAACAATTGTGGACACAGGTCTGACATATTCTTTCATAGATATATTCAGGCACATGTTTCCCAGTTCTATCTGTTTCAGTAACGGTGCAATATTTTATTTTGTTATTGTATAGCAAAGAAGGGTGAAGAAAGGAAATAAAAATTGTTATTCTAGTTGTACTGTTTGGATTAACCTCTAGATTAGACTGTTTAGCTTATTGAACTCTTCCTTAGCTCATCTTGAACTTAAATGACAGGTGATCCTATCTTATGTGAAATTAGTGATTGTACGTCTCTATTAAGGGTGGTTTTGGCTTCTCTGTAGAAATTGATAAGTATAATCACTTGTTCAGACCAGGGACGGAGCTAGAGTTTGGGACTTGGAGGGGCCAAGACCAAAAAGAGATTAATGAAAAGTAGAAGTACATTGTTCTTATTAAATATGAAAATATATTAAAAAAACAAAACTTAATTTACAATGTTTAATATGCTTAGTTCGCGCATGAAAGACTGGGTTGGAGGCAATATATAAGGCTGCTTGATTGTCACAAATGAGATTCGCAATGCCTAATATTGTGTTGGGGAAAACCGCACACATCAAAAGATTAACTCACACACCCAAGTATCATAGATGAAATACGCATGACCTCCCAACATATTGGACAGGAGAACAACTCTTGGAGTAGGTGTTTGAGCCATATGAGTTCACAAGTAGTAAGAGTCATAGCGCAATACTCAGCTTCTGCACTTAGATCTGGCAACAATGCTCTGCATAGTGCATACTACTTTTCCATGAGATCTAGTTGCCTCCAATAAGAATGCAATATCCTGATTGGACCGCCTAATGGATGGACTTCTTGCCCCATTTGCATCTGGGTATGCAACGATGTCCAATTGATTTCTGTCTGTGTATACTAGATTGTTTCTCGGAACTCCTTTTATTGTATCTCAAAATTCTGACAATGGCATCCCAAGGGGAATTCAAGAACTGACCGACAACACTAACAACATAAGAAGTATCTAGCCTCGTCATTGTGAAGTAATTCAACTTCCCAACTAGCCTGTAGGTACCCGTCGCATGCCCATCACAAAATTTATCTGATAGTACCCATGGGTACAAGTTTTTTTCCTCCATCCCTAGCCCGGCTCGGAGGGTCACACACACATAGCTCCATCCTGGGTTCAGACTACATGTTTAAATGTAGTTCTGGGAAGAAACCTTTATATAGAAATTTATTTATTGAACAGAACATCCTGTCTGATTAGCATGTGCCATGAGATTGGTATAATTTTTAACTCTTTCTAATTATTATTTTTTCTTTCAATGAATATTCCTATGTTTTAGTAAACAACTAATTGTAATGATGATATGATTCATACAGAGGTTGGGCGCATTGGCATAGGCATCTGCTATGACATTCGGTTTCCAGAACTAGCAATGATATATGCAGCAAGAGGTTTGTCTCTTCCATTAATATGCTCAGGTGTAATTAATCTTGTTCCACTTGTATTTAGTTGGTAATGATTTGAGTTTTCCAAGGTACACTATTCATGCCTCCCAAGTTTTCTTGGCGTGATGGATTTACAAGTTTGTTTTCTTGGGGGTGGATAGGAAAAGAATTTGGTTCAAATACTTTGGGTAACTTTGCCTCTTAGTGCAATTCTTATTTTAGGGATATACTAAAAAGAAACTTCACATCTTTGTTCTTTGGTATGGTATTGCATTCCCTTTATAATGTAATTTGTCAATTATTTGTAATTTTCATAGGCTGTAAACCTGCAAGCTTTGCTTGAGATTAATTACCCAGTTGAGTTTGATTTATTTCCAAACTTTCATAGCACTCTTCTTATTTTTTTTTTGTTCTTAGTTCTTACACTCTTGGGAACTTATAGTATTCAGCTTTTGATTTCAGGTGCTCACTTGCTCTGCTATCCTGGGGCATTTAACATGACAACTGGACCTTTGCATTGGGAATTATTGCAAAGGGCAAGGTACTAATAAATATTATGTAATGGAAATGTTGGGAATCTGAAAAGCTGAAACAAATTTTATACTACTGAATCTTTAAAATTTTATATATCCTTCTATAGTTGCTTTAAGTTTCCAATATCTATTCATTCCTGAATAATGTGTATGTGGTAGGAACAGGAAAACTGTATTGAAATTATATAGTTCTTATAGTAAAAACTCTCCTGTATGAGCACAAAATCCTTCTTGGCAACACAGGAATAGAGCAGAATGCGCGAAAAGGAGAAAAAACCTGAAATGCAGCAAATAACTGGTCTTGAAGTATCAGAGCTGGAGGAACAGACTCTGCTTGCTATACTGGGCATAAGCCACCGGACCTTACCCCAAAATTCCATTAGCCTCCCTCATTTCCTTCGACCTCTTCCTTATTCACATTTCATTGCTCTCTGATCTCCCATCATTATAGTATTTCTCTCTCAAATTCCTGCTGACATGTACAATCTGTTACACTCTCCCTCCACGCCTTCCTCTTTACTCATGACAACATTTCTCTTTCTCCTCACATTCAACGGTCGGTTGATAAATTTCATTTCTCCATGGAGTTATTAATCAGTGCAATTCATTTTCTCTTACACACGGTGTTGATGGATCCTGACTCATATAAACCTGATTGTTTAATTGATTTTTCCCCTAGTTACGTCCACCAAATTGGAGTGGTAGTTCGCTGAACCATACTTAAGTTATGATTAGTAATAGGAATTTTTTGACAAATTAAATCATCGTTGTAGGAATAATGACAAACTTATGATCAGACTTTACAGAGAGAATATATAATGGGGTTACCTTTTCTTTGTTTTCCTCTCATCTATCAAGCACAAACACCAAACACAACACAGCCACGTGAACACCGGTAATGTCCATAACACTAACATGTGTTGGACACTCGGACACGCTTTCAACTAGAAATGTCAGTGCTACATAGACTCCCATTTTTTCCCCTAGGCTCCTTATCTTTGACACCACAAACTTGTTTTTATTAAAATATTATATTGATTAAGCAATAATGACCGATCTTCATTTCTTTTCTGATATGTGTTTTGCTTTTTCACATGCAGAGCTACAGATAATCAGGTACTGACCCTTTTATTTTTGAAACTTCTCAAGATTCTTACTGCATGTATATTTTTATGTTAAAGTATATCAAATAACGCTTTTTTTTTATTTTTTATTTGGTGTGGTTCATGATCAGCAAGCCAAATAATGACCTTTAAAAAAGTTGCTTTGAATTGGGAGTTATTTTTGCACAGTGGATAAGAAACCAAGAAAAAATATCAATCAAATCGAAAATCCCCAACAAATTTGGTATGAATGTGTGATAACTGATAAGTTCTAGAAAGCAGATGCTACTTCACATACTTTACATTTGAAATCTGATATTGCCATTCAGATTGATGTATCCATAATGAGTCATATTTGTCCGAGAGAGACTCCATCACTCTTACACATCTCAAAGGGAAATAATAGAATAGGGATTGAAAAAAGATTTGTCTTAGTATTTTACGGTTGATTTGTTCGGATTGACCTTGTTGATTGTGTGGTTAAAACAGGGCTATAGTTGGGGGGGGGGATCTCTAAAAATTATAACCATACTATATTGTGAATTGCAAATTTTTGAGCTCTGAGGAGACTAGTGGATGCTCACAAAATTCATTTCTGACAGTTATATGTGGCAACCTGCTCACCTGCTCGGGACACTGGATCTGGTTATATAGCCTGGGGTCACTCCACTCTTGTTGGACCAGTAAGTAGATCCTTTATGTCTAGTTTTCCTTTGATAGAGCCATTTAAATGTGCTGATTATGCGAATTGGAATTATTTTTTCTATTTCCAAATTAAAAATATCAAGGGAAATATCTTTAGTTGTCAATAAGGCATACATACTTACCGTGGTGCATATCAATGTGGCAGTTTGGAGAAGTTCTGGCTACTACAGAACATGAGGAGACGATCATTATAGGAGAAATTGATTATTCAATATTGGAGCAGAGAAGGTTTGCTTTCCTTCAAACTAGACGAATCTTTCACATGTTTAACTTATGATTGCCCCGTCATAATCATTTTAAAATATTTTTGTGATATTATTACTCAGGACGAATCTCCCTGTGACAAAGCAACGACGGGGTGATCTTTACCAATTGGTTGATCTCCAGAGGCTGAATTCCAACTGATTCGGGGGGGGGGGGGGGGACTACTATAATTAATAATCGAGACATCCGCATTGTCTTGTAAGAGGCATATCTGTGCTATCTTTTGTAGTCATTGGATACTGTATTATTGCTGATATGAAACCAATACCCTGAAGTGTAGAAAGAAACAAGGAATTTGTGCTTTCTCGAATAGTTTGTTCTGTAGTTAATTTGTGCTTATGAAACCAATACCCTGTAGTTAACAAGGATACTGTATTATTGCTGATATGAAACCAATACCATGTAGTTAATTTGTGCTTACCAAACAATTGGCCTGTGGGGAAATGAGTGTGAACGTGCTTGTAGACAGTTCAGAGTAGGGTTATTTAATGATTTTAAAACTGCAAATTTTTCTTATAATAGGAGCAGTAGTACTCCATGGGCCAACTGACTCGGAGGTTGAAGTTAACACAGTTTTCTGGCCTTTGGGAATTCATTTGTACATGGGATAATCAAGGAAGCTTCATTACGTACCTCTGAGAATGGGAAACGCTAAAGAAGCGTCCCAATACACACTAGACAAAAACGGAGGACAATAACAACACATGAATTGCACGTGACAAAATAATACTATTAAGTGAGAGTGAGACTCTGTGAGAGTATCAAAGCAACAGGGGCAAGGCAACTCATGAAAGTGCACGTGGGTGCAACACACGCTTCCCTCCGACAAAGACCTTGTTTTTTAAATTTTGGATTAGTAAGATGTCTGTCACTGGCAAGCTAGCTGGGCTTGGGAATGGATGAGCACCAAGAATAAAGAATAGAGATAATAGCTATAAGGAATGTGGCGATGACGATAACTGGATGGGATAAGACGGTGGCCGAACATGGGATACGGTGGGTGATGATGCAATGTGGACACGATTCTAATCTAACGAACTAACTTCAAATCTTTATTGGACTTTTTTAATTAGTAGAATTGAGAAAGTAAGGAAGAAAGAACTATCAATTCCTCTAAGACTTTATGCAGTAAAATTTTGATTTATAAAATAATTTTGATGTACAAAGTAGCTGTATCTTTTTTGAGTAAAAATTTTACAAGAAAATGATGTATAAATTTTAACTTGGATTAACCTAATCATTTTTTATAAGCGAAAATAATTAAAATAGTTTTTGTGCATTTGTGCCCAATAACTTTTTTTAGAATAATTTTTTTTGGTAATAACATTAGAATAATTTTTAAAAGGAAATTATTGTTTTCTATTGCCATTTAACTATTTTAATACCAATACCAATAAAGGTTGGATTAGATTCCACTCTAGTCTCTAATGATCCGTAAAACCTAGCTCAACTGGCAAATGCCAAAATTGTTAGGTTGGATATCATGTACCGGATTCAAATCTGAGACCTCACAGTTGTGTGTGTGAGCTTCAAGTGGTTTTTGTCACTCTATCTAGAACCAAAAAAGATTCCACTCTAAGGTTTTATATTAGAGTCTTGTATGCGGTAAAAAAATTGTTGGAAGAGAGAGAATCACACTGATCGGCAAACACCGAATACACTTACTCAGTCAAATTTTTCCGACATAAATTAGTCACTACTCACTGGTAAAATCGGTAGATATGTGCACTAATTAACACTAAAAAATACTATTTTAATACACGGAGTTTCTGAAAAGGGAATGCAGAATTGTTGCAAACTTACAATTTCAGGAAGGAATCAACAAGGAAAGTGGATGGCATAAAACGTACGTGCGTGGTGATCCAATCAGGTTTGTATGCACGAGGCCATCTTACTGCACTGCAAAGCAATGTCATTGTCAGGTTAGTATATGGCCATGCCCTGCCATGTGTGGTACACTTCTCAGAGGCATGCTGCGGGCTCCTTCTCAATTACTACTGCACCCATGCTTTTGGGCACGGCGATTGCATTGCAATAAACACAATTCGAAGGGCATTCAAATGCATTTTTATACTTCGTAATCAATTATCAATAAATAAATAAAATTTCTGTAGAATAGCTCTATACCACCCTTCACAAAATCGCACACGCCAACAAATTAACCGCACACTCAATTAATAGAATATACATGAGCACACCTCAAAAGAGAATAAAAGATCAAAAGATTTGCATAGTTCACCCACCTTTTAATTTGCCTGCATCTACATCTACATCTACATAAACTCGTAAACATAATTTGTTTATTATCTCAAATGAAGATTAGAATAATTTGTAGCTTAACTCAATATGTTTATCACCCTACAATTTAATAATACTCTCATTCTAAAAGTTGTAAGGAATGATAATACTCAAATCTTACAAATAAATGATAACCCATACTTTCCTCTCTCATAGAGCATGGTTGGGGATACACAAGGGCGGACTTCGGTACATCCCAGAGGGTACAGGTGCAGACCCTCAAGTTTCAAAAATTGCACTAGTACTCCTAAAAAATTACATTTTGACCCCACTAGTTCTCATACTTTTCACTTCCTTCCCATCAGCTACTGCCTACTCTATTCCTACTCTCTCAGAGACTCAACAGCAAGTCAACAACACAAATTGGTACTGTTCTTCTTTCCTCTTTTCTCTCACGTCTCATCCTCTTCTTCTTTCCTCTTCTCTCTCATCGCTCAAGAGTCAAGCCTCAAAACAGAAGTGCGACTGTTCTCTCATCCCCGTCGGGGCTGTTCTTTCCTCCTTTCCTATCCGGTGCTGTACTCTCATCCCTGCGAAGTGCGACTGTGCTAGTGCGGCGGCGGCAGTGCTGTTATGTTTCTGTCACTCTCTCCGCAGATTCCGCAAGTCTCGCCGTTTCCATTCTTCTTTGCGAATCGTGAGGTAAGATTTTTGCCCCAATCTGTGATTTGTGAATTAGTGTTTCACTGTTTTGTGAATCTCTGATTTATCAATTCCCAATCGCCGTTTCCATTCTTTTTTGTGAATCTATGATTTGTGATGTTGCCTTCCTTTTCCCCTTTTTCTTCCCGTGATCTGAACTACTGAAGTGAAGACTATTTTTTTAATAATAGAAGTGAACACTACAAAAAAAAGTAGTATAGGCGACGGATTTTTCGGTCGCTAATGTGCCTTAGCGAGGGAATTAGCGACGGAACAAATCCCTCGCTAAAAATGGCCTCGCTAATGGTTAGCGGGAAGTTAGCGACAGAATTTAACGAGGGAAATTTCGTCGCTAATCACCTCGTAATCAGTGGTTTTTTGTTAAAAAAAAGCGCGCCTTCGTCATTAAAGTATATTATAAAATTATTGTTATAATAATTATTATAATATTATAATATTATTAATATTCGGTATATTATAAAATTATTGTTATAATATTGTTATAAAATTATTATAAAATTATTGTGAAATATGGTGGTGGTGGTGGTGGTGAAATATGGGAAGGAGTTTGTGTAGAGAGAGAGAGAGAGAGGGGGGTATGGTTAGAGAGAGGAGTGAGGGTGGAAGTTAATTTTGTGGTGGTAGTGGTGGTGGTGGTGGTGGTGAAATGTGGGAAGAAGTTTATGTATATATAGAGAGAGAGAGACGGTTAGAGAGAGAGGGGTATGGTTAGAGAGAGGAGTGAGGGTGGAAGTTAATTTTGTGGTGGTAGTGGTGGTGGTGGAGGTGAAATATGAGAAGAGGGTTTGTGTGTAGAGAGAGAGAGAGCGAGAGCGAGAGAGAGAGAGAGAGAGAGAGAGAGAGAGAGAGAGAGAGAGAGAGAGAGAGAGAGAGAGAGAGAGAGAGAGAGAGAGAGAGAGAGAGAGAGAGAGAGAGAAGTGTGAGGATGAGAGGAGCTATGATGTGGTGGTGGTGGTGTAGGGTGGGTTTGGGTAGAGAGAGAGGAGAGTAAGAGAGAAAGAGAGTGAAGTGTGAGAAAAGAAAAGAAGAAGAGAAGAGAGAAGAAGTGAGGAGGATTCGGTTTAATAAAAAAAATTAGAATTAGCGACGGAAATTCAAATTAGCGACGGATTTTAAAATGGTGCAATTTCCAAGGAATTAGCGACGGATTTTTTGCAACGGAAATTCAAATTAGCGACGGATTCAGAATTTTACGCATTCCAAGGTCTGCGCAACGGTCACGTCAGCATTAGCGACGGATTTTTTGCGACGAAATTTAAATTTAGCGACGGAATTTAAATTTTTTGTTAAAAAAAGCGCGCCTTCGTCATTTTTTGCGACGGATTTTGGTTCCCTCGCTAAAATCTCTCGCTACTTAAACATTAGCGATGGATTTTGGTTCCCTCGCTAATTTTCCGTCGCTAATAAGGCGTTTTTTTTAGTGGAAGACTATTGATTATTGAATATTGATTATTGAATTTGAATATGTTACTTTCCCTTTCCCCTTTCTTCCTGTGGAACTGTTGCTGAAGTGAATTGATAAATATTGAATATTGATTTATTGAGAGATAATGGATAAATTTAAGAGATAATTGATTATTGATTTATTGCACAAAACAATGTGTATATGTTTTGGGAGTTCCGATATTCAGCATGCAGTTGCTATTTTGGTGGCCTTTTCATTAGCTTATACATGCCAATATGTTTTGAGTGCCTCTTTTTAACTAGTAGCTATTTTGTTGTGTTTTAGAGCTTCATATATCTATTCTAGTTTCTAGTTTTTAGTTAGGATTTTGAGCATGCCTTTGAGCACTTCTCTGTACTAATCTGTTTGTTGCTTCTTTGGTGCTCATTTTGAACTGAACTTTGGTGTATTTTGCTCCTTTTAGCTTGCTGCACATGATTGGACGCCCTCTTAAACCCTTCATAGAAGGTGGGAGGAGCGTGTGCCGATGATGTTGAGCTAACTGGCATTTTTAATAGAATATATTAATTATCGAAGAAAAAAAATGTATTTATTTTTATAGATTATGATTTAAAATTTTATTTAAGTTAAATTGTCTGACCACCCTACGCCAGGGTCCTAGATACGCCAATGGGGATACACTACCTCTCTGCATGACCACCTACTGTTGTATCCAATGTGGGATTCTTCCACTCTTCACAAGTAACACTTATAGGAGATAAAGTGTGACGGTTCTTCTCATGGTTGATGATATCAATTAAATGCTTTTCATATTTTAATATCTTTGGAATTATCTATCTATTTCTTCTAAAGATGAATTAGTCTCCCCAAGAGTCAAATATTAAATTTCAAGATTTTACAATACATTGGAATTTACACTTCAATTTATCATTAAAAAATTTAATTGATTCTCCACATATATCAATCGGGGTAGTTAAAGTAATAGAGTAGGAAAATACACATTTGTGCTGAGACCAAGTCGAGTCATTTTTTTTTATGAATAGTGTGAACCATTTTAAATGTCTTTCTAGTTTCTATTCAAGGAAATAGAAGGATTGACTTTGTGTGGAGTATGCTTTTCACTAGTCTTGGGGATACTTACAATCTGATGGATATTTGAATGTTAATTGTTATTAATAAAATATGTTTGTCTTTTCAAAAATAAAAGAGGCTAATGAGGATGTTTTTTTTAAGCAAAATGAAGAAAAGAAACCTCAATAAAACCTTCTAAAGTGAAACAACATCAAGAAGAAAAAAGAGAATTCACCCCCTGATTTTATTCAAAAAAGAGAAAAAAGAAGGATGACATTAACGAGCCCAAAGGGACTAGACAAATACCCTATGCAAAAAATAAAATAAAGTCAAAGCAATAATAGAGAGCCCCTAACAAAGCCCACTAAAACACTTCATCCTAGAGACAATAATAAATGACTAACTTAAAATAGTTAGATCAAAAAGAGATAGAAACATAATTTGTCCTTGAACGAAATTTATAGCCTACAATTTTCTGTACCAGTTTATAGTTTGCAAATATTTCTAGGACTAACAAACAATACTTAGATAAAAAAGAAACAGAGACAGAATTTGTCTTTGAGCGAGTATTATAACTCACTGTTTTGGACCAGTTTCTTTTTGTGCCGAAATTTTCTTTTTGGTCCTAGACACTCATGTTCGAGCTTATCATACAGCATAGTTGTTCCTTGGGTACCGGGTAGGCATAAGATCATCAACATCAATCATCTTCCTCATCATCCCAAAGCTTTCCTAATATGCTTATGTCAGATGCTACCACTAGATTTGAAGTAGCATCAGACTTTGAGGCATTTAGCGAATCTAGCCTGGTAGTGAGAGGTTGAGTGGAGGATGAGTCAATAGAATCACTCCAACACCGACTAACAATATTCATATAATTGACTGTGTTGGCGTTAGAGTGAACAACAAGAGCGTCCACATTACAACCACTAATAGTATTAGATGAGATTTGAACGGTGTTGTCATAAGTTGCTGCCTGTGTGCTAAAGGTAGAAGCATTAACCAATTTTTGAATGGAGATCAAAGCTGTCTCCTGCAGCTGTATAACCGCATGCAGCCTTTGCTTACCATCATCCGAAGCAAAAGAGTCCCGGACATTTGATTATTCGTTAGATTGCAAGATCGTATTAGGTGAAGGTTCTCCCAACAAAGGATTAGGATCGAAACCATCTCTAGAACCATTGTTGTCGCCTTTAAGAGCTTCATTGTTCACATAATTTTTAACACGTATAACTTGAGCTTCCCGCATGTAATTCACATTATTAGTAACCTGTAGCTTAGGGACATGTTTAGAAACCTGTTTTGCTTGAGCAACATATTCTGTGGTATTTTCCTCCTTATTTTTTGCCACACCAGAATGCCTCCTTCTATTGCAACCACTAGTGGTATGACCTATAGTCTTGCAATTCATACAAAAGGAAGGCAAATTTTATACTCAATGCTTTTAGAGAAAGCATAACCTGACCTCTCAACTAGGGTTTGATTTCTAAGCTCTGATTTCAAATCTATATCAACCAGTTTGCGTGCAAAATGACCGAATGATCTGTCAAAAGAGCTTTTACTTGTTGTATCATCTAGACTAATTGGTATGCCAACACTGCTAGCAATTGCAAAAGTAATTTTAGGATGCCAATATTCTTGAGCAAGGCCTATAAGCCTAATCCAACATTGCACATTTATATGGTTTATAGTTGAAGGATTAAAATCGGGCTACCAAAAAAACAGCCTAAGCAAACCTAGCTTGCAATGCCAAGAAGGTTGCGACGGTAGTCTCTGTAAATCATCAATTGAGGAGAACGAAAATTCATAATAACTTTTCCCCAAAGTGATAAGACCCCATTTACCTTTTTTAATAGGAAATGTTAGTGGATGAGGGGGGATGTTTGTTTCTCGGGTTTGAACCCGAGACCTTCTGCTTGAATCCTTTGGTGCACTGCTTCGGTATCTCTTAGCTCGCCAACTAAGTTACCTACTTGGGACAGACCCCATTTACCTGCTGGTTTCCAAAGATCCTGAAGTTTGGATCTCAAAGTATCAATCTTGAAAGGAGCGTCTCCCTTTGATAGTAAGAGCCTGCCATGAATATGTGTCTTGCATCCCTCCAAACCCGCCACATACTCTTCCTTAGGAATAGAGATTGCAAACTCGTCCCCCTTAATGCAAGGGCGAGGAAGTTGACTAAAAGGAATATCACAAATCTTGTCCATTTATCATATCAAAGCTTGCGCAAAAGATTTATTTTTATTTGTTGTAATATTTGGAGGAAAGTCTTCTTGAAAGATCTTGAACAACAACTTGTTTTGGACCCATGGTCTCACCGTATAAATTCTTGGTGCAGGCGAAATTGCAAAATTTTCTGCAATTGATTGCAGAAAACCCGCTGTCTCTGATTGGAAAACCTCCAGAAAAACTTGCACAATGATTGGTTGTGTTTCGGCCATGGGCGTAAAGAGAGGTTTCTTATACTGTGATGTGTCAGGCAGCACTGGAGGCTTTACAGGCAACGTCAGATTTGTATAGGCACCACATTTCAGTGCCACATCCATCAACTGTTGTAGGTCGGGCGCAACACTATGGAAAACACACGCCATGTCAATCACCTCTGAGTCATGATCAACGCGTGTCGTGTAGCTGATGGGGCGCTAGAGGTCTCGGGTTCCACGTGCAGGACCTGTTGGAGGTCAAGGGGGCAGTTTTATGGCCATGTGTAAGCCAGATTTCTGAGTGGAACGGAAAACGGAACCCTAGAAAAACTAGGGAGAGCGCCATGAGGCTAGACTCTCATCCCTCTATGAGGGGATTGTTCAACCAATATATATACAGGGCCGTTCCAAACAATTTGGGGGCCCTGTTCAAATCTTAAAAATTGTCTTGCTAATTATACTTTTAGTTTGCAATGAGGTAAAATTAGAACCGTCTCAAACAATTTGCAATTAGTTTTTCAAGATTTCAGTTGTCTTTTGATAAGCGTGATGACCTTCCCTTATTCATTTGGTGTATGCATAGTGACCAATATTGAATTGTATGAACACGGTGAGAGGGAATATATTTGTTACTGATTTTTGAAAGGTTTGTTAATTCAAATGGTTGTGTTCCCCGCATAAAATCGAATATTGCTTAGTTCTATTTTTATTTGTATGTGATGATTTATGGAATGAACATGATTTGTATTTGAAGAGGAAATGATCGGCTGTAACAAATTTTCATTTGAACTGTAATAGTAAATGCACCAAGTAAATTAATGAGAAGGACATGTCATCTTTATTTTTTGTTTACATGGCACTTTGAACGATTGCATGTCTTTTTCTATGAATGGCACATGAAATAAGGGCTTTCAACAAAGCCTTCGTTGTATAGATGGATATTATACACATTGTGTGCTAAATGACACTAAAGGAGTTTGGTTCAAATCCTGTAAACTAACATACTATGGAGACGGGGGAGGAAATCTCCACGATCAATTTGGGAATGGGGACAGGGACAATGCTCCCCGCCCTGAGTACATTACATAAATATCCTTATTATAGATTAAAGATGGATATTATATTATTAATAATTTACTTTTTTTAGACTTTTCATATGTAATTCTAATTAAAAATATTAATAAAATATTAAAATAAGCTTACTTTTATGTTTTTATTCTTTATTTTATATTTTATTAATATCAAAATATAATAAGAAGACAAAGTTTTATATTTTTTATTTAAAATATTAAACTACAATTTTTTAGTCATACTTTCATATTTGTTTCGATTTTATTGGATTTTAGTTTATTTTTTTGATAAATTTAAAGGATTTTTAGAGGTCACTGCGGGGACAGCCAGATTCGTTGAGACGAGGATAGGGACGGGAAAGTTTGGGAGGCGAGGACAGGAAGGGGAGCGAGGGAGTACTCCTCACCCCTACTCCATCCCATTGCTATCCCTAAATCTAATATCGATCGAAGTAAGAGTAAATGTTTTTAACACATAATGTTATAAAAACAATAGGTATGAATACTTTGACTACTTAAAGAAGCATGTCAACATAGGTATGAATATTAACATTGGACAACAAATACTATATCATTCATAATAAAGGAGATTGATATAATGTTATCTTTTTAGTTTAATATTTTAAATAAAAATATATAAAATAAGTTTTATATATAGTATTTGTAACAAACTATATTTGAAATCCTATTTTCTAAATATAATCGAAATAATTATATTTTTAAGTTAAGACCCCTTTTTAACTATTTCGAACATTCAATAAAATTCTTGGATCGTAGAACTAAAATATATACAACTTTATAAAGATAACCACTATATTTATATAATTAAAAAATAGTAAATACTATTATATTTTTTTTAATTTATAACATGTGTCACCACAACATTTCACTAATTTTTTTCGATTAACCATTAGTTTTATCACAACACTCATTATGACTTAAATCCGTTAGTTGAAACCAAAGTTGTCAGAGACATCAAAATCATGATATGTTGAGAATATATTGTCAATCGTAAATATCGTAAAACCATTAGGGAATTTAATAATATATTGTATACCCCAGCATCCCACGGGTCATACACACTAGTTTATGATAATTATGTTATACTTTTTTAATATACTCATTGTTACTTTATCTCTCTTAATAATTAAATATTGAAAAAAACTACAAGGATGTTTTAAAAGTATAATAGGGAAAAAATACTAATATTTCATTGTTATCGAAAAACAACAATTAAAATCTGATACATTTTTTTTTACTAAAACGTATTGGTCATGGGTTAGTATAAAGTAAACTAAGAATATGCATAATACCAAAAAAAAAATTAAGAATATGCTAATTAGAACCAAACCCATTTACTTGATTGCTGAGAAACAACACTGTTTTCCTTTTTGCCAAACGAAATCTTTCTTGATTATTAGTATTCGCTTATTGAAATTTTTTATTCTGGCTTATAAATTCATCAATACCCTCTTATTGCTTTGACTACACAAGAAATAAAAATACTAATAATTCATCATCCCCTGAAGTTATGCATAGCCATCAAACCTCTCTCTAGAGTACACAGGATCATTGTCTTATTGGGTTTTTGGAAGCCAGCTTCATCTTGCATAACTTTAACCATATCCTAACAGGTAACGCAGTTTCCTTCAAATTGGTCATCAAGCTAGTTGAAGCCGAATTAAGAGACCAAATTAAAGACCTTTCTGCATCAATATAATTAAAGATATGGTGCACGAAGGGCGTGGGTCATTTATGTTATGTTATGTTATGTGTAAACATAATTTATGTCTTGAGGGAGTTAAACATGAAGGAAACCAAATGTTGATAGGACATGTGATCTTGATAAGTATTATGGGGACAAATCCTTGGTGTCCATATAGCTAATGGAAATGGTGGGGATGTGGGGTTTACTGGATCTTGATGCAAGTTAGATCTATCCTTTTCAGTCTTGTTAATCATCTTGTCTTGCTTTCCATATATGAATAAATTAGTTAAATAAATATATTAAGCATGTGAACAAGTCTCGTGCTTTAATTAACTGTAATGGACTAGACGTATATATTTGGTTACAGTCACACGCTCAATTTGATTGTTTTGTGATTGTCAGATTTAATGGGTTGTTTAGATTGCATAGGTCCTCCACGGATTTTATAAGATCAAGGTACTAATTTCCTTGTTTTCAATAACTTCTAGCTAGTGTGATAAGAACTCATTCAATTTCTTCCTGAAGATACACTTTCTTTCATACTTTGTTTTTTGACTGAGGCTTAGTAATCAGCAGATAGCAGATAAGTTAGCGGATAGCGAATAAGCTAGCAGATAAGCTAGCTGATAGAAAATGATTTGTTTGGTAAAATTAGCGTTTAAACTTGCTGATAAATGTAAAATTACGTAAAAGGAATTTAATAAAAATAATAATAGTATAAATGCCAAAAAAAGTGAGATGCTATACGCTATTAATACAAATTTGAGACAATTTCAAATACTACCTACAACTTAAGAATTTGAAATTCCCTCTTTACCTTAGAAAATATGAATCTTAAAACTGACTTATAATTTTTTACATATTTACAAAATTTCCCTATAAATTTTAAATTTTTAAAATTGGTCCTTAGAAAATTTTGAAATATGCAAATTTGTCCCTAAAATTTTTCACTTTTTTAAAAATTGGTTCCTAAAAAGTAGCGATTAAACTAACTGATAAATGTAAAATGGAAACAAATGTGAGATGCTATAGGCTTGAAGTAGCGTTTGAAAAAACACTAAACGTTGTCTGGAAAATGCTAAATGCTAGTGCTTACAATACACGTCTATTTGTCATCAGCTAGTCAAATCCGCTAACCGCTAACGGATAAGATTTGTCAAACAAAGCTTTAGAGAATTTTCAAAGAGACGCCTATAAAAAGAGAATCTATCGTTAAAATTATGAAAGTCATTCACGTAGAAATTGATAATCTACATTTTACCAACCTTCATGAAACCAAAACCTTGATGCTTATTACCAACATGATGTGTCACAAGTAGTAGATATTTAGGTTTCTTAACCATTTGGTCATGAGTTCGATCCCTCGCCGGTTTGTATGAAAAACATTTGTTGGGAGAGGTCAACCCCTTAAATGGATCTCATATACCTGAAAGAATTAGTCTCCACGGTAAACACGGTTCACCATGGAGGATACATCGTGTTCACCGTGGAGGATACATTGATTTAAAAAAAAACCTTAATGCTTATTCATCCGTTATGGGCCACAATGTAAAAACATGCGAGAAAGGACATAATTTAATTGCAGCATCGAATCTTTTTCTGGTAAGCGATGAATCTTACCTTGAGGAAAAGGTAGGAACAATTATTTGGCTTATATTATTATCTTTTAGCTCGTCTTTATGTTATTTCTAGTAAGGCCTAAGTGTCATTTTGTGGGCTTAACACAAAAATTCTCGTAGTGAGCCCCAAACCAAGCCCTAACTGAGAATGTATGTGAGGTATGTAGGGGAGAGAAATATATTAGAATAATATGGATTTTGTTTAGAAGTTTTGCTTTTTTTTACTGAGAGTTTTGCTTTTCATTACATGTTTCAAGTATATTCGATAATTAGTCCAATGTAATATTTTTTGTCCGTGGATGAGTGACAGTATTACGTAAAACTCACATACACTTTGAGGTCTTGTGTTCAAACTCGTACATGATATCTATCCTAACAATTTTGATATTTGTCAGTTGAGTTAGGCCTTATAGATAATCAAATGTATTGATCTAATAGAGAACATTTGGTGTATTAAATGTTTTACGAATTCAAGTTCCCACTTATGTCTTTTGGGGTATTAAATATGATTCTCTTCACTAACAAGGAAGGAATGTATCAAAAGGGACTAGTCAATCCTAAAACGTGACAAACCAAAGTTAAAATGTTCATCGAAAGAGATGCCCACATTTAATATACAATTTTGGCTCGAACATGATTATCTCCTAGAGAAACGTGTAGGAAACCAAAAAATATATAATTTTGTTCATAGACTGTTAAAAGAGTTTGGAAGTTTTTCATAATTAAGCATTAGCGCAATGTATTTCTCTTTTTTTTTTAATAATAAACTAGTACTCTATTTCAATTATTGTTTTTCTTGACAAATATTTCAATTATTGTTGTTATTGTTAAATAATTTATTTTATATACACCGGTATACCAATGTTTTACAATGCCAACCAATAAAAAAATTGGCTCGTCGGTTAAATTTTTGGCTTTTATTCCCTATATCTTGAGAGTTGAAAGTCACAATTAACATAACTATTTATTAATTGTCTGTGTAAACTATTTTTACTGGTACTACTAGTACATACAAATTAAATTTTTTTCTTTTTTTTTTTGGTCAATAATTAAATTTTTTTCTTAAAACTCTCTTAATGTATTTGAACAAATTACGCTGTTACCTAACGAAAGCAATTATGGGCTTGGCAGCTCATTTGTAAATTGAAATGTATTCGATGGCACCACCGGTTATCTTTTTTAAATTGGCTATTCAATCTACCAAATATAAGCATTTATTTATTCATTTATTGGTCTTAAAAACCTTGGATACCAAAGAAAGAAACTAGAATTAAAGCCACCATGACCGGTCGAATGAAATTATATTCCGGGGCGCCTAACCCGTGGGAATTAATTACCCCAACCCATATTTGCCTTCTTCATTTTCAAAATTTCTCCGCCATCAAAATCCAAATGCCTCGCTCCCGCAGAGTTACTGCCGCAATTAATCCAATGCACGCATTTTTCTCAAAAACTTAATCAACGGCTACAAATTCGAATTTGGGGCTCACCAAAAAAGAAGCAAGCAAGGAAGCTGACAATAAAGGAAAAGGAATGCCACGTAAGCAGTTTGCCAAACTGGCAGTGTGGGTCCCTTCCGATTGGAAGAGGATGGAGATGCACGCGCGTGATGAGAGCTTTATAAAGTCCTGTTCTCCCCTGTTCCCTTCTCAATTCCAAAGCGTGCCACTCTCTTCTCATTACCCTCTCTTTTTTCTCTTTAGACAAGGAATCAATTACTCCGTTCACGTTTCCCTCTGCCATTTCCAACAACCCTAGAAAGCAAGCAAGCAAATCATCCATCATCCATTCCATTGCAGCTTTTGAATCTTCTTCCTCTTACTAAATCTCTACCCCACACCAAACCACACCCCTATTTACTGTTTAACACCATCATTTCACCGTTAGTTACTTCCAATTTTAATTTTAACCATGTACAAGTTGGAGAAGACGGGGAGAGAAGAACAAAGGTTTCAAAACCCGTCCTTCTCTTCCACTCTTCTGGACAAGATTTACCGTTCCATCGACGAAGGAGAAGAGAGAAAAGATTCCGATATGAAGTTCTACACAGAAACAACAATGAAGAAACAGAGCAGAATCAACGCCAAGTGCGACGGAGCATTGGAGAAAGAACAAAATCAAAATCATCGCCGTGCTTTGAAAGAAAGCGAAAATGTTAGAACTCAAAGGAAAGCGCATCGTGATTATGATCTCGAGCAAGATGTTCAGTTCTTCAGTTCCACTTCAAGTTCTTCAGATTCCAGTTCTGGATTACTTTCTTCTTCCTCTGACACAGAATCCATGTACGCAACGAAATCACGCGCTTCCTGTTTCGCTCCTTCGAGACCTAAGCCGGTGAGAACCAGCGTCGTTACAGAGAGATCAGAAAAAACACGCATTGCAATGGCAAGTGATAATGAACAAGGTTTAATAAAGTCAAAATCGAGAGCGATGAAGATTTACAACAATCTGAAGAAGGTAAAGCAACCTATCTCTCCAGGTGGAAAACTCACTAGTTTCCTAAACTCTCTGTTCACAACGAAGAAAACAACGACGGCGTCGTCTTACGAAGACGTGAATGTGAATGTGAATGTGAATGCAGAGAGAAGAAACGCCTCTACTTGTTCTTCGGCTTCCTCTTTCTCGCGGTCTTGTTTGAGTAAAAATTCACCTTCCACGAGAGAGAAGTTACGCAATGGAGTTAAAAGAACGGTGCGTTTCTACCCTGTAAGCGTGATCGTGGATGAAGATAGTCAACCGTGTGGACATAAAGCAGTGCCGTCTGTGCCAACAACATGGAAAATTGGAAGTAAGAAGAACGTAGTAGAAGAACAAGAGGTAATTGATAAGAGTAGGCGAGTGGAGGAAGCTGCTAGAGAGTTCTTAAGAGAGTATCATCGCAATAACGAGATTTTAAGGAGGAAAATTGAAGAGGAGGAAGAAGATGAAGATGATGATGATGCGTCAAGTTGTTCGAGTTCGGATCTTTTTGAACTTGATCACTTGGCGGTTATTGGAAAGGATAATAGGTATTGTGAGGAGCTCCCGGTGTTTGAAACGACTCGTTTTAGTGCTAATCGTGCTGTTGCTAATGGCCGCATTCTGTAATTCCCTTTTCTTCTTATTCTTCTTCTTCATAATTATAACTAAAAATGTAACTCCCTTTAGTAGAATAGAAGCATATGGTAATTATACAGATTATATAATTATTTTGTTTTCAGTGTTCTTCTTGTTAAGCATGAATTCTTATTCATGATTTGGCTTACTTATATGTGTCGAATGTTTTTTACACCTGATTTTCTTGAGCTCATATGATTTGGTAGTGCGAACAAAATTGAGTGAATCACAAAATTGTTAGTGATCCGAGCTCCGACGAGGGCGATCAATCTGATTTGGGTTGCTTGGTCACGTTATTGGTTTGCTAAAGTCGCTTGCTGCTTGAGTGAAGGTGGTGGTGAAGTCGAGCTGAATAGTTGCTGATCGTGTTCAAAGCTCCGGCGGGGTGTACCTGCGAAGACACTCCGACGCCCAAGTCAGTGGGGTAATATTCGAGTAGAGTAACGTTATGTGTAAAAAATGTACCTGTCAGCTGAGGTCAGACCTCTATATATAGTGTCGGGGCTCTACGGGAGACCGGCGGATTGCATATGGTCTGATCAGGGTTGTTCAACCTGCGATCTAGGTCAAGCTTCTCTGTTTTGCTTAGTTGGGCCGCTTTCGGTCGGCCCTATGACAATGTTGGGCTCCGACCCAGACTGGAACAGTTAGTACCGGAAAATGTAATGTGATGTAAATTTTGTCTCTAAAGTAAACAAAAATTTCAAAAGAATTCCTGCATGGGAACATCAGTTTTTCTGAGACGATTTGAGTGGGCAAATTGATTTATTATAAATAACTAGTATGATTGACATTTTATAATTTTATATGCTATTTAAAAATATTAGTATAATTATTAATAAATTGTGGGTTATTTAAATTAAAATGGAATGAATTGGTTGCTGAAGTGGAATCTTTGGAGGAGCTCAGGCGTATTGACTTAGATATTAATAAGTAGCTAGTGTTCCAATGTTTTTGACAAAAGATTAATTTTAATTCGTGTTTAGTTACAAATTTTGCACTTACCAACACCAAGCTTGTTCACTGCAATAGTCGAACCTCATAGCATTAGGTCAACTCTCGTGTCCTAATATAACTTATGTCACTAGGTCAACAATATTACCGGAGACTCTGATGTCAAAGTCTTTTTGTTTTTACCATGACAAAAAAATCATTATATTTGTAAGAATAAAAAACATATTTAAACCAATTCATTACTTTTGATAAAAAACCAATTTCATTACTTATTTAATATTTATAATACTTTTTATGGATGAGTTATAATATTTATTTTTGGGTGAGATAATTATAATACTTTTAATACTTATAAAATATCAATAAAAAATACTTCAAATTACCAAACATCCAAAAAGAATTTTAACAACTATAGACCCACCATCACTTTTTTGGTGGTGATGGTGACAAACAGAAACAGAGGTATATAGTGGTGTGAATTGAACGCCTAAACTATCTAAGACCGAGCACACCCCGTGGTGGATACAATAGCTTTTTCCTTTGTATACACGTATATATCTAGAAATGCGTGTGTACGTATATGCCGATATGTTACATGTTTCTGTCACCGAATGTTAAGTGATCAAGAAATACTACTACTATACTACGATAAAAAGCAAAGTAGCTAGGTGATTTATAAGTGTGTAGGGTACTTCGTTTTCTAAAAAGAGAGAAGTGGGGATGTGTTCATTCTCTCGATCGTGATCAAAACATTCACCTAGATACTGACAGAAGAATAGTTAGATCGATGAAGAAGAAAAAAAGGAGGTCATCAAAGGAAGAAAAAAATAAAGAAAGATTCGAGATCGTAATGACAAGCAAAATGAAAGAAAGAAAGAAAGAGGGTGTGTGAGTGTGATGATAAAGGGAAAGGCAGATCTGCGCCCATGGGAATAGAGAAAGTGAATTCTTAAAGCTTCTTCTGCTTTATCTCTCTCTGGAATTCGTATTTTAGTGTATTTAGTAGTAGTAGTAATTAAGTAAGGGCCCCTATTACTTGCAGTGTGCGCTACCGTTAATATACTGGCCATGGCATCCCTTTTTTTCTTTTAAAATTTAAAAATGTTGTGCTTTAATTAATGGGGTCATGGGTTGATTGTAATGAGTTGTTGTTTTATGGTTGCAGAAAAAGTTATGATCAAAATGGGTAAATTGATAATAATGTTGTGTGACTGTGATGCAGGGGTATGAGGAAGACTGTAGTTAGTTTCGTCCTTTGTTTTTGAGCACTTGTTGGTACATTGTACAAATGCAAGCTCCGCCTAAAATGATGGTGTTGAAACTGAAAGCAAATTCAAGGCACTGCAGTACTGTGCGGAAAAGTAAGCAATTATTATATTTATTATTGTTGGTGTTTTTAGGTGAATGAATAGGTACCGATTAATCACTGCTACATAGGACAAAAATCTTCATTCTATTTTTTTTATTGAAGTCTTCATTGTGTTTTTGTCAGAGCATCCACGATGGGAGGAGGTTTTTGAAAAGAAATCATCTCTGCAGACCTACACTTTTACTTTTCAATAAAAACTTATTAGTGGGACCTAGGAGAGAAATTTTGTTGGAGTTCTTATTTAAGTACTACATTAAAAATTTATAAATAAGTGATGTGTACTCGTGAGACCATTTAAAAACTCAATTGGGGGTTTCTTCATTGCAGATGCCCTAAAGATTAAACATTTTAACATTTTTAAAGGTTAAACATTTTAACATTTTTAAAGGTTATGATTGTTTCAGATTCTTTCATTTTAAATTCGGGCGAAAATTTGAGTTTTATAGAATTGGATTTGGAAAAGTAGGACAGATCAGAGGATCAACTTACTCAAGTAATTCTTGTAAGATTTGCTCCACTGAATATCTCTTTGCACATCTTAAATTTTACCTATCCAACCGTTAAATTAATAGTTCTAATTGAATACATCAAATAGGCAAAATTTCATAAAATTTTAAAAATGTTTGAAATTTGATCAAGTAAGTTCAATTTAACGCTTATTATACATTTTTAAAATTAATACAAGTAAAATATAGACTATAAGATTATATAGGTACGGATATTCAATTTCTATATTTTCTGGTATGCGTGATCATTAAGATAATAATAAACTACTCATTGGTTAGATCGGTAAAATTTAATATCTAAAAAGAGATATTAAGTGGAGTAATTCTTACAAGAGTTACTCTTGGAGTAAGTTTATATTTAAGTGGTGGAATATGATATATATATATATATATATATATATATATATATATATATATATATATATATATATATTAAAAAATATTTATTTTATTTTTTTGTGTATTTCATCACTCGAACCAATCCGAACGTCAGGTATTTTTACAATTTGAAAAAGATATATTGAAGTAAATTTCGTACTATCCAACACCGAGTCGACATTTCTTGTCTTAAAATAGCTTATGCTAATGGGCCAATGAAATTGATTCAAAAAAGAACTCATAATTTTACCCTAATTTGTAGCACAAAAATAGTCATTTTTTGTTAAGAATATATAATATAAAATTCATCTTTGTATTATTAATACTTAAAAGATTAAGCTTATAGGATAGATAGTTCACACACAAAATTAATATGTGGTTTCAAAATAAAATATTGGCCATGTCTATATGTCAATGTACTCTCATTAACTCTGTCTTCAATAGTATTCCGCTCTATGTATTTTCTTTTTTTAAGGCCCTAAAGATTGTTATTCAAGAACTTGTTAAGATTTTGAGAGACTTCTTATTAAAATTCCTATTTAAAATGTTCAATAAATATTGAAACGAGAACCACCCGTGATAGGGTTCATTGTTAGTAGACTTAATAATAGCCTACTCAAATAAAGTTTACAATTAAGATCACTACGTGACGAGCATGCATATATAAGGTTGGGAAATGGAGGAAGACCCACATAAAAAGAATCTCTCCATAGTCAAAGTACTATATAACATGATCATATATCAATTTATAAATGTAATATTGTTAAATTATTGTATGGTAGATCTATAAGTTAATAATATTATTATTCAAGAACTCGATCAGGTGGGGAACTTCTATTTAATTTTTTAATCAATATTTTATGGTTTTAAGTTGAAAATTGGTGCAAAAGAAGTATGGGGAATTATTATAAGCAGAAAAAAATACTTTAAAAACTGACAAGATTAAAATTTTGGGTAGGATAGTTCCTATCATTTTCGTTGGTTGGGGATCTGGTACAGTGGGTCTGTGGGTGAGTTGGAGAAGTAGCGTAGCAATGATTAGAGGAATAAATTTTCGCTGTCTCATCCAAAAGACTATAAATCGTTATTTCCCAAAAGGAAAATATACACGAGCAACCAAATTTGCATGCTGAGGTTTTTTCACTTAAATTATAGTATGTGCTATATGTAGGTCACTATTATTTATATTTAGCTAGAAGATCCAACTGCCATGGCACCAGTTTTCCCATTCTGAATATAATTGTCGTCGTTGGCATTGTAGAGATTGGGCTAGTTGTTACGCTAAAACCATAGTTTTAATCATAATTATTCCCCTATCTCTAACTAATGATTCCCTATAAAACCAATTCCATATTATATGTAGCCCTTCTATATATATATATATATATATATATATATATATATATATATATATAGTAGTCAATTATTTTTTCTTGATAGACAATGTTGAGGCGGAGAAAATGTTAGTTTCAGGGATTTGAACCCGAGATTTTTTTTTTGCACTCATTCAGTATCCCTTAACTCGTCAACTGAGCTACCTAAATGGAATTACTATTCAATTACTTAATTAAAGTTGTTGATTTTGCAGCTATTTTTTTTGACGAAGCTATTTAACACCAAACTTTTTTCCTTTCTAAAGGCAAACATATACAGAGATATAACTATCACTGGCAAAAGAAATTCACAAAGTAAATAACTACCTCCAAGAAATACAATCAATAAGATTAACTTACCACTCATAAAAATTTAAAACCAGGTTTACTTAAACTTTGTTTTGGAATCTATAACTTGTGAGAGGAAATCGAAAAATAAAAAAATAACATAAATCACAAAAAGATTCAAAGATCGAGTGACTGATCTTATGGGCCTTTCGGTAGCTAGCATTAAGAAATCAAATGAAGTCTCTCTGCCAAATTTTTTTGGTTACCATGTAATTGGTGCGTAGTTTCTATTAATCTACATCAGAAAACTTGACTGGCCACGAGTAGTTACCACTTCCACCAAGTCATGTTGGTGAAGCCTCTACCAATCTATGTTAGAAAAGAAGAATGAAAAGTTGGGAGAGGCAAGAAAAAATCTGAGTAATTTTTTATCAGTGGATAGTATAGAATAGTTTTTCAAATTTATACTTTAATTAAAAGCCTTTTCTCAAAGAAAACATAATTAATCTAAATTCATTTTGTAAATATCATTATCGGTTATAATTTTTTAATATATTAATTATTTTAAAATTAGTTATTCCAAAATTTAAAAGGAAGTAAAGGAACGTACTCCACTTCATGCATATCTCTATACGGCTAGTTTGACGATCCACACACACACACCACAATTTGGCTTTTCTTTTCTTTTCTTTAGCTGTAAAGGACAAACGTATAGTAATTGTTGATCCCGAGGCGAGTTTCCACTGCTGTTGAACTTAAACTGCTTTTTCTTTATCTAACACAAAGTACAAATAAAGTGAGAGAAGTGATCATTATGATATTTTTGTGTCTACCTCGATCGATCCCTACAAAGACTCTCTTTCAAAACCTCATGAAGAATAACGTCTTCAATTATTATAACTTTATAAGGACATGTGCAACTTGCTACATTTCATTTCATTGCCTTTTTTTTTTCTTTTCACAATGTGGTTTTATGCGTTAGTAAGCTAGCTAACAGTCTAATTAACGTATCGTTGGATTTCATCAGAACAACTGCTAGCTAGGCGGTCTATATATGCACATTCTTTTTGAATTTGATAGGCTTGGAAGAATTAGAAGGATTAATGATTTTCAAATTCAGTTAATTAGGCAATGACGTAGACTAAAATTTTCAAATGTGGGTTCTTTAATTACTTCAAGAGTGTTAAAAATGTTAAAGGTTTGTGTGGTGTGGTGCAAAGTTTAATAGTTGGAGGTGCCAATAAAATAAAAGCTGATTTGGGCTTCTCTCTAATTATTAAATGGGCCTCGCTGTTTGCTGCGTTGTTTGCTTTGATTGTGGGCCGGGTCTTCTTATTAAATCAGAAGCTGAGAAATTCTTCTTAACTCTCGCGTCCTTTTCTTCTTCACTGAACGCGTTCATTTCCAGACAGAACAGAAGCGAGCGTGAGTTCAGAAACAGAGAGAATCATGTTTCCAGAATCGCCGCAACATCAGAGAAACGAGTGAGAGAGAATCAAGGTTCCACTCTTGTAAATCACTGTTGCGTTTTGTTCTTGTTGAATCGCTAGGAACAGGAATGGTTTCAACAGAGAAGAACAAACAGATTTCTGATTGTAATCATCATCATCATAGAAGAAATCCGGATGTAGGAGAAATCCGAACTGGGTTACCAAATTTTCTTGTGTTCTTCTCCTTCTCCCTTTCTTGCATTTCTTTCAATTCGGTTTCTGTTTTTGTTCTTTTTTAGAATTCTGGTTTTGCTTTCTTTCAATTCTGTTTAGTTATTCGTTAATTGTGTAATTCGGTTCTGTTTGTGTTTTTCAATTTTCTGGAATTGGCTGCTGGCTTTTGTTGATTTATCGTTTCAGGGAACAACAATTGGTATCAAGAGCTTTGGTTCGCGATCAAAAAATGATGGTTTCAACAAAGTACAAAGTCGAGAAGTTCAATGGGAAGAACGACTTCGAGTTATGGCATGTCAAGATGAAAGCAATGCTAGGCCAACAAGGACTTGCGGGTGCGCTACTTGGAGAAAGGGGCTTGCCGGTAAAGATCTCCGCGGAAGAAAAGGCGGAGGCTTTAGAGAGGGCACATGGTGTGCTAATCTTGAGTCTTGGTGACAAGCCTCTCCGGGAAGTGGTAAAAGAAACCACGACATCAGCTATTTGAAAGAAATTGGAAGACTTGTATATGGTAAAGGACCATTCGGAACTAAATAAGAGATTAAAGACAATATGGTAATTTGACCACGTTACCACTTATATATTAAATAAATATATATATATATATATATATATATATATATATATATATATATATATATATATATATATGTGTGTGTGTGTGTGTGTGTGTGTGTGTGAGTGAAAGAAAGAGAAATAAAAAGAAAAGAATTAAAGAAAGAAAGAAAGAAGAGAACGAGAGACAGAGAGAAGAAAAGAGAAAAAGGAAAAAGAAGAGGAAATGGGTATGAAGGAAGAAGAGGAAAAAGGAGGACCAAGGGTTCATCAAAACGTCTTCCCTCCAACACGAAAAATGTTCAGCGTTCATTCCTCTTCAATTTGGTGCCAATTTCATCGCAAACAACTCTCTCTCTCTCTCTCTCTCTCTCTCTCTCTCTCTCTCTCTCTCTCTCTTTGCCATTTTCGAAAATTTGAAGGAAATGGGGGGGTTTTTGATGGTTCAAGCTCAAGGATAGCTTGGGATGGTGTTTGGCGCGAACCCAAGGATGATGGATCGGTGATTGAAGTTCGATTGAAAGATTGGAAACTAGTTGGGTGAGTTGGGGTTGAAAGTCAAGATTTGGGGTTATGAGTGAATAGTGATTTTGAACTTGAAGAAGATGAATAGTGTTTGATGATTCAAGGATGACTAGGAGCGAACCCGAAGCGTATTGAATGCGGAACGAAGTTCAATTTCGCGAATTGGAAGCTAGTTGGTGTTTAGGATTCGAATGGCGGGATTTCGAGGAATTCGGTATTTCGGTATTTCGGTCCAGGAGATGTCTCGTGATTGAGCGGAAAGATTGAAAGCGGATTTGGGCGTCGTCGGAGCATGGAAGTTATGCGGGGATTGTTCGTGTGGTTATGACGGAAAAGAAACTTCGCGGAAAGTCTCGGCTATTTGTGATTTTCATCACAATCGGTGAGTTTTACTCACGTTTAGGTTTATTTCGTTTTTGAAATGAATATTATGTTGATTGGTTTCGAGAAATTTGAGTTAAAAACCGTTATTTAGAAATATATCGAATTTTGACAAAAATCGAATGTGTTGTGTCTTTGATTGGATTGATTGATCGAGTGATGTTATTGGATATGTTTTTGTACTGCTTTGGTGTTGGGATTGGACTGGAACAGGTATCGAAAGTGATCGGAACGACGAAAAATACAAAGTGGAATGAAAATAGAATGCTGTCAAATGCGCACCATCCGTGCGCCCCTGGCGCACGAACCGTGCGTCTGGTTCTGTTTCTATTTCGCAAATTTTTATAACGGGGTGCACGACCCGTGCGTGTGTGAGCACGGACCGTGCACAGTGTTCTGTCCAAATTTTCCAAAAGTGTCTGAAACGATCCAGATCGATTCCAATCCCCTTCTAATCCTTTCCTAACCCTTCTATAATGATATTAGGCTTATAATGCCATGATTTTGGGTATGTTTCAAAAGGGTTTTATAAAATACTTTTGAAATTGAAATTGTTTCGAAAAACCGAATAATAGTACACGTGCGCGGATATGTTTTATTAATAATAAAGCGGACTATGAGTCCTACGTGGTATGGTATAACTGAAGGGGGATGATTATTATTTATTCGTCTGAACCGGTCTACGATTCATGATATATATATATTATATCGACTATAGGAAACGGCCCAATGCGGGTGTTACGTTCAATTAACGGTCTAATGTAAACGAATTAAATGTTCAAGTGAAAGTAGATATATATATATATATATATATATATATATATATATATATATATATATATATATATATATATATATATATATATATATATATATATTATATCGAGTGTGGGTGACGACTCACGAGGTTAACATACTAGGCGGGGAAGTCATGATCCCTTACCCTAGGCCCGTAAACCATTAGGGAAAGTACTATTGGTAGGGGGTTCACTGGGTTTCAGCGTTCGCGCAAGCGGTGTTATGTTAAAAAGTTGTTGTGCAATATACCGGGGTTAGCGTTCGGGCTGTCGGTGCCGTACTGAGTCATAACATGTACGCCGAGGTTTAGCGTTCGCGCAGGCGGTGTCATGTTAAAAGTTGTACAATACATCGGGGTTAGCGTTTGCGCAGTCGGTGTCGTACTAGATTTTAACACGTTCACCGGGTTTAGCGTTCGCGCAGGCGGAGTTGTGTTGCTTGTTAATGCACGTGGTTATGAATTGAACCACGAATGAAAGAAAGTCCTATAATACGGTTTACCGGGTTTTAGCGTTCGCGCAGGCGGTGCCGGGTTAGATTAAAATGACTCATAATTGAACCGAGAGTGTTAGTATGGGTCTCGGTAGAACTCACTGAGATTGTATCTCATTGTTTATATGTTGTTGTTTTACAGAGAAACAGGGAAAGTGGAGACCGCAGAGGCACGAGTAGGATGAGCTCGGATGGTTGCTGATGACTTAGCTTTATGCTTAAGTTTATGTTTTCCTTTGTTATCTTTGTATCACAACTTTATGTCGTTACCGTATGGGCGAGTTATGTATTTAGTTTCCGCTTTCTTGTGCGATATTGAGCATTGTATTTCATTGATGGTTTATGGTCTTATTTATGTTTAAGACTGTCTTGTTGGTATTCAATGAAAATTTTATAGTGGTGTTCAGTATTTAAACAGGAAATATATCTCTGATGTTTTAGGGATGGTGCACTTGGGTATTTTTACTCGATAAAAATTCCGGGGTGTTACATTAATGGGTATGGTTCATGTTTTAAGGTATGCAGAGAGGTCGAGTGCAAATTAATTAATGTTGAGTTCACGGTGGCTCATGGTGGTGGTGTAGTACCCACAAGTACTCTAATTGTTAAGGAATATAAGTGTACCTGATCCTAACGAGGGTTATGTATATTTATAAGTGTCCTGAGGGAGTTACATGGTGACGCGAAATTGTTTTAAAGGGGTTTTTGTGTGCGCGTGAGAGGTCGTATATCGTACTTGTTAGAATCTTAGTCATGTACACATCATCCTTAGGTGTGCATATCAACCATGATTATTACCATATCAATTATGATAATAACTGATTATTCTGATCCTAATTAATATGATAATAATCATGATTGATATACACACTTAAAGATGATGTGTACATGACTAGGATTCTAACGGCACTGAAAAGTCTGAGACACTTATGTGAGTAGTTACGAAGATTTTGTTTATGATACATTGAGTGAAAGCATGGAGATCAAATTGCCATAGGATCTAATCCCGTGAGAATGGTGGAAACTTTCACCTAAGGACTAAGCGTCCTAAACCTAATGGATTAAGCTAGTTAGGAGTGGGCCTTGACCCAATCCAAAACGTGGATAGTGTAGCTTTTCAGGCAGCAGTGAATTTTTTGGCCTGATTCTTACTGCTTATTAAAAAAGTTAATCAATATGAAGAGGACTTTCATATATACCCAATTACCCATCTATTGTTATAGAATTACTTTCGTACTCTATCACAGTAATAATAACATTTTCATAATAAACAACAATGCTGCTTGTTTTTTTTTTTGAAAAGCCTACTTTGTTTTTCAAAAAAAAAGTATAGTATATCACTATCAATATACGGACCAATAAATTAGTTAATTTATTCAATGATCATTACAAAGTCCGTCAAAATTGTCGTGTGCTAAATATATCACTACAATGTAATCATCAAGCTAAGGCATATATAAATCCATTTAGGTTACCCCTGTAACTCCATAAATCATAATATCACTTCAATTTTCAAAGGACAGACAGAAGATCGATACTAAATATGAGCTTCAGCAACAGTCCACAAACTCAACAGAAACTGTCTAGACAGTCATCCAAGTCGAAGCAAGAGGCTCTTAGCCCTTTTACAAGTGGATGCTGTCGAGGCTTCGGCAGTGTTAAGACTGTGTCGTCTACCACATCAAACTTGCAACACCATCAACTTCAGCAGCGCTATGACAAATTGGAAGTAAAGGTAATTTTTTTTGTATATATATATATATATATATATATATATATATATATGTGTGTGTGTGTGTGTGTGTGTGTGAAACTAAAATCTATATGTTACGCTATTGAAAACTTCTAGCTTGAGTGCAAGTGGTTAATGCACTTCATCTAAATGGGTGGATTCGGCTAGTACCCGAGTTCAATCATCGACAAAGGAACAAATATTTTACGCTAAAAAAATGGTTGATTATATTCTACCCATTAAAACATCAATAAGATCTGTACAAAAAAAAGGCCAATACTTCTTACAACCCTACGCTACTCACCGCACACCCCAAAACATATGAAATGACCAAAATACCATTATTGAAAGAAAAACTTCCCGGCGCGTTCCTTTTTTTTTTAGATTTAACGGGTACGAAATCATGGTAACCGGTACAGTATCATGATGTTGTTACTTATGTCATGCCAAGCACCCTCACTACATGATTTTTTACAAGTACGGCAATATGATATCGTACCGGTTCGGCATCATAATGCCGTAACTATTAAAATCACAATAATGCATGTGATTTTAAGGAGTACGATAGTATAGTACCGTAATTGCAATTGTAGAAACAGATGTTCCAATGACTTTTCAATACTCAGGGAAAAAAAAAGGAAATGAGCATTATTATAAGGTGTTAACTACAGCCTGCAACATTGCTCCTCTTCCATCTCAACATCAGTGGCAAATCTATCACTAGAAAAATATCAAGCACTTTGCTTTCAAAAACCTGAAAAGTTTCTACTTTAATAGTGAAGACAAAAAATGATATAAATTAGCCCATTACACTAACTAAAAAACATATTCAAGCAATCCAGCATGACATAATACAACAGAATCATATAAACTGAAGTAATAATTATTAAGTTTGGTACTTTAGTATCGTACTAGTCCAAAATGCAGTGTGGGGGATTTTGGGAGCGTGTTTCATGTGAGAGTAATTTTGGAATATTTGAGGTTTGGGGGTGTGTGGTGAGTAGAGAGGATGTATAAGAAGTATGTGCCAAAAAAAGAAGACGTAAAGCATGTGAAACAGGGTGACCCAAATCCATGTTCGGACAAGGCCCATTTTTTTGGGTCAAAAAATAGGGCCAAAACAAACTAGGCTAACAATTTGCAATATGGGCCTTTTCTGCTTGTTCAGTTTGGAATCTGGGTTCTTTTTTAGGAGTTTTAATTATGATTAGAACTTTTAATCTTTAGTAAGCTCCTTGTTGTATTGCTTATTGTATTTTTAGGAGATCATATAATCCTGAAGGGTGCCACAATTGGCTTGTTTGATGCTTTGTACGGCTTGTTTGTTGCTAAGGTTATGAGCTATTTGGGCTTACACTTTGGTGTAATGTTTATGTGACTTATGAGCTCATTATCAATGAAATGTTGCATTGCCGACAAAAACAAATAAAAATTTTGGTGAAACATAAACATTAATATTCAATTTGCATAAATTATATTTTTATAATATAATATAATACTGTGTCAAAAAAATAATAATATAATATAATACATTATAATTCAATCACTTTTTCATTGCATAAACAAGAATTATTACATTAAATGCATTATTTTCTTTTTCTTTATTTGTTTTTTGTAAAGATTTTCTTAATCTTTCTTTTTAACTTTGGTTCTTTATTTGAAAAATCATTTTTGACCTTCAAACACGTCTTTCTTTTTTAGCTAGAAAAAATTAGGGAGAAAGAATGATACTTCACTTCAAGACATAGATAATTTTTGAACACTTTGAATACTTACAAAAGTCACGCTCCACTATGTCAATCATTTGTAAGTTTTATAAATCTTTCTTTTCTTCATGTACCTTTTTCTTTCTTCGATTACTCGTACAGAGTTTTTAGTCTTTATTTTTTCTCTGTAGTTCTTTTTTTTAGAATCATTTTGGTACCAATCTTTTCTTTAATGTTGAATTATGTTTCTTAATTCTTGTGAAAAACAAACTTAAACGACACTTATATAGAATATAGAAAGTAGTATATAATAAAAAAAAATTAAATTTGTATGCATGTGAATTGGATACGATGGGAGCTTAAGTGCATGCTTGGATTCACTTTTTGGAGAATCAAAAGTGGTTTTAGAGAATAAAACTATCTTTTGCATGTTTGAGAGTAAAATTCATTTTACTTAACGTTGATTCTAACTTGAAGTTAAGATTTGTAACTTTTGTTTTCAATAGTGGTTTACTTTCAAAATTATTTTTCAACTCACTTTTGCACGAGTTCATCCGAATATTAATTATTTTATATTCAACTCACTCTCATTCAAAAACGATTTTATAAAATAAATTTATTCAAAATTAATTTTCATGACCAATTAAAGAAAGATGCAATTGAAGTGAGTGGTAACAAATGGAAACATTCTTAACATCTAGTTATCCAATTGGAGTAAGTGATAAAAAATGGATTCTCAACATTTAATATCTAATTCTGAGTGTTATGTTTCTGTGTGCACAAGTAGGTCGCTGATTTAGAAAAAGAAGTGCAAAAACAAACAGAACTTCGAGTCATGTATAGGAAAAGAATGGAAAGGACGCAAGACTACTTAAGATATTGCCTCCACGTAGCCCAAGAGAATGGAATCTTGGACCGCATTGCCCATTCTAAAGGTGAACTCCAACAATCTCCTATCTCTTTGTACAATGTGAGTCCTCAAATTCTCACTCCCGTCCACCACCACCCCCATCTACAGGCCATTGTTGATCAAGCCAAAATTAATGGATGGTATATTCATCCAACCGAGGTTAGTATGTACTCTCTCCGTTACAGAATATATATAAGTAAAAATGAATCAACGAAAGTTGATATATCTGGTCCAAACATCAACTTTCGTTGACCAACATTTGCTTATATTATGTAACAAATGGAGTATATTAATTTAATATTACGCTTAATCTATTTGTTTTTCATTATAATTAACCACCAAGGTTTAACTAACCAAGCTAGCTTACTACATATACAAACTACAAATGATCATGTTGAGAAGATTGAATTGGGAGAGAAAATAGGACAAGGGAGCACAGCAGAAATTCACAGGGGAACATGGCGAGGATTTGATGTGGCAGTTAAGTGGATTTCTACAGAATTCTTCCACACAAATGTAAATGGTGTTGAGTTGTTTGGTCAAGAGGTTAAAACTCTCTCAAAGCAACGCCACAGGTTTGTGCTTCATTTAATGGGTGCATGCCTTGAACCTCCTCATAATGCATGGGTGGTTACTGAGTATTTGAATACGACACTGAAGGAGTGGATGTATGGTCCGGGAAAAAGGTGTAGGGACAGAATTGTGCCACTTCCTCCTTTCAATGACAGAGTGATGAGAGCCTTAGAGATAGCCCAAGCTTTGCAATATCTCCATGAACAAAAGCCCAAAGTCATTCACCGTGACTTGAAACCCAGCAATATTTTTTTGGATGATCACATGCATGTTAGAGTTGCTGACTTTGGACATGCTCGATTCTTGGGGGATGATGGCGAAATGGCTCTCACCGGAGAAACAGGCAAGTTTACCAAACAAAATAAATAAATACACATCAATTTTTAAGTATATATACTTGTGATTTAAAATGTATTTATATATATATATATATATATATATTGTGGTAAGTAATTGAGAAATATCTTAATTCTTGTCGTTAACTTATTTGTTTATTGGTGAGAGATTAATTAAGACCCTGCATGTCATTTTATTTCAGGGACATACGTGTATATGGCCCCAGAAGTGATACGGTGTGAGCCCTATGATGAAAAGTGTGACGTATATAGTTTTGGCATCATACTAAACGAGCTTTTAACAGGAAAATACCCTTACATTGAGACAGAATATGGTCCTGCCAAGGTACCATAGTCACATTGATTGATCACAAATCCTTATCTTGTTATTTCTTTTTGTTATAATTGATTAGTTTTGTCAATTTTGGTCTTAATTTACTATGGCAAAATTGTTTTTGTAATATATATTTCAAAAAATTTGTAGATTGCTATGGAAGTTGCAGAGGGGAAGTTGCGACCTAAACTTCCGTCTCAGGATGATGGTGACCAACTAGGACAATTGATCGACCTAATATGTCTTTGTTGGGATGGAAATCCATCCATTCGACCATCATTTGCTACAATTAGCCGTAGCCTCAAAAGCTATGCCAAGAGGGTCCTCAATGTTTAAAATAATTAATGGAGATATAATGTCGTGAATCAGTCTAAGCCAATATTCAAACAAAGATTAATTTCACTCCAAAAATAATGATATATATGAGAAATATTCTCTATTTTACCTCTATTTAAGTGGGTAATTTATTAAAAGCGATCGATATTATTAATTAGGAGTATAAATCTTTATTTAATGAAAATGACACTTTTTGAAATAAGTTAAACTTTTAGCCTTATTAAATGAAAATAGTTGACTTCAATGTCACTCTTTAGTCACTACAAGAAAAACTGATTTAGCTACAAAAGTTTGCGACTGAACCAAATCCGTCGGAAATTTTTGCGTTTGCGACGGAATATGCCGTCGGAAATCCGTCGGAAACGAGTTTTCCACTTATAATACAAACGCGGCTTCCTTCTTACATTTCTTTCCTTCTTCTTTCTCTCTCTTAGACTCCCTCTCCGGCCTCTCTCACACTTCTCACCCATCCTCACCCACCCTCGTTGGAGAACGCCCGACCGCCCACCAGCACACCCTTTTCCTCTTCTTCCAACAATCACGGATCCTCTCCCATTTCCTCTTCTCTGCAACCCTCTCTCTCTCTCTCTCTCTCTCTCTCTCACACAGTCAGTTTGACCACCACACCCTCACGCTGCCGCCCTTCACCGCGACAACTGTGTCTCATGCTCCCTCCGCTCCGAGCACCACCTCCATGCCTCTCAAGCTCTCAAACTCTCAAGGTCGGATTTTTATTTTCTTAGAAAACCCTAAACCCCTAAATTTTCTCTTATTTTTCTAATTTCTCATGTTTTTTGAAGCTGGAAGATATTCACACAGCAAGATGGAAATGGTATATCGTTGAATCTGGAATCAATGTTTTGGCTTTCATCATTTTTAGGTTGAAGCTGGAACGATTCTTTAGTTTTTATTGTTACCGTTTTTGCTTTTTTGCCTTCACTTATGGATGTTTTTGTGTTTCGTTCATCGATTTTGTGCTTTTCCTTTTTGCCTTCGTTCATCGATTTTGTGCTTTTCGTTTCTGCCTTTCGTAGTTTAGTTGTTGTATCGTGAATGAGTTTTGTTGGACTATATGACAACCTTATAGGTGGGTGAATAAGGTTATATGCTAAAAATGAAATCTTTTTTATTTTTGAGAATTGAATATGCTAGTTTAAATCGAATGCGGAAAAAAGGATTTAAACTATATGCAACAACTATGCAAGCTATAACAATAGGCAGAAACAATTACAATGGTAATGATATCTAAGCACAATAATATCAAATGCAATAACAATTATCAATTAGAATGGAAATGCAATGTAAAGAGGGAAAGAAGTACACCGTGATTTTTTTGAGGTTCAGGATAAAAAGCCCTACGTTCTCGGCCTTCGGCTTTGCAACCTTCGGACTTGATAATAACCACTATAAGAGAAGAACTTCTGCAACGTCTTACAAGCAAGCAAATCCTCTATAGCTATCACACCAATCTCAATTTTCCCAAATTGAGAACCCAAGCTCCCCGCTAAGGATTTCACTACGATTCAATCTCCCTAATTGAATTACCCTAGACAACTCTCAGGATTTGACAACAATCAAATATAGATGTTTACAATTGAGAACCAGGGTCCAATCACTCAAGCATATGACAATGATGTAGTTGAGAGATGAGAGATTTGTATTAGTGTGATTCCCAACCTAACCAGTGATGAAGAACGTGAAGAATAGGTGTGACGGTGAGAGTCCGCGTTCTGCTTTGAGATTCGTAGGTTGGTTTTCTCTGTGAATCCTTGGTTTTATTGTTTGTGAAGCCCTAGGTCCCTATTTATAGACTTCGTAAAAAATATGACGGTTGAAACAATTTCTAACAAGTGGAAAATCGATTGTTTGCTTAAAACCACTTAGTATGACAATCGATTCTTTGCTTTAAAAAGAGAACAACTTCATAAGAGAATGATCGATTGATTGCTTCTAAAACTAAGTGCAAAAATCGATTTTGTACTTAAACAAAATAGGATCATAATCGATTTTGAGCTTTAAAACAAATAAGGTTATGATCGATTATGTGCTTTAGGAAAAATAAGACCTTTTAAAAATCAAGTGATAATCAATTTTGTGCTTCCCACAATCAAGCTCATAATCGATTTTGTGCTTGATGAATCAAGTCCAAAATCGATTGTTCACTTTATAAAACAAGTGAATAATCGATTTTCCACTTTAAAAACACAAAGTCATCAATCGATTGTTTCTTTCCAAAACAAGTTCTTTTAAAAACAATCAAGTCCAAAATCGATTTCTTCCTTTGACAAGGGAGCCATGAATCGGTTTTACACTTTTAAAAAACAACAAGTCATGATTTGTTCCTAACCTATTTAACATGCTTTTATATAAAAGATTTTTCCGAGCCTAGCTCAATTCTATTTTTTATAAAACAGTTCTATTTTAAAAGATCATCTCTCAACTACAAAAGTCATAGCGCTGAAGTGACGGGATCTTACACGCGTCCTATATGGAAAGAAAAATAACACATAAGTCTTGAACGCTTGAGTAGTTTCTCCTCCGAGCTGCTACACTTTAAGATATCCTGTGTTTTGGTTCAGCCCTGTGTTTTGGTTCAACTATAACCATTAGTAAACAGATTGTAATTTGTTATCATACAAAACAAAGAGTGTTTGACCTTGGTTCAACAAACTCCCCATTTTTGATGATAACAAATTACCTTATGCATAGGGAGGCGATAAACAAGAACAACGACATAAGCTCCCCCTAAGCATAAGCATCAAAAAAAATAAACTAATCAAATAACATAGTGAGTGAAACAAACGAGTAAGCAATGCAATAAGTAGCAAGTCTTTCTCCCCCTTTGTTTTCATCAAAAAGGAGGGAAGACACACAAGACACATAGCATATGATATAACAAGCACATAGCACCTCAAAAATACATCACATAATCACATTACAGCCTGGAAAAATCAAGCATACCGAGTTGTTAGAGTTAGCCCTAGAGGCCAACCATTTTTTTCCTTGGTTATTATTTTGAATCATGACATTTATTATTATTATTTATATAATGATATGAGGCATTTTATTTATTATGTGGATTTATTTAGAACATAATAAAGTCCTTAGAATAGTTGATCTGTTTAATGGATTATTAAGTGTGACTTAATCGTGAGACCCCATTAAACATAAAGACACTATTCTTAAAGTATCCATAGTCAAGTATTACTGTTAATTAGGACAACAGTAATGCATTGAGACTATTATGTGAGTGGACTGATGACCGTATCTCACGGGTCATGGATATGGGATATCAAGTCTTCACATAGGTATAAGTATTAGGAGTAATATTTGTACTGGATTGACCCGCTATGAGAATGCTACATAATAGTTATGCAAGTGTCATTAGTTATTCTCATGCGACCATTGTGAATAGTCCTTCGACTTGAAGTCACTACGATCCCTACATGAAGAGTTGTAGGCTTTAAGGCCATCAAACATTGTCTGTAACAGGACAATCATAACGGTGGTTATTGGGCCTGCAACGAATCATGTGGAGGGGTGTGAGTGATGTAGATAGGATTCATCCCTCCTGCATAACAGGAGTTATGCCTCAGGCCTCTCGATAGAGCGATACGTGAAATATGCGTGGCCACGCCTTAATGGGCCAATATGAGATATTGGGGCCCATTAGTGATTGGACGTATACTCGGGAATCGAGAAACAAATAGTTGAACATAACAAGGATGACACTAATTATGCCTTGTGTTCAACTAAGGCATTTGGATGAAGGGACAATTACGTCACGGTAATTTGTGGTCGCATGAAGGTATTAATCGGACCATCGATTATTCCATAAATTGGGTAGCAGTGACGCATTGCTAGATACCACTCACTGTTTATAATATGTAAATATTAATTTAATATTATTGCCAATTTAATGGAAGCCTATAGGGTCACACGCATAAAGTGATTAATCGGAGATTTATTTAATTAAATCTGATTTAATTAAATAAACAAATGAGGGGAAAGGAATCAGGCTTGTAAAGTACAAAGCCCAATAGGCCCACCAAGATATAGTGGAAGAGTACATAAGTGATGTACTACATCAAACCCTAAGACACAAGTGTTGGCGCCTCCTTCCTCTTAGAGCTGCTAGCACAGAACTCCGAAGGTGATCACTTGCGTGGACTGAGTAGAGGTGCTGCGATTTCGTGGTGCTGGTGGTCATCCCCGTTGTCTCCTCTTCGCTTCAAGAGGTAAACACATGAACTCATAGTGATTCTTGTAGTTCTAAGCGATCTTGGTAAAGGGAATTTTTCCGCTCTTGAGATTGATTTTAAAAGGGTTTTAAAATAATATCTCTTGATTTCCCAACAGTGGTATCAGAGCTTCGATCTTAGTCACCTTGAATCCTATGAAATTGTTTACGTTGCTTGATTTTAAAAACATGATTTATTGCTTTGAATATGATTCAAATTATAGCATGTTGTGTTTTTTTTTTTTTTTGGGTACGTAATACGTAATTGGTATTGGTAATCGGTATACATGTTTTGATTTTATTGTTTTTGAATTTGATTCAAGAGAGAGTTTCACATTCGTTAGGATGAATATTAGAACCTCGTATGAATAGAGACAACACATATGTGATATTTGATATTATTGATATTATTGAAAGTTCTTATATTTTGTTTTATTAATATCAATATGTGATATTGATATTGATTACCACAATATTTGCTTTTAAGTTAATTTCAAGAGAATCACGGATGCTTATAAATGGGTTTTTAAGTTGATTCCAAATTTTCCGGATCGGATGCTTATATATGTGATATAAATTGATTCCAATATTTAATTCCAATTTTAGAAGATTCAGATGCTTATAAATTGAATTGATTGGTTTAATTGGTTTTACAATTGTAAATACATCTGATCTGAAGTCTTACTGTACGAGTGATTTTATGCAATGTTTAAAATTATTTAATTTGAAGATGATAATAGTAAGTGTTATTATTATTATTATTACTGTTTAATTTTAAACAAGTGGTGATGGTTATGGCCTTAGAATTGTGGCATTTATTTTAAATACGACCTGCGTGTCGTGATTTATTTTAATTTAAATACGACCTGCGTGTCGTGCATTTTAATTATTTTAGTTGTCTACTTAAATATTGTAATTGCTCAAGAGTTGAGGAGAAGACAACACTATTTGTGGATGCCAGTGGGAGAAGCTTTTGAAACTTGTACGCGGGTCAAAGAATTGTAATAAATAGTTTATTTAATTCTTAGATATTAGGAGGCCATAACCGTACCACCCTATCTTATATGTTTTATGTATGTGATGCATGATGTGTATGAGATGTATGTTTAACATGTTTGAGAGACGCTTTGCATGTAAACATAAATGCCGGTGAGATCGCCTAATAAAATCCCTCAAATAAAATATTAAGTTTATTGCCTTCTGATGCGTGGCACTCGTCAAGGCCAGTATCGTCTAGTGTGGGTCATGCCAAAGCTGAGTACACTATTCTATATCGGTGAGGCGCGATAGGATAAGATCTGACTGCCAACCATTGGGTCTAACTTAACTCGGTCGAATTCAATAGGATTGAAATGGGCCTAGAGGCAAAGGAGTTGGGCATAAATTCATAAGATGGATTTGAGTAAAGTGTTGCTCACCCAACTGATCCAAGAGTTACATGCGATGTAATCGGAAAGGAGTTTCCTACCTAAATAATCGAGTTCTGGGTGAATCAGCTCAGCTGTCTCAGAATAAGGTGAAATATGGATCTTGGTCTCACTAGAAAATCTTCCAACGGGATTTTCCGAATCAATGATGAGGGTTATTGGTTTGAGTAAAATAGTGGGAGCGTATTTAATAAAGACCTATTAAATATGTTTATTACATGATACTTATATCTGCCTTTTGTTTTAGATCATCATGTCTGCAAACACAATCAACCCGATATCACTGCGAACTATCCTTGAGAAGGAAAAGTTATCGGAAACTACCCTCAATTGTGTTCAAAATGAACAAAAATACCTGAAAGAGTTTAAGCGTAAGAGAGGAAGTGAGACTTCCATATCAGATATTTATGTTATAGAAGTCAATTTATCTACTTCTACATCTTGGGTATTAGATACTGGATGTGGTTCTCACATTTGTACTAGTGTGCATGGACTAAAAAGGAGAAGGACATTAGCTAAGGGTGAAGTCGACCTACGAGTTGGAAATGGAGCAAAGGTTGCTGCATTAGCTGTAGGAACTTATGTATTGGCTTTACCTTCTGGGCTTTCTTTGGAACTTGATAATTGTTATTTTGTTCCAGCCATTTGCCGAAACATCATTTCTCTTTCTTGTTTGGACAAGAAAGACTTTACTATTATCATTAAGAACAAATGTTGTTCAGTTTATTTGGATGATGTGTTTTATGCAAGTGCGCCTATGTGCAATGGACTTTATGTCCTTGATCAAGATGTGCCCGTTTATAACATAAATACGAAAAGTTTAAAAACTAATGATTTGAACCCCACTTACCTTTGGCACTGCCGCTTGGGCCATATAGGTGAGAAACGCATCTCCAAGCTCCATAAAGAAGGATACTTGGATTCATTTGATTATGAATCATTTGAAGTATGTGAATCTTGCTTACTTGGGAAGATGACTAAAGCCCCATTTACTGGTCACAATGAACGGGCAAGTGATCTTTTGGGATTAGTACATAGTGATGTATGCGGCCCACTAAACAGACCTGCCAGAGGTGGTTTTCCTTAATTCGTCACATTTACTGACGACTTCAGTAGATATGGTTTTTTGTATCAAATGAGACACAAATCAGAAACTTTTGAAAAGTTCAAAGAGTTCAAGAATGAAGTGGAGAACCAACTGGGCAAGAGTATTAAAGCCCTACGATCAGATCGTGGTGGTGAGTACTTAAGCCAACAATTTGATGACTATCTAAAGGAGTGTGGGATTGTATCCCAACTCACTCCTCCTGGAACGCCTCAATGGAATGGTGTTTCAGAAAGGAGAAATCGTACCCTGTTAGACATGGTTCGATCAATCATGAGTCAGTCAGATTTACATGACTCTTTCTGGGGATATGCCCTTCTTACTGCAGCTTTCACCATTAATCGTGTTCCGTCTAAAGCAGTAGAAAAGACACCATATGAGATATGGACTGGTCGAAGACCTAATGTGTCTTTTATGAAAATTTGGGGATGCCAGGTTTATGTAAAACGTTTAATCTCAGATAAACTTGGACCCAAATCTGATAAGTATAACTTTGTGGGATATCCTAAAGAAACAAAAGGATATTATTTCTATCTCCCTTCTGATGACAAAGTGTTTGTCGGAAGAACTGGAGTATTCCTAGAAAGGGAATTTATCTCTAAAGGAACCAGTGGGAGGAATATAGAAACTGGAGAAATTCAAGGCCCACAAACTACTGCACCCACAATGATGGAACAAGATCAGACGCCTCAAGAAGTTGCGGATGAACCGTCTGTTCAAGTAGCACAAGAACCGCGTAGGTCAGGGAGACCACGTCATCAACCTGAGAGATATGGACTTCTCATGACTCAGGAAGGTGATGTGCTACTCATGGATCAAGATGAGCCCACAACCTACCAAGAAGCTGTGAATGGCCTAGAGTCTGAGAAATGGCTTGAAGCCATGGGATCCGAAATGGAATCCATGTACACTAACCAAGTTTGGACCTTGGTTGATGCACCTGAAGGGATAAAACCCATAGGGTGCAAGTGGGTCTTTAAAAAGAAGACTGACATGGATGGGAAGGTCAATACCTTTAAAGCAAGGCTAGTGGCGAAAGGTTTCAAACAAATTCATGGTGTAGACTATGACGAAACCTTCTCTCCTGTAGCAATGCTCAAGTCCGTTCGAATTCTGCTTGCTATTGCTGCATACCATGATTATGAAATCTGGCAAATGGACGTCAAGACTGCATTCCTTAACGGGAATCTACTCGAGGATGTGTATATGACACAGCCAGAGGGTTTTGTTGATCCCAAGAATGGTGCAAAGGTATGCAAGCTGCAAAGATCAATTTATGGGTTGAAGCAAGCTTCTAGAAGCTGGAATCTTCGTTTTGATGAAGCTGTAAGACAGTTTGGATTCATCAAGAATGAAGATGAACCTTGTGTCTACAAGAAGGTTAATAGGAACACAATTGTATTTCTGGTCTTGTATGTGGATGACATACTACTCATCGGAAATGATATCCCTACACTACAGAATGTAAAGGCATGGTTAGGGAATTGTTTTTCAATGAAGGACTTAGGCGAAGCCTCCTATGTGTTAGGAATCAGGATCTATAGAGATAGATCACTGAAGATACTTGGACTAAGTCAAAGTACATATGTTGACAAAGTGCTTAGGCGCTTTAATATGTATGATTCTAAGAAGGGACTCCTACCTATGTCACATGGCGTATACCTGTCTAAAGGACAGTGCCCTACTACATCAGATGAGAGGGAACGCATGAGTAAGATACCTTATGCCTCGGCAATAGGATCTATCATGTACGCTATGATATGTACTAGACCAGATGTCTCCTATGCATTGAGCATGGCGAGTAGGTACCAATCAGATCCCGGTGAGAGTCACTGGACCGCAGTCAAGAACATCCTAAAGTACTTGAGAAGGACCAAGGATTCGTTCTTGGTATATGGTGGTGAGGAAGAGCTCTCTGTAAAGGGTTATACTGATGCAAGCTTCCAAACTGATAAAGATGACTCAAGATCACAGTCTGGCTTTGTGTTTTGCTTGAATGGTGGCGCTGTAAGCTGGAAGAGTTCGAAGCAGGAAACAGTCGCTGATTCTACTACAGAAGCTGAGTATATAGCTGCCTCCAATGCGGCAAAGGAGGCGGTTTGGATCAGAAAGTTTGTTCTTGAACTTGATGTAGTTCCTAGCATTGTTGACCCGATTGACCTTTATTGTGATAATAATGGTGCAATCGCGCAAGCTAAGGAACCCAGATCTCACCAAAGATCCAAGCATATACTTCGGCGCTTCCATCTCGTTCGAGAGATCATCGATAGAGGAGATGTGAAGATTTGCAGAGTTCCTACCTTGGATAACATAGCAGACCCTCTGACAAAGCCACTTGCTCAGCAGAAGCATGATGGTCACACTAGATCAATGGGTATTAGGAGTATGCCTAGTTGGCTCTAGTGCTAGTGGGAGATTGTTAGAGTTAGCCCTAGAGGCCAACCATTTTTTCCTTGGTTATTATTTTGAATCATGACATTTATTATTATTATTTATATAATGATATGAGGCATTTTATTTATTATGTGGATTTATTTAGAACATAATAAAGTCCTTAGAATAGTTGATCTGTTTAATGGATTATTAAGTGTGACTTAATCGTGAGACCCCATTAAACATAAAGACACTATTCTTAAAGTATCCATAGTCAAGTATTACTGTTAATTAGGACAATAGTAATGCATTGAGACTATTATGTGAGTGGACTGATGACCGTATCTCACGGGTCATGGATATGGGATATCAAGTCTTCACATAGGTATAAGTATAATATTTGTACTGGATTGACCCGCTATGAGAATGCTACATAATAGTTATGCAAGTGTCATTAGTTATTCTCATGCGACCATTGTGAATAGTCCTTCGACTTGAAGTCACTACGATCCCTACATGAAGAGTTGTAGGCTTTAAGGCCATCAAACATTGTCTGTAACAGGACAATCATAACGGTGGTTATTGGGCCTGCAACGAATCATGTGGAGGGGTGTGAGTGATGTAGATAGGATTCATCCCTCCTGCATAACAGGAGTTATGCCTCAGGCCTCTCGATAGAGCGATACGTGAAATATGCGTGGCCACGCCTTAATGGGCCAATATGAGATATTGGGGCCCATTAGTGATTGGACGTATACTCGGGAATCGAGAAACAAATAGTTGAACATAACAAGGATGACACTAATTATGCCTTGTGTTCAACTAAGGCATTTGGATGAAGGGACAATTACGTCACGGTAATTTGTGGTCGCATGAAGGTATTAATCGGACCATCGATTATTCCATAAATTGGGTAGCAGTGACGCATTGCTAGATACCACTCACTGTTTATAATATGTAAATATTAATTTAATATTATTGCCAATTTAATGGAAGCCTATAGGGTCACACGCATAAAGTGATTAATCGGAGATTTATTTAATTAAATCTGATTTAATTAAATAAACAAATGAGGGGAAAGGAATCGGGCTTGTAAAGTACAAAGCCCAATAGGCCCACCAAGATATAGTGGAAGAGTACATAAGTGATGTACTACATCAAACCCTAAGACACAAGTGTTGGCGCCTCCTTCCTCTTAGAGCTGCTAGCACAGAACTCCGAAGGTGATCACTTGCGTGGACTGAGTAGAGGTGCTGCGATTTCGTGGTGCTGGTGGTCATCCCCGTTGTCTCCTATTCGCTTCAAGAGGTAAACACATGAACTCATAGTGATTCTTGTAGTTCTAAGCGATCTTGGTAAAGGGAATTTTTCTGCTCTTGAGATTGATTTTAAAAGGGTTTTAAAATAATATCTCTTGATTTCCCAACACGAGTTCTCTCCGGATCTTACAAAATTGAGCTTCGGCTAGTGGTTTCGTGAATATGTCCGCTAGATGGTCATCGGTGCCTACAAAATTTAATTCTATGCTCCCCCTAGAAACATGGTCTCTAATGAAATGATGCCTTATTTCTATATGTTTAGTTCTAGAGTGTTGGATGAGGTTCTTAGCTATGTTAATGGCACTAGAGTTATCACATAGGACTGGCACATTGTTATATAACAAACCAAAATCCTCCAAAGTTTGTTTCATCCACAGAACTTGTGCAACACAATTTCCAACTGCCACATATTCGGCTTCAGCGGTGGACAAAGCAACACTGTTCTGTTTTTTACTAGACCAGGAGGTCAAACAAGGCCCTAAGAAATGACAGGTTCCACTAGTACTCTTCCTATCTAATGTACATCCAGTAAAATCAGCATCACAGAAACCGACCAAAGCAAACTGACTCGATTTTGGGTACCACAGTCCAAAGTCTGTGATTCCCTTAACATATCTAAGAATCCGTTTTACAGCTTTTAAATGTGATTCTTTGGGACATGCTTGAAATCGAGCACACAAGCACACAGCAAACATCATATCAGGTCGAGAAGCAGTTAAATACAAGAGACTACCGATCATACCTTGATACATCGTTTTGTTGACTGGTTTACCTTGCTCGTCCTTATCCAACTTTGTTGCAGTCTCCATGGGAGTACCAATTTCATTTGCATCACTCATGTCAAACTTCTTTAGTAGCTCCTTTGGGAACTTGTTTTGACAGATGAAGATTCCTTCCTTCATTTGCTTCACTTGAAGTCCCAAAAAGAAGTTCAGCTCCCCCATCATGCTCATCTCAAACTCGCTAGTCATCATTTCAGAAAACTCCTTGCACAGATCATCATTAGTAGACCCAAAAATAATATCATCGACATAAATTTTAACTACTATGATATGTTTGCCCTTGGTTTTAAGGAATAAGGTAGAATCAATCTTACCCTTTTTGAAACCATTTGCAATTAAATGTTTGCTCAGTCTCTCATACCAAGCTCTAGGAGCTTGTTTTAATCCAAAAGGTGCTTTGTTAAGTTTGAAAACATGGTTTGTTTTTTAAAATATTCCAAACCAGGGGGTTGTTTTACATATACTTTCTCTTCTAAAAATCCATTTAGGAAGGCACTCTTGACATCCATTTGGTATAGTTTGAAGACCATGTAACTAGCAAAGGCTAGCATTATACGAATGGACTCCAACCTAGCCACCGGAGCAAAAGTTTCTTCAAAATCCACCCCTTCGATTTGGTTAAAACCTTGAACAACTAAACGACTTTTATTTAATAAAATAACACCAGTTTCATCAAGTTTGTTGCGAAAAACCCATTTAGTACCAATGATGGTTCTATCAACAGGTTTTTCAACTAAATGCCAAACTTTGTTCTGTTCAAATTGTTCAAGTTCCTTTTGCATTGACACAACCCATTCTGGATCACATAAAGCTTTCTTAATATTATTAGGAACTATTTGAGAGACAAAAGCACTATGAAAGCATAAATGAATAAGAGAAGAACGGGTGGTTACCCCCTTTGATGGAATACCAATAATTTGCTCCATGGGATGATATCGAACTAATTTCCAAGTCTTGGGCAAATCATCATGTGTTCTTCCATGGAGATGGTCATCGATGTCTTGGGGCTCTCGTTCCACTTCAGCTTCTTCTTGAGGTTCCACTTTCACCTCGGCTTCTTCTACACTTTCACTGGTTGATTCAGGCATTCTGTCTTTGATCACTTCAACCACTTCATCCTCATCATCAACCAACTTGTCCTTTGTGTTGAGAATGTAGCACTTGCTACCAAAAATATTGAAGTATGAAATATTTGGAGCTCTACCATTCCACAACTCGTATGGTGTCTTGTTAAGAGATGGCATCAGGTACACACGCTTTAACACATGACATGCTGTATCTACTGCATGTCCCCAAAAATACTTGGGAAGGTTGTGCTCGTTCAACATTGTTCTGGTCATCTCTTGTATGGTTCTATTCTTCCTTCCCACCACACCATTTTGTTGAGGAGTCCTTGGAGCTGAAAAGTTGTGATGAACACCATACTTTTCACACTAAGTCCTGAATGATGAATTTTCGTACTCTCCTCCATGATCACTTCTAATTTCCTTGATGCCTAAGCTTTTCTCATTCTGTAACTTTCTGCACAGCTTAGCGAACTCATTAAAAGCATCGCTTTTATTTTCAAGTAGAATGAACCAAGTATACCTAGAATAATCATCTACAATCACGAAGACATACTTGGACCCTCCTCGACTTACAACATCAATTTCACAAAATAAATCGAGATGGAGCAATTCAAGCACATTGTTAGTGGAAATAACAGGTTTTGGATTAAAGGAAGATCTATGCAACTTACCCAGCTGACATGTATCACATAATTGACCCTTTTCATACTTCAGCTTGGGTAGACCTCTAACATGCTCATTCTTACACAACTTAGATAAAAGTTCTATACTAGCATGTCCTAGACGTCTATGCCACAGATTCACATCATCAAGCAAGGAAGGCATGCATACAATATCATTACTCACATTGTCAAAATCAACATAATATACATTATTTTCTCGAAAGCCAGTAATATATAGTTTATAAGTCCTATGAGTAATAACACATTTATCAACAGAAAAATACACATCAAAATCAATGTCACATAATTGACTGACACTTAGCAAGTTAAATTTCACACCATCAACTAGTAAAGCATTTTTAATCTTGATTGTGTTTTCCTTACCCACACAACCTTTACCTATTACTTGAGCAGATTCATTGTTGGCAAACTTCACAGATCCACTGGCTTTGTTGCCCAACTTCAAGAATAGTGAGGCATCACCAGTCATATGCCTCGAGCACCCACTGTCAACAATCCACACATTTTTCTTTTTGGATGACTGACCAACCTTAGGGGTGTCATTTGCCATAAGACAAACAACACTGGCAGGCTTCTCTTCTTCATCTGTTTCACTATCAGTGTCAAGATTGTCCCATGTAGCCTCAGGGGTGTCATTTGCCATAAGACAAACAACATTTGCAACCTCTTCTTCTTCATCTGTTTCACCGTCAGTATCAGTATTGTCCCATGTAGCCTTCATGGCTTTCTTCTGTGGGTACTTGGATTTTAGCTTTGGACAATTCACTTTGAGATGACCTGGTTTGTTGCATTCAAAATATTTTGGTTGATCATCTCTTCTCTCATAACTATCTCCTTTGTTGTACCCAGATTTCTTTGAATAGTCACCCTTCCCAAGGTTGTTGAATCTCATGAATTTTTTGAATTTCTTGGCAAACATAGCCATGTCTTCATCATCGGATTCTTCATCAGACTCAACCTCTTTCCTTGCCATCTTAGGAGTCTTGGCAGCAGCAAGAGCAAGAGACTTCATTTCTTTGACCGCTTCTTTTTCTTGAGTCTTCTTAGCGGCCAACACCACCTCAAATGCAAGAAGTGACCCAATCAAGTCTTCTTGAGGTAAAGTGCCAATATCTTTGGCTTTAGTGATAGCACAAGTCTTGGGAAAGAACTCACTAGTCAATGATGCAATAATCTTCCCATTTAAATCCTTCGTTGAATACTTCTTTCCAAGTGCTCTCAAGTTATTCACTATCAGGTTTAATCTTTGGTGCATAGCTGCAACAGATTCACCTTCCTTTATCTTGAAAGCTTCATACTCAGAGGTGAGAACTCTAATCTTTGTGTCATTCACTTGACTCGTACCAACATGTGTCACTTCCAGACAGTCCCAAATTTCCTTGGCTGTCTGACATCCTTTCACCCTTCCATACGCTTCTTCACATAGAGATAGGTGAAGAATATTCATTGCTTTGACATTGAGAGATATTTTTCTAGATCAGGCTTTCTCAGCTCACTCAAGTTAATGGCATAAATATCTTCAATAGGTACTTCCTCAGCTGCACCAGTAGCTTGAGATTTGGTAGTATCTCCCTCAACAGCAACCCCGGGTTTAGTAATCTTGATTCTCATAGGAGTGAGTGGTCCATCAACAATGATCCTCCATAAAGTGAAATCTATAGCCTGCACATGACATTTCATTCGACTACTCCAATAGTCATAGTTAGTCCCATCGAACAGGGGAGGCCTATTGAAGGACATCCCTCTTTCATAAATGAACCCATAATCACAAAAAATGTGAGATGTTAAGCTTTATATGCAATTTCTAGCTCTGATACCAATTGTTGGACTATATGATAACCTTAGAGGGGGGTGAATAAGGTTATATGCTAAAAATGAAATCTTTTTTATTTTGAGAATTGAATATGCTAGTTTAAATCGAATGCGGAAAAAAGGATTTAAACTATATGCAACAGCTATGCAAGCTATAACAATAGGCAGAAACAATTACAATGGTAATGATATCTAAGCACAATAATATCAAATGCAATAATAATTAACAATTATAAGGGAAATTCAATATAAAGATAAGGGAAAGAAGTACACCATGATTTTTTCGAGGTTCGGGATAAAAAGCCCTACGTCCTCGGCATCCGGCTTTGCAACCTTCGGACTTGATAATAACCACTATAAGAGAAGAACTTCTTCAACGTCTTACAAGCAAGCAAATCCCCTATAGCTATCACACCAATCTCAATTTTCCCAAATTGAGAACCCAATCTCCCCGCTAAGGATTTCACTACAATTCAATCTCCCTGATTGAATTACCCAAGACAACTCTCAGGATTTCACAACAATTAAATATAAATGTTTACAATTGAGAACTAGGATCCACTCACTCAAGCATATGACAATGATGTAGTTGAGAGAGATGAGAGATTTGTATTAGTGTGATTCCCAACCTAACCAGTGATGAAGAACGTGAAGAACAGGTGTGACAGTGAGAGTTCGCGTTCTGCTTTGTGATTCGTAGGTTGGTTTTCTCTGTGAATCATTGGTTCTATTGTTTCTGAAGCCCTAGGTCCCTATTTATAGACTTCGTAAAAAATATGACCGTTCAGACAATTTCTAACAAGTGAAAAATTGATTGTTTACTTAAAACCACTTAGTATGACAATCGATTCTTTGCTTTTAAAAAGAGAACACCTTCATAAGAGAATGGTCGATTGATTGCTTCTAAAACTAAATGCAAAAATCGATTTTGTACTTAAACAAAATAGGATCATAATCGATTTTGAGCTTTAAAACAAATAAGGTTATGATCGATTATGTGCTTTAGAAAAAATGAGACCATTTAAAAATCAAGTGGATAATCGATTTTGTGCTTCCGAGCCTAGCTCAATTCTATTTTATATAAAACAGTTCTATTTTAAAAGACCATCTCTCAACTACAAAAGTCATAGAGCTGAAGTGACGGGATCTTACACGCGTCCTATGGAAAGCAAAATAACACATAAGTCTTCAACGCTTGAGTAGCTTCTCCTCCCAGCTGCTACACTTTAAGATATCATGTGTTTTGGTTCATCCCTGTTCTTTGGTTCAACTATAACCATTAGTAAACAGATTGTAATTTGTTATCATACAAAACAAAGAGTGTTTGACCTTGGTTCAACAAGTTTTTTCATTTTTGCTTGTTATTTTTTCAAATTTTTTAGGTTGAAGCTGAACTGAAGAACATGAGATATCCATAAAGAAATTATGAGTTGCAAGAAATAAAAAGGCTAAGTTCCTGAACTTGTTTTCCTCTGTATCTCTGTTTTCTTATACTTGCTGTTGCAGCAACTCTCGATGATTTTTGGTGTGCTTTGTTTATTTTATTTTTTGTATGAGGTTAGCGGGAGTTAGAAGTCTGTTTATTATTTTTCTATTGTATTTTTTGTAATTTCTGTTCATTCAAAGAAAGATTTAAATATGCAAATTGCTAAATGTTCAAAGTGTTCTTAAGTAGTTCTTCAAGACAAAGCCTTTATGGATAGATATGTGTTTCTATCTTTTTTTGTTTTGATTGGTTTTTGACTTTTAGAAGGATGTTTTGCTTCTGAACCTTCTAGCTACAATATATGGATTCAACAATATTTATTTGTTGCTTAATTAGCTTCTTCGGTAATAATTAATATCTCTTTTAATTGATTGCTACTGATCATTTTTTTTTCATGTTTAACAGAGTGGAAAGTCAAGACATTTTGGGTTCATAGAATTTGAATCTCCCGAGGTAGTAGTTGTTTTATCCGTCCAATCACAATGTAGTTACCACTTTTTCTCAAAGATTTGTGTTTATCATCTGCATATCTAGTTTTTATACTGTGAGAATAATTTGTTGGTGGAAATAATGCTGCAACCAAAAGGAACAACCAAACATAGAAAATCATAAGTCCAAATAATTGTAAACAACATGTACAATAGAGAACAAAGGAGAAAGTGAATTCATCATTGCGCAAGACTCCAAGGCGTGTATAACACTAAGCTTTAGGTTCGATTCGCCCCCACCAATCACTCTAGATTGGATGCAATAGGATGACCGGCGAATCCCCTTCAGGATACAATGGAGTTCCTTGACATGGTCTGCACACCCACACCAAGCGTATCGTCAATAGTATTTACAGAACAACAGTTCACTAACTTCAATTTGCGCATAAGAGAAGAAAGAGAATGATTTGAAATATTGAATTTGGTAGAGTTTTGTCTTAGACATATGAACAATGTATATGTGTGTGTTTTTCTATTTGTAAAGTTGTTCTATATATAGACCAACTCATACCATTTGGTGAAGATAAGTGTCTCTTCACTACAAATGTTCATGAAAGAACACAACCACTAGTGAAAGCCACCAAAAGACACACCTTTAGAACCAGAAACATTGTGTTTCTCTTTCACTTTAGTGTTATTGGATTCCTATTATTTTGGAAATCCCTCACAATCCCCCACCATTTTCAAAATAAATCCAAATCCCATTATTCCGAAAATCACATGCTTTCGGCTAAGGTATCTTACGATTTGAACCTTTACTTAGTAAGTCAATGTTTCACTCATCCCCGAATAGATTGGTAGACAAGCTTTGAACCAATTATTCATTAGAACAAACGTCAATTAACTTACACATGCGATCTCGATACCATTGAACGAATTGTAAAGTGACACATTTGATAAGGCCTTGTGTCGTGTATCATTTTCATGAGAGCTTTAAGAGTCAAACCCTTAATCTCCAAGAAGCGGCCCCACTTCACTCTCATATAGGTAGACTCTATCCGAAAAGCACTCCCATAATAAGCACTTCTACACATATATGTTATAGGTCTATTAAGAGAAAAAGCTCAACCTTCGAACTTTATACTTATGGTCCAAGTACTTATAAACCTTGGGATGTATCTATTATCAAGTACTTGCAATTACTCTAATAGTGTACTTTCACCATTGAACTCAAGACTTAATGATACTCAAGTGTGAGTTGGGATTCCACCATTGGTAATTATTTAGATATGGGCTTGAAACTCATCCCCAACGATGTTATAAAAACATCATATCCCTTGTCAACCCGTTCGTCAAAGGATTGCAAGATTATTTCCTTTTCTTATAAAATTTTGAAGACCACTTCTTCACATAGCTATGTTTTAATACAATGTCCTTTGACATTTCGGTTAATGTACTTTTTGATAGTATTGAATAACTATCACAAAAATGGACCACCAGTCCCATTGCCTTTTATTGTCCACTTGGAGGCCTTTGATATGTTGACAATCACTTGTGCCGTTGGTTTAGACAAAATTGTTATAAGCATTCAATACCCATTTCATGTTAGAGTTCTACCTCTATTTCACCCATCTTAAATTATTTAAGATATTTATTGAATACATTAAAATTACATAACAACAACCAATGCAATTATTTATTTAGATACTAAAATATCTTTACACATATCTAAGGTGGGTCAATATCAAATAAATTTCATACAGACATAATAACAAAAAATTCTATTTTCTTCACCTTAAAATTCATGAAACTCCACTAGAATCATTTCCATAGAACTTAATATACAAGTAATATATGTACCATATATTCTACTAGTTAAATATTAAATACAAACTCATCATAACATTTAAATGTACTTGTCAAAATAAATAAATAACATTTAAATGCATCAAGAATGTGTAACAACATAACATAGTATTCATGGAGAGTGACTATCATAAATAGGTATAAAATAATGGCACAATATTTTCCACTCTGAAAATATAAACGGTAATCATAATTTTCACTCTTTAAAATGATTTAAAAGGTATTAAAGAATATAAAGTTATTAAAAAACAATTTTATATCTTCATTAAATATGAAACTAGTTACCCAATAACAACAAGTTATTATAAATACAATGCAAAAACCGGCATATTAAACAGAGGTTTGTAGAGTCCGCATTCTCCTGCACTCTCTTTTGTCCGAGAGTGGGTATCGTCCAGCGCACTGTTCATCATCTTCTACATTCAGTGGGTCAAATTCGACCCAGATATGCAGAAAACGGTTTTCCAATCAAGCATCTTTTGGATATATTTTCTTCCTCGTTTTAGCACCGTTTTAAGTGATTCTTGAACCAATTTGATAGGACAGAAAACAAGGATTACAATGGTATAACTTTTAGACCATAAAAGCCTCAAAATCAAGTTCAAATATGTACCCAAATATGAAGAACGAAACTGTTATAAAAACGGGTGTGTTGTGACCCTTCACGAAATATTGCCTTTCTTTGCCAAAACTTCCATCATTTCACTGGAAAACTGAATGGGTACTACTCTTTTCATAATTTTAAATTCAAATGGAACATTTTTCTTATCAAAAAACCCAAAGACATGACAAATAATAATGCTTAAAATTTGAAAACGAAAATTGTAACTTTGCCATGAACCAAAGCAACTTTTCATGAAACTTGACATTGTTTCAAACTTTCAACTGAATACCAAATGGAATTTTTTTTTTTTCTAAAACTTTGCAATTGACGGATTAAAACTCGTAGAACTAGTGTTGTTACTTACTTATTAGCCGTTTGGCATTTATATTCAAAATTAATATTTCTTTAAAAAGTTTCAACTGTGAGAGGTTTATGTATTCATGCATTAAAATAATTTAAATGCATCACCACATAATTTTATGAATAGAATAAGAATTTATGCACCTTTCACCGTGATAGTAAATAAATTAGTTTTTGGTGAAGTTTGAATATTCATCTCTCTCAAGTTGTAAGAAGAAATGCATTCCAACGTTGCAGCCCTCACCAAGGCAAAATGCAAAATCGAACCTAAAGATTGTGAGAATAATTTGTTGGTGGAAATAATGCTGCAACCAAAAGGAACAACCAAACATAGAAAATCATAAGTCCAAATAATTGTAAACAACATGTACAATAGAGAACAAAGGAGAAAGTGAATTCATCATTGCGCAAGACTCCAAGGCGTGTATAACACTAAGCTTTAGGTTCGATTCGCCCCCACCAATCACTCTAGATTGGATGCAATAGGATGACCGGCGAATCCCCTTCAAGATACAATGGAGTTCCTTGACATGGTCTGCACACCCACACCAAGCGTATCGTCAATAGTATTTACAGAACAACAGTTCACTAACTTCAATTTGCGCATAAGAGAAGAAAGAGAATGATTTGAAATATTGAATTTGGTAGAGTTTTGTCTTAGACATATGAACAATGTATATGTGTGTGTTTTTCTATTTGTAAAGTTGTTCTATATATAGACCAACTCATACCATTTGGTGAAGATAAGTGTCTCTTCACTACAAATGTTCATGAAAGAACACAACCACTAGTGAAAGCCACCAAAAGACACACCTTTAGAACCAGAAACATTGTGTTTCTCTTTCACTTTAGTGTTATTGGATTCCTATTATTTTGGAAATCCCTCACATATACCAAGACACTTTAAGCATTTAAACCAGTAATCAATACTAGAAATGAATAATGAACGGTCAAGAAGCACATTCTTTTTCCACATTGGATGGATATTCATTGGATGCAAAATAGTAGAGGTATTTTCTTCTTCATCCTTAGTAGGAAAACGGATTCTTAATTAATTAATAATCGAATGATTAGGAAGATAGCTTCTCTTAGAGCTTGTTTACTTGTTTTTAAACCATTTGCACATATAAGCTTGGCAACAAGTGTAACTCTTCTTATGCCTCTAATCATGGACCTAACCTTGAGGTTATCAGTTTGAGTAAGCTTGGCTCTAATTTGGAGCATCTTTTAATTGATTCTGATTACACTGATGCTGAAATCACTGTGGAGTGTGGAGGGAATTTCAGTTAAAATCTAATGGTGTATTCTGGCTTCTAGGAGTGAGTTTTTTCATGAATTATTCAAGATAGGTAAAGGGTCATTAGAGAAATAAGGCAAAAAAATTCAAGTATTGCATGAGTGATTTGTTTCCTTATGGAAAAATTGGATATGAAGCTTTTCTTATGAAACTCTTTGAATTGTTGTCCTGATCTTTGGTGAGTCAAGATTTGAGATAGAGCACCTACTTTAATTTTGGTTTTGACTGATAATCTCACGAACTACAGGTTGTTGAGAAGCTCATGGAAGTTATCCCTTTTTTACATTTGGAGTAAACCAATACCTTTGGCAATGGAGGTATGTACCCACTAAAGGCCATTTATCATGTTTGCATCACTTGATTTTTGTTGTTCTAGTGTCACTTAATGCAATAAGTAGTAGCTGCCAATTCTTATTGCTGTGATAACTTATTTAACATTATTGATAGCTACTTTGAAAATATCAATTTTATAATCAATTTGGTGAATTGAACCAAATTTCTTGTTTTCGGGCATAGAGAAGAAGGGATCGCGATTCTCGGCTGTCAAAGCCTCGGCAGTCACTAAAGTCGGATCGGTGCCTTCCATTGGATCACCATCATACTCAATCTCGGCCGTTGATTTATTTTATATTAAAAAAATCAAAAAAAATGGATGAAGAGAGAGATAGAGAGAGGTGAATGCAGAGAATCTGTATCCGAGAAGAAGACTGCCAAGTTGCAAGGAAATGAGAAGGCTGTTGTTGCACGACATGAGGTTGGTCATGCTGTGAAAGGTACTGCAGTTTCAAAGCTTCTTCCTAGACAACCACGTGTTGAGGTAGGATGCCACTGCCATTACAGATATAAAGATTGTGAGCTTGTATTAGTTGTATAGTTGGTTTGTTGGAATTAACATTCTTTAATATGTTGAAACATTACATTTAGTATAGAAAGTTAGGCCAAGCTAAGTTTGGAGACAATGTAGCTATATTCTCATTCTGCATCTGTTGAGGGGGAAGTAAGTATGGAAATTATGCAACTTCAGTTTTTAATAGAAACTGTATTAATATTTGCTCCATTATACTTGTAGATTCCTTACTTGTTTACTAACATAAGTAATTTTTTTGATCTCCAGAAATCTATGCTATCAAATCTCGAGTAGCATGAGTAATAGGATGAAACAAATTGTTGCATTTTCCTTCCTTATTATCTTTCCTATTATATAGTATGTATGTATCCTTATTCGGTCAAAAAGCTAAGCTAACTTCTCTATGTTTGCATTTTCAACTGTTGCAGGGGCAATGCGTAGAACTAGACAATTGGTATTGTGTTTAAGCATTATTTTGGATGTATGGTTTAATTTGGATGTATGATTTCACTATTAATTTAGTATGTACTATTAAGCAAATATGTATAGATATCATTATTAAGCAATATTTGGTTGGGATGTATGATTTAAAAAAAAAATTAATTTTTTTTTTATTTCCGACGGATTTGCGACGGAAATTTCCGTCGGAAATAGTTTGAGACGGATTTGTGACTAATGCGTTTGCGACGGAAATTTCTGTCACAAACAGTTTGCGATGAGCGTTTTTACGACGGAATTTTGTCCGTCGGTAATGCTCATTTGTGATGGATTTTCTTGCATTTGCGACGGATTTTTCTGTCGAAAATCAGCAAATTTCTTATAGTGAGTCTGTGAGATGTATGAGTTTGTTTCTTATATTGTAGACTAGAGGTAATAAAAAAACCACAATGAAAATAGTGGTATTTGAAGTCGAAAACAATTTTTTGGGGATCCCATGCTCCTATATGTCACACACATGCTCGTCATTGGGGAAGCTCTATCCTTATCTTTATTTCTGAATATTTCTTTAAGAATAGAGTTTTTTTTTACAATGACTTTAAAAATAGAGTCGGTCTCCTCAAAATAGATTTTCCAAATATTTTTAAGGGTTTCGGCTTATGCATCCCTTATTTGTTTATATATTAATAAAGTTTTGTAGTGCTGCAAATTATTGTTATTTGGTGGGGTGCCAGCCTAGCTGGGATGCCTCGTGACATAGTACTACAACTATCTTCTTAAAAAAATGTCCAATTTCTCTTTATTCACAAAAGGATCAATACCATGCTAATAGACTCTAACCCAACTCAAACAATATTTCATAGATACCTCCTTTTCTCTCTATTCACAAAAGGATCACACACTCCTTCTCAGGCTAATAAGCAACATGTACCTCTAGGATTGTCTAGAGTGGGTCACTCGGTGACTTCAATAAGTAACATGTCATGAAAATTTTTCCACATAAGTAATTGTATTCTTAGCGGCCCATTTCCACTTTCAAAGGTGTTGGAGTTGAATGAAATTGCTATCTTGAAAAAGTACCACATCGCTTAGTTTTGTGAAGGAAGAAGGGGAACTAAGGCTATATAATGGGCTCAAGCAGTGGCGGACCTGCCTTGTAGTGAGGGGGTTTAGTTGAACCCCCTGAAAAAAAAATTGCACTTACCATCCTATATAAATAGCCCAAGTCCCTTGAAATTTTAATTTTGAACCCTCTGAAAATTTTAGATTGTACTTGTAGACCAAGTTTTGCACCCATTTGACATTGGCCTTAAAAAATTTGACACCCCTAACCCCGGGGTCCTGGGTCCGCCACTGGGCTCAAGTTCTTCATTACAAGATGCACCAGTCAGAAACACCTTAAGTTGTATTTGACTTTGTTTTTTCTCTTATACTCTTGTTTTAGAGTGTTGTGATATGTAGTTAAATATTTCATTTGGAGGGTGTGGGTGTACTGGGGCCATGAGGTGTTTTTAGAGAAGCCTGTGTGTTGTAACAATTTTCACATAGTGGTATTCTCTGGTTGTCATTACACAATCGTTCATGGTTTTTTTTCCGATTTTTCTCTGGTTCGTGGTGAGGGAGGAGCTTCGGAGGAGGGGATTCAAATTCAGCCCATTTCTGCACACCATTTGCACCAATTTTAGCTAAGCAGTCCGCACAAGCGTTACCCTCCCGAAGAGAATGACGGAGCGTCACGTTCCAATTCTGATTGAGAAGGTCCACAATATTCTGAATTGTAACTACCCTCGGGTTTTCTATTTTACAAAGCAAATCTGTGAGGTAGAACACTAGCATTCTATTTTCTAATTTGTAATCTCTTAGGCGGAAACACGTAGAGTGGAGAAGGGAGAGAGATTGGGTTTTCAGAAAGAGGAAATAAATTGTGAGAGAGCTAAGCAAAAACTTAGTTCACCAATTATAACAGAATTTTCAAGATTAGTATGGGTCCAAGCAAGTTGCTGAACCCCCTAGATGTGCACACTAATTTGGTGTGGAGCTGGGTGATCAAGACCAGTGTTCAAGAGCTCCTACCTTCACTGTTATCGTTTCAGGTTATTGTCATTAACTCGTTGTTCTGTTCTACCACTATTCTTCAATTTCGTCTTCTGGGCATCATCACCATAATCGATTCAAATCACAGTGATTCAGCAACCTCATGCTCGCTCCTGCAATCGTCCAAATTCCAGGTTTATGCCTCGTGCACTCTGCCCATCGTTTGCTGCTTCAAGCGTAGTCGTTACACGCCCTAATCCCATCATCAAGATCACTCCCTACTAGGCAAAGTGATTTGGGGTAAAATCTTATTTTAGTCAATTGTGTTTTTTGCTAACCAGTGTCTATTCCTTGTTCGTTGTTTTCCCGTGTTCCTTTTTTTTTCTATATTGAATTACAACACTCTGTCAATCATATGGTCACTTTAGTGGATCACTGGAAACCAACAATTGGCATCTAGACCACGAGTTTTACTTCCGCAAGAAAAGAAAGGTTGTCCAAGACTAAAGGATGGGATGATCTAAATTCAATATTGACAAATTTACAGGGGAAACTGATTTCGGGTTATGGAGGTTCAAGATGAGGGCTATCTTGATGCACCAGGGATTGATTGGAACTCTTGAAGGTACTGCCAATTTGCCTCCAAATCTGACAAATGAAGAGAAGCAAGAACTCATGTATAAGGGTCATAGAAACATCATCCTTGCATTAAGGGATGAGGTGCTGGGGAAGGTCATTAATGAGGATACCCTGCTGAAGTATGGTTGAGAAGTTGTACATGACTAAGTCCATCACCAATAAGTTGTTTCCCAAGAAACAACTTCAATCTTTAAACATAGAGGAAGGTTCTTCTTTGAAAGAACGCCTATCAAAATTCAATAGGATTGTCCTGGATTTGAAGAATCTTGATGTCAAATTCAAAGAAGGAGATGTTGCAGCCACTTCACTATGTCCACTGACACCTTCCTTTGGTAGTTTATTAGACACTATCATGTATGGAAAGGATACTCAATGTTTGGAGGATGTAAAGACAACCCTAATGCCTGAGGACATATAACAGAAAATTGGAGGCAAGGGAAATTCAGGTGGTGGTGAATTGATGATGACCAGACGCAGAAATCCCAAGAGGGATAGTAAAGGGAACAACAGGGGCAAATCAAAATCAAAAGGGAAACTCAAGTGTTTTATATGTAACAAAGAAGGGCACTACAAAAAGGCCTGTCTAGATAGAAAAGAGAAGAAAGAAAGGTGTGGAGACAACAAAAGTGTCTCATATGCTTCTGATTGGTACTCAAGTTCTAAGGTATTGATTGCATCTGATGTACAAGGAGAATGAGATGTGCTAGTTCCTTCAAATGGTCAAGGGAACACTAAATGGGTCATGGACTCAGGGTGCTCCTTTCACATGAATCCAAATAGGGACTCGTTTTTGAGTACAAATCTTTTGATGGATGACCAATTTACGTGGGAAACCGTGTTACCGATTAGATAGTGGGAATTGGCTCCATCAGGAAAAAAAATTGTTGATGGGGTAGAAAGAATCGTTACTCAAGTAACGAATGTTCCAAAAGAGTTGGATAAATATATGATAAGATTTAGACTAGATAATATTATATTCTCCTATTATGTGTTTGATTTGAACCTGATAATGACAAAATGTGATATAAATCTTGCGAAAGAATTGCATATAATTCTCAAAAAATAAACACCCATCATCTTATTAATTTTATAAATTACTGATTTTTTGTTAAGAATTTAAATAAGGTTTGAAATAACTTTATATAATTTTGAAACTTAACTCTACTAAATAGACAATTTAAATTATAAAAGAATTATATAAGTAACTAAATAATTCTATAAAGTTTTAATATAATGCTCAATATAAATCTGTAAAAACAGTGTAAACATTGTATCACTTTAATGCCAGTCAACATGTTTGGGATTATTTGATTATCCGTATAGGCGTATTTGTTTTGAGTTAATTATTTTAGGTTTAAATACATTTTTACCCCCTGCAAATAGGGGTGTTTTGCTTTTACCCCCTACAATTTTTTTTCTTTAAAAAACCCCTTGTAAAAACAACTTGTTTTAAAAAAGTCCACCTGTTAACCCACTGTTACAAAAATGCTTATGTGTCAAACGGAATTGTGAGATGTAATTTTATTTTTTTATAATTATTTTATCTATGACATGGCTTGCCACATAATTTTATTTTCTTTTATAATTATTTTATTTGTGACATGCATGGCTTTCTTCTCCATTTCTCTCAACCCTCTCCTAACAGCACCACCACCCACACCACACCACCACAACCACTCTCTTGTCTCTCTCACCACACCACAACCACCACCACAACCACTCACACCACACCACACCACCACAACCACTCACACCACACCACCACCACCACCACCACCACCACAACCACTCACACCACACCACCACAACCACTCACACCACACCACCACCACTACCACCACAACAATCTCTAAATTCTGAACCAGATGGCCCTACTAAAAGAACTTCTTTTGGAATTTTTGCTCCAATAGCAGAAAATCTTGCTTTGCTAGACCTAGATCTCAAATGTCACTCCTGACCAAACAATCCCTAACTAGACCCAGATTGCAAAATCGATTTTGTTCATTACCATCCCTAACTAGACCCAGATTGCAAAAACGCAGCCATCCATGCATCCATGGCAGATCCATCAGCGAAGAAATTTCAGCAAGAATCGAAGCATCGTTTGTTTCCATTTCCAGCATCAAACGCGTTTTGAAGATCCAGCGTTTTGAAGATGAAAACGTGTTTTTCTGGAATCTGAAAAAATGGAGAATAAACACAGATCTGAAGCCATTGATGAGAGAGAGAGAGGGGGGGGTTGTGGTGTCAGTGAGAGAGAGAGTTGTGGTGTGGGTGAGAGAGAGAAGAGAGTGGTTATGGTGGTTGTGGTGTGGGTGAGAGAGAGAAAAGAGTGGTTTTGGTGGTGGTGGTGGTGTGGGTGAGAGAGAGAGAGAAGAGACTGGTGGTGGTGGTGGTGGTGGTGGTGTGGTGGCTGTGTTGGTGAGAGAGGGAGAGAAGAGAGAAGAGAGTGGAGAAGAAAGAGAATAATAGGATTAAAATAATTTTAAACACCCATTATTTACGGGGGTAAAAACGTATTTAAACTTTTATTTTATTATTCCATCGGTATTCTTTGCTTCTGCTTTGCTTGTGGGTCTTTCTTTCTTGGGATGCAGAACCTCGTATAGAATCTCCTCGAAGCTCGATCATGAGAAGAAAAAAACAAAGAATAATGATCATTTCATTTGTTAAAAATTAATATAATATTCACCTCGTGCTGTACTACATTATTGAAAAATTAGGAAATAATAATAAAATTTATTGATACTTGTTACGGATTGGGCTCAAGGGCCAATCCACCAAAAAGTCCCATGACAAACGACCAAAATCAGTTAAGGGTGGAGATCTCAAACCTAGATCCAATAGTCCTCATTCTCTCCAACCACCTATAAATAAGCATTGGATGTTTGCATTAATGGTAGACACTTCTCCACTACTCTTACTTGTAATTGACTCACTCACTGACTTGAGCGTCGGAGTGTCATTACAGGTACCACCCCACCTCGGACCGGAGCACCAGCTCGGACTGACCAAGAACATAACAACCAACTATCTCGGACCGGGCTACGTATCCAGGATCGGACATTTAGCCAGAGATACGGTTCAGAACAATACTTATATAAAATACTAGTGTACGTAATTTCCATCCAAAAAAAAAATACTAGTGTACGTAAATAATACAATACAATACTTCATATTGGATCACTATGATACTTTCTTATTATTTTTGTATGAATCCGACACACCTCACCTGTAACATTTTTTTCTTGAAATGAAATAGACATAAATCTCACTTTGGAGAAAATTAATCTTTGGCTTCCACTTTAGGCGGCTGCCTACCACCCCCCCATCACCGTCTTGTTGACTCACACACTTGTAAGCCTAGCCACCCTTATTCCTTCAATCAAGATCAAAATCAAAATCATGGTTACTAGATTGATTCCCAGTAACCATTGCCAGCTAACTTTGTCACCCATTGTTTGTTGGCATGCACAACTAGTTACAGGTATCTCTCCACTTTGATCTCTTTGTTTTCATGTTCTATTACTTTATTTATTTATATATATATATATATATATATATATATATATATATATATATATATATATATATATATATATATTCTTTACTCTCTGTGAAGATTACTCTGAACTAGCGCCATTGTGTTTTATTTTTCACTCAAGAAAAAAAGGTTTGATTTTGATGGCAAAGTAAGTTCATTAACTTCTGCAAGTTTCTATTTTTGTCAATAGATTTATGAATGGATGGTGGTAAGCATCAACTTCAAGGCGGCGAAGTAAGCATGACAGAGAAGAAAAGAGAAGTGGTGGTGGCGATTCCAAATGAAGGTGGAGAGAGAACCCATTATGAACATGATTTGAAAGGTTTTGAATCTTCACCTCAAAACCGCAATGATTTTGTTGCAAAGTCGCCACCTTTAAACTGTGCTTCTCCTGAGATAAAGTTCATTTCAAGTCCAAATAAGCCTCCAAAAGTTCCAACAAATCTCACCCCAAGAAAATCATTTGCAAGGTCAGTGTTTTCCAAACCCAAATCAAGGTTTGGTGAACAACCTTATATTATTGATAGTACTGTTTTAGATGAGAATGGCACTTCTTCAACTTTGCAAGAACAATTAGGTGTTAGTTCACCTTTTAATAACGGTGCATCACAATCACCTAATAACAAATCTGGGATGGTTAATAGAACCATTTCAATAACTTCTGTTATTACTCCCAAGACACCTTTGATGGCATCTCCAGGTCCTGCTGGTGAGGATCCTGATGAAATCATTTATAAGAAAGTTGAATTTAGTAAAGGCAAGCGTAGGAGACTCACAACTAAGATTTTGATCGAAATTTTTGTATTTGTGTGCATTGTGGGTAGTTTGCTTGCTAGTTTAACTGTTGAGGAACTAAAAAGGACTAAGATTTGGGGTTTGGGGCTTTGGAGATGGTGTGTGCTTGTGATGGTGACCTTTTGTGGCATGCTGGTTACTAAATGGTTCATGCACATTGTTGTTTTCTTGATTGAAATGAACTTCTTATTGAGGAAAAAAGTGCTTTATTTTGTCCATGGACTTAAGAAATGTGTTCAGGTTTTCATTTGGATTGCTTTGGTTCTCCTCACATGGGTGTTGTTTATCAATCGCGGGGTCCAGCGATCTAAACTGGCCGCGAAAATTTTGGATGGTGTGACCTGGACTCTTGTTTCACTTCTCATTGGAGCTTTCTTGTGGGTGATAAAGACATTGCTGCTGAAGATTTTAGCATCGAGTTTCCATGTTAAATCTTTCTTTGATCGGATTCAAGAATCAATCTTTCATCAGTATGTTCTGCAGACTCTCTCTGGGCCTCCACTTATGGAAGAGGCTGAGAAAGTTGGGGGATCTCAAAGTATGGGTCATTTTAGTTTCAGGAGTACAACTGATAAAGGCGGCACAAAAAAAGAGGTTATTGATATGGCGAAGTTTCACAAGATGAAGCAGGAGAAAGTTTCCGCGTGGACTATGAAGATTTTGGTAGATGCGGTGACAAATTCAAGGCTTTCCACGATCTCGAATTCATTAGATGAAAGTTTTTATGATGGAGAAAATGAACAAACTGATAAAGAAATTACTAATGAGATGGAAGCTATTGCAGCTGCTTTTTACATTTTCAGGAATGTTGGTGGCCCCGGTTGCACGTAAGATTATATTCACTATAACTTGTAGTTGCTTGTTTTGATATTTTCCACTCTTGTTGATGCTAAAAAGTTTTCTCATTATGAATAGTTACATTGTCGAGGATGAACTTCGGAGGTTCATGATTAAGGAAGAAGTGCGACTGGTATTTCCCCTAGTGGTTCAAGCAGAGACAGGGCAAATTACGCGAAAGTCGCTAACAGATTGGGTGGTAAGGTCTTCCATTTTCGTTAAAAATTTGTATTGTATTTGTAATGAAGGATTAAAATTTTGTTTAGCTCCACAATATTTGTATTCTTTCAGTTGAAGGTATACCAGGATCGTAAAGCACTGGCGCATGCCTTAAGCGACACGAAAACAGCTGTAAAACAACTAAACAAGCTTGTGACAGGGATCCTAGTAGTGGTGACGATAGTAGTGTGGCTTCTTCTAATGGAGATTGCAACAACAAAAGTACTTGTATTCCTCTCATCACAGCTAGTACTTGCAGCTTTCATGTTTGGAAACACATGCAAGAATATATTTGAAGCTATCATCTTCGTGTTTGTAATGCATCCATTTGACGTTGGCGATCGATGTGTTATAGATGGTGTTGAGGTATGATTCACAGCAGCCAAATTTAATTTCATTGTTTTAGATTTGCATATTAATATTAATGCCTTCCATTTAACTGACAGCTATTGGTTGAAGAAATGAATATATTGACAACAGTTTTCTTGAAGCTTAATAATGAAAAGGTGTACTATCCAAACTCTGTCCTGGCCACAAAACCAATTAGTAATTATTACAGAAGCCCAAACATGGGTGACAAGGTGGAGTTCTCGGTCGATTTTATGACCCCGGCCGAGAAAATCGGGGCACTGAAAGAAAAAATAAAGAGGTAAGCTAATGACAGAAATTTTACCACCAAATTGGAATAACTCTTATGGCTGTCACTCGTAGTTTTCTATGTTTTTCTTTGTTCTTAAGCCTTTTGTTTAAAATCAGGTACTTGGAGAGAAATCCACAATACTGGCATCCTGCTATGGGCTTAGTAGTGAAGGAGATTGAGGATGTAAATAAGATTAAGATGGGTCTTTTTATTACTCACACAATGAACTTTCAAGAGTTTGGAGAGAAGACCAAAAGGAGAAGTGAGCTAGTGATGGAACTCAAGAAAATATTTGAAGAGCTTAATATCAGATACAATCTTCTTCCTCAAGGTGTTCATCTTAGACACATAGAACCAAATACCAGTACATTCCATTGATGCCCCTTCTGTTTGTTTGGCTTGTCAAATACCAGCAGACCTTTTCTCTGGCTATAATTTGACTGGCTCAACATTGTTTCTCATGTTTTGTTGTATGAAGGTTTAGCTTCTCTCTTTTTCTGTCATGGAACATAATTGTATTTCCTCTTTTTTCGTTGTTCTTGCAAAGGTTATATAGTAAATGAGATAGATTTGAGGCCCAAAATGAAAGGCTTACCGTAACTGGACATGTAAGAGATCTTATTTTTAGCTGTCATTCAATTGGTCCCTAGCAAAATTTTTTTGGGACAAAATTAGTGCCTGGCATTTTCAAAATAGGGACAAATTAGTTCCTGACATTGATGAGCCGGGGACTAACAAGTCCCTGTTTTGAAAATGTTAGAGATTAATTTGTCCTAAAAAATTGTCACCGACAAAGTAAAAAAATTAATCAAAAAAAAACACACAAATAGGTACACTCAGTAACTTCCATAACTCAAAAAAAGAAAAACTTATAGCAAAACATATTAATTCTTAAGGTAAGCAAAGCATAAGATTCACTTAAGTTTAACTTTAACCTGAATGGTCCCCCCTTCAACTTCCAACTCTCAATAGATGATAACCTTATCCTGCAAATACCCGGTAGAGAATGTTCCACATAGGATAACCAAAAGTGCCACGTCATCTAAAAAATCTCAAGCTAGCACCTCATCTTCTTATTGTGTCCATTACATTATTACCTTAACTGAGTATCTAAGCTTAGAAATCTTGAGAAAGAGTCTACAAGGCAAGTAAAGACAAGAAAATCAAAACAAACACCAAAAATGGCTTGTGCTTCTGCTACAATGGCTTTACCAATAAGCTCTGCTACCCAGAAGGGGTTGACAAAGTCATCCTCAGGAATCCCTTTCAGGCCATTGCCAAAGAAGAAATTGCTTACAAAGGCAGAGTCAAAATCCAAAGTTGGAATCAATGCATCTTTGAAGGAGAAAATAGTGACAGGTCTCACAGCGGCTTCTTTGACAGCTTCTATGGTGATACCTGATGTGGCTCATGCAGCTGGATCTGACCTCTCTCCATCTCTCAAGAACTTCTTACTCAGCATTTTTGCTGGTGGGGCTGTGTTAACTGCCATATTTGGAGCCGTTATTGGAGTTTCCAACTTTGATCCGGTTAGGAGAACTTAAGAAAGGTATGCGTGAAAGGAAAAAGCTTTAAAATGTTGTGTACTTTTCATTATTTTGTCTTTCTGTTTTTTGTATGTTTATGCAACTGGTTGTTATATTAATACATTTACTAATAAATAGTAAACTCCAGCTGCAACGTATCTTTTATTCTTCTAGTTCTTCTTATTTTTGTTTTAATTGCATTTGAATTGTGGTGTTCATCTTTTAAAGCGGGTGATAAATTTCTCTTTATTTGTAAACTGTAGTAGTCTTTCTCAAACCACATATTTCCAAGTGTTAATGTTTGATGTTTGATGCTGCTAAGGGTTTTCGGCCTGTCATACAGAAGGACTTCACCGATTGTCTGTTACAAACTAAAATGAATTGTAATATGAAGAAGAAACCCTCAATTTGGTCCTTATGTAGTCCCTAAGCTTTATTAAAATAATAAGTAAGGAGTTCATAATGCAATTCCTCATTTATTCTTTCTTTCTTCGATTCTTTTGTCCATTTCATCTGCGCCAATGAATAATGGTAGATCTGAACTCTGAAGCCTGGATTTAAAGCATATATAAATAAACACTGGACACTCAAAAGCATTGACTACTTTCAAACGATTGCAAAGCTCCCACCAACTATTTAGTTTCTATTAGCCACTGCTGCACAAAACTGACATCTCCATCACTAGACATCAGTATTATTATTTCCGGAAAATCAAACCAAGTCTTTAATTTAAGATTTTAAGCTTATAATATCTCTACATATGTATGGTCTGAAACTTGCTAGTAGGCAATGATTTTCAAAATTACTACTTCATTCTTGTCACAAAATTAACAACAAGCAACCTCTAATCATTCTCCTTTTCTGAAGCATCGGGAATGCCTCTTTATACCCCATATATTTTATGTTAATGTCAGACATCAAACAATTCTTAGATGATATTTTACGAGCAAAATTAACTACTTTCACAGTGAGTAAGAAAACTAGTTAAATACAACTAATTGTCTAGTTTCATACAAAAAGTTAACCAAATTTACTAAAGTAACCTTTTTAAATATTTAATGAAAAAAACATTTTATTTGACTTTATTTTCAACCACTCAATTAAATGAAGAGTACATAAGGAATAATAGCATTAAAAGAGACCGGAGGGAGTTAACTTTGGCTTATAAAAGAGACCAAAAATTAAACCATGTTTTTTGCTTATAATAGAGACCGGTCGGAGGGAGTACATTCATTAAAGTACCTGAGTGTAGAGATTACTTTATCCAAGAGACCAAGACTACTATCGCCATTTGTACAAACAATTATGCCATGGATTTTCTTATTGATATGGGTCTCTTCTCTTAGCCAAATCAGTTCCTACACATCCACCTAAGTGTAAATATTATGACATGTGTTAGACTCAAGGTTCAGAGAAGAGAAGAGATGATAAACTGAATCTCATGTTATTCATTGTGAAGATGAAAGAAACTGTACATAGCTTATATCCAGTGAATCTAACTAACTGGTCTAACTGAATAATAACAAACTAATATAACTTGACTAGAGTAGTTACAGTGTAATTAACTGGAGTAGTTAAATTAACCAATGTTAAGTATTTACATTAGGTAATACCCCCCACAAGCTGGACCATTGATGGTAATGAGGCCAAGCTTGGACACCATGGCATTGAAGGCTAGTGACAACAGAGGCTTGGTGAGCAATCTATCTCTATATGATTCGTCCGTTCATGAAAGATGGGGTTATGAGCTAGGTATATGGCACTTTTGTTGTCACAGTAAACTGAAGCTGGGTGGTCAAAAGTGATGTGCATATCAGTGAACAGAAACTGTAGCCACTGTAATTCACAAGTCAAGCTTGCTAAGGCACGATATTCTGCTTCAGAGCTTGACTTAGAGACAGTGGAGAGTCACTGTCATGCAGTTTCAAAGAGGGATCATATGGAGTGGAGCTAGGTTTTACTGCTAGCATGCCACTATCTTCAAGAAGTTTCAATGCATACTTTCGTTGGTTAAGGAAAATGCCTTGTTTAGATCTTGCCACCTCTAGACCAAGAAAGAAACGAAGAGTCCCGGCCAAGATCTTTGATTTTGAATTTGGAGTCAAGGGATTGCTTGACCATAGAGATTTCAGCAAAATTATTTCCAGCTAAAACAATGTCATCTACATAAACTAACAAAACAGTAAAATCTTTATCTTTCAATTTAGTGAAGAGAGAGTGATCCCCATTGGATTGAGAGTACCCTAATGAGATAAGGGCAGTGGACAGTTTGGAATACCATTGCCTGCTGGCTTGCTTGAGGCCATATAGTGACTTATTGAGTTTGCAAACCTTTGTGGTTGATGAGGCAGTGGTAGAGAGAAGAAGGCCAAGGGTAGTTCCATATAGACTTCCTCATGGAGATCTCCATGGAGGAAGGTGCATTGTTGACGTCCAACTGCTCCAAGTGCCAACCTTTGATTGCAGCTAGAAAGAGAAGAGTGTGGATGGTTGTCAACGTTGCAACTGGGGAGAATGTATCAAAGTAATCTACCCCTTCCAAGTGGGTGTATCCGGTTACCAAGTGGCTTTACTCTCAAGAGGGGGTGAATTGAGATTTTAAAAAATAAGTCCCCTTTAACGACTTGATTGATTTTTCGCACAGGTTTATGGAGCGAATTAACGAGAAACGAAAACTGAAAATAAAGCAGTAAAGAACACAGATTTTTATACTGGTTCGGTCACCTCCAAGTGACCTACGTCCAGTCCTCACACCCTTGTGAGATTTTCCACTAAACACAACAAAGCCTACAGGTGCTTTGGAAACCTTTACAGACTCAGGCACTCTTCTCCTAGGATACCCCACCTATGAAGAGCCCTCAAATCTACCACAACAACAGCAACAAGAGATACCCCACCCTTGTTACAACCAATAACCCTAGAGAGATACCCACTCCCTAGTACCAACAACAACCCTAGAGAGATACCCCACTCCCTAGTACCAACAACAACCCTAGAGAGATACCCCACTCCCTAGTACTGTGAACAACGTAAATCAAATTACAAATTGAAAAGCCAAAATACCTCTTATGAAGGCAGATTACACAATTTGAAGATCACCAACCCAACTCTAACCCTTGAGAGAAATCAGCTCTGACAGATGAAAATACTTGAAGAACAAAAGTGTGTGTGCTAGGGTTTTTGAGTTTTGCGTTTCAACGTAAGCGTAAGAATGGATTGTGTTTTTCTGAGAAACACTAAGTCCCTATTTATAGACTTAGGAGAAATATGACCGTTGAATGATTTTATGAATCGATTAATTGCTTAAAAACGCTTAGTATAATAATCGATCATTTGCTTTAAAATGAGAACACTTCATAAGTGAATGATCGATTGTTTGCTTCTAAGATTAAGTGAGAAAATCGATTATGTGCTTAAAAATATGACCGTTGAGGCCTTTAGAAAGGGAGGAAATCGATTTTGTGCTTAGATGCATGAGGAGAAGAATCGATTCTTAGTTTGAAGTAGTATAGTTTATGAATCGATTCATTTCTTGATTAAGGTAAGAGGCAAATCGATTCATGGCTTTGGAAACAGGAAGGAAATCGATTTTGCACTTTAAAAATAGAGTAGGAAATCGATTTTGGTCTTATGAGAAATAATAGGTATCGATTCTTAGCTTTTAAAACAGTTTGGGAATCGATTCTTTGCTTTGGTAAATGAGTCATGAATCGATTTCTATCCTTTGCACATGGTTGGAAATCGATTCTTGGCTTTAGGAAAGAAGTCATGAATCGATTTCTAACTTCCACAAAATAGTTTTTATGTTACGCGCCTTACCTATGTGCATGCATGCATTTTGAAAACTGTGAAGACTGTGAAACTGTGAGATGAGCTGACCCTCAGAAGCGGCTTACAAAATATCCTAAGACACGACCCAAACCCTAGAGACTACCCTTACTTCTTGAGTCTTGTTTGTGCCTTGGATTTCCGCTTGGTCATTTTTCGCTTTGAACACATCATCAAAACCTAATCTGCTTGTCATTTTGACTTCGAACGCATCATCATCAAAACCTAACCTGCAAAAGCAATATAACCACATTCTCCCCCTTTTTGATGATAAAACTTAACTCATCCTTGGGTGGGAGGTTAGTTCATCAAACAAAATAATGCATAAAATATAACTGGACTCCCCCTCACTTGATGCTCCCCCTGTCTCAATGATTAGATGCAAAATGACAATACTATATGAATCCTATATATATTTCTCCCCCTTTTTGTCATGATCAAAAGGGTGACTATGAGACATAGTTTGCGAATCAAACAACACAACTATTTGACAAGGTAAATGAACCATTGCAGATTTATAAAAATAAATAATCATCAAAACCAAAAAAAAATCATATTCGATACCATGAAGAGAATATTTCATCAAAACAACTAAAAGCCAATATGAGTCTCCAAGTCTGTTAAGCAATTGTTTTAAGGCAGCAAATTCTTGTTTAAGCTTCATACATTGCGCGCTGCTTAGTTGGTGATGGCGGCCAGAATATGATCAAGGGAATTAGAGTTTTGGGAGAAAAATTATTTTAGGTAAACAACCGAATGTGAGCGTGTATTATAGCAGGAGAAAGATCGATTTAAAAATAACAGAGCTAGCAATTGACTGTGACAGGAGCAAAATAGATTTCAAGGAACAAAATAGCACTTTAACCGCTTTAGAAATCGCTTCTTGAGCACGCAGAAATTTACAAATCACAATTTCACTTAATTTCACATTTCTTATAAAATCACTTGAGAAACATTTAATCGAAACTCATTTGAACGAACGAAGAACCAAGTTTTCTTTTGCAATGGATTTGTGAAAATATCAACTAGCTGTTCATGACGACTCAACTAATTCAATCACACTATTGCCTTTCTAACCATAAACTTTAAGAAGGTGATATCTAATTTCTATATGCTCAGTCCTAGAGGGTTGACCAAAATACTTTGTGTTGCTTCCTATTATTCTGACATGCCTTACAAATATTGTTCTTAATGATGCATGAACCAAGATTAGGGATTACCTATTTCAATGATCACATGATTTACTAAAACTTAATAAACTATTCTTAAGTCCTTCTACATTAAGCACATTTTCAATAGAGGTGAATAAAACTTTACCAATCTAACTTTCACCGGTGATTCTTCCTCTATTGTTGTTATCACAAGTCACATGACTGCTTTTTCCGGGAGTGAGTGTTAAGAACTTTGTTGCGTCTCCAGTCATGCGCTTTGAGTCTTTGCTATCAAGGTATCAATCTGCCCCCATACCTTGAAGCATACCTGCAATGAGATCAAGTTGAAAGTTTTGGTACCCAAATTTCTTTGGGTCCTTGTGGGTTAGTACTTGGTATAGTTCCTTTGGGAACCCATACCTTTTTCACAACTTGTCTTCCTCTAGCCATGCAAACAGATGCAGTATGTCCGAGTTTGGCACATTAATAAAATCTAATATATGGACTAGTAGTAAACTTAGGACTGTAATGCAAATTTCTTTTTATGGAAGTGTTTCTTTGTGGCCCAGGATGCACATGTTGTTTGTTTTGTACGCACATTTTTCCTAATGTCCATTCAAGCTCATGGATTTTCTTTTCATGTTCTGTACACTTATCACATACATAATTTACCTTAAAATAAACAAGATCATCATTTTCTTTTCTAAGCTCTAATTTTTCCTTAGTTAAAGCATTAACTTCATTTTGAAGATGAGCAATAGTTTTCTTAGATTTACTTAATGCCTTAGCTAATTTCAATGAATTATCATTCAATTCAACAAATACTTCATGTAATTCATCATATGCATTTTGTAAAGAATCAGGGTTAGAATATACCTCAGTTTCATTTTCACTGTCGTGGTCGGCCATGAGAGCGACTTGAGCTTTTTCACTTTCTGAATTATCTGATGAGTTCATGTCATTGTCTTCCCATGCTATGTAGTCTTTTCTACCATTGTTTCCTTTGGACCCCTTTTTCTTAAACTTTGAAAATTTTCTTTGTAAGTTCGGGCACTCCATCGTCATGTGTCCGGATTTACCACATTCGTAGCAAGTTGGTGGACTTGACAAGTTTTCCTTGCTTGAGACTCCTTTGGATGAAGAATTCTTTTTGGATGACCTTTTCCTTTTCATGAACTTTTTGAATTTTCTAACCATTTGATCCATATTCTCATCGTCTTCATCATCCTTATTTTCTGAATCATCACTATCATCGGATGGGTTTGAACTAGAAGCCTTGAGAGCTAAACTTTTATTTTTCTTGCCTTTTTCTTCATGCTCTGCTAGACGAGTGAGCTCTAACTCGTGCTCTAGTAGTTTTCCAAACAGGGTGGCAAGAGTCATCGTAGCTAAATTTCTTGATTCAGTTATCGCAGTTACCTTTGGTTGCCATTCTCTGTTTAGGCATCTCAACACTTTGTTGATCAAGTCTTCGGGAGGGAACGATTTTCCTAATGAGCCCAATTTGTTCACTATGTGAGTGAACCTCTTTTTCATTTCTTGTATCGATTCTCCTTGATTCATTCTGAATAACTCATATTCCCGGATGAGAGTATTAGTTCTTGCTCTTTTTACCTCACTAGTACCTTCATGAGTGACTTGAAGGTTGTCCCACATTTCTTGAGCAGTTTTATTATTCGACACTCTAAAAAATTCATCGGGACTAAGTGCGGAAGTGATAATGTTCTTGGCACGGAAATTGTGTTGAACTTTCCTTTTATCATTATCCGTCCATTCATTTCTTTCTTTCACTGTGAGTGCGCCATTTACCATGTGCGTGGGAACAAAAGGTCCATTTTCCACAGCATCCCATATATCTATATCTACCCCTTCTATGAATATTCTCATTATTTCTTTCCAATATGCATAGTCTTCTCTGTTGAATCCCGGAGGACGGGTAAGAGATGAACCATCTTGCGTAGACCAACCTAAAGCCATTTCTCTTGAAGCTGCTAGGCCCTTTATACAAGAGTCTAGCTTTGATACCACTTGTTACCAAATGGCTTCAGTCTCAAGAGGGGGGTGAATTGAGATTTTAAAAAATAAGTCCACTTTAACGACTTGATTGATTTTTCGCACAGGTTTATGGAGCGAATTAACGAGAAACAAAAATTGAAAATAAAGCTGGAAGGAACACAGAGATTTTTATACTAGTTCGGCCACCTCCAAGTGACCTACGTCCAGTCCTCACACCCTTGTGAGATTTTCCACTAAACACAACAAAGCTTACAGGTGCTTTGGAAACCTTTACAAACTCAGGCATTCTTCTCCTAGGATACCCCACCTATGAAGAGCCCTCAAATCTACCACAACAACAGCAACAAGAGATACCCCACCCTTGTTACAACCAATAACCCTAGAGAGATACCCACTCACTAGTACCAACAACAACCCTAGAGAGATACCCCACTCCCTAGTACTGTGAACAACGTAAATTAAATTACAAATTGAAAAGCCAAAATACCTCTTATGAAGGCAGATTACACAATTTGAAGATCACCAACCCAATTCTAACCCTTGCGAGAAATCAGCTCTGACAGATGAAAAATACTTGAAGAACAAAAGTGTGTGTGCTAGGGTTTTTGAGTTTTGCGTTTCAGCGTAAGTGTAAGAATGGGTTGTGTTTTTCTGAGAAACACTAAGTCCCTATTTATAGACTTAGGAGAAATATGACCGTTGAATGATTTTATGAATCGACTAATTGCTTAAAAACACTTAGTATAATAATCGATCATTTGCTTTAAAATGAGAACACTTCATAAGTGAATGATCGATTGTTTGCTTCTAAGATTAAGTGAGAAAATCAATTATGTGCTTAAAAATATGACCGTTGAGGCTTTTAGAAAGGGAGGAAATCGATTTTGTGCTTAGATGCATGAGGAGAAGAATCGATTCTTAGTTTGAAGTAGTATAGTTTATGAATCGATTCATTGCTTGACTAAGGCAAGAGGCAAATCGATTTATGGCTTTGGAAACAGGAAGGAAATCGATTTTGCACTTTAAAAATAGAGTAGGAAATCGATTTTGGTCTTATGAGAAATAATAGGAATCCATTCTTAGCTTTTAAAACAATTTGGGAATCGATTCTTTGCTTTGGTAAATGAGTCATGAATCGATTTCTATCCTTTGCACAAGGTTGGAAATCGATTCTTGGCTTTAGGAAAGAAGTCATGAATCGATTTCTAACTTCCACAAAATAGTTTTTATGTTACGTGCCTTACCTATGTGCATGCATGCATTTTGAAAACTGTGAAACTGTGATATGAGCTGACCCTCAGAAGCGGCTTACAAAATATCCTAAGACACAACCCAAACCTTAGAGACTACCCTTACTTCTTGAGTCTTGTTTGTGCCTTGGATTTCCGCTTGGTCATTTTCCGCTTTGAACACATCATCAAAACCTAATCTGCTTGTCATTTTGACTTCGAACGCATCATCATCAAAACCTAACCTGCAAAAGCACTATAACCACATATCCTTTGGCAACTAGACGTGCCTTGTATCTTTCAATGGACCCATCAGCATGATGTTTGATCTTGTAGACCCATTTGCACCCTATTGGTTGTTTGCCTTGTGGAAGATCAACAATGGACCAACTATTGGTTGATTTAAGAGCATCCAATTTAGACTTCATATCTACCTGCCAACAATCAAACTTACAAGCCTGGTTATAGGTTTTGGGTTCAGTGACAGAGGTGATAGCTAAGCAAAACTGTTTGTAAGAGGGATTACAATTTGGTGTAATGCGTATTACCGGCGGATTTTTCCGTCGGAAATTACCGGCGGAAAAATCCGCCGGTAAAGCACATTTTTTCCCCCGGAAAACCTATTTTTAAAAGAAATCCGCCGCAAAACCTATTTTTTCCGCAGGAAATGTCAAATTTCCGCCGGAACCGTACCGGCGGAAAAAATCCGTCGGTAATGCGCGATTTTCTTTTAGTGGGATGGTTAGGATTACCTGAGGAAGTCACTGGCAACGTAGAAGAGAGCAAATTGCAGTGATATTCAGGGAGGTATTTAGGCTTTTGTTTGATTCGTGTGGATTGGCGAATTAGTGCTGGTGCAGGGGTGGTTGTGTGACTTGGTGAAGTGCTAGGAAGAGGGGAATTTGGAAGAGTTAAGTGTTGGGGTGCAGTGGTTGTTTGTGGAGATGTTGGACAGTGAGAATCTGGTTGAGGGGTAGTAGGAAGTCATGGTGCATCATATGGTAAATCATATATGTCAGGGACAATTGTAGGAGTAGTGGCTTGGGGTTGAATATGTGAAGTGGTGTTATGGAAGGGAAAAACAGTTTCATGAAAGATTACATTTCTAGAAACATAGAATTCATTGGTGTTGAGGTCATATAGGAGATAGCCTTTGGTCCCTATAGCCAAGAAATATGGATTTTCTAGCACGAGGTTCAAATTTGGTCCTATGATTGTGGAGAGTGGAGGAAAAGGCATGACAACTAAAGACCCTAAGGTGAGTGAGGGTGGGAGGTGTTGAATGGAGAAGTTCATAGGGGGATTTGTTGGATAATAGTGGGAAGCCTGTTTATGATGTGTAAAGCTTGTTGAATGGCTAAATGCCAAAAATTGGAGGGTAGGTGAGATTGGAAGGAAAGAGCACAAGCCACATTAAGAATGTGTTGGTGTTTTCTCTCCACAATCCCATTTTGTTGTGGAGTTTCAACACATGACCTTTGGTGGAGGATGCCTTTAGAAAGGAAATAATCAGTCATGAGGAATTCAGGCCCATTATCACTACGGATACATTTGAGTTTCTTTTGGAATTGGGTTTCTATGAAGCTAATGAAATTGGTTAGGTGTTTTCTAGTCTCTCCTTTGTTATGCATGAAAATAGTCCAAGTGAAACGACTAAAGTCATCAACTAGAGTTAAGAAATATTTGTGTCCAGATACAGAAGGAGTGGCAAATGGCCCCCAAATGTCAGCATGTATTAAATCAAATATACAAGATGAATGAGTAGTGCTAGATGAAAATGGTAAATTTCTTTGCTTAGCAAAATGACAAGTATCACAAGGTTTTGAACAAGAATTAAAGGAAAGAAATGGAAATTGATTGCTAATTATCCACGAAAGGACGAGATTGTTGCAACGAATCCAAGGTTCATACAGAGGATCCGAAATAGGAGGCGGTGCGAGGCTTCCATCAACGAATTTCACCTTGTTCTTGGATATTAGGGCAACCTTCATTGATCTGCACCAGGTTTGGTAATTCTGATTATCAAGTGAAGGTTGAACAAGAGTGAGAGAGGGATTTTCGTTCGGATGCATGTAATAGGGGTTGGAAGGGTTCGTTGCGAAATCGGAATAAGAAGTCGCCATTGTTATTTCGAGGAGAACAGCAATTTTGAGAGAAGAGGAATCGGAGAAGGAAAAAACACGAAACGAAGACGAGAAACGCCAATCAAGAAAAGGGATTAGGGTTTCAATCTGATACCATGTTAGACTCAAGGTTCGGAGAAGAGAAGAGAAGAGATGATAAACTGAATCTCATGTTATTCATTGTGAAGATGTACATAGCTTATATCCAGTGAATCTAACTAACTGGTCTAACTGAATAATAACAAACTAATCTAACTTGAACTAAATTGACTAGAGTAGTTACAGTGTAATTAACTGGAGTAGTTAAATTAACCAATGTTAAGTATTTACATTAGGTAATAATATGATCCCAGTGGTTATCGAAGATTTGTTGGCAAATTGGTTTATATTATTAGTACAAGGCTTAGTTATACATTCTAGCAACTCAATTAATTCACGAATTTTCCACCAAACCAGCATTATTAAGCTATCATGTGAATTATGTGAAAATCAAAGGATCGCCAACACAAGGCCTTGATTTCTTGCCTCATCTTTTATGTAGCTCAAGACTTCTAATTGGGTCCGTTGAACCAACACTCAAAAATCAATCATCGGGTTCTGTATACTTGTTGGAAATTCTACAATCTAATTGTAGTTCAATTATTAATTAATTGAAAGATTGGTCACACAAAAACTGCCTTGAGAGTTGAACATGCAAATTGCAATTGTAAATCAAATACTTTGACGCAGCCCTTCAATGGCAATTATATAAGTTGAATGAATAGAAATAGTCATAGTATTTAGTATATGTAAATAAACCACAAATTAAAGAATGCAATTTGATACATGATATATATGAACGACTGCATATTCACTTCATCAAAAAAGGAAACCAGACAACAATATAAACTATCTTACACATCAAAACCCTTTGGAAGGTAACTAGTATACACTGGGTAGAATTATTAATGGTTGAGAAGTATTATTAAAATAAAAAACAAACAAACATTGATGGAAAGAATTTGCTCCTGATCTTTTGGACTCTCGTTTTCCCTTCCATTTTATTCCTAATTGAGGGTATATCAGGAAAAAAACCACGCTAAGCAAGCACCAAAATGGAAACCGACGTCGCTTCAGCAACAGATATCCAAAATCAAAATTTTGACGCAAAACAAAACGCCGTTGCCGGGGATCGAACCCGGGTCACCCGCGTGACAGGCGGGAATACTTACCACTATACTACAACGACACAATTGTTAGATTTGTCTCGCGAAATGTTCTCGTTTGATGTACAGATAGATAGTCAAGATATACCAAAATGAAATGTTTAGAGCAAAAATTAAACGCCGTTGCCGGGGATCGAACCCGGGTCACCCGCGTGACAGGCGGGAATACTTACCACTATACTACAACGACCAAGTTGATAACTATTCTCTCAGTTTTTATCTGAACCAAACAACATTTTCGTGGGATAACACATTCATGGCAAAGATCCGTTGCCTTATCTATTTTGTGTTTCATTTGACAATGATACACTAAAAAACACAAACCAGACCAAGGACAGAAAAAATAGCCAAGGCAATCCAATGGCCTTGTCCTCCACAGTATGCATTCCAAGTAAGAACATTCCAACCACTCAATCACCCAAATTGGGATTCTCAACTACAGTCGTTTTTGCCGTGAAACAACCGCGGAGATTATGCATTAGAAGCTCCAGTGATGGGACCACTAACACAGAGGTAGATTCAGAGAGTTCCATTGAAGTTCCAAAAGATTCGTCATCTTTAATTTCTACCCTCAACGTTGAAAGGGCTCTCCGTGGCATACGTAAGTTTTGCAATTGTATGTTGAATTGTGAAGTTTGTAAAAGTTCATTGAATTGATGAAGATATGGTTTAGAATGCAGCAATTACAGACGTAGATCATTATGGTAGACTCGGCATTCCCAGGGGATGTTCCTATGACATGGTCTGTAACCAAACCAAACCACTTTGTTTTTCTGTTACATAGTATCTTCTGAACTATGTTTCTCTTCATCTCTCTATACTTTAACAGGTGGCAGTAGCGTATAACAACAAGGTAAGAGAATTGGAGAGTCAGGGATTAGAGGAAGACCAACTCAAGAAGAAATTGGAACTTCTCAAAGTCAGTAAATATGTTTATTTTTTTATTCACATTTGAATTGCATAGGTGAGTGAGGGATGGTGATGATTTAATTATTTGATTAACCTTTTTCTTTCTATAGGAATCATACACCATCATGTCATCTGAAGATGAAAGAAGAATATATGACTGGAGCTTGGCTAGAGCAGACAACACAGACACATACGTTTGGCCATACGAGGTTGATGTCTCTGTCCTCCAAACAGGAGATCCTCCACCGCAGGTACCTCATCAAAACTATACTTGATTATCTAAACATAAATTATGTTGCAACAAATTCATTTTTAACCAAGCTTAAGTTTGCAAAATTAAGTTGACTGAAACTTGTTGGTTGGGTTGATATATTATCCTTTATTAGATGTTATGAAACTAATTACTATTCTTTTTCTAAAAAATATTTTCATTTGTCATGGCAGGAACCCGAAAATGTTGGACCAACCAGGTTGGTTGGATACTTCCTAGTGGCATGGATAGTGCTCGCGGTTGTGTTATCTATTTCACTAAACCTATAGAACAAGTGTATCTGTATCAAACTTTTTTTCTCCAGAAAACAATAATGTAGCATGCACAAACGTTATGAATGAAATTACTCACTCTGTTCATGATCTTTTGGTCTTTTTAACAAAAAAATAGACATGTTTCTCCACTCATTCACTATTTACTCAACTCAAAATTTCAGCGCTTTCTCTGAATCTTGCGCTTGTTGTCACTTTCTTCAATTCATTGCACAATTCTATGATTGTGAAAATCTTCAAAACAAGATTATTTGCAGAAAAAAGAATAGAATTATATGAACCAAGACAACGTATAAGTATAAATTAAGTTTGTTCAAAGAGAAATTAGTACAAAATTTGTGTCTACATACAGGCGGCACAACAATTATATAATATTGTTAATTCTACTAAAAACAACTTGTTTTTACCCACAATGTCGGTTCTAGCTTATTTTAATCTCACAGACGAGTCATTAGATATCTAAAATAATTTAAATGTTATTAAATACCGATTTCACGAATAATTTTACATCTGACAATGTGACTATAGCTCTATCTAATTGGAAGAGTAGTTCACTGAACCTGCTTAATTAATGAATATATATAGGTTTAACTTTCACGTGCATATTATATATGTATCGGGCGCTTTGTAGCAGTTCTTTGAAGTAGTAGGCGCTCCAAATTCCAGGCAGACGCATTCTTGGGCGAACGACAGAACTTTTAGCAACTCAACTCATTCTTTCAAGCTTTAACATGATCCAAAACATCAATTTGCACCTGGAAAACATGGTTATGACAAATGTGGCAATTTGTGGTTCAAGATCAGTATAATTTCTCAAACTCAATATAAAAACACTTAATTTTAGACCAACAAAACTATATGCAATGATTCAACAACATGGTAAGCTAGTTAGTTACATATGGATACACTTTTTTTAAAACAAAAAATGACATGTAAAGTCATCACAGTAAATACTAAATACTGTGTTACATATATATATATATATATATATATATATATATATTTAATTAAACTAGTCGCACACAAACATAACATATCAATATATATATATATATATATAATTATGGATAACTTAATTGTAATCAGAGTGTGCTGGAACCATGTTATGTGTAGGAAATGTTTCACTGTGTTGGTTTGGAAGAAGACCAAAACTGATAATGACAGACCCAGAGCTTATGCGGTTGATTTTAACAAACAAGGATGGTCACTTTGTCAAGCCGCCACGTAACCCTCTGATTAATATTCTAACATCAGGAATTCAGGATTGTCATCGCTCGAAGGCGAAAAATGGACTAAACGCAGAAGAGTAATAACATCTGCTTTCCTTCTTGAGAAGTTGAAGGTAATTAACTAACATTCTAATGGAAATTACCCAGCAAGGCTATATTTAAGCCAAAGTACTATTTTCTTTGTAAATAATATATTGAAGGGGACTCAAATATATGTATAGGCAATGGTTCCAGCATTTTCAACCAGCTGTTGCAGCATGATCATGTTGAATTTATTAACCATTTAATTAATTTTATCTTGCAGGTCGCCAAAATCAATTTTGGGGTGTGCAACAAGCAATGAAGCCCAAGATTACTGGCCCAGCCCACCACAGCACTCTACTTGGTGCCAAACAAAAAATGATTCGGGTTTTGAGGAGCTGATCGGATCCACAACTGGGTCAACACGGACCCGGATCAATGCCCAGCGTATAAAAGGGAAAACCCTAAATTTTCGTCACTTTTTGAAGAACTCTCTCTCTTCTTGTTTCTCCGTCGTTCTTCTCCTCTTCTTCTCTAACCTAGCTCTGCTAGGGCTTCAAGTTCTTGTTTATTTCTTGATGAAATCAACCCAAAAATCAACAACGAAGCTTCACTCAACCACGAAGAACAAGGTATATCACTTTTCCCCTTTCAATTTCTTTTTTTCACTTCTGATTTGAAACCCTAGTTTCAAATACTAATTCTGAGTTTGATCTTCTTCTTACATGTGACGTTTCTGGGCAACGCAAGTCACAAACGTCACAAACAAAGGTAGTTCTTTTACTTTCGCTTCTGATCCTTTGGTTTGATGAGAAACCCAGAAACCCTAACCTGAGTTTCTGTTTCACCTTCAGGAGCTCACACGAAGAAGATTACACGCATGAACAGTTAAAAATACTAACTCTGTGTATCTTTACTTTCTGTTCTTTTATTCAAACACAAACCCTAATTTGAATCTTGTTGTTTGTTGTACTGGAACACACGGATCTTGAGAACACAACAAGTTCTCAAGAGTAATACCTTCAACCACACAACTTGTCTCAAAGGTAAACCCTAATCTGATTCTCTATATTTGTTTCTTTCAATTTCAGTCACTGAAATTGTATTCTAACCCTCTCTTTTCTTATTGCAAGGTTTAGCAGCCACCTGTTGAAGAACCTTACCTCTCAAAAACACAGGGGAAGAAGAAGCACACGAGGACAGAGAGTATTAGGGTAAAAAAAATCAATAGAACTCTTGTAATTTTAAAATGTAAAAGTAATTGTATTGATTTTCTGTGTAATGTATCTGTACAGCTTGCATGTTTATTTATATAGAATAAAAGACCCTTCTAAGGGTTTGTTAAAGTTGGTTACATAGATTGTAACTGACTTTAACTACTTTGTAATTAATTAAACAGATAACAGAATCTATTTTATGGACTGCTAGGGTAACAGCTATCTATTTTGTATTATATAGCTGTTACCAAATCCATAGGGTATTTTAGGTTTTTTATTAAAAACCAATATCCTCTCTTAATACAAAACCTAAAAAACACTTAGGTTAATTTTAGGGTAAAAAGGAAATTAGAAATCCAGGACATGCCCCTGGTATAGAACTCAAAAACATCTCCTAAGACAACCAGGCCCTGGTATAGCCCTTAGGAATAGCTTTTAGACATGGTTGCTTTCTTTAGGACTTGAAGGCAACCAGGCCAATTTCCCTTCTCAGCCTAGTCAACATCTCACCTTTTAGAGCCTTGGTGAACACATCAGCAAGCTGTTCTTTGGTTGGACAGTAGTCTACAACCAAATTACCTTTAGTAACCTGATCTCTAAGGTAATGGTACATTGTCTCAAAATGTTTTGTCCTTCCATGTCCCATAGGATTCTTAGCAAGAGACATAAGGCAGATTTGTTGTCAATTAGGAGTGTAGGAGATTGAGTAAGTTCCACCTTTAGCTCCTTTAGCAATGCTTCCAGCCATGCTGCCTGTGTAGCAGCGCTACATGCTGAGACATACTCTGCTTCACAGGAAGAAAGAGAAACTATTTGTTGCGTTTTAGAACTCCATGAAACAGATATGCCTTGAAACTTGAACAAAAAACCTGAAGTACTCCTTCTATCTATGTGATCTCCACACCAATCACTGCCAGAGTACCCCAATAGCTCAAACTTTCCTAGATCAGTGCCTTTAGGAAAGAACAAGCCATAATTCAAAGTGCCCTTAATGTACCTAAGGACCCTCTTAGCAGCATTAAGGTGTATCTCCATTGGTTCATTCATGAACCTGCTAATCATCCCAGTAACAAACAAGATATCAGGCCTGCCGTGGCACAGATATCTTAGTGAACCTACAATCTGCCTGAAAAATGTAGGGTCCACTTTAGAGCCTTTTTCACCCTCATTTTTGCACAGAAACCCTTCTGTTGGATAGAGGACATAATTACATTCTTCCATTTCAAATCTGGTGAGTAATTCCTTAGCATATTTTGTTTGATGTAGGATTAGACCTTCTGGCACCCTTAGGAATTCTAATCCTAGGAAGTAGGATAGTCTTCCCAAGTCTTTCATCTCAAATTCACTCTTCATAGAAGCTTTGAACTTGTTAATCTCCATAGGACAGCAACCTGTTACCAAAAATCATCAACATATAAACATATTAGTAACAAATCAGTATCCATGGTGCTTTTCACATATACACCAAACTCATTGGTGCATTTTGTGAAATCACTTTCCACAAAAAATGTGTCTATTCTTTTGTTCCAGGATCTTGGAGCCTGGTTCAGCCCATACAAAGCCTTGTGTAAATGGCATACAAGATTTTCTTTTCCTTTTATATCAAAGCCAGGTGGCTGTGAGATAAAACCAGTCTCTTCCAAGGGTCTATTCAAAAAGGCAGACTTAACATCTAAATGATGTAAGTCCCATTTCTTACTGCAGGCCAAGGCAGTGACCAACCTAATGGTCTCATGCCTGGCCACAGGTGAGAACACTTCCTCATAATCTATCCCTTGCTTTTGTTGGAACCCTCTGGCAATAAGTCTTGCTTTATGCTTGACTATTTTGCCATTGGGATCCAACTTGAGCTTAAAGACTCATTTAACACTTATTGCCTTCTTTCCTTTAGGCAAGACTGTCAAAGACCATGTCTTATTTTTCTCAATAGAGGCCAGCTCCTCTATCATAGCATTTTTCCAGTTTTTATCCTTTAAGGCCTCCTTAAAGTCCACTGGTTCAGTATCAGCCATCATAGCATAATGGATGAGGTCACATGCTCATTCACTTCACTATCTATGGCAATATCATAATCTGCAAGCCTCCTAGGAGGCTGTCTCAACCTTTGTGTTCCAGGCAGGACTTGAACAGTAGGTTCAGGTTCTGTTTCAGCATTGTTCTCATCCTCTTCTTGAGGATTCTGATCCTCATTAGGTAGAATATGATCCTCTTCATCGGAACTATCACCATTAGGATTAGGTTCAGTGTCTAAGACCTCTTCTAGGATTGTAGAGTCCACTAAACTTACTAGTTCAGCTTTGTCTCAGTCCCATTGCTTGTCTTCAAGCACAACCACATCCCTAGATATCTCAATCTTGTCAGTTTTAGGATCTAGCAGCCTATAAGCACCTATAGGATGATATCCAACAAGGATTAAGGGCCTGCTCTTATCCTTTAACTTCTTTCTCTTACCATCAGGTATATGGCTATATGCAAGTGAGCCAAATACCCTTAGGTGAGAAACCTTAGGCTTGTCACCACACCAGACATGTTCTGGTACATTGTCTTCCAAACCTTTAGTAGAGCACCTATTTAGGATATAGACAGCTGTATGGACAGCTTCTTCCCATAGCCTTTTAGGTAGCCCATTTGACTTGATCATGCTCCTAGCCATATCAAGTATTGTCCTATTCCTCCTTTCAGCAATACCATTATGCTAAGGAGTATAGGGTGATGTTACTTCATGATTATACCTTGAGTGGTGCAGTATCCCTCAAAATCTTTTGAGGTGTACTCACCACCACCATCAGTCCTTAAGACCTTAAGTTTTTTACCATTTTGAGTTTCTGCCATTGCCTTAAACTCCTTAAAAACACCATAGGCTTCTCCTTTAGTCTTAAGTAGATATAGCCAGATTTTCCTTGAAAATTCATCTACAAAAGTCATAAAGTACTTATTTCCCCTAATAGAGGGTATATCAAGTGGTCCACATAGGTCAGAATATACAACATGCAAAATATCCTTAGAAAAATGTTTCATTTCCATATTAAACTTCTTTCTAGGTTGCTTACCCACTAGGCAAGTAGTACATGTCCCTTTAGTAACTTCAATTTTAGGTAATCCCTCTACTAACCCTTTAGTACTTAGATTACTTAGGCCTTTGAAGTTTAAATGCCCAAACCTTTTATGCCATAACATACCTTCAAAACTAGTTGTGGCACTTAGACAATCTGTCTGTGATACTAATGCTGGTTTTGAAGGTTCTATTGGTGGCTAAATGTGTTGTTAAAACTAATTTGTCTTTAACATCATACAACTTTAGTTTTAGATCCTTCATTACTACTGAAAAACCCTTCTCTATAAGCTGTCCTAGGCTTAGAAGGTTACAGCTGATCCCAGGAACATAGAAAACATCTTTTATCAAAATTACTTGTTCATTTTCTTTTGTAAATCTTATGTTCCCTATTCCTTCAGCAGTTATAGCCTTATTGCTAGCACACTTTATAGTGGTTTTTCTACTAGAATCAAAGTCAACTAACCACTCTTTGTTACCAGTCATGTGATTAGAACACCCTGAATCTAGATACCAAATTTCAGTGATGGTTTTGCCATCACTAGTAGTAACTGACAGGACTACACAGTCACTGTTTTCCTTTAAGTCTGGGTTAGTTACAACAAAATCCTCCCTAGGTTCTGTTTCTCCTAACTCATCAGTTATCATACTAAAGCCTACATGTTCAGATTCTGAATCAGAATCTTCTTTAGCCATATTGGCTTCAGTTTCAGTTTCCTTAGGCTTAGAATCCTTTCTAGTAGGGCATTCAGTAGCATAATGCCCATATTTATCACATCTATAGCATTGTACCTTAGATTTGTCCTTCTTTTTACTAGAATCAGAATTTTTCTAAGTGGAGTCACCCTTACCACTAGACTTACCTGACTTACCCTTAGACCAATTACCTTTACCTGACTGGTTGTTGTTGTTGTTGTTGCCCTTAGTCCATTTCTTTCCCTTTGGTTTGGCAGCAAACATAGCTTGATCTTCATCACCTTCACCATTCAAGAGATTCATCCTAATCTCTTTGGCTTCAAGCCTACTTTGGAGGTCTTCAACTTTAAGATCTTCAGGCTTGATGGTGTCTTCAATGCTGTTCACAATAAAACCAAATTTTCTTGTTAAGGACCTAAGAATTTTCTTACAAACAGTTTGTTCTGTTAATGTTTCTCCATTGAGACTCATTGCATTAGTGATTTTCTTTAGTCTCCCAAAGAAATCACTAATGCTTTCACCCTCCTGCATGTTTAGCTTTTCATACTGCTTTCTCAATGATTGCAGCTTCTCCTCCTTGACTGGTGCAGCACCATTATAGTATTTGTCAAAGAGGTCCCAGACAGTTTTAGAGACTTTGATGCCTCTAATTCTATCAAAATTAGGGATATCAAAATGGGCTTGGCCCGCCGGGCCGGCCCGTTGGCTGGCCAAAAAAAGGCGGGCAGGGCTAAGGTATTGGTGCCCGCTGACCCATTTGGCCCGGCCCGCTTAAAGGATGAGCCCGCGAGCAAAACACATTGGCGGGGCGGGACGCCCGCCAGCTCGTTTTTGTTTTTTAAAAAGAAGTCCAGTTTCACTTTTTTTTACCCATTTCTTTTAGTGTTACAATTTTAGGGTTTAGTTTATTTATTTAGACTGAGAAGACTTCAACGGCCGCTTGTAACACCCCCTTCTAAATTAACTATTAATCGGTATATAAAATCAGAGTTTTTTTTTTTTTGAAGAGAATATAATTCATTGAAGAAGGTGTCACATTTTCAACGCTTATAAAAAAAAAACAGCCAACTTATAACCGAGTGACATAAGTCAACAAACAACAGCACGATATATAGCACGAATAGTTTGGGGACGGGCCCACAACACCTGTTTTAGTTTACAGCACATAAATCAAATATTCATCAACATAGCGGATGATCTCGAATCTAGAGTTATACTCAGTACATCACCATAACAGTCTAACACATCGAAATAACAATAAATAATGCTACTACGCCCTCCCCATGGTGCTACATATCAGAGCTGACACGACTACTAGTAGAAGGCACAAGACTGCCCTCACTCGGGATTACCTGCAAGTTGCCGACATAAGAAGCAACAAAGGCAGTAGGGTGAGTCTCTTTACACAAATAATAATAATAATTAAGAGGAGCGTCATAATAAGGAAGGCAACAAACAACACCCATTCATAACAAACAGTACATTTATCCTTTAAGTCATAACCATCAATAAACACTATCAACATAGGTATGAATATATGCATGTATGCAACATGCATGAGGATCCTTCGTCACCGCACTATGCCTTGAGGGCACTCACCGCTTTGGCCGAAGCCACCACACCGCTTTGGCCGAAGCCCACACACCGCTTTATGCACATGAGTCATGAGACACTATGACAATGCACCACATCACCACACATAAGCCATAACAATTATTAGACTCACCGCTTGCGTTTCACAATTTAATATCATCAACATATAAGCCTTAATGTTATCGCACCGCTTTGGACCGGGGTCCCTCACCGCTTTCACATCTCCAATTAATTACAACTCCGTACACACCACTTTATATCCTTAGGCTAGTAATCTAATTTTTTTACAATTACACTTGCTCATCAAAACCATCAACAGTAGCCTTTATTTAACATTCCACTAACCTAATTCATCAATTCACTTAATTCATCAAAACAATCAAGTCTGTAGCATTTATTTAACAATTTTCCTTGAACAACAATTCACTAGAGCCACATAACAGGAGCAATTCGAAATAGGGCCAAAATTCAACAATGATAATTATTCAACAATTTCAAATAACAACAACAATTTACTAAGACCACAAGGAAACAACAACTCAACTAAGACAACCACCCACAGTAGCCATTATTCAACAATTCAACTAAACCACAATTCAACCTATCACACTAAATCAACCCAAGCAGTAGCTATCCTATTCAACAATTATATTCAACTAAAACAATTATTTAACCATTTCACTAAACAACAATTCATAGGATAACAATGAAGCAATAGTCGACTGAAACAATTCATTAACTCACCAAAACAATCAATAGTAGCAATTACTCAACAAATTCCTAGGATCACAAAACAGAGGCAATTCGCATGGAGCACCCACAGTGGCAATTTGAATGGAACAACAATTCAACATTATTAATTACTTAACAATTCACTAACTATACCATTAACATTTGTTTTCACCTCACTAACAGTAGCAATGATTCAACCATTTCACAACACAACAATTTCAGCCTATATCCCTACAACAACCCAACTTAAGCATTATTATAGGTATAAATAGAGCCCCCTAACCTTGTGATTGAAGAACTCAGCCACCCCTAAGCCTCAAGAACGAAATGGCAGCAGCTCCTTTCCCTCCTCTTCTATTCGCAAATCACGCCAGCAACAAAACCATGGAGGAAATCGCAACAATGGAAAAAGAGGGATTTGAGACCACCACTTGGAAGAGAAGAAAAAAATGGAAGGGAAAAGGGTCAAGACAACTTACCTAAGCCAAGATGAAGGCAATTTCTCTTCTCCTCCTTGCTGGAACAGTCGCGCCTCACCTCCCTCTCACACTCTCAGTTTCGCTGCTCTTCTTTCTTTTTGGATGGAAATGAAAACAATTCTTAGGTTTTAGGATAAATGGGAATGGGCTTGGGTCACTTAAGTGGCTTGGGCCCATTTTTCACACCACCCTTTTTAATTCATCACACCCCCTGAAATAAAACAAATTCTAATTTAATTATTCCACTTAAATAATTTTGTAATCCCTCAAATAACTTAATTAATTAATTTAATTAAATTATTTTAGGGCGTTACAACTCTCCCCCACTTAGAGAATTTCGTCCTCGAAATTACCTGAATCAAATAACTCTGGATAGGCTTCTTTCATCTTACTTTCCAATTCCCACGTCATGCTCTCGCCCACGGCTCCCAACCAAACCACTTTCACTAAATTGATCTCTTTGCCTCTCAACACCTTTACCTCCCGGTCTTCAATTCTAATCGGCATAGTCTCCACGGTGAGGTTCTCCCTCACCTCTACATTATCCATCTGGATTACGTGCGACGGGTCAGGTACATACTTCCGCAACTGAGATACATGGAACACGTCATGCAGATTAGACAGATTAGGTGGCAATGCTACCCGGTAGGCAACTTTCCCAACTCTTTCCAAAATTTGGTATGGGCCAATAAAACGAGGGGTTAGCTTCTTAGATTTCAAGGCACGACCCACACCTGTCACCGGAGTGACTCTCAAGAATACATGGTCACCGGCTTGAAACTCTAGATCCTTTCTTCTCTTATCATGATAGCTCTTCTGCCTACTCTGCGAGGCTTTCATCTTCTCTCGAATCATCTTCACCTTCTCTGTAGTCTCCCGCACAATCTCAGGGCCTAACACCACACTCTCCCCTGATTCATACCAACACAAGGGTGTCCTGCACCTCCTACCATACAATGCCTCGAAAGGCGCCATCCCAATACTCGCATGAAAACTATTATTATAAGTGAATTCAATCAATGGCAAATGGGAATCCCATGAACCTCCTTGTTCAAGAACGCATGCTCTCAACAAATCCTCTAGTGACTGGATAGTTCTCTCCGTCTGCCCGTCTGTCTGGGGATGATAAGCGGAACTCAATCTCAATTTAGAACCTAAGGCCTCTTGCAAGCTTTTCCAAAATTCAGAAGTAAATCTAGGATCTCGATCGGACACGATACTCAAAGGAACACCATGCAGCTTCACAATAGTCTTAACATAAATATCTGCCAACCTCGGAACCGGATAAGTCATATTAATCGGCAAAAAGTGAGCAGATTTCGTCAACCTGTCCACAATCACCCATATAGCATCAAATCCTCTCACTGTATTCGGCAACCCAGTTACAAAATCCATGGAGATACTATCCCACTTCCATTCCGGAACATCCAATGGCTGTATCAACCCTGCCGGCTTCTGATGCTCTACCTTAGATTTCTGACATGTCAAACAAGCATACACAAATTGGGCTACTTCTCGCTTCATGCCAGGCCACCAAAACAGTTTCTTCAAATCTTGGTACATCTTTGTGGCTCCTGGGTGGATACTCAACTTACTCCGATGACCCTCTTCAAGGATTGCTTTCTTAATTTCTTCGTCATCAGGAATACAAATTCTTCCACGGTGTCTCAACACATCTTGTGCATCTATCTCATAATCCTTACTCTCGGAATGATCAATCCCAACTGCCGCTTCAACTAACTTAATATCTTGTTTCTGAGCCGCTCTAATAACATCTAAAAATTCATTGTGAATCTTCAACATTCCCAGTCTCACACTCTTAGGCGTTACTTCACAGACCAAACTCAAATCCCGAAACTGCTCAATCAATTCGAGCTCCTTCACCATCATTGCAGACACATGAAGGGACTTTCTACTCAAAGCGTCGGCTACAACATTAGCCTTCCCCGGATGGTAGTTCAAACTAAAGTCATAGTCCTTCAATAATTCTAGCCACCTCCTTTGTCTCATATTCAGCTCTTTCTGATCAAATAAATACTGCAACCCCTTATGGTCACTGAACACCTCAAACTTAGCACCATACAAATAGTGCCTCCAAATCTTCAAAGCAAAGACAATCGCCGCAAGCTCCAAATCGTGAGTAGGGTAGTTCTTCTCGTGAATTCTCAACTGCCTAGACGCATAGGCTACTACCTTACCATCTTGCATCAGCACACCTCCTAAACCCATCTTGGAAGCATCGCAATACACTACAAACGGTTGTTCTGGAACAGGCAATACCAAAATAGGAGATGTGGTCAACCTCTTCTTCAACTCATTGAAGCTCTCTTCACACCGGGCATCCCACACAAAAGCCTTTCCCTTACACGTCAATTGAGTCAACGGAAGGGCTAGCTTAGAGAAACCCTCTATAAACCTCCTGTAGTAACCGGCTAAACCCAAGAAACTCCTTATCTCAGTCACTGACTTTGGGCTCCCACTGTAACACAGCATCAACCTTGGCTGGGTCTACAGCTATACCGTCACCAGAAATCACATGGCCAAGAAAACTCACTTTATGCAACCAGAACTCGCACTTTGAAAATTTTGCATAAAGCTTCTTTTCCTTCAATACTTCTAGCACTAACCTCAAGTGCTCTGCGTGCTCTTCTTCCGTCTTGGAATACACCAAAATGTCATCTATAAATACCACTACAAAACGATCCAAATAGCTATGGAAGGTACGGTTCATGTACTCCATAAACACCCCGGGTGCGTTGGTAACACCAAACGGCATTACAGAATATTCATAGTGCCCATGTCTAGTTCTGAAAGCCGTCTTCTGCACGTCATCATCCTTCACCTTGATTTGGTGATAACCCGACCTCAAGTCGATCTTGCTAAACACTTAGCACCCACCAACTGATCCATCAAGTCATCAATTCTCGGAAGCGGATACCTGTTTTTGATTGTTACTTTATTCAATTGTCTATAGTCCACGCAAAGCCTCATGCTTCCATCCTTCTTCTTCACTAACAATACAGGTGCTCCCCAAGGCGACACACTAGGCCTTATGAACTTCTTCTCAAGTAACTCCTCTAGCTGACTCTTCAATTCAGATAATTCAGACGCCGACATCCGGTACGGTGCCATAGACACAGGCCTCGTACCCGACACAAGATCAATAGCAAATTCAATCTCCCTCTCTGGCGGAACACTCGGAATCTCATCAGGGAACACTTCCGGAAACTCGCACACTACCTTCAACCCCTCAATAATATCTTGACTTTCAACAGACAGAGACGCCATAAAGGTAAATAGATGAACTTCTTCCTTCATTAACCTACGCAATTGACCAGCAGGCAGCAAGGCAGATTCTTCTTCCTCAGGGACAAGGAAACTCACAGATCTCTCGAAGCAATTGATATGCACATGGTTATCAACTAACCAGTCCATACCAAGGATAACGTCCAATCCCTCCAAAGGCAAACAAATAAGGTTCACAAGAAAATCTCTGCCGAAGACTGACAGAGGACACTTAGCACACACTAGGGAGGTAGTTACCGACCCCTTAGCTGGAGTATCAATAACCATCTCCCTCATCATGGAAGACAATTCAAGACCCAATTTTTCAGCACATAATGAAGCAATGAAAGAATGAGTAGCACCGGTATCTACCATAAATAATGCAAGTACCTCTAATCTCGTTAGCATCCTCGGATCCTGCCAGCGCAAACACTTTTCCTTTATCTCTCTCCCTCTTGGGTTTAGGACAATTAGCACTCACATGCCCCACTTCTTCACAATTATAGCAAACAATCCCTTTCTTTTCACAGTTAGCAGCTTTATGGCCCTTTTGACCACACTTGAAACAATTGGCCTCGGGGCACTCATTACTCTTATGACCAGGCTTCTTACATGAATAACATACAATGTCCGAAGGGGCACCTCCCCCACTTGACTTCTGACCAGCACCTGCTTTCCACTTACCTTTACTTCCAGCAACATCATAGGGCTTTGCCCTAAACTGAGAATTCCTATTTTCCTTCACAGCCTTGTAAGCAGCATTACTGTCTTCCTCATAGATCCTACACTTATCAACCAATCTAGCAAAATCCCGAATCTCTTGATACCCAATTGCTTTCTTTATATCAGGGCGCAAACCACTCTCAAATTTGACACACTTGGAGAACTCCGAATCGGCATCATTGGCATAGTAAGGACAAAATTTGGCCAACTCCTCAAACTTGGCGGCATACTCAGCTACCGTCTTGTTTCCCTGCTTCAGCTCTAGAAATTCCACTTCCTTTTTAGCTCGCACATCCTCAGGGTAGTACTTTCTCTTGAACTCCATTGTGAAAACTTCCCAAGTAACTTCCACACCAGCATTTTCCAATCTCCGCAGCATTCCCAACCACCAGTCGTCAGCTTCCTCTGCTAGCATATGAGTTCCCAATTTCACTTTCTGAGCAGCAGAACACTCCATGACACGGAAGACCCGCTCTATTTCCTTTAACTAGGCCAAGGCTCCATCGGGGTCATACCGACCCTTGAAGGTGGGTGGATTTTCCCTCTGGAACGTTGCTAAGTTACGAGCATTTGCATCAGCAGCCGTGTGCTGATTCCCAACAGCTTGAGCTATGGCTTGCAGAGCAGCAGCCAAAGCAGCGTCATCACGTCTTGCCATCGAATCAGATTTCTACACAAATAAACATAATTAGATACAACAGACATAACACCTAGACACTTGGTCGGACAGACCAACTCCAGCTCTGATACCACTAATGTAACACCCCCTTCTAAATTAACTATTAATCGGTATATAAAATCAGAGTTTTTTTTTTTTGAAGAGAATATAATTCATTGAAGAAGGTGTCACATTTTCAACGCTTATAAAAAAAAACAGCCAACTTATAACCGAGTGACATAAGTCAACAAACAACAGCACGATATATAGCACGAATAGTTTGGGGACGGGCCCACAACACCTGTTTTAGTTTACAGCACATAAATCAAATATTCATCAACATAGCAGATGATCTCGAATCTAGAGTTATACTCAGTACATCACCATAACAGTCTAACACATCGAAATAACAATAAATAATGCTACTACGCCCTCCCCCTGGTGTTACATATCAGAGCTGACACGACTACTAGTAGAAGGCACAAGACTGCCCTCACTCGGGATTACCTGCAAGTTGCCGACATAAGAAGCAACAAAGGCAGTAGGGTGAGTCTTTTTACACAAATAATAATAATTAAGAGGAGCGTCATAATAAGGAAGGCAACAAACAACACCCATTCATAACAAACAGTACATTTATCCTTTAAGTCATAACCATCAATAAACACTATCAACATAGGTATGAATATATGCATGTATGCAACATGCATGAGGATCCTTCGTCACCGCACTATGCCTTGAGGGCACTCACCGCTTTGGCCGAAGCCACCACACCGCTTTGTCCGAAGCCCACACACCGCTTTATGCACATGAGTCATGAGACACTATGACAATGCACCACATCACCACACATAAGCCATAACAATTATTAGACTCACCGCTTGCGTTTCACAATTTAATATCATCAACATAGAAGCCTTAATGTTATCGCACCGCTTTGGACCGGGGTCCCTCACCGCTTTCACATCTCCAATTAATTACAACTCCGTACACACCGCTTTATATCCTTAGGCTAGTAATCTAATTTTTTTACAATTACACTTGCTCATCAAAACCATCAACAGTAGCCTTTATTTAACATTCCACTAACCTAATTCATCAATTCACTTAATTCATCAAAACAATCAAGTCTGTAGCATTTATTTAACAATTTTCCTTGAACAACAATTCACTAGAGCCACATAACAGGAGCAATTCGAAATAGGGCCAAAATTCAACAATGATAATTATTCAACAATTTCAAATAACAACAACAATTTACTAAGACCACAAGGAAACAACAACTCAACTAAGACAACCACCCACAGTAGCCATTATTCAACAATTCAACTAAACCACAATTCAACCTATCACACTAAATCAACCCAAGCAGTAGCTATCCTATTCAACAATTATATTCAACTAAAACAATTATTTAACCATTTCACTAAACAATAATTCATAGGATAACAATGAAGCAATAGTCGACTGAAACAATTCATTAACTCACCAAAACAATCAATAGTAGCAATTACTCAACAAATTCCTAGGATCACAAAACAGAGGCAATTCGCATGGAGCACCCACAGTGGCAATTTGAATGGAACAACAATTCAACATTATTAATTACTTAACAATTCACTAACTATACCATTAACATTTGTTTTCACCTCACTAACAGTAGCAATGATTCAACCATTTCACAACACAACAATTTCAGTCTATATCCCTACAACAACCCAACTTAAGCATTATTATAGGTATAAATAGAGCCCCCTAACCTTGTGATTGAAGAACTCAGCCACCCCTAAGCCTCAAGAACGAAATGGCAGCAGCTCCTTTCCCTCCTCTTCTATTCGCAAATCGCGCCAGCAACAAAACCATGGAGGAAATCGCAACAATGGAAAAAGAGGGATTTGAGACCACCACTTGGAAGAGAAGAAAAAAATGGAAGGGAAAAGGGTCAAGACAACTTACCTAAGCCAAGATGAAGATTGATAAACCAGAAAATTGTTGTTGTTTCTGTATATATTGACTATTGTTGCTGTTTCTGTATATATGTTGTTGCTGTTGCTGTTTCTGTATAAAAGAGGATTGCTTCTATATATATATATATATATTGTTGTTGTTGTTTGTTGCTTCTATTTTATGAAAGAAAATCGTTTCTATATATATATAATATGTTTTGCAACTGTTTTATGAAAGAAAATTGCTTCTGTTTTATGAAATAAAATTCTTGAAATGATGGCTGTTCTGTTTCTTACATTCTTATTTGAAATTGAATTGTCCTATTAAAATATATTTGGTAAAAGTTGAATTTATTGTGTTTTAGCCTTTTAGGACTTGCATTTGGTATGGATTTCTTGGCTCCAATTTATGAGAGTGATGATATAGATTTGGACGTAACTGTTGAACAAGAGTGTGAGTCGCTACACTTGCCGTTGGACTTGGAACCTAATAAAGGTAAGAAGAGAAAACTGACATCCTATGTGTGGAAATTTTTTACTCATGTAGAAGGGGTAGATAGTGAGGGAAGGCAAAGAGCAAAATGCAATGCGTGTGGTACAACATATGCAGTTGGAGGATCAAAATATGGGACACATTCTATGCAACGTCATCTTGACAAATGTAATAAAACTAAATATGAAGATGTTGATCAGATGATGGTAGACATGCAAGGAAAGCTCAAATCCAGACGTATCGATAATTTGATATCTCGTGAAAAATGTGCTAAGCTAATCATTAAGCGGGATCTTCCTTTTCAATTTGCTGAGTATGATGAAATTACAGACTGGCTTTAGTATTTGAACCCTAAGTACACTCCTATCACTAGAAATTTTGATCACTAGAAATATACATGTTGTGAAAATATACTATTTGAACCCTGATGTTGTAGGATATCTTTAACTTCCGATTTATGGACATCAATTAATACTGAGGGTTATATTTCTTTAACTGCTCATGATGTTGATACAAATTGGAAGTTAAACAGTAAAATCCTCAACTTTTGTCACATGCCTCCTCCTCACACTGGTTTTGAGTTGTCTAAGAAAACATTTGAGTTTTTGACTACGTGGGGAATAGAGAAGAAGGTTTTTAGCATTACTTTGGACAATGCTTCTGCAAATGATGTGATGCAACAAACTTTGAAGAGTCAACTAGCCTTGCAAAAGTGGTTGTTATGTGAGGGGGAATTCTTTCATATCCGATGCTCTGCACATATCCTAAATCTAATTGTGCAAGAGGGGCTTAAAGTTGCTTTGAATGCTTTGCATAACATTAGGGAAAGCATCAAACATGTGAAGGGTTCAGAGAGTAGGATGATAAAATTTAAGCAATGTATTGATACGGTTGGCAACATTGATATATCAAGTGGGTTGGTTACAGATGTGCCTACAAGATGGAATTCTACCTATTTAATGCTTAAAAGTGCTCTTAAATATCGGCGCGCATTTGAAAACCTTCATTGTTATGATGCAAATTACATATGTAATCCTTCAAAGGAAGAGTGGGAAAGACTTGAAAAAATGTGTAAGTTCTTATTGCCGTTTTATGAAATTACCACCTTAATGTCTGGTACAAGCTATCCCACTTCCAACTTGTACTTTTTGCAAATTTGGAAAATTCAACGTCTTTTAATAGACAATCAAAAAGATGTAGATGGAGTTATAAAAAGCATGGCTGAAAGGATGATTTTGAAATTTGGGAAGTATTGGGATGAATATAGTGTTGTTCTTGCATTTGGGGCTGTGTTAGATCCAAGAATGAAGTTGGACTCATTGGATTTTTGTTTTAAAGTGATTGATCCATTAACTTGGGAGTTGAAGTTGGACAACATAAAGCAGAAATTGTACAAACTCTTTTCAGAATATTCCGTTTCTTCTTCTTCCAATGCTTCAAGGACTCCTACCTCTTCAACTACTACTGAACCAAGCCTATTTGATGTAAGTTAATTTTTTTTGGTTAAAAATTGGGTTTCATTATGCATATTTATCATTTATGTGTTTATGTAAGTAACAATCTGTGCAACCAACAAAAATAAGAAAACAACAAAAAAACAGCCAGCCTTTTGTGGCTTGTAGTATGCTGATACTTGTTTTACGCATCCAATGTTGTACTTGTAGTAGAATTTGATATTATTGTATGTGGAACCAGATTATGCATGTAACAATCTGTGCAACCAGATTTAATTTTTTGTTATTATTGTATTGTCATAATTTTAGGAAATTAGAGTGGGTAGACAACAATCTGTTACTGCTAAAGTTGGACAAAGTCGGCTTGACATGTATTTGGAAGAGCGGATGTTGGATCTTGATTACACGGAAGATTTGGATGTACTACATTGGTGGAAGAACACTAGACAAAGATATCCTGAACTTTCAATAATGGCTCAAGACTTGTTAAGCATTCCTATTACCACTGTTGCATTAGAATCTTCATTTAACATTGGCTCTAGAGTGCTTAACAAGTATAGCAATCGCCTATTATCTGAAAATGTAGAAGCATTGCTTTGTGCTCGCAATTGGTTGCATGCCTTTGATGATGGTAATTTATTTAATGTGAATATGATTATCTACTATTTTTTAATATACTTTTTACTAACAACATTGATTTGATTTCATTGTTTTGTAATGTAGATGGAAATGATGATGACAATGATGATGAAAAAGATGGTCCAACTTGTTCTAAGAGCGCATCTAATATTATTGACATTGAAGATTAGAATTTAGATGCTTCAATATTGTTTTGTTAGACAATATTATGTAATTTGAATCTCTAGACTTTGGTATTGTACTTATTATGGTTTTTTGGGTTCTTACAAATACTTATTTTGGTTGCTTGGTGGTTAATCCTAGTCATCAAGCAAACAAAATACTTATTTTTGGTTGCTTGAAGGTTAAGACTTGAATTATGATTTTGGAACTTTTGATTATTGTTTCTAGGTGATATTTCTTGATGGTTCTAGGTGGTATTTTCACCAATTATGATTTTATGGTTTTAATTCTTTATGGTTTTATGATTTTGGAACACCAATTAAGTAATGTGTTGATCATTTTATGGTTTTAATTCTTGATGGTTACAGTTACAGATGTGCCTACAAGAGAAGTAAAAATTTGTTATAAAAAATGTTTTACAAAAAACTGTTTTAAAATGACATAAGTGAAAATTCTAGTTGAAATTTTTTAAAAAAAATAAGTGAAAAAGTTTGTTAAAAAAGCGCAAAACAATAGGCGGGCCAGCCCGCCAGCCGGCCACTTCGCGGGCAGGGCATGAATTTTGCGCCCGCGTTCTGTTAACGGGCCGGGCCGCCCGATTTTTCGCGGGCATAAGGCTTAACGGGCCGGGTCGGGCCGCCCGTTTTGACATCCCTAGTCAAAATTACTCTCATCACACCCCTGGTGTATGAGATAGATGGCTTTCTAATCCTTCTTGATATTTTCCTTATGTTCAGCCCTTTGTTCAGGGGTTGGGTTCTGAGCAAGTGCTGGAACCCCTTCTTGAACAATTTTTAAAACATCATGGAAGCCAAAAATGGCTTCCATTTGCAAACTCCACCTATCCTAGCTTTTCCCATTTAGTTTGGGAATTTGGGTGGATAAACTTGCACTTGACATAATGTTTTGAAACCTTGATTAGCACCTTCTAACACCTGTTTCAAAAACACTTAATCTGTCAAAGAACTCACACACACAGCCTGCTTGTTGTGTGTTAATAAAATCTGTAAAAAAACTTTAAAGAATTGTGAAAGAAAGATAAAGAACTAGAGTTTAGAGTTTAGAATTGTCCCTGGATTGTTACCATGCTCAATGATAACATATTGAATTTATTAACCATTTAATTAATTTTATCTTGCAGGTTGCCAAAATCAATTCTGGGGTGTGCAACAAGCAATGAAGCCCAAGATTACTGGCCCAGCCCACCACAGCACTCTACTTGGTGCCAAACAAAAAAGGATTCGGGTTTTGCGGAGCTGATCGGATCCACAACTGGGTCAACACGAACCCGGATCAATGCCCAGCGTATAAAAGGGAAAGCCTAAATTTTCGTCACTTTTTCAAGAACTCTCTCTCTCTCTCTCTCTCTCTCTCTTCTTGTTTCTCCGTCGTTCTTCTCCTCTTCTTCTCTAACCTAGCTCTACTAGGGTTTCAAGTTCTTATTGATTTCTTGATGAAATCAACCCAGAAATCAACAACAAAGCTTCACTCAACTACGAAGAACAAGGTATATCACTTTCCCCCTTTCAATTTCTTTTTTTCACTTCTGATTTGAAACCCTAGTTTCAAATACTGATTCTGAGTTTGATCTTCTTCTTACATGTGACGTTTCTGAGCAACGCAAGTCACAAACGTCACAAACAAAGGTAGTTCCCTTACTTTCGCTTCTGATCCTTTGGTTTGATGAGAAACCCAGAAACCCTAACCTAAGTTTCTGTTTCACCTTCAGGAGCTCACACGAAGAAGATTACACGCATGAACAGGTAAAAATACTAACTCTATGTATCTTTACTTTCTGTTCTTTTATTCAAACACAAACCCTAATTTGTATCTTGTTGTTTGTATGTACTAGAACACATGGATCTTGAGAACACAACAAGTTCTCAAGAGTAATACCTTCAACCACACAACTTGTCTCAAAGGTAAACCCTAATCTGATTCTCTATATTTGTTTCTTTCAATTTCAGTCACTGAAATTGTATTCTAACCCTCTCTTTTCTTATTGCAAGGTTCAGCAGTCACCTGTTGAAGAACCTCACCTCTCAAGAACACAGGGGAAAAGAGTTACATGAACCAAGACTAAGTATAGTTTGTGTCTACGAGCAGCACAACAATTATATAGCTTTGTTAATTTTACTAAAAACAACTTGTTTTTACCCTATCAATACAACAATGGCGGCTCTAGTTTATTTTAGTCTCACAGACGAGTCATTAGATATATAAAATAATTTAAATGTTACTAAATAATAATTTCACGAATAATTTTACATCTAACAATGTGACTATAGTTCTATTTAATTGGGAGAGTAGTTGAATGAACCTATTTAATTAATGAATAAATATATTGACTTCATATGCACATTTTATAATTACAGCCAACTAATAGGGCACTGGTCTGTTAATCTATCTTGATCTTCATTTCCTTCCGAAACAAATATCCCTTTTGGTTCTTCTCTCAGCATATGTTTAGAGGCATGGAAGATTACACCTTCAAAACCATAACATCCTCTTTTGCTCTTGTAGTTTCCTATGTTATTATTAGACTTTTGTTTTTTTTGAAAGTGGAATGTATTTCATTAAACCAAAGGAAAGTTACCACTAAAAGTGGGTGTTACATTGTAGAAATCAAATACATTTGTGTTAGGGAAACCGATCCAAGATCTAGTTCCACACCTTCTAGCTAGACTAGCTAAGTCGTGCGCTGCTGCATTGTTACATCTGTTAACATGAATTACATTTAGGTTCACATCTCTATTAAGATAGGTTCGGCAGTCCGAAATTACAGGCTCCAAATCTGCTATTGTTGTTCTCTGGTTGATGTAGCTGACTACGGTTGCAACATCAGTTGGAATGGTAGCATTTGAGATTCCTAGCTCCGCTGCCAAACCCAGGGTCCATCGCATTCCCAGAGCCTCTGCCATCACGGGGTTCACCACAAACTCTTCTCTTCTGCAAGCACTGTAGGTGATTGAGTTATCCTCACTAGTGAAGACCACTCCCCAACCTGTTCCTCCTTCCCTGTAACAGCCAGCATCAACATAGATATAGTTGTTCTCAAGTGAGCCTCCTATGTTTAAGTTACCAGGCTTGTCACCACAGATAGAGTTATGTAATGGATTTGCAGCTACATATTCAGAGACAAAGGACAGGACATCAACATTGATTCTTATAGGATCCGATCAACAGCAATAGATTTGAACAGGAACTGGTTTCTGGCAAACCACAGTTTCCACAGAGTAGTACAAAACAGTTGTGTGCCCAACATATCGTTGCAAGTTAGCCAAGAGAGAACCCAGCAGTTCAGGTTGGTGTGTGTGGTCAGGGATCTTTGCACTTAGAGAAGAACCAAAAACGATGAGCGGTGATGGGGCAATGCATGAATAGGTGCTCCACAGATTCTTCAGCAGCATTGCAGATAGGGCATGATACATCTAGGTAGATTCCCTTCTTGCGAAGATTGGTTCTTGTAGGCAATATGTTCTTGGCAAGTCTCCAAAGAATATTTCTTATGGAGTTGGATAGGGGAGTTTTCCATATTTCCTTCCACAAATCATCATTTGAGTTTGAAGACACACTAGGATTGCATCTATCTTTCTCAGTACAGAATAGGTGGTAAGCAGTTTTAACCGAGTAGCCGTGATAATTCTCTAAATTATCTAATTTTTCTATTCTATATGAAGGGAAAATTGTTATATCCTCTAGACTTATAGTTTGTTTTTGTCTTAATTTGATGTTAATTGAGCATCATTAATCTCTTAAAATGTTTTGATGATTATAGCTCAATTGGAATGCAATTTTGTGCCTAATGATTATAAATCTAATAAAATGTTTTTTACGGGTGTTGGAAAAAATAAATAAATATAGCACTAATGTTTTGTTGTGTTCAGACCGTTATCCTAGTGCTATTATCTCAATTCCAAATTCCAACGTGTGCATTTAAGAAAAAGAGAAGATATATGGTGCCAATCATAGACCAATCATGTGCAAGGAGTTAGAAATAGGCCTGTGATATTAGGCGTTTGCTTTTCCCACACCCCCTCCTACTCGAAACACACCCCATAAGGGTGTGAAATGACCAAAAGGCCAGGCCAAACCTCTTTTTTTTCACGAATTTTCACCTGTTCGAACACGGGCCTTCGAACAGGTTCGCATGAGGCCATTCGCGTGTGTTAAATATGGGGACACACCCTCTTGGGTGTTTTTCATCTGTTCGAATGGGGTCATGCGAACAGGTTCGAATGGGGTCATGCGAACAGGTTCGAATGTGGTCATGCGAATATGTTCGCATGAGGCTGTTCGAACCAGTGTTGCAGAGCGACAGATATTGGACGTCTCAGATTCCACCGACAGTTTTGATCAACGGCTTACAATCAGTCAAATGTGTGTCAGATAAAGGAGTGGATGTCAATCCCCTTGAAAAATGTGTCTGAACGGATAGAATTTAAACGGCTCAGATTTGTGATCTAAAAATGAAATCAACGGCTGACATTTCACCATGCCTATTATAAAAGGGGGTTCACATCCTCAGACCTTCTTCACCAAACCCTAATCTGCTTCTTCACCAAAACCTACTCTCCCTCTTGACAGCTACAACCAAGCTGAAATGGAATGGCAATTGTGCTCAACCCAGTACTCATCCACCAAATTCCTAACTGCCCTTCATCACCATGGGACTGTCACCACCGACGAACATGGTGTTGTGTTTCGTTGTCCTAACCATGTATTCTGCAGGATGAGTAAGGACATCACCTTCGCCCAACTGAAGGAAAAGGCTGAGAGGAAGATTCGTCCAGAGGGAGCGTGGCGTAAAGACGTGGCGCGTATACGTTACCGAAAGTACAACCGGCTTGATTACGGGACTGGCTATTTTACAGTTATGGAGATCCGCAACGATGACGACGTTGGGACCATGATGGAATATCATGCTACACTTCCGATGGGGCGACAAGTCTTAGAGTTGTACGTGGACACAATACGCACTCCAGAAGAGATCATTTATCTTCTGGAACAGGGACGACCGAAACACTAGTTTCTTAGTTAGTTGTTTGCTTATGTTGGTTTTATGTCTTTCGTATTTCATGTCTTTCGTATTTCATGTATGGTTATGGTTTGTAATAAAAAGGCAATAAATTTGCGCCAAATTAAGTAGATGACATCACAAAAATACTTAATAATATCAAAAGTAGTTAAATTATACAAAAGTTCCAAACAGTTAAATTATACAAATATCCCCCCCTACTGGGTGTTGCGCCCCCTCCTCTGATACACATTGACGATCCTCCTCCTAAGCCTACGGAAGGGGTTGAGCAACCTCTTGATGCGCTGAAAGACGCTCCTGGTTGGCTCTGGGACATTATCATTGATGGTCCCATCCATCTCATCCACCATATCCAGGAGCTCTGGCAGCATCTGTCAAACAAATAACATAACATTATTTAAATAAGTAGATTTAAATAAGTAGAAGAAACTTATTACTGTAATTAACATAAAAAACACGTACCACACTGACATCCGGCTCATCCACAAGCTCTACATAATTTTCAGGGAAGGCAAAGGGATGTGAGACCCTAGAAAACCATGGAAAGTACCCCGGCACCGTGTTTGAGGAGTACGGCACACAGGGAGGCCCCCGCGCCACCAAGTGGTCCTGGAACTGTGTCCACCTCTCATCACACTCCGTGAGAGTACAGACGGCCCGATTTGCAGGTCTGGGCTCCTCCGGGATGTGCTGTACCTGGCCAAACTGTCTGAGCACTCTATCCGGCAAATGGCTCACCATACAGCCAGCACTCCGGATGAACCCTCTGAACCTGCCCAGCTCCTCAAAGGGTCTCTCCTGCCTATGGCCTGTGTAGGGGTCCCAGGTGACCTCCTCACGGTGTAGCCGGTCAAGGCACAGTCTGATGGTGTGTGACTTGATGGCCCCGGGGCCATCCCTACACAGCCATTTCTTCGCCCGTGGCATACTCTCAACATATTCTGGGTGCACCACCCAAGATGTAAAATTGGCACTCAGGAAGTGCTCAAAAATCCAACCCTGTAATGAACATATCATTGGTTGATTATAAATCTGAAAGTAAACCTAAAGCAAACTTATAAAAAAAAAGTAAGTTTTATACCTGTAGTAGAGCCATATGACCAGCCATCTTCTTCGTCTTCTTTCTTGAAGCATCCTTCAGCTGATCATATGCCGGAAATTGAGCATCACGCTCAACATCCCGGACAATATCATCAACCTCCGGTGGGGGAGGAGGGACGTCCCTACGCCTACCCCTCCGGGAAGGTTCAGCTCCATCTTGCCTCCGTTTGCGTTCGGAAGCCGTCGGGGGTGGCCTACGCTCCGGCTGTTGCGAACTACCGCCACGATGCCTCACCATATCTGAAACAACAACCATTAAACCAATTAAGCAACATAATCAGCAAAATAACAGAAACAATACTGTCACACCTATTCGAACAGCATCATTCGCACCTGTTCGAACAGAAGCATTCGCACGTGTTCGAACAACCCCATTCGAACGGGTGTTCGCATGGCCTCATTCGAACGGTGTTCGCATGACCTCATTCGAACACCTTCGTTTTCACGTGTTCGCATGAGGTCATGCGAACACAGCAGATGCACAGAAAAAAACTTAAATGTACAGAAGGGAGAGAGGGTTACCTGAATGAAAATGGAACGATTAGAGAGAGTGAGAGGACGCGAACAAAACCCAGGTGGTCTTGAGGGTGTTTGTGGAGAAGGTTGAGTGGGAGATTGGGTGAGATTGAGTGAGTTGTGAGAAGTTGAGTGAGAGGGGGAGAGGAGAGTTAGGGTTCGAATGAGGGGTGTGAGGGAGAGTGAAAGGGAAAATGAGAGGAGTGAGGGGTGTGAGGGTGTTGTGTTTTTTTTTTTTTAAGTTGAGGGTATTTTAGGGTTTTTAGAAGTTAGGGGGTGTGAAAGAGTAGGAGAGGGTGTGGGGAAAGTAAAACCCTGATATTAACACTACCGGCCCAATTAGCAAAAAGGTCCATTTGTTGATGGGTTTTTTTTGGACCCTCACTCTTTCAAATTATACCCCCACCAAAAATTTAATTCCGAAAATACCCCTGTTGAAATTTACAAAGACGGAAGTACATACCAGACATGTAAATCCGTTTTGAAGAAAATTTCAAAACGGATTTACAGAAAAAGAAGTTTAACATAAAAATTGGCTAACGGATTTACGTAAAATATTCTACTTCCGTTTTACAAAAATTATAATAACGGAAGTAAGTTTTGTCAACATACATCCGTTATTACCATTTTTGCTAACGGATTTAGCTAGCAGTAAGGTACATCCGTTTTGTTAATTACCAAAACGGATGTATCTACCTTATAGGTAAATCCATTTTTGATTTAAATTTAACGGACACGATTCCACTGCCAGATTTGATCAACGGCCCACTTTTGTTCGTCTTGATAACTGTGCCCCAACGGATATATTTTTAACGATCTAGATTGCACCGACAATATCAACGGTGGATAATCAGTGACGATTCCTATAAATACCCACACTTTGCCTCATTCTTTTCACACCAACATTTCACTCCAAAATGGAAATTTGTTCAACTCAGTATTCAAGTGAGAACAGGCTTACCGCTATTCACCATGGCGGCCAAATCACCATGACAAAAGAAGGTGTCTACTTCTCATGTCCAAAGCCTATTTTATGCAGGCTCCGAGAAAGCATCACCTCCGAAGAATATTTAGAATGAGTGCAGAAGAATATAATGTTAGTGCAGTAAAACTGAACATATTAGTGAAGAATAAAAATAGCAGATAAGTTTGAACATAGTACTTATAGTGATGATGTTAGTAACAGAAAATAAAATATAAGTGCAAAAAGAATAATAAAGATCAGTGTAATATAGACAGTAATATAAGAAAATAAAGGCAGTGAGTTAGAGTTAGTACCACTTGTTTCTAGCTAGTTTTAACACATATAACCCAAATTAAGTAAAGTCCAGAATTCCCTTTCTGAAAGTGTTATATGCTCTATCCTTTAGTTCATTTGTTTAAGATATTATTTGTGTGGTCCTTGTTGTCCCTACCCCTTTTAACTTATCAATAAATCAAGTGAGTCTTTTTATGTTCATACTCAGCCACAAGTTTTTCCACGGTACTTTACCTCCAAGTACAAATCTTGGTTGGCCTTTTATGATGGTGTAGCCTTTTCAACAGGTTAAAGAAGAGAAATTATTTGCCTTTTCTATCTAGTAGTTCATTCCTATCTTTAATAGAAGAAAGCTCATAAAGTAAAGAAGAAGAGGATATCTACTGATAACAAGTAAGACTAACATAACTTTGAAGTATATAAAATAAATAAAATGGTGGATGAAGAGAGCGGTTTTGTATTTCTAACCTTATGAATATTACTCTCAAGTGGGGTGTGCGTGAAAGTGAAAGGTAGTGGGGTTTCCTTATTTATAGAAGTAAAAGGCAAACAAGCAAGAGGGACCACGTAAAAGTTATCTTTCTGAGTACGTTGGTCATTCATCTATATCACATATTTGTCACTTAATTTTTTTATTATTTTTTTTTGTTATACTGGTAATAACAAAAGACGTAAGCTCAGTGGAACAAAATTCTGCAGATACAATTTCGATCTTTATATTTTATAGAACTTAACGAACTAAATTTCAAAAAATTTCGATAAGTTTAGACTTTTTAGTGTAGTACGAATTGTACCGACGGATACTTTTTAGTTATAATTTGACAGAGTTTTGAGCCCAAAAGTGTTCTAATGACCTCCTATGATATTTCTCTCTAGTTCTACAAAATTTATTTTCCTCAAAATATTCTCTAACTAAAGCTAAGCTAATTTTTATTTCACATAAAGTAAATACAAAATTATACTATACACAAAGGAAGTAAAAATTCAGGGGTTACATGAGGAATCAATGAAGAAAAATAAACTTCAAGCAATGTGAGAGCACCCCCCCCCCCCCCCCCCTTCTTCCCCATCCCTTTTCTCCTACCTTTCCCTTCAAACCCTCCCCTTCCCTCTCCCTCTCAATTCCCAAACATAGCCTAAACAGCGATTTTAAATGTGACAAATCATATTTGACAAAAAAAAAAGTTATAAACTGTCTGCAATGCTTAGGCTTCCTGGCTTCCTAACTTATTGCCCGCACTTAATTATAGTTAAGTGCGAAGTGATCCAGAGATTATTTTCATCTATGTAGTTTCTAGTATTTTTCTTCTTTTAATATTGGCCCTTGTATTTTCATTCAATTAGATTTTGGTCCTTGCAGTTATTATAAAGTATCGGTGCAAATTTTAGTTTCAACGACTTTTTTCTTTTAAATTTGGTTAATATATTTTCATTCAATTACATTTTGGACCATGCAGTTAATATAAAGTATTGGTCTATTTATAACCTATATATCCATTGGCAATATAAATTACCACATTATTTTTGCACAGAACATAAAGCGACTTAAGCAGGTTTGAAAAAGATGTAGATAAATCAATTTTTTTAAATTTTAATACACATAATGTCACTGTTTCAAGTTCAGCCTTTTGGAACTTGGGATCCATGACCAAAACTATGCTAAATAATGATCAAATCAAAAGGCAAAAATGAAAGTTGGCTGTTCATAGTATTGATTCTAATTGCTTTAAATCAGAGTCCAAGCTCTCTGTTTCCACGTCTTCCCGGTCCCTGTATGAATCAGCTATAATCTTTCCCTTACTTAGCACATCCGAAGGTACTGTTTGTAAGAGGCTGAAACAGAAAGTTAATTAAGAAATAGCATCATGCAAGTTGGTATATGACACTAGGGGAAGTATGATCACTATGATGCACAAGGGATATTGTGAGACAGAAAAAGGAGTGAGAAAAACTACATAACAAATCACCTGTCCAGAGCGTTAAGGGCGGATCTGATTTTTTCCTTCATTGATTTGACTGAGGCTCCAGAGTCATTTCTTGATGCGCGCAGAAGCAAGGAATCAAGGTCCTCCAGTGACCTTCATAAACAGAACTTTTCAGTTGGGGTTTGAGTTTTTCATAATCTTATGAATTTTATTTGTGTACAGCCTACAGCTCAATTTCTAATAGTCATAGCTATTTCAAGGACAGTTTTTCATTATTACTTTTGCTGGAAATTGATTATATTACCTCAGACATTCATCGACATTGTTGAATGCAGTTTTACCATTGTCACTGTCAGATGCATACTGTGCCACCTATAATAAGATTGTGAAGCTTTAATTAACTCTCATAGATGTGAATATACCATAAAGTGAATCATGATGGATGTGGAGGAAAACAAAGTATATTACTCTAATTGCTTGATAGCGAAGGAATGGCTGTATCAAGCCGTTTATAATGCTATTTATTTTTTTTTCACTCTTGAATGGAGACAATGATAACCAAAGTTATTAGCTCCCATGGGGTTTTAAAATCCTGAGGAAATGTGTAGAAAACAATAATTTTGCTCTGTGTATATGAAATACCTCGATGCTCAATTACAAAAATGAAGCCTCAAATTGCTTTCAAGTTTCAACTAACTGGGGGGCTGCAAAAGAGATTTTTCTTGAAAAAAAATATTAGATATTATAGTTAGTTTACAAGGTTGTGAATGCCTATAAATAGGCTTATTGTAATCATCTTTCTCATTTGTATCATTTTATCATCTTCGATAAAATGTCATTTTAGATTTTCTCTCTTCTTCCATGGATGCCATGTTTACTAACAAAAACTGGTAAGCAGACACTTTTTTTACTAGTAAACAGAAAAACTTTTTACATCCAATGATACAAGAGAATAAGAACCTCAAAAGAAGAGTGAGAAGAACTCAGAAGTTGCGAAGCTTTTACTTACTGCTCGAATATTCATTCGTAGGGATGCTGCAGGCCCAGAACGAAGTAGAGACCGGCAGAAGCTAAATTGGGGCTCATCACCCTCTAATGTTTTTTCTATAGTAATAGAAAGAAAAGTATAAGGATATTTTATATCAAGCCCAGTTTATGACTGTTGCAGACCATGTCAAATTAATACCTAAAGTAATACTAATTACTAATAAAGAAAATGGAAAGTAATGACAAGTAGGCTCCGCAACATGAATCAAGAGAAAAGAAGCATACAGCTTACACGTGTGAAAATGTGGTCAAATTTTCCAATCAGAAATAAAAGAAACATATCACAGAATTTATATCTAAAAAGTGTTTGTTTTTAATAGTTATCTTAGCAAGTGTGACCATCCAAAAGAGAGAAGTGAGAAACTAGCAGGGAAAGTTGGAAGGCTCACAAATAGTTCAAAGAATAACAGAGATTTTCTAACTATCTGCTATCTGAACATCTAGCATGACAAAGGTTGTGGTTATTATGGAAGAAAGGCATTACCCAAGTCCTTGATCTGGAACTCTGTGAGTATGACAGCTGGTATATAAGCCTCAAGAGGATCAAGCTTTTTCCTAGAGCATTTAAGAACAAATTAGAATCAAAATCATCATTCTTCAGATGCAGAAAACATTGATTTAACTCCAATTTCAACAATACAACACCCGCTACAAATTATAAAATCCATATCCAGAACTAAAAAATAGCTACTCTAATTTTATTCACGGACTAATAACCTTCTCAATTCTAGCCAATACAATACAATAAAATATATAAAATTAGGAATTCTTTTCCGTGTAATGTAAATATAAACCCTTACGAAAATTAACTCTTAACTGTCGACTAAACTAATTATAGGAAGTTAGGAACTAACTAAAGACAAATCCATTAAATTTGATTACATTAGATAGTAGTATGAGAAGTGTTAAAAAATCATACCTCTTAACATACTTATCCAAAAGGCTCCCTTCAGCAGCAGCACCTGCAAGTGGAAGGCATTGCATTACAATTTACAAATTGTTACCGGAAACACAAAAAAAGTGAAACAGAGAGAGAGGAGAAGCCATACGGTTAGGAATGAGAAGGAAAGGGGAAAGAACTAGAGAGATGGACACCATGCGCCGGCCTTCCCTACATGTTGGGGGAGATAGCTCACACCTCACACGTTTTGCCTTCCGAGTGGAACGAAACAAGGGTTTGTTGTTGCTAACATGCGCGGGGGTGACAAGTGAAGCCATACCCACACAACATCGTTTCTAACTTACTCTTATCTCTACTCCTTCCCTAACCACTCCTCTCTCTATCCCCCCCTTTTTTTTGCAAATATACCCTTGCCAATTGCTATAATTATTCTATACCCATACCCTTTATTCTAATATATATTTTCGTGCTTCAATTTGCCTTCTATATGGGTTATGGGGTGTAATTATTTTTTAAAATCACACATGTTAAAAATATTATAAAAAAACTTTTACATATCTAATTAAATAATTTGCACACTTCATAATTGTTTAAAAGATGATTTAATATTACGAAATCGTTGAATAATAAACTCATTGTTGATGTCATTAAATACATCCTCTCAATATAAGTCACTATATAATCCTTCATACATATTAATTTAGTGATGAGTGATATAATGTGGCAGTCCCGCAATAAATTAAATTTAGGAGCTTAAGTACAAACTTTGAAATTAAAGATGCCAAAATAATTTTTATAGGATACAAATGTATTTATTTATTGTTTCGGGGATGCAACTAACCCTTAGATTGTACACAGGGTGCAATATTTTTGGTCTAAGGGTGCAATATGTCTCTATTTTGAATTCTTCATAACTATGGAGAAACATTATTTTCCTAAGTGACTAAAGTGACTTGAATGTGTTGGGTGATATTGTTTAGAGAACACATTTTCTATTTACTCTAGTTATTAAAATACTTTAGTCACTAAGCATGAGACAATTTTAAAATGTAGACACAATTTGATCATGAATTTGATACTATACTTTTATAATTGTACGTTAATAGAGAGGTCATTTTGCAATTTAGCATTTATTATAGGAGCTTACTCAGCTTAGTATATGGTGTAAGAAATGCACCTGTAGTTCGCTGAAAATCTCATCCCTAAAAACATTTGTTTTGCAATCTTCATGGTTGTGAGCCGTTCTGCATTATGGTTTTACGAAAATCATAGCATTAGGGAACAACTAGTTGATCGTGTGAGATTTAAGCTTCAGTTCAGAGTCGGTGAGATTTTATGATGTGTGATATGCTTTCCTGTTTCAATTCTGTTACAAAGCTTTCCTGTTTCAATTTCTAATCTATGGTATATGATTTGGTTGTTATACTTAAAGGATTGAATATGACCAACATATGGAACATCATGTTGAATATGTGCAGTTGCTGTTCTTTTTAAGTATCATAATTGCATTTTTCCACTCAAATGCATATGTCTGAACTGAGTTCTAGTATGTTCTCCCAAGACTTTCTTTCTTTTAGGTTGGAATAGTTAGATGCTCACATGTTTTTTATTTGAGAAACATCCTTTTTGATATCCAATGCAAGTATATATAACTGCAAATTTTGTTGGAACAATTCTTCGTTTCTATTCATGTAGCATTTCTAGCTGTATTGTCATTTGATAACTCAGAAAGAATAATGAGGTTAAAAGAAACATGTTATGCACTTTTGGCAATATTTTTCTTGAAAGAAAAGGGAAATACTGCTTCATTTCTCCATTCTAATCCTTTGGAATAGCGACAGTTCAATTTATCAGTCTTGAAAAATTCTTGTGTAGTCTTCTCTTTTATCAAGTCATTTCAGGTGCTATTCTTATTGTAAATTACTATAACTTCTTAGCACATCTATTATGTAGATATGATCACTGCTTGTTATGTTTTTATATGATTCTCGTGGGATTTGATTGAATCAATATGTTCTGATTCTCCTGAATTTTCTTGTTGTTATAGTGTGGTGATGTAGCAACAAACTCATTTCTGGCCCTATAAGCTTGTGCCACGTGTCACTGTGGCATTGGACTGTTTTTTGAAATTCGGTTGTAACGGCCAAATTGCTGTGTTCTTGGCGCGCGATTTGGCTTTGCTATAAATCTTGTTTTTTAATACTGTAAATGGAGAGGCAACAGAACTCAATAGATTCACTGGGTGTGTGCGAGTGCAAAAACGGGAAATTAGGATTCTGGGAAGTGAGGGGGTTAGCTCGAAGAAGGGAAATCTTCATCTTGTACAATTGAGCAAATTATTGATTGAATGCAGCAAGAACTTATTGCTTTGATACCGAACTGGGTGATCAAATTTGCGTGTCTCTGTTCTTAATTGTTTGATTTCCGTTTTTCCCAATTTCGCGAATAGGGTTCTTAATTGTGATTGTTCAATTCGTTGGTTCAATCGGTTAATTGAGTTCAGTGATTCGTGCGATTGGTATTTGTGATTGAGTCTCGCATCAATCTTGCAAGGTTCTTGGCAGAATCATCATTGTGTATCTCAACAATTGGTATCAGTAGCTACGTTGAGATCCATCCATGGAAATGGCAAAATACAACATTGAAAAGTTCACTGGAAAGAATGATTTTGGTCTATGGAAGATGAAGATGCGTGCCATGCTTGTGCAACAAGGTCTGGAGGAGGCTCTTGAAGGGGAAGACAAGCTACCCGAGACAATGACAGCAAAGGAAAAGAAAGAGGTAATGAATAAAGCTTATAGTGGTATAATCTTGTGTTTAGGTGATAAGGTTCTTAGAGAAATATCTAAGGAGAAAACTGCTGCGGCTATTTGGCTAAAACTTGAGGGTCTTTATATGACTAAATCTTTAGCAAATAGGTTATACCTAAAACAAAGATTATACACCTTTAAGATGCAATCTGGTACTTCAATAACTGATCACATAGATGAATTCAATAAATTGATATTGGATCTTGAAAACATTGATGTGAAAGTTGATGATGAAGACCAGGCATTACTGCTGATAAGATCCCTGAATGATTCATACGAAATCTTGGCTGATACCCTCATATATGGAAGAGAATCTATTACCCTTGAAGAAGTCCAAGCTGCACTCATGTCCAAAGAATTATCAAAGAAAAAGGATTCCAAGGATAATGAGCAGAATGAGAGTCTTGTGGCTCGAGGAAGAAGTGAAAAGAGGGATGGCAAGGGAAAGAATAGATCAAGATCCAAATCCAAGGTTAAGCATAACAGATGCTTCATATGCAACAAAGAAGGACATTTCAAAAATAAATGTCCAGATAAGAAAACTGGAAAAGGCCAAAAGAATGATGATGAAGGCAATGCTTCATATGCTTCTGATGGCTATGACAGTTGTGAGGTGCTGGTTGCTGCAAACTGTGAAGACAATGAAGACTGTGAGATACATGCCACCACAGAAGCTAAGTGTGAAGAAAACTGGGCAATGGACTTTGCCTGCTCATACAATATGTGCTCAAGGAGGGACTGGTTTGTTGATTACAAGCCATTAAATACTGGTAGAGTGTTAATGGGTAATAACAAGGCCTGCAGAGTCAAAGGGATTGGAACTGTCAAGCTAAGACTAGCTGATGGTTCAATCAAACTGCTAACTGATGTAAGGCATGTGCCTGAACTAAAAAGGCCTCTAATCTCTCTAGGATCATTGGAAGCATCTGGCTACAGCTTTAAAGGTGAAGATGGCTTGATAAAGGTCATGAAAGGATCAAGAGTAGTGATGAAAGGTGAAAGAAAGAATAACAAACTGTATATTCTGCAAGGTAGCACAGTGACTGGTGAAGCACATGCTACAAGCTCTACTCTTGACAAAACACTCATGTGGCACCAAAGACTAGGGCATATGAGTGAGAAAGGTTTAAAGGAATTGGAGAAACAAGATCTTCTCTGTGGTGACAGAATTGATAAGCTAGGATTCTGTGAACATTGTGTTATGGGAAAGCAAACAAGAGTGAAGTTTGCCACAGGCATACACAAGACAAAGGAGAAGCTTGAGTACATCCATTTAGATCTGTGGGGTCCATCACAGACACCAACTCATGGTGGTAAGAGGTACTTTCTTTCCTTAACTGATGACTACAGTAGAAAGGTTTGGATATATCTCTTAAAAACAAAAGATGAAGCTTTTAAAACTTTTGTTGAATGGAAGAAAATGGTTGAAAATCAATGTGATCTGAAAGTAAAAGCACTTAGGACAGATAATGGACTTGAATTTTGCAATGAACAATTTAATACGTTTTGCAAAGAAAATGGCATTTACAGGAATTTGACAGTAAGAGGCACACCACAGCAAAATGGCTTAGCAGAAAGATTGAACAGGACTTTGCTTGAGAAGGTTAGATGTATGCTGACTAGTGCAAAGCTGCCTAAAGCATTTTGGGGTGAAGCAGTCAACACTGCATGCTACTTGGTGAATAGAAGTCCATCTACAGCATTGAATTTCAAAACTCCACAAGAGATGTGGACTGGTGAAGCACCAAATCTTCAAAGTTTAAGAATATTTGGCTGCCCTGCATACTGTCATGTGAAAGAAGGTAAACTTGAGCCAAGGTCTAAGAAAGGAATTTTCATGGGCTATCCAAGTGGAGTAAAGGGGTATAGAGTGTGGTTGACTGAAGAAAAGAAGAGCATTATCAGTAGAGATGTAGTGTTTCAAGAGTCAAAACTGATGGAAAGTACAGTGAGCACTGAAACACTTGGAATGACAGAACTGAACAAGCAATCACAGGTTGAGGTGGAGTTAGAAAAGAGCCAAGCTAACATTGATGAAAATCAACATCAAGGTGAGCAAGGTGAGAGCTCTTCATCTAGCTCAGACTCTGAACCAGAGGACAACAACAATGAGAATGATTACTTGCTTGCTAGAGACAGAACCAGAAGACAAATCATACCACCTGTCAGGTTTGTAGAAGAAGCTGATACTGCTTATGCACTCAATACTGCCATGGAATTTGTGAATGAAGAACCAACCAGCTATCAAACAGCAATAACTTGCAGTGACAAACTTCATTGGCACAATGCAATGAAGGAAGAAATGATTTCACTTCACACAAATCAAACTTGGGAATTGGTCAAGAAACCTGCTGGTGTGAAACTAGTAGGATGTAAATGGATTTACAAGAAAAAGGAAGGTATGACTGACAAGGATCCACCTAGATACAAAGCTAGGTTAGTTGCCAAGGGATATACTCAAAGAGAAGGTATTGACTATTCTGAAATTTTCTCTCCTGTTGTAAAACACAGCTCCATTAGAGTACTCCTATCTCTAGTAGTTCACTACAACATGACACTTGAACAAATGGATGTGAAGACTGCTTTTTTGCATGGAGTACTAGAGGAGAAAATTCATATGACTCAACCAAAGGGTTTTGAGGAGAAGGGCAAGGAGGATCAGATCTGTTTACTAAAGAAATCCTTGTATGGATTGAAGCAATCACCTAGGCAGTGGTACAAAAGGTTTGACACTTACATGATAGACATAAAATTCAAAAGAAGCAATTATGACAGCTGTGTCTACTTCAAGGAGTTAAGTGACAAGAATTACATCTACCTGCTGCTCTATGTTGATGATATGCTCATAGCCAGCAGAAATGACTATGAGATACTGAAGTTGAAGAAACTGCTTGCCAAGGAGTTTGACATGAAGGATTTGGGCAATGCAAACAAGATCCTTGGTATGGAAATCAGAAGGGAAAGGAAAGCACAAGTTCTAAGCATCACTCAAACTGGGTATGCTAAGAGAATCATAGAAAGATTTAGCATGACAGATGCTAAACCTGCAAACTTACCCTTAGGAGCACAAATAAGATTGTCTCGAAATGACTGTCCATCCACAGAAGGAGAGAAAGCTCAGATGCAGAAAATTCCCTATGCTAGTGCAGTTGGAAGTCTAATGTATACTATGGTATGCACTAGACCCGATCTAGCCTACTCTCTAAGCTTGATCAGTAGGTACCTTGCAAATCCAGGACAGCAACATTGGGTTGCTGCCAAGAATGTTCTAAGATACTTAAAAGGGAGTATGAGCACAGGTCTGGTGTATAGTCAAGGAGGCAAGGATCAAGGTGGAGTTATAGGATATGTGGATTCAAACTTTGCTGGGGACCAGGACAAGAGAAGATCATTGACAGGCTATGTTTTTACATTGTTTGGCAACACAATCAGCTGGAAAGCATCTCTGCAACATGTTGTTGCTCTATCAACAACAGAAGCCGAATACATAGGTGTGACTGAAGCAGTAAAGGAAGCACTATGGTTAAAGGGATTAATCAATGAACTAGGTGTAAAGCAGGACTGTGTAAGTGTGTATTGTGACAATCAAAGTGCAATACACTTGTGTAAGAATCAAGCATACCACGAAAGAACCAAGCATATAGACACTAGGCTTCATTGGATTAAAGATATCATAGCTCAAGGTGGAGTTAAGATTCAGAAGATTCACACAAGTCAGAATCCAGCAGATTTCATCACAAAGGTGGTCTCACTTGGCAAGTTCAAGCATTGCTTGAATTTGCTAAGTATTAGTTAAGTGTTGTGATGAGTTTGAACTAAGTTTTCTACAAAGGTTCTTGCTGCAGCAAGTGGTTCAGATGTTGCCAAGGTGGAGATTGTGGTGATGTGGCAACAAACTCATTTCTGGCCCTATAAGCTTGTGCCACGTGTCACTGTGGCATTGGACTGTTTTTTGAAATTCGGTTGTAACGGCCAAATTGCTGCGTTCTTGGCGCGCGATTTGGCTTTGCTATAAATCTTGTTTTTTAATACTGTAAATGGAGAGGCAACAGAACTCAATAGATTCACTGGGTGTGTGCGAGTGCAAAAACGGGAAATTAGGGTTCTGGGAAGTGAGGGGGTTAGCTCGAAGAAGGGAAATCTTCATCTTGTACAATTGAGCAAATTATTGATTGAATGCAGCAAGAACTAAGTGATTACTTAGTTCCCCAGACGTAGGTATTGCTTTGATACCGAACTGGGTGATCAAATTTGCGTGTCTCTGTTCTTAATTGTTTGATTTCCGTTTTTCCCAATTTCGCGATTCTAGGGTTCTTAATTGTGATTGTTCAATTCGTTGGTTCAATCGGTTAATTGAGTTCAGTGATTCGTGCGATTGGTATTTGTGATTGAGTCTCGCATCAATCTTGCAAGGTTCTTGGCAGAATCATCATTGTGTATCTCAACATATAGCAATAATGTCATTGCCAACATCTGTCTCTGAAACTATCATGAACACTAAGCACTAGTTTGGTTTTATGTTTGCTACTTTGTGAATCCAGATAGTGGTAGAATCTAATGCTTGACTGTTCAACAATGTTTTTATATTTTAACTGGGATTGGTGGAGTTCTATCTGATATAGTTGGGTATATTATGCACTTTATCTACAATACCACCTGAATATGATTTCTCTTCTCTTAATCAGAATGTTAATTTAATTTGGTTTTGCAATAGGAATGGAATCTAAGAACAACATGCAACAAAGTAACAAGAGAACGAGAGATCGTAGACAATGGTCAGATACGGAGGTTGAAGCCTTTCTAGATATACTAATTGAAGCTGTGAACAAAGGTCAAAGATGTGACAGCGGGCAATTCAAAGCACACGTCTTAAAAATGGCTGAGACAAAATTGGAGGAAAAGTTTCCTGGATGTGGAATTAAAGTGCCCCATTTTGGATTTGCAATCAATGATAGATTACTGGTTTATGTAATTGTATTTGTAATCAACGACTGATTACTTGTCTATTGCATTTTTGTGGTGTTAAATTTACAGATTTATCAGGTGTATATGGGGATGTTTGTCAAGTGAAAACATCATTTGTTAATTTTATCAATAATTTTTTGGTCTGTTGAAAAAAAATAATTTTTTAGTAGGTTTTGATAATTTATAATATTTAAAAATAATACAAATTAGGCTTAAATATATGTTCAGCCCTTACAAATATAGCCAAAATCCAGTTAAGCCCCTGTAAAAATAAAAGTTTTAAAATGACCCTTGTAAATATTAAATGTTTGCGGTTAAGCCCATCGGTCAATTTTCCATATTTGCAGAGGGTAAAAATATATGTTCAGCCCCTGCAAATATGGCCATAATCCATTTAAGCCCCTGTAAATATTAAAAATTCTAAAATGTTTAGCCCCTGTAAATATTAACAATTTTAAAATGACCCTTATAAATATTATATGTTCAGCTTTTTTTGATGAAAAATTGACAGAGGGGCTTAACCGCAAACATTTAATATTTACAAGGGTCATTTTAAAACTTTTATTTTTACAGGGGCTTAACTGGATTTTGGCTATATTTACAGGGGCTGAACATATATTTAAGCCTATTTTTTAAAAAAAGATGCAATTTATTGGAAGGGCGATTTTGTCATTTAACTATAATATATTTTATATCCTGTCATTATTTGGGGTATACCAAACACATGATATGATAAAATAATGTTATCCTATTTATTATCGTATAATAACTGTGTATCCCGACTCTATTATGTATTCTATATCGTGTGCAATAAACGGGCCTTAAGGTATAAAAATAATAAATCAAGAGTTCAAACGGATCTCACCTTCAATTTCATGCCTACAATTTTTACGTCACCACGTTCCCTTAATTTCAGTACTTTTCTTTAATTGAAACATACTACTTTCCTTCCTCATAATCTTGTAAAATTAAAAAAAAAAAAACGCCAAGTTACTGAAAAAAGAAAAACAAGTTGGAGAGGGCCACACACACGGTTGGTGGTTGTTTTTTTTTTTTTGAGATTAACAAACAGACACCACATTGAACCAAAAGACACCACATTGAAACAGACATAATAACAAACACACACACACACACAGATCTATCTTGAATTTCTCTGTGTTCTACTTCTGAAACGGCAACAATGGCGAAATCTCTTACTGTGTGGTATATTTTGGTCATCCTTTCCTTCCTTCACGCTTCTTCTACTAACGGTGCTACTGATGTCACTCAAAGTAAGTCAAACACAAGTCCTTTTATTCTATCAAGTGATTTCGGTATCTGTTAGTTCCTGGGTACCATAAATTAGTTTGATCTGCTATACAATCACGTCAGATTTTGTTTTTTGTATTTTAAATGTTAGTATTTGTGATCCGTCCCAATGTAGCTCATTTTTGTTGATTGCATCTTTGCAATTTTAAGTGAAACGAGTTGTCTACAATGCTAGCATTTTACAGTGAATCTGTTAACAGTTCTTGAGTAGATCTTAATTGCTTAGAACTCTCGAATACTTTTGGTCACTCAGAGGAAGTGATTTCATTTGTCCATTTTCTTTGCTGGCATATAATAGAAAATTGTCCATATTCGATCTTGGACTTTCAGGGTAATGGTCGAAATATCTGGTGAATCTTGATCTAGACAACCAACCTTACTATCAGCTTCAAAACTCATCAAACTTTCTGGCCTGTTTGGTCCGAGAAAATGTTTTCCTTTCTTTTTTTTCCTCCACTAATAATCATAAAAATGCTACCTTATTTTACTTTCTTTTTCTTTTCTTTTCATGTTTGCAAGTTTTTATATGATGAAAACAACTTAGTGTTGTTTTACTTTTTGTGTGTAGTGTCATTTGTAGAGTTATTGCGTCCAAGTATTATTGTTAGACAATCTACCTTAATCATTTTACCTAAGTAAGACATGTCCAGTCCTTTCTAGGAACTATTATCATAGATAGTTGTTGTAATAAGTAATATGTCATCACTGATAGGAATGGAATACTGGGCAAAACTACTTCTTTTATTGATTATCAATTAGCTATATACATTGGTGTTCATCATAGGTAGTTAGTTGCTAACTAACTACCTCTTACTAGGCTTAACAGAAAATACAACAGAAAACAGAATGGCAGCAGGGCACGACACGCCCAAAAACTAAATAAAAGTATATTAGCCCAATTTATTAGATCATTGGGCCAGAGTTACAAGGATAAACCCAACAAAACCCTTCCTTAAACTAAATTGCATTGTGCAATTCAGTTTAATTCTTCAACTCTGCACATTCCCAGTTTGCTGCTCAGCTATTAAAAGGCATCCAACTTCAAGGGCTTAGTCATAATGTTTGCTACCCGATCTTTTGTGTTGCAATGCACCAGCTCTATTATTTCATTTCCAACCAAATCTCTTAGGAAGCGAAACCTTATATCAATGTGTTTACTTCTTTCATGTAAAACCGGATTCTTAGTTGCTTACACAGCTTGATTGTAGAACTGTTGTCACAAAAAATCACAGTTTTGTTCTTCTGTTTCTGACTAATTCTGTCCACAACCCTTCTAAGCCAAATAGTTTGACTAGCACTTGATGCAGCAGCTTTGAACTCAGTTTTTATGTTAAACAGTTATGTGGGTAGTTATTTGTGTAATAGACAGTTGGTTTGACAGTTATTCTGATTTGGGGTTAGAATAAATAAGGAAACTGCACTTACTAGTAGTTATCCAGAAAATTGTGTGGTTTGGTGTAAGGGAGGGACTAGATACTCGCAAATTCTCTAGAGTGGGTGTCGATTGTATCTTCTCTGTAATTTGTGCCAATCCCTGTTGTAATTCTGATTCTATCCTCATTAAATAATGCAGAATTTGTTCAGTTTAATCTATACTAAATTGGTTTCTATCATGTACAACCTTCTGATAGAAACCGGTTCAATTTGATATATATATATATATATATATATATATATATATATATATATATATATTACTGAATTCTGCTGTTATTGATAATAACAGAATCTGAATTTACAATAGAATACACACAAATTACAATAATAATCACAAGAACAATTTTAGAGAACTTATGAGAGTCTCTAGTCTCTCCCAATGTCTAAAAAGACCCCAATTCCCTTACTAATTCATCAGATGCCCTCCTCCATGCTCCTCTTCCCTATTTATTCTATTTACATAATTATAACTGCCAAACAGCAGTTACAATAACTGTTACTGCACACAGTTAATTAACATAATACCAATAACTGCCCTAATAATAATAATAATAATAATATAATAATAATAAACCGCCCATTCTAACACCTTTTGGCTTAATGGAAGTTCCCAAGTACCAACTTATCTATGGTTTTGAATTCTCACTTCATAGTTGTTTTTGTTCCCCTAAGATATGATTAAATTACTTGTATTGCATTGACTGTTATTTCCTCACTTACGTGTTTTCTAAATTCACATTTGTGACAAAATTGATCTAAACTTTGCAGTCAAAGTTACTAATAACCCTGCGGACAAGTTGATAGCTGTGATTAATGAAAACAGAACTGCTCACAAGGTTTCATCTTTACCCGACAACCCGGGGCTCGCCTGCATTGCTCTACAATACATTAAGGCATACCAGGGTGATTGTGGTGCTGTGGGTGGACCTGATGCCAAGAAACCTCTGGAATCTCAATTTGCTGAAGTTTTTGCTCCAAACTGTGGTGTTGAGGCATCAACTCTTGCTCCTATAACTGGTCGCTTCTTGGGCTGTCAGACTAAGTATATCCCTGCACCCGAAGCATTTTCCGAAATCCTAATAAGAAACCAGAAGAGCTTAGACATACTCTACAGCAAGAATCACACTCAGGTAGGTGCTGCTGTGACAGGTACTGATGGAGGGTCTCCTTATTTCTGGTGTGTGTTGTTTAGCAATGGCAAACGTAACAGCACCTTTGCTTTTGAGGGTGGTGTGGCTAAACTAACAAAACCTGGTTGCTTTAGTGGAGCTAATGATGAATGCAGTGATGCTCATGATTGGTCACCCATCAATCTGATGTTGCTATTTTCCACTTCAGTTTTAATTGCAATTGGGTTTGCTTATCCATTATGATCATATTTTTTGTACGAACTTCCACTTGAATTAGGTGCTTTTTTTTCGTCTTTGTTGCATATGACAGGCTTGGTCTCAGCTATTCTTTTGTTCTTGTTCCCTTTATTTCGATTTTGTTATTTGTTGAAAGATTGGTATTGGCTCTTGTAAATCTCTGGTCTCTTATCTAGGACTACAAGTTTTTATCTTTTCTTGTTTACCTATGAAATACTCCATAAAATATGTGATATTGGCTCCTGCAAATCTCTTATCTAGGACTACATTAGTACATTACAAGTTTTACTTTCATTGTTTCACAATTGGAATTCAAGATACACTTTTGTGAATGTATCCAACTCTGAAAAGGAAAAAGGATGACTATCGTGTATATATATCTAACTCTGATCAACATTAAGATCATAAGATGACTACAGTTTTCTCTATCTGATAACACAGTTTGAGCATGACAGGACATTATAGAGACGATTTGCATTTCAAAATAAGAAAAAGAACAGTAAGAATCACAACAATACCACCAGAGGAACCACAAACCCTATGGATCCAGTAACGATCAAACACGGCGAAGCTTTGGTCGAAGAAAGCTGATAAAGCTATGCCTAAAATCAGAAAAAAGAGCAGCAAAGGCAACCAAATAGTAACGTTTGTCTGCTCATCATCTTCCAACTCAGACTCTGGATCGCGATTCATATAGAGAGGAGAAACCACAGCTAGAACCACCAAGCCTATGGTAGCCACTCTCTCAAATGATGAAATTTTGCTTCCCCTTCTGCAAGCACCAGGTTCCATTCACTATAATTATGAATTTGAGTCACCTTGGTAGTTCTCTCCCTTATGGGATAATCTTTTTCTGCTGAGATATATGGTGGAACTGTTAGGGAAAAGCCACCCTAATGTAAACATGGTGATGGGAATCCTACTTTTCCGGAGCAAAAAATAACATTGGCAAGCATCAGGCATCATCTACAGAATCATTATCTTTTCATCATTCAAGTACTACTATTCTACTAGTTTAGGAAAGAATAATGTCATAATATATACTAGGGGAATACCCGTGCGTTGCACGGTTTGTTATAAATTTTTCTTCCACAGTTTATATGTAAAAATGTGTAAGTTGTTAATATAATTATGTATATTAAAAAATTGTATTATATAAATATGTTGTTGTATTTTTAGTTTACAAAATTTTTTATTTTATGCAATTGTCTTATATATATATATGGCTAGATGCGTATTTTAATATAAATAATGGAATGTAAATTTATAAGGTTAATTGTTGAAAACATAATTCTAATAAGGGACACGAATTTAAAAAGTTCGTTGAATATTTTATTGTTGAAAATTTATAAATTTGTTTTCATGTTATTTTTTAGAGTAATTACAATATACTTTTCATTATACTTAATAATAAAAAGTAAAATATTTTTGATCAAAATGTCAATTATTGTTGCTACACTATAATAGACAACCATTTGCAATTTAAATTTACAGAATATTTTTTATTTAGTTTTATTGAATTTATTCACAACATATACAAATTATTAATATCAATCATGTTAATATAGAATATATTATGATTTAAATATGATTTTAATTTTTTGTTTCAAAATTATCTATTTTAGGAAATATTATTATATAGGGTATGCATGTATTTTTAAATATTAATAATTGTTAATACTTTTTATCAATTTAATTGTTTTGAAATATATTACAAAAGTGAAATGAATTTTACAAAGTTTATTAAATACTTTAAAAGAAACATAAATTATAAAATTAAGGAGCATCCTAGAGGCTCTCCATTAGAGATTTATTTTACAAAATATTTATACAATAAATTAGAAAACATTTATATATATATAATGTTATTTTAATTTAAATACATAAAATGTTAATAATAAAATATCTTTATAAATTTTGAAGTACAAAAATTCTAAGAGGAGGTTTAAAAGTTTGATAAAATAATTTAAAATTCTTCGTCTTTCACTATTTTAAATAAAGAATTCTAATATATGTTTCTCTATCTTTTACGCACCAAACTTGCTAATGACATATATCTTCCTTCTTGTTATAGTAGCATGTATGTATTTGTAATATACCCTGTGATAGTAGCATGTATGTAGTTTTTCCGAAAATATTCTAAATAATCAAGAAGCTTAATGGTACTTAGATTAATAAGAATTTTATAACCAATATACATATAGATATGTTTTCATCAAATAACACCATATTTAGGTTGATAATTCTTTACTTCGATGTATATTAAAAGTGTCCCAGACTCTTAAAAAATTTCATGGCATCCTTCTGTGTTGCTGCATAGTTTGTTGAGAAAACTAAACATAACGTCAAAGTAATGTGTAAATTTAATAGCTAATGAAATTGATTTGAAATAAAATGATCTACTAACTTCAATAATGGTTGTGGTTGTAGGTACCTAACCCAAAAGTGATAAGGTGAAAATTGTTAACGATGTAAAATGTAGAACAATGGTAAAAAGTGCATGATTAGTTGTGTTTATAAAAACTATAAACTAAGAGAGGAAATACATGAATTAATTTTTTCAGTTGAGGTAACATAAGTAAATCATTTAAATCTAGTATATCATACAATTTCACATAAAGTATTAAAATTAAACCTTTTTCTAAAAAAAAATATTAAAATATTCATGATTTCTCAATACCTATAACTTTACAAAGAACTAACTGATCCAAATTTATCTTCCCGTCTCTTTGTCAACTTCAAAGCTATCAAAAACACGAAACCCTTTTACCCTTCGTGAATCTCTCTCTCTCTTCTTCTACTTTTTTTCATTATAATATTTTTTGTCAAAACATCTCCCCCTCACCATCCAAAATTATCTCCTTTAAATAATCATTACTTGCTATAATTGACTAAAACTCTACATCTTCCGCTCATGTTCTACTAAATATCATGAGTTTATTGTCAATTAAAGCAATAACTCATATGAAAGTGGAACCCCTCTCTTTCAATGCATAATTGTTACATAAAAAAGAATTGTAAATGTCAACTAATTATTTAGTTTTTCAAAAATATATTATTTTGATTAAATATGGATGATATGTGTGTAATATTTTGAAATCAACTAAACTATTATAGTTGGTAAATATATTTATTCAACTAATTTAGATTTTAATCAATTATAATAGTAATATAATTTCACTAAAACAGTTAAATAACTACATTATTCTATAAATATAATTGAATATCTAATATATATTGACTATTTCATATTTAATTATATATATGTAGGTTGTGGAATCAATGTCGTTTCAATTTTTCATATTTATTTTGACTCTTGCAAATATCACATGACATCTTTGTAAATTTCTCAATACGTACATTAATAAATCAGAAAATTTGAAATTTAAGTCCACATATTTACAAAGGAGTATTCTTTCGTTAAATTTCTTTATATTTATATTAAATGTTATCAAAAACAAATCCATATGTATTGTATTCTTCTAAATTTATCTAAACTATTAGAATTACTAAATATTAAATATGTTTATTAAATTAATTTAGATTTAACCAATTATAATAATAATACAATGTCTTTGTTAAGGAAATTTATAGTTATAAATGATATATCGATATTTATCTATGTAGAAAATTTGATAAAACAAAAAAAAAAAGCAAAAACTTAATCTCATGAATTTAGTAAAATAAGCAAAATTTGACACTAAATTTGACACAAAAGAAAAAAGAAAAAGTAAACAAAAACTGGATTTCACGAAATTGTAAGGAGATTAAGTAATAATATAAGAAAGCCGATATTTAATTTAAATATAATTAAAATAAATGAGGAACATCTCCCTTATAGCCTAATTAATAGAAGAAGAAAGTAGATATTTAATAGAAATGTAAAATCAAAAAATTAAAAAGTATTATGATATATAGTAGCCGAAGAAAATGATATTTTTCTTGGTTTTATCCTTTTGTGATATAGAGGGGTAGCTTATTAGAAGTGGCACGTAAGGTAGCCTCCTTTTTAAAAAAGACACCAAAAGTTATATACATCGTGTTTGATTTGTGTATTTGGTGTAAAGATAAACAAAAGCACTATCTATAAAAAGGTCTTCTTTTAGTCTTGAACTGAAATTGATGAACATTCAAGAAACATAAGTAAATCATTTAGACCTAGCACATCGTACAATTCCACCAAAACTATTAAAATTAAACGCATTTCTAAGAACAATATTAAAAACTATATATATGATTTCTCAATGCCTAGAACATGAAATCATTTACTTTAAATTTTTTATTGCGTGATTCAATAACTGATTCAAAATTTTCTATTTTCCTCTTTGTTGACTTCAAATTTGCCAAGAACATGAAATCATTTACCCTTGTGGTGCATTCTACCTCTTCTTGCCAAACTAACTCCTTTCTTCTACTCCTTGTTTTTCATCATGAATTTTTTTGTCAAAGCCTCTCCACTCACAATCCAAAATTATCTCCTTTAAATAGTTATTTTTTCCTACAAATGAATAAAACTCTACCTCTTCCACTCATATTCTACTAACTCATGCGTTTATTGTCAATTAAAAAAGTAATTCATATGAATGTGAAACCCCTCCATTTCAATGCATAATTGTAACATAAAAAAGAATTTGAATTGTCAACTAATTATTTTTTATTTAAATAACAACTTATATTAATTTTGACTAAAAAGGGAAATACATATGCATTGTAATATTTTTAATTCATCTACACTATTATAATTGGTAAATATATTTATTCAACTAAGTTAGGTTTTTACAAATTCAAATAATAATATAAATTTTTTGAAAATAAAAAAATTATTTCAAAAAATACATTGAGATTTCTATCTATCTATCTATCCATCTATATCTATATAGACACAGACGCTTTTAACAATGAAAATAAAACAAAAAATAAAAGTTTCATTTCATAAGTGTGATGAATTTAGAATGAATAAAAATTAATATTAAAAACAAAAAGTTGAATTTATTATTTAATTGTACATTAAAGAATAAAATGGAAGTCTCGTTTATATAAAAATTATAATTTGATATAAATAAAGATAATGAGAAGCATTAAAACTAAAGTTTATCCTTTTGTGGAAATTATAAATAATGATAGTCATATTTTTAGTATTTTGATACTTGAAATAACAAAACTTTTATATCGATGTAGATTTAGTCATATTTTAAGTATTTTTTTCAAAAAAAAAAGAAATGAAAATAATCCAATATCACCAAGCAATTTAATTTTTGATAGAATATTCAATATGTTTGATATTTAATATTTAAAAAAACTAATATAAATTGTTTTACTGAATAAAATATTATTTATTTTAATGATAAAATTAATAATTTGTAAGGGTAGATAAAAAGTTTTAAATCATTTATTAAATTAACTTGTATTTAGGAGATCAAAAGGCAACTAAATCAAGACATCAACTAATGAATTAAGAGTAATAAATAAGAGGAAAAAATTTAAATTGAAATTAAATTTTTAAATTGAAATAAAAAACTTGAGATTCATTGTGGAGGCTCCATTGGGGTCTCCTTTACATATATATATAGATAGATATAGATTAGTACTAATCAAAATAATAATTTAGAGACACCAAAATGCAACAAAAATCAAAACATCAATTTATGAATAAAGAGTAACCAATAAGTCGGATTTTTTTTTAAAATAATAATAAAAAAGGGAGAAAAACTCACAATTCATGAGTCAAGATTCTTTGATATATAGATATATAGATATACATAGAATATAGAATATAGATAGACAAATATTTAAAAATATAAATATAGAAATATTATATTATATTATATTGTAAGTTGTTATTATCAATTTCTATATTTCCAAAAGGAAATTTTATTTTAATATCAATATAGAAATATTTTAACTAGAAAATATCATTCTAAAGTACATATAAAACAGTTTTTTAATATTCCACTAAGAGAATCATTTAATAAGTAGTGGCAATTATTAGATTTCATTAAAATTAAATTTCTCTTCATTTCTAAATTTTAAATAAATATTGTAATACACAAAAAGCTTGAGATTCATTGTGGAGGCTCCATTGGGGTCTCCTTTACATATATATATAGATTTTCAGTGAGAAAAAAATAGTTTGCATGAATATTATTATATCGTAGCTATACATTTAGTATTATTGTATTGGGCACTGTTAGGAAATACTAGAACAATTTTTCTATGTAAAAATATACACATGATTCATGAAGTTAAAAGGCAGGTGAGGACTAGAAATTGCATGTTACTGACGAGACTCCGGTTGTGACTTTGTTACGTTGTATGGATATAAATAAGATTCTCCATTAACAAAGCACAATATTCGCTGCTCTGCCTAAATTTCATTTGGAATCTGATGCTACTTCTTCTGCCATGGATGTGCACGCTAGTTTATTTATAAAGTAACACGGGATCCTCACGATTGATATATAGTGAGGTGTTAAATGGCCAGCTGAAAATCTTCTAGAACTTGTAACGTGAATAACTGTATCACGACGAAAAAAGAAACATTTTAATCATTTTGAAACCTGATTAGACCACGATTCATATTCCAAATCTCTTCAAATCATTTTGAAATCCAAGGGTGTAAATTGGTCAGCTGTGTGACTGTGTGCTTTATTGACAACAGGGGATTCATATTCCAAATCTCTTCTTTGTGTTTATCTCGCTCTTCTAATGAAATCTTTCATTTTTTTTTTTTTTGAGAAATGGATGAAGACAATAATACATAATGATTTTGGTCAAAAAAAATAATACATAATGATATTCAACAAGGGATGAAAATAGAGTAAAGCGATATAAATAGAGTAATATCGGTAAGACTTAAGATTAGTAACTCCCTTAAAAGAGGAATATACAACCCTTCAAGAGGAAAATTCACTTAAAAAAAAAGAAGCAAAGATCACATGTGATTAGACGTATGAATAATAACTAAATCACGAAATTATTTAAATCTTGATTTTTTTTATCAATGACCGTATCTTCTTTCCTTTCTTTTGAGTCATTTAATTCCCTTCAAAATATAAATCTGTTATGATAAAACATTTAACATTTAACTTTTTAAGAATTAAAAGTAGGGCAGAAGTTGTAGCTCCTGAGGTATGCTATTCTAGCTCCCTGCTACTTATGAGCCTTATGTTACATATTATTAGGACGAAAACAAGACAATGTGATTTTCGTATTGTAATGAAAATAATTAAAAAATTAAAACAAATCAAACTGTGACCGTGGCAGCTCAAGCTTTCCACACGGCGCAGCAAAGCTCATAACAGGTCAATTCTTAGGAATCACAAGCTCGAAAATTGTGTTGCCTAGAACTATCATAACCGGGAAGTTACAACAGAAACCTATCTAGAATAACAAATAGCCAAAAGTACAAATGAAAACATTACTATGTACTAATTGGCACGAGTGGAGGCCTTTGACCCGATCCCTTGAAGCCGTCTCATCCATTTCTTCTGTGAAGAAGTAACATCAGTAGACTGTAATTTTGCTGGAAGGCCTTCTTTAGATTGTTCTGTGACTGGAAGCTCAGCAGGGAGTGCAGCAGCAGAGCTAGTGAAGGCATTCAGGACCAATGATGCTAGAATGGGAGAGAGATCCAGTCCTCCAATAGGGGGGATAAGTCCACGGAATATGTTCAGATATGGATCACATATTGTGCTGAATCAAACAATAATCATTTTATTCAACACTTGGAAATTCTTGAACCAATTAAAAATGTGTATGCTATCGTTAAATGGTTAGCTACCTTGGTTCTAGACTCTGTATACAATGTCCAAGAAGTGGAGAGAAATATTAAGCTAGCATTATTTAGGAGACATTGCACTTTCCTCCATTCAAGTTTGTCTAAGAGTCTGTTTGGGAGTTTGGAGGGGAGGGGAGGGGAGGAGAGGGCATGGGACTAATAGTGTAAATTTTTGGTGATTAGGAGAAAAATTATCCCTCTAAACCCCCCCCCCCCCAAACCCCTCTCCTAGTTTATTTTTGGAGCCCCTCCAAAACCCTCCAAATTTGGGGGATTTGGAGGGGCTACAAAAATAGACTAGGAGGAGGGTTTGGGAGGGTTTAGGAGGATAATTTTTCTCCTCATCACTAAAGAATTTACACTATTAATCTCATGCCCTCCCCTCTCCTCCCAACTCCCAAACACACCCTAAATGACCCACACTCCTGATTTTTTGAACACGTCCTCACCACTCTTGTTTATTTAATCATGGTGGTGAGTTTCCCATCATTACACAAATAAGGATGATGAGTGTTTGTTTAAAAAATAAAAAGGGTGTGGGCAAACTTGAAGGGAGGTGAAAGCAGACTTCAGCAGAGGATCCAAACTCCACATAGACCGGTATTTGGAAAATCTGACAGCAATCGACACCGCCCTCCAGAAATGAAACTTATAGTCCTCCTTGTACTCAAAACTGAAATGGTGACTTGATCGGTTCGGTGTCAATTTGAAAAAAAAAAATTAAAAGAAAATGAATATAAACTGAGTTTTGAGATGCTCATGGTTCTCGTTATTTTTGTTGAAACAACATCAATTAGGTTATTTTTGTTGAAACAACATCAATTAGGTCACCGTCTCATACATGAGTACGTGGAAGATCGTGAGATAGACAATGTCGATCGTCGATCGTCGATTCATCGTAAGAGGTTTAAAAGATTTTCATGCATGATAGGTGATCAACCCTAGAACTCACCTAAAATAACATATTTATGAATCAAGTTACCATAACTAAAAAAAATCTAAGCATATTTGTCAATCAATACTCATTGTAATTGCTACTTTGTGATTAATTGATATACGGTGAATCTTGAATCACATCAAATCTTATATTCCTATCTAATTTCCAACAACAGAACAGGCCTATATGACTATATCCTAGGAATAAAAGTAAAGTAGGAGTGTGTAATTTTGCAACTCACCTGAGGGGACTAACGATTACAGGAGGAGTGTTGGGAAACCAGGTCAAAACAAGCCTAACAATGATCAACGTATTGTAAAGGCTCAAGAAATTGAGGACTCCATTAGCCACCACTAGCCCTGCCACTGAATCCCCAGGTAAAACAGCAGCGAAATTGTAATTACTCACCGACCTCCTATTCCTGTAGTTACTGCACCGAATCTGAACCATACCATTAATTAATATTAATATTTAATAATACCATCTCATTCTTTTTTCTCAATAAACCAAATTATAAGGGTGGGAGAATTTTGAATTACCTGGACGCATGTGTTGTGGAACTCAGAGGAAAGAGAGAGTAATTTCTTTATGAAGGGATTTTGAGAAGCGAGCGAGTGCAGAAATGTGGAACAATGGTCAGCAACAGTGGAAATGGACGCGCGGAGTTCTGGTGGAGGGAAGTTGGAGAAAGGGAGTCTGAGAATGGGGAGTGCCAATGGTGATTGAGCATTTCCCCAACTAAATGAGAGCTTCTTGGTTTCCGTGTCGGTGGAAGAGTCGTTCGCATTAACGGCCATTCTAGTTCACTCGAGTTGAAACCTATCTGAACCAAAGAGGATAACACCCCGACGTAAGGGGTCCTTCCTGGGAGAAGATAATCTAAACGAGATAACTCATACTTGCCCAATTTCCACCCACAACAATGTTTCCTTTTTTTTTTCCGTAAATCTCTAAATTGGTTCCTCAAGTATATCTTTTTGAGATTTAGTAGCCACGACAACAAAACCCGAATTCGTTGGTACCCACTTGCCCCGCCACGAGATTTACAGAGAAAATCCGCTTTTACAGAGAAAACGGGGACAGGTTCGGGGATGTTGATACCTATCGGCTGCCTCGTCTTCGCCCCGAATCTGCTTGACAAAACATTCATTAATTATTTTATTTTATGCATATTTACTTATTTGTTTTGTTTCATAAATTTTTGTTTATTTTTAATTTTGATTTATTTTCTATTGAAACGTCTATTTTAATACTTTTAACTTTATTTTATCATTGTATAATTATTATGATTTTATTTTATTAATTATCATAAATACATTTTCTTTTTTTCCTATAAATTTGTGCCGAAAACGAGTACCCGCGGGGAACCCGTCCCCGTTTGGGACAGGGATGGAGGATGCAAAACCCGACCCCGATAGAGATAGGGGCAGGGACGGGGAATGCAAAACCCGTCCCGACCCACCCAGTTGTCATGCCTACCGTTTAGTCTCTAAATTATAAAAATATAATAAATAGTTCTTAAATTATTTTAAATTTATTAATTTAGTCTTTAAACTATTCACTATCATTTATTCTTTTTTGGCTTAAATATGTTTTAGGCCCCTGCAAATATAGGGTGTTTTGGTTTAAACCCCTGCAAATTTTTTTTTTTGTTAAAAGCCCTTACAAAATGACATATTTTGTTATAAGCCCTTCTATGACTAAAATGTTAGCCTTAACATGGAATGCTATGATTGCTGGATATGTTGAGAATGGCTTATAACAAAATATTTCATTTTGCAAGGGCTTTTAACAAAAAAAAAAAATTTGCAGGCGCTTAAACCAAAACACCCTATATTTGCAGGGGCCTAAAATATATTTAAGCCTTCTTTTTTCCTTAACGAGTGAAACATAGCCATTTCGGCTTTTTATCATGCCAATGATTAAAATAATTGGGATACACTCTCTTTTTGCATAAATTATTTTATTTATTCATTTTCTCTCTCCTACTTGATAAAACAAATATTTGAGAGTTTTTTTGTTACAAAAGACTTGCCGAAGAATCGAACACGCAAGCAACCAGTGAAGTGAACAAATTTTGACCGCTATGCAACACAATCACTGTTATACCCTAATTTTGCCCGGTCTTTTATAATAATCGCTTTAACCCCGTGTCACAAGCTCATGGGTTTCGAACGCTGTTTTGCTTTTAATTTAGACCGGTTTGTCCAATTGGGCCCACTCCCAACCTTTTGGGCCTGATTTTGTCAACCCGCCTAGTCGGGCTTACGCTTAGCGTTTTTAAACCAGTTTTTTTAAAATAAATGGGCTTATGTCTAATGTTTTAGTCGTGGAACTAATTGGGCCTGTGTGTTGCTTCTGAGCCTATGAGGCTATTAAACTGGTGATAGCCATTTGTCTAAATTGGGCCTATGTTTAGTTTTGATTGGGCTTGGCCCAATTCAATTGTTTTCTTCCATCTTTGACCAAAAACAATAAATCTGTCCAAATAGCAGCTTACAAATATCCCAAAAAAATTAAATAAAATCAGAATTAAAAAATAATAATTACAATAATCCAGAAATACAAAATAATAACCAAAAATACAAAAAATAGGAAAAAAATGAAAATTACAAAAAAAAATGAGAAAAGACAGCAGCTGCGTCTCTCTTCCTTCTTGCTCTCCTTGGTGAACAAGCCTTCCCAGCCCTAACTCAGCAACTTGGTGAGCAAGTTTTCTCCAATCCAAGCCCAATACCTGAAAAAGGAAACAAATATGGAGAAGGATCAGAAAAACCCTAATTTTTACCTATATAAGCAAGCCTTGACACAGCAATTCAGGCAGAGGAGAACAGACACAGAGACAGACAGAAATACACAAAAAATCAGATACGAAAATTTAGAGAAAAACACCCAAGCGATTAGGGTTTCACACCAAAACCCTAATCAACAAAAACAATCAGAGTTTCTGAAATAAAGGAGAGGCAGCAAGTGCGAAAATCAGACAGCAGCAGTAGCAGTCAAACAAGAATGTAAATAGCAGTAGCAGTCAAACAAGAATGTAAATAGCAGTAGCAGAATAAACAAACAGGAGATTATCAGAGGCTAGGAAAGAGGTAGGTTACCACAGTTTCTTTTTTTCAGACTTTAACAAGTTTAAGACATAATAGGTTATTTTGCAAGTAACTGTATCTGTTATCAGTCTGAAACTAGTACCCAATCCGTATATACATGTAAAAATCAAGATAAGGAGGCATCGAGTTTTAGAACAGGCTAGTTTTCAAAACTGTATATATGTATAATTTATAATTTGATATGGCAAGTAAATTAAAATTTAGAACAGATTAGTTTTGTTTTTAGGACCGGATTAAAGTTTTTTTTAGAAATAAGATTAGGGTTTTGGAGGTACTACAAATTAGTTAGGAAAATAAAATCCATTAGAGAGAAAGCGGAACAGGATAAAAAACGAAACCAAATCAGAATTAGGAGAAGAAAAATAGAAAGGTGAACCGTACCTACTCCGACCACCGTGACGGTGGTCGCCTCCCCCAAAGCGCCCTGTCGCTGTTGTTCAACACCGTCCCCGGTGGCCCTAAATAGAACGTCGTCAGCCGTCAACCTTTATCCTCCCAGAGAAACAAAAGAAACAAACATCAAAATAGGAAGACCAGAAATCAGAGAATGGAGATTAAAACCGTAAAAAGCAAAAAACATAGTAGAATATACCCTTTAGATTCCGACCACCGCAGACGGTGGTCGTTGGCCGTGAACCACCACTGTAAACCGTCCCCTCCCCTTCGCACCACCGCGTCCCTCTCCCGGCCGTCGAAACGCGAGAACCACCATGAAAACGCTGTCACCACCATCAAAACCCGTTCGTTTTCGTTGCCGTGTTTGTCTTCGTCGGAATCGCGCCCCACCGCCGCCGTGAAGCCCCTTCGCGCCGTCATCGCACTAGACCAGTTCGGCCACCTCGCCATAAGCACGGTAGCATCACAGCGCCACCGTCAACAGCGCGTTCCTAGCCGCGGTCAGTCCGGCGCGATTCCCGCCGTCGTATCCTCCTCCTCCTCCGTTAGATTCTCTCTCCTTTCTCCCTCTTTCCCTTTCCCTCTCAGTCGCTCCCTCCTTCTCTCTCTCCGTGATCTGCTCCCTCCTTCTCTCTCTCCGTGATCTGCTCCCTCCTTCTCTCTCTCGGTGATTCACTCTTTCTCTCTCTTCAAAGAAGCCAGCGGCGCTGAAGAGCCAAGAGGGAAGAATTAGGGTTTGCTGAGATCCTTAGTTTCCATTTATATACCATCCCTATTTTCTATTTTATTTTAAATTAAAAAACTCAATAATCAGGTTTATTTGCGTACCCCCCTTTTTTAACAATACAGCTCCTTCCAGCCCAAAGCCCAGGAACCAAAACGTGGGCTACTGGTAGTCACACCCCCTGTTTAATGATACAACACCCCTGCTACTTTTCACACCCAGTTTTAATAATACAACTCCCTTTCTGCAAACTGCACACCATTTTACTATTGCACCCTCCTTTTTCGTTTTTATTAATTCCGTTTACAAAAAACTATAAAAATAAATAGATAAATATTTCATTGTCAAAAGATATAAATAGGGGACTAAGTCGACTGTACAGTCGGGTTAGTCTGCTTTTTTAAGGTCACTAATGAACCGTTACGGATCATGCCCTAAAATCCCTATTTAAAATAAACATTTTTTTTTAAAATTAAAATTAACACCAACACATTTCTTCCCACAAATCAAATTCTCAAAATAGGGGACTAAGCCGACTGTACAGACGGGTTAGTCAGCGTTCTAGGACGAATGGACCGTACGGATCAAGAGTCCTAAAACCCCTATTCAAATAAAATCAAACCAACATACATCAAACTATCTTCCAAACTTCAAAAAACTCCATTTTCACAAATTAGGGGACTAAGCCAACTGTACAGTCGGATTAGTCATCATTTTAGGACAAATGAACTGATCACTCAGGAGTCCTAAAATCCCTAAATAAAATACACCAACAAACAAAGTTTTCTACCAAGAACTACGTGTGATTTGATTCTCTACCAAGAGATACGTAGGAGCAGATGGGGCCCACATCTGTCAATTGCACTAACAAAAAAACATTTTTCAGTCTTTTCCTAAATAATCATTTTCTTGAATAAAACGTCAATTTTCTTCTTTCTTTTTAATTCACAACAAAAGGGTAAAAATAAATGTTTTCAAAATTAACTTCCGCTTCTACAACTAATTAGCAGGTAACCTTCCTTAGGAAGGATGTCGTGGGGTGCTAATACCTTCCCCACACATAACCGACTCCCGAACCCTAATCTGGTCTCAAGGACCCTTATCCATTCCAAAAGGGATTTTCCAATGTTTGCCCTTAAACTAAACTTTGGTGGCGGCTTCATTTTTTGAACCTTTGAGGAATCCTCACCCGGATTTTTCGGTCGCTACAGCTGGCGACTTCACTGGGGATCTTAGAGAGTCAAACCTAGTCTAATTAGTTGTAGGATTAGTTGTTAATTAAATGTTCTATTTTACCCTTCCCTTTCATCTTTTATTCTTGTTGCATGTTATGTATTTATGTGATATGTAAACCTTAGGATAGAAGACCACTTTTTTGTATATGTATTTGTCTGTTTTGCAGCTTGGGGGGTATTATTGACATTTTGCTCCTTCACACACTCCACTATCACACTTTTGCACACACGTGAGAATAGTCCCATACCCGGACTGGAGAATAACCTAAGTTAGAACGAGACTGCGTAGTGATGGCCTACTGGATGTGCGTCCTGTTGGGTGGTCACGAAAGTCTCACCTAGAGTTTGGTCCCTCTTGAGAATGCTGGCACTTCTAATAGCTTGCCTATTGTTGTTGATCAGTGTTCTTAATTGGGGTCGTTGGCTCTAGGAACCTTATGTAGGACTCTTTAGAGCTACCCTTTGAAAGGTTCACTTAATAGACAAACCCTAGACCTATTCTCTAAGGAACCCTCGTAGGACACAAAGGAGCCTCATACCCCTGCATTCAAACAAACAGTGATACATTTTTTCCGGTCTTCTTCAAAGAAAAAATTTTCAAAATCATATGTTGTTTTGGCAAATTATTTTTTAGCATACCTCATGCATTTTTACCTTTCCCTTCTGCATGGCATAAAAAATAAAAAAAAAAGAGAAGAAAAAAAGAAGTTTTTTACATTAACATTTCGTTTTTCATACATTTCTATAACCGCCAGGGAATTGTAGGACTTTCTTTCTGACAAGATGGATCAAACATTTGCATTAATAAAATAAGTTTCTTTCAGTTCCGCGTCAAACAGAAACTTACAATTTCCCCGGCGTCATACATTCGCATCTCATGCACATTCATTCATTCATTCATTCATTCATGTACTTATGAAAAAATTAAAAAATAAACAGAGAGTGAAAAGGCAAGCTGGTTCATCAACATCGCTACCGGACTCGTTCTCAAGCAAAGAAGATGGCCGAAGAGGATAATCAGGCTCTGAGAGAAGACATGGCAAAGCTGAAGGATCAAATGAGCGAGATGATGGTATTGAAAGATCAAATGGCCGAGCTCATGAAACTCCTCGAGAAAAGAAGCGCAGACGAAAATGCCTCGGCAGGGAATACTGAGAACAATGCTTCAAGCCTTCCTCCTCCCAGCTCCGAGACTCCATACACCGCTGGAGTGAATGTCCAAGGCTATCCATGGCCCCCTTACGGCCTCCCAGCCGGTTATAATCCTCCTACCATGGAGGTCAATTCAGAGGAAGGACCTTCGCGAGTCGCTGGACCTTCAACTCAAAATGCAAATGCAGAAATACCGCGAGCTCACTTCTCGAGTCCTGCGACTATACCACAGGTCATTCCACAGAGTCATACTCTGTCACCAATAGTAATTCATCATGCTCCTGCACCCAATGCGAACTCCGCTGCAATGCCAATGGTCCTTCCCCACTACAACATGAGAGGACCCACTCACAACTACTCAATGGAGGACTCTCAGCCCAAGGATAAATATCAAATGCATGAAGAGCGCGTAAGAGCAATCGAAGGATCCAATGTCGGCGCAAGGGACACATACGACCTATGTCTTGTCCCAAATGTAGCCATCCCTCCCAAATTCAAAGTGCCAAACTTCGACAAATATAGAGGTTCAACCTGCCCAGCAAGCCATCTGACCATGTACTGCAGGAAAATGGCCGCATTCGCACATGATGACAAGCTGCTCATCCATTACTTTCAAGACAGTCTAGCTGAGTCAGCTTCGAATTGGTACATGCAGTTGGAACGTGCTCACATCAGATGTTGGAAAGACCTAGCAGACGCTTTTCTAAAGCACTATAAGTACAACACTGATATGGCACCTGATAGGACACAGCTACAGAATATGGTGAAATGGGATAACGAGTCCTTTAAGGAATACGCTCAACGCTGGAGAGGATTAGCAGCACAAGTAGCACCACCTTTGATGGAAAAAGAAATGGTAACAATGTTCATGGATACTTTACAGTCGCCCTTCTACGACAGATTGGTAGGGAGTGTATCCTCAAGCTTCTCGGATATGGTCATCATAGGAGAGAGGTTAGAGAATGGTTTAAGGAATGGAAAAATTGCACACAGCTTCACCGGAACCAATAGCCAGAAAAAGCCTTTCGCTGGTTTTCCCAAAAGAAGAGAGGAGGAAACTAACGCAATCACTGGAGCCGAAAAACCCTCCTACACTAAACCGCCACAAGCCTATCAATTCCCTACCCAAACGCCACCAGCCTCACCTCACCTTCCCAGCTACAGACCACAAAATTACCCAGAGAGAAAGCCTGTTAGCTTTGACCCGATACCCATGTCGTACACAGACGTGTTTAACCATCTCATCGATCACAACCTAATCACTCCCCGCCCGATGAGGCCCATTGAACCTCCTTTCCCGAGAGGCTATGACCCGAATGCCACATGCGAATTTCACGCAGGCGCAATTGGGCATTTAGTAGAAAACTGCAAGGCACTGAAACATGTGGTTCAGGATCTGATCGAATCCAAATGGTTGAGCTTCAATGAGGATGCTCCGAACGGAGGCGCTAACCCTTTGCCAGGGGCATGAGAAGTCATCTGTCAATGCTTTTGAAGACGATCAACGGTTAAAAACGGCATCATCAACCTTGTGCGCCTTTGTCCTGCAACCATAGCACTTATGAAGTAGGAGATTGTTATTTTCTTGTGATTTTCAGTTCAAAGTAATGTTATGTAATGCAAATCCTATGGCTCCGCCCAAAGCCTTAAGACATTTCAATAAGGGCACGCATGTTTCTTTCCGGTATCAATATTAATAAAACAGCATTTTGAATTCTCCAACAAAATCCTTCTTTACTCATTTGCTCGCTTTACTTTTTCTTTTTATCCTTCTTCAATTTCTACTAACGCAGACCTAAATAACTTGTCCTTGAAAATAACAACGTCGGTAACTCATGTCATAACGTTGATCGCCCCATTAATCAAACCAAGGAAGATGTTGAAGATAACTGGGAAACTCTTTCAGAGGTGATGAGAATAATGGAACAAAAGGATAAAGTGACCCAGCCTCGTGTGGAATCAAACGAAATGATCAACTGGGGCACAGAAGAAGATAAAAAGGCGTTTAAAATTAACATCACACCAAAAGGACAGCAAATCAAGAAAGTTCGACGCCCACTGATGTAACAAATTCGTGATTGTCAAGAAACATGGTCTGCCGTTACGGCTTTCCTAAAAAGATCGTCACGGACAGTGGTGAAAGGGCTACGCAAGGATTCCAAGTCGAGCATCATGATCCCTTCCCATACCGCCCAAAAAAAAATGGGGCAGTTACAGCAACAGACAAAGAATATCAGGGATGATAGTGACATTTCACCTTACATGGAGATCAGACCTTGTTCATACTTCAACAGGGGCAACCCCGTTCGATGGGAGTAGTACTTCCGTTAAACCTCACCAAATACAAGAACGGTTGTCTTATGTCATATCAGGAAAGAATAAAAAAGGCTTAACAGAAGCGGATCCTTCCTCAACAATTTTAAGGAGACTTGGTGCCCAAGAAAGTCATACCCAAAAGGATTCCCACAGGAGATGGAACTCGAACTATAAAGGACCTAATCATTCTCTGGAAGAACCTAAATTCTCACAAAAATGGATGGGGAAGACTTCCCACTCCCAGAGAACGCTCCCTAAAAAAAAAAAGGGAGTATAGAAAAATGAGAAAGATGAGCCAAGCAAAAATAAGCTCGCTAGGTTGAAAACCCAAAAGGGCGACCTAGGCAAAAGTTAGAGCGACCTGGTGGATTGAAAATCCAAAAGGGACAATCCAGGCAAAACTAAGGGTCAGGAAGTTGGACTAAACAACATTGAGGCAATCAACACTTCCAAAAGTCGGATGATGAGTGTTTAAGGTCGTGAACATGGGTGGCCAGCACCGTTACTTCAAGGACACTAACTACCGAGAAGTCTGCTTAGTATTTCAGCTTTCCTATTCTTTCAAATTCCTGACGTAATCTTAAGTCGGTGTGCCTTCTGCACATTTGGCCTCCAATGTCAATATCAAACACTTTCCTTTCTTTTTACTTCCGTCTATTTTTGAAGTGATGTTTTGTGATAATTGATACCGGATTGTGAAACATGTGGCATAATCAAAAGCATTACAATCATTACGAAATTTCCGAGAATCACAAAAGAGATATAGTCTTTCATTAAAATACCTATAAGGAAGAAAGGAACCGCAGGAATAGAGCAATAAATCGATCATCTCAAATGATAAGTCCCAGTCATGCGCAATTGACTTAGCAGTACGAATGCACTTGATAGCCTCATGCCGGAAGTCCTGCGAGTTGAAGGACCAGCAAAAAGAGAAGACCAAAAAAAAAAAAAAAAAAAAAGCCAAAAAGAAAAGCAAAAAGAAGCAAAGAAAAATAAATAAAAGCGAGAAAAGAAAAGAAAGCAAGAGTGAACCATTCCATATTTCATTACAGATGCATACATTGCATGCATGTCATATGCATAACACATGTTGCATACCGACCTCAAGTGTCGACCCTTTCAGTTTTTTTTATTATTATTTAAACACGATAAATGCTGACCTTAACTCAACAAACCAGATCGTAATGTTAACACCGCGAGCCCCAGCGCTCCTTAGACCTCCAACGGTCATCCAATCCAGATCGCACGTCGGCATCGAGCACCGACGGATCATCCGGCCCCAGGCCATTCAGACTAGCTGTGTCAGCCTAAGACATAGTGGACGTCATTCGTGATCAGTTCTAGACCTGATCTTATTATCGGCCGCTCGAAAGAGGCCACCCTCGGACCCCGGCAGTCCTTCAAAGCCCCAGTGCACTTTCGGACCCCAATTGGTCCTTTAGGGTTTAGGCAACCCCTTTGAGCCCCAGTGCTCCCTTAGGGCCCAAATGCTCTTTTAGAGCCCCAGTGCTCCGCCAGATCCCCAGTGTTCGTTTCTTTATTGTTCTCGGTTAACACGCCAAGTGTTAATCGTCCCTCTTTTCCCTAACTCATCTTCCCCCCAAGCGGGCAAAATTAGAGTCTATCCTATCTTTATTTTTATTTCTACTACGAAAATCTGAAAACCATTCACCTTTTTTGGTAAAATATAAATAAAGAGGGGCAGCTGTTATACCCTAATTTTGCCCGGTCTTTTATAATACTCGCTTTAACCCCGTGTCACAAGCTCATGGGTTTCGAACGCTGTTTTGCTTTTAATTTAGACCGGTTTGTCCAATTGGGCCCACTCCCAACCTTTTGGGCCTGATTTTGTCAACCCGCCTAGTCGGGCTTACGCTTAGCGTTTTTAAACCAATTTTTTTAAAATAAATGGGCTTATGTCTAATGTTTTAGTCGTGGAACTAATTGGGCCTGTGTGTTGCTTCTGAGCCTATGAGGCTATTAAACTGGTGATAGCCATTTGTCTAAATTGGGCCTATGTTTAGTTTTGATTGGGCTTGGCCCAATTCAATTGTTTTCTTCCATCTTTGACCAAAAACAATAAATCTGTCCAAATAGCAGTTTACAAATATCCCAAAAAAATTAAATAAAATCAGAATTAAAAAATAATAATTACAATAATCCAAAAATACAAAATAATAACCAAAAATACAAAAAATAGGAAAAAAACGAAAATTACAAAAAAAAATGAGAAAAGACAGCAGCTGCGTCTCTCTTCCTTCTTGCTCTCCTTGGTGAACAAGCCTTCCCAGCCCTAACTCAGCAACTTGGTGAGCAAGTTTTCTCCAATCCAAGCCCAATACCTGAAAAAGGAAACAAATATGGAGAAGGATCAGAAAAACCCTAATTTTTACCTATATAAGCAAGCCTTGACACAGCAATTCAGGCAGAGGAGAACAGACACAGAGACAGACAGAAATACACAAAAAATCAGATACGAAAATTTAGAGAAAAACACCCAAGCGATTAGGGTTTCACACCAAAACCCTAATCAACAAAAACAATCAGAGTTTCTGAAATAAAGGAGAGGCAGCAAGTGCGAAAATCAGACAGCAGCAGTAGCAGTCAAACAAGAATGTAAATAGCAGTAGCAGTCAAACAAGAATGTAAATAGCAGTAGCAGAATAAACAAACAGGAGATTATCAGAGGCTGGGAAAGAGGTAGGTTACCACAGTTTCTTTTTTTCAGACTTTAACAAGTTTAAGACATAATAGGTTATTTTGCAAGTAACTGTATCTGTTATCAGTCTGAAACTAGTACCCAATCCGTATATACATGTAAAAATCAAGATAAGGAGGCATCGAGTTTTAGAACAGGCTAGTTTTCAAAACTGTATATATGTATAATTTTTAATTTGATATGGCAAGTAAATTAAAATTTAGAACAGATTAGTTTTGTTTTTAGGACCGGATTAAAGTTTTTTTTTAGAAATAAGATTAGGGTTTTGGAGGTACTACAAATTAGTTAGGAAAATAAAATCCATTAGAGAGAAAGCGGAACAGGATAAAAAACGAAACCAAATCAGAATTAGGAGAAGAAAAATAGAAAGGTGAACCGTACCTACTCCGACCACCGTGACGGTGGTCGCCTCCCCCAAAGCGCCCTGTCGCTGTTGTTCAACACCGTCCCCGGTGGCCCTAAATAGAACGTCGTCAGCCGTCAACCTTTATCCTCCCAGAGAAACAAAAGAAACAAACATCAAAATAGGAAGACCAGAAATCAGAGAATGGAGATTAAAACCGTAAAAAGCAAAAAACATAGTAGAATATACCCTTTAGATTCCGACCACCGCAGACGGTGGTCGTTGGCCGTGAACCACCACTGTAAACCGTCCCCTCCCCTTCGCACCACCGCGTCCCTCTCCCGGCCGTCGAAACGCGAGAACCACCATGAAAACGCTGTCACCACCATCAAAACCCGTTCGTTTTCGTTGCCGTGTTTGTCTTCGTCGGAATCGCGCCCCACCGCCGCCGTGAAGCCCCTTCGCGCCGTCATCGCACTAGACCAGTTCGGCCACCTCGCCATAAGCACGGTAGCATCACAGCGCCACCGTCAACAGCGCGTTCCTAGCCGCGGTCAGTCCGGCGCGATTCCCGCCGTCGTATCCTCCTCCTCCTCCGTTAGATTCTCTCTCCATTCTCCCTCTTTCCCTTTCCCTCTCAGTCGCTCCCTCCTTCTCTCTCTCCGTGATCTGCTCCCTCCTTCTCTCTCTCCGTGATCTGCTCCCTCCTTCTCTCTCTCGGTGATTCACTCTTTCTCTCTCTTCAAAGAAGCCAACGGCGCTGAAGAGCCAAGAGGGAAGAATTAGGGTTTGCTGAGATCCTTAGTTTCCATTTATATACCATCCCTATTTTCTATTTTATTTTAAATTAAAAAACTCAATAATCAGGTTTATTTGCGTACCCCCCTTTTTTAACAATACAGCTCCTTCCAGCCCAAAGCCCAGGAACCAAAACGTGGGCTACTGGTAGTCACACCCCCTGTTTAATGATACAACACCCCTGCTACTTTTCACACCCAGTTTTAATAATACAACTCCCTTTCTGCAAACTGCACACCATTTTACTATTGCACCCTCCTTTTTCGTTTTTATTAATTCCGTTTACAAAAAACTATAAAAATAAATAGATAAATATTTCATTGTCAAAAGATATAAATAGGGGACTAAGTCGACTGTACAGTCGGGTTAGTCTGCTTTTTTAGGGTCACTAATGAACCGTTACGGATCATGCCCTAAAATCCCTATTTAAAATAAACATTTTTTTTTAAAATTAAAATTAACACCAACACATTTCTTCCCACAAATCAAATTCTCAAAATAGGGGACTAAGCCGACTGTACAGACGGGTTAGTCAGCGTTCTAGGACGAATGGACCGTACGGATCAAGAGTCCTAAAACCCCTATTCAAATAAAATCAAACCAACATACATCAAACTATCTTCCAAACTTCAAAAAACTCCATTTTCACAAATTAGGGGACTAAGCCAACTGTACAGTCGGATTAGTCATCATTTTAGGACAAATGAACTGATCACTCAGGAGTCCTAAAATCCCTAAATAAAATACACCAACAAACAAAGTTTTCTACCAAGAACTACGTCTGATTTGATTCTCTACCAAGAGATACGTAGGAGCAGATGGGGGCCCACATCTGTCAATTGCACTAACAAAAAAACATTTTTCAGTCTTTTCCTAAATAATCATTTTCTTGAATAAAACGTCAATTTTCTTCTTTCTTTTTAATTCACAACAAAAGGGTAAAAATAAATGTTTTCAAAATTAACTTCCGCTTCTACAACTAATTAGCAGGTAACCTTCCTTAGGAAGGATGTCGTGGGGTGCTAATACCTTCCCCACACATAACCGACTCCCGAACCCTAATCTGGTCTCAAGGACCCTTATCCATTCCAAAAGGGATTTTCCAATGTTTTCCCTTAAACTAAACTTTGGTGGCGGCTTCATTTTTTGAACCTTCGAGGAATCCTCACCCGGATTTTTCGGTCGCTACAATCACATTTTAAAAATCTCAATTACCGTTGTGCCATTGAGATCATAATTTTGAGAAAACTAGTCTCATTGCCCGTGCGATGCACGGGAAGCGCTAATAACGACTCAAACAATTACGATAAACAACAGATGAGTTTAAGATATTCGAAATATAGGATGCTACATAATGAGAGTAGTGGGTTGGCATAATGGGGAGCGCTAGTACTAAACTTGAAGATTGCTCCAAGAATCTCAATTTTAGGGTACTAAACTTGAAGAGGCCGTGGCTAATAAGTAATAACGCATGGACATAATTGGGTGGAATTGTACCGTGAATTGATCATTAGCAATGTCAGATTTAAATTGCACTCCTTCAATATAAGTAGGAATCGAATAATAAACGTAAATACAATAAATAGATATTTGTTAATGTTAAACCCAAAAAAAATCCAAAAAAAAATCAAGTATTAGTACCAAAGAAATCAAGTATTAGTACTCCTAAACTTAACCGCCAGCACCAAAGAAATTAAAGTGTGTTGCACTCTTGACCTGTCCCACCACCAGAAAATACCCATGCTTTTTCAAATCTCAATGCTATTTAGCCTCCTCTATTGTTGACCATTCACCATACAACAACACTCCAACTAAGCATTAATGTTCACCTATACTTTGGCACCCAAACGACTTAGTGGTTCCCCTTGACATTCTTCATATCTTGCAGCTTCACTAAAAATAAAAATATAGAATATCTTTATAAAGCAATTAGGGTGTTGAGGCCAAATGAAATCAAAAGAAAATCAAATACCAATAAGGTAAACATGCATATTAAGAGTATTGAGGCATCACTCCCTACCTTCATGGTTTTATTGAAAAATTTAGAGTATATAAAGTGCAGCTGCAAAAGGCTCCCCCCTGAAGCCACAAAAGAGACCTTCTCTCTTTCTCTACCACCATGGTTCAAAAGAGAAGTGAGAGGCAACCCTGCAAAGTCACACAGTATGATGCAATCTCCTAAAAAATGCATCATTCAAAACCATCCAATTTCTTAAAAAAATACTGAATTCAATCGGTGTGCCTACAATTTAATTTTGAAAAGAAAAAGACTGCAAATATCATGAAAGATACATCATTTATCCATGATATCATTATATGCATCATTTGTGGCTTCTCTACACATGAACCCCACACATAAATTATCGTGCAGCAACACGTGAATCAAGTAATCTTTAACATAAATGAGCACCAAGGACGTAAGATTAGATGGAACTCCAACATGGATAAACTAAAACTAAAGGACATCAAATACTAACCAACCAACTAAGCATTAAAAAAGCTAGAGCAAGGATATGTGAATGCTTTTTAGAAAGATAAATATATAACTTCAGAAAGTTAATACTAATACTCAAAGATTTTAGATTTTACATCTTCACGTTGTGAAAGACCATTAATAAAATTCTTCTTGTGTACTTATCTCATTCTTGCTGAAATGAATTTCCAAAAGTCGAGTGTCATGTGAGATTCCTAGATAGCAAGAGATAAGACACAGAACATAGCATAGAAAATTATAAATCATATATGGTGGGTAGTGCTGTTAGAAAAGCCAATACTGCTTAGTGAACACCTTTTAATGTGATCATAACCACTGTCCTTGTCTTCTAGTCTATGTGCATTTTTCTCCCTTGCTAATGACTTTCAATGTCCCATCCCATTCATTTGCCCTGAAATGAACTTAAAAAATATTAATACCAAAGAATTTGACAACATCAACTTTGGGTTGAACAACGAAAGTCACAAACTGAACTTCTAGTATAAAAAATGAAGCAAATTGGTAATCTATCAGAAACATCCAAATCCTATATCGTTCTTTTTCCCGTGCTCAAGTTATACATACCAAGTCACTTGAGGGAACACATTACTAAGCATATTCTTATTTTTTTTATCTTTGAGATCCTCAACAGAACTTATATATATATATATACACACTTTTAGTCTGATTTCAAAACCTCCTCATGATGTTAGAATCTACAATGGTGCTTCAAGAGGCCCAAGGCTACTATTGATTATTGAAGGGTTCATATTCTTTAAAGGTTTTAAATCATTCTATACAATCCAGATTTGATGGACATACTGCTGGGCTCATGTGGAACAATTTGTAAGAAAAAAAATATGCAGCCACTGATAGTCGCGCAAATTTAACTAAACGTCAAAGTGAACTTAGTTATGCCTTTGTTAATACCACATCTTATGAAGATGGCATAGCAGCTAAAAGTTAATAGCCCCACCGCTGTTATGGAAGAGTTAGTAGACTTAAGAAATAAACAATCAGAGCGAACTATTAATGTTATTAAAACATTTTCTATATTCCTGTCAACAGTAGCAAGAATTGGTGTTGTTTTAATTCTAATAACTCTTTTTACGACAATTAATTTTAACAACTCATCTCATGTTGCTAAAACTATGAGATGAGTTGCAATTAAAATGCAACTTTTGAGTATGATGAATGGTACTTTTGAGTAAATAGTATTCAGGATATTTTACCACATTATTAAAGTAGATTTTAATGCATAAATGGTCATTGTCCATTGGAAGTACTGAAGTAGGTAAAGAAATAAAAGCCTATGTTAATCAGTCAGTTAACAAAGATAGAAAAATCACAATAACATGTTCAATCAAATATCAAGTTTAGGAAATGCAGCACCACAATGAATAGAAGCAATGCAGAAGAGGTATGTAGCTTAAAGGATAATCATAAAAGCTTCTACTGTTTACCAGCAAACATTTTTGAAGTTATGCTCAATTTCTTTGCAGGCATATGTAAGTGTGAACTCATTCCTTAAAAGCTCTCCTATGTAGGCCATGATAACTGAAATGGCAACAATAGTTTGTGTAGCACCCAAACATAAAACTCATAAATAAGCATACGAAGCATTTATCATAATTCCAAGAGTGCATTAGTATTATAATTAATTAGGCATAAAAGGCATGGAATGTCTCTTGCTATTATAATATAATGCTTTTATCACCCCTTCCACCAGTTTGATTCAATTTTTTGTCCAAATAAAAAAAGAAGAGACCAAAAAGAGGACTGTGCTCTGACTTTGAGATAGGTGTCAACCTTCTTGTGTTTGAGCTACTGCACTAAATGATTAATTACTTTGACTACCTTCAGGAGTATGGTAGAATATGCAAACTTGCTTGCTAGCTTCGTGGAGTATGGTAGATTCAAGAGCAAGTTTATGTGAGGAACCACAACAAACACAATTAAATTCAATGTATACACCAAACAATGCATGCATAACTTTACCTCCTATTGGAATTGCTCCCTGCCCAGAGAAGCTTCAAGACATACACTTGCAAATGTTGAAACATGTCTTGTATTAACTCCACAAAGGTAAAACAAAACACATACTAACAATGGAAAAAGAAAATGTGACGTTGACCATATATCCATAAGGAGCAAATAATATAGTATATTGAACATTTGCTAGTGTACCTTCTAATCATGGAAAGATCCCAAAAAACAGGTGCATAAAAGTCCTTCATAAATTGGGTTTCCTCTGCTTTTTCCTTCCCATCCTTGAGCCACTCTTCCATGCCATCGTCACATCCCTTCACTTTGCGATCTCCTCCTCCTTGCCGCCTTCTGACCCCTCTCGCTCCACCACCTCTTCTTCATCATCACTCATTCATTCAAAAGGAAGTTGTTTCAAATTCCAACAACTCTCCCAAATCATTTCAGAAACAAAACAAAAGGAAAACATCTTGAAAAAATACACAAAAACTGTCAAGCTAACTTCAAATCTGTATTCATGTTTTCGATCTCATAAAAGCAGCAAGTGAATTGACCATGTTGTCTTTGTTCTAGAACCTGTTGCTTACCAACAGTTCCAGCTGCTACTACCATTGTAATGCCTTTCATCGTTCCTCCCTCTTCTCCTATAACTTTTCTGCAATATGGTTCAGCATCCAAATTTGGATCCACATCAAACTCAAAAACAGCAAAATCACTTCCATTAAGGAGATGTTTAATCCCATAGACAACACAGAAGCCAATGGCTGGCTTCCCAATCTGTCAGCAACAATAACAGCAAATGAATCAAAATGAACTGACACTCAACAATCATCTCTACCTACAAATTTAAAATTACATCACAAACTAATATTCAAGAAATGTTGAAAACTAATCAATAACCCTCAGTTCCAATTGGTTACAAAACTCAGTTATAATTACATCACAAACTAATCATTTCTTTGACATAAGCAGAAGGTATGCTATTCTATTATTATATTTCCACAAATCAGATCCTTCTATGCATAACACATAGCTAGTGTACGTACAAATTGGTAACCCAAATTAATGAAGATAAACTTAAAAATGAAACAAATATCAACACCAAATCATTTCTAGGAAGGAAAAAAATCACCACCGTTGTGTTGGAGTGCACCTACATAAAGAAAATCAAAGATAGTTAAAAAATCAAAGATAAAACATTGAGTTTTCCAAGTGATAAATTGGTGTGGCAGTGGGAGAAGAGTGGCAGATACTCAGTCAAGTCTGCATACCATAGCCTCTGTGATATAAGTGCAAGAAACTGGCCAAGCTCCTCTAGTACTGTGAATGATCAAATGTGGAAGGAGATTTGGAGGGCTAAGGTTCCCAACAGAGTTAGAAATTTCCTTGGAAGAATTACCAAACAGATTCTCCTCTACATGCTGATTTGATAGGTTGAATGCTCAAATGGCTTACCTGCTGTGATACAGAGGGAGCACAGTTGTTTTGTATACTGATATGGATGGTGTGGAGAGCTAGAAATGATGTCATCTTCAATAATGCAAACCGGATCCAGTCAAGATATCTCATGTTGCACTTGAATTTGTTGCTGAGTACAATTCAACAAACATTGTCTCTAGTCATAGTCTGGAAAAAACTAAACAAATGGAATGTAAAAGAAAGGCATTCATAACCTATACCTTTTGATGGAGATAGAAATTGTGGATGAATCTGCTAAGTGCTTTCCTGGAAAGAGCAAATTGAACTCAGTGAACCAATTCCTCCATTGCTCCTCATCCCCTTTCATCCCCTTTCATACCTGGCCTATGAATTTGTTGTCTGCAGTAACATATATGACAATGAGCCAGCAACTTAAATAGGAATTGTGGCAAAAGCAACTTACACGAAGAATAAAAGTATGCACTCATTAAACACGGGTATAGATTCACCAGAGGTCCTATATATGCTATGCTATATCAGAAGTTACACAACACATCATCATCAATTACATATTCTACTATAGCATTATAAGTCATCTCTTACCGAGAAGAGAACAAACATGAATGATCAAATTTCAGTACCATATGGTTTGGAGAGGGAATTAGAAATTCTTTACTGTGACCAAAAGTTTAATTATCATTGATAACAAATGCAATTAAGCATCAAAAGTCACAGTCAAATGATCACGAATGCTGCAAGACTCAGAATGATTAAACATAATAATATTAATAATAATAATCAAAAGTTATGAAATTCATAGCACAACAAATTATAAAGAGTTAAAGGTGTAGTAACTTATAAAAATTATGATAGTAGCTACTCTTAAAGAAACAAAACCAAGAAAGAGGACCTGATGAAATAGAGATGTTGACCCGCAAGAAACAAATCTTCATAAACTGCTCTTCAATTTCATAGACTGCGCTCTCCCAAGGAATGTGGTGGTTGTTTGGAGACATCGCCTTTCAAAAATTGGTTCCATCTTCTATCAATGTGTTGGCAATTAATAATTAATAATGCTAAGCAAATCAAATGTAGATTCTAAGATTTGCATAATTTCTCAGTCATTGTTACATACCAGAATTCGAGACCGAGAAGAGAGAGGGTCAGTGGTGTTGATGTTGCAGTTGTGAGAGAGAAACAATGGTAAGGAAGGATATTTATAATGGGAAAAGATCATCAAATAAGAAAATCCTAGAAAATCGAGGAAGAGAGTGAGATCGAACATGAAGAAAAGAGGGAGTGAGAGTGAAAGAGAACAAAAAAAAGTACCTTTTCGCCTCCGCCGTGGATAAGCGATTTCCGGCAGGCTCGCTTCGGTGTCCTTCCTCCGTGCACCGTCCTCTCCTTCGTCTCGTTCAATCACCACATCTCTCTCGCGTCTCGCTCTTTGTTTCCCCTTTTCATTTTCGTGACTCCATTTCTACTCTACCGCATGTCTATGGCTATGCATCTTCCATTCTTCTCCACCATGGCTGTCGCTTTTCCTCTCTAGCCCTCACCACCAACCTTGGCTTCACAGCCATCCTCTCTTCTCCACTCTCTCCCTCTGATCGCTTCTTTCAGCCACAGGTTCCTTTTCTCTCTCGCGAACAGAACGTGGTGTTGGTTCCTCAGAAAAGCAAGAGAACGTGTTTGACATGCAATTAGAAATTGAATCAAATTGACAAAAATACCCCTGAAGGTTTGGCGGGAGTGTGATGGAAGGTTGCAATTTGCGCCAAAATCAGGCTGGAGACACTGCCTCCGCTTATATTGTTTGATTTAAATTCAAGTTTATTATCGGTAAGTCCTTATATAAAAAATTAAAATATAAGTGTTTGATTTTTTTTACAATAGAATAGAAGTGTTTGATAATTACCGATCATTTTTTCACTTAATATAAAATCTTACTGCGCTTTTTACATTTTTTAAGCATATTAAGAAAAATTTGTAATGCAAGTAATATGTAAAATTTGTGTATATTAATAACCTAAGAACACTTGGATAAAATGGTATATAGGTATCTTTCATCTTGACCAAGGTTTAAAAAAAATTGTGTATACTAATAGGACCCTTTGCACTTTTTACTCACTTGTGTTGACGAGCTACTTGGATAAAATGGTATATAGGTATCTTTCATCTTAACAAAGTCATCAATACATTTTTTTACAAGACAAATTTGAGGAACTACAATCAAATCATCCCAAATAGGTAGCTTAGTTGACGAGCTAAGAGATATCAAATGAGTGCACCAAATGAGTGCAAGTAGAGGTCCCGAATTCAAATCTAGGAACAAAATCATGCACTTGGTGACTAGCATAGGATTGAGCCGCCCTAGCTAAACTATGAGCAATACAATTGGTTTGTCGCCTATTATAACTAAGAGTACAATTTTGAAAATAATGGTAAATATCATTGCATCTAGAAATAATAGCTCCAAATTCGTTAACTAAATGGAGTCCATCGTTGACCACGTCGACCACTTGTTTACAATCAAGCTCGAAATCAACATTATGAACACCAATCCGGTTCAGCCAACGAAGAGCTTCCAATAAGCCCATAGCTTCTATCTCATTCGGTTGCAAGTACCCATCAAACCAAATGGTCTTCGCCTTGAGAAATCTCCCAGAATGGTCCCTAATACACATGCCCAAACCGAAGAGAAAATTTTCTTCAAACCAGGCCCGCATCCACGTTACATTTCACGCGACCTTGGTGCTGGTCTAACCCAGTCCTGCTGATCCGTAACAACAGTATGTTGTTGCTGGTGTAGCTGTCCTTGGTGTTTTGATCATCTGTGAAACTGCCATGCTGCAATCAGCGACTTTGCTTCGTGAATAGATGAAGGAATCGATCTTTCATTTGAATTCCAGACCATATCATTACGTCGTCGCCATAGACACCAAATAATAGCAGCAAAATTAGTTTTGGATTCGTTGGCTAACGTTTCAAGCAACTGAAAAATAGCTAAGATGCACTCTCAGCCTGCTCAAAGTCGGTACAGATCGAATTCCAAAGACCAGCAACGTCCCATACTTGTTGTACTGTAGAACAACCGAAAAAAGGGTGCCACTCGTTCTTAGTGGAAACACTGCACATCGGACAGGTTTCAATGCACTGCACGCCCTTGCGTTGTAATCTACAACGAGTTGATAAACATCCCCTAACAATTCTCCATATCAGTATCTTTATCTTGTTGGGAATTCTGAGAAGCCATATTGTTTTTCGGTTCCCTTCAACACGCAAGTGAGAAGTATCCATTAAATTTTCCATAGCATAGTAATAAGCAAATTTTACTGTGTATGTACCTGTCTGATTCAAGTCCCAAACAATTTGGTCTTCCTCACTAGCTAAACACCTTGGAATTCGCAATATAGATTGAGCATCATCAACACTGAACAGTGAGTTAATGAGGGTTCCATTCGTTTGTGTTGCTTTCCATAAGGTCAGGGATAAAATAACAACCTGAGTTACCTGGTGGGATAGATGAAATAAATGGGTTGACCGAATTCCTAAGCCACGGGTCTTCCCAAATGCGAATATTCGTCCCATCACCAACACGCCATCGCATACCTCCTTTGACTAGAGCCCGTGAAGTGCGGATGCTGCGCCATACAAAACTTGGATTGTGGCCAATCGAAGCCCCCAAAAAACCCCTCTTAGGAAATATTTAGCTTTGAAAACACGAGAAATAATAGCATCGGGGTTGGTAAGAATTTTCCAACCTTGCTTCCCTAGCATTGCCAAGTTAAAGATGTGAAAATGCCGGAAACCCATACCTCCATATTCTTTCCTCATGGAAAGTCTATCCCAATTTAACCAATTAATACCCCTGTCCTGAGCTCTGTTTGAACCCCCTACCAAAATGAATTGATCATGCGCTCCATCTACTCCCCTAGTGATGTGGGGATAAGAAACATGCTCATGCAGTATGTAGGAATCGCTTGTGCCACTGATTTAACCAACACCTCCCTGCCTGCCTTAGAAAGATGCTTACCAGAGCAGCTATGAATTCTACTCCTGACTCTATCCCTGAGATAGTTAAAGATAGCCTTCTTCTTTCTACCCACCATAGACGGAAGGCCTATATTCTTTCATGTCCCCCGACACTCTGTAACTCCTAGAATATTGGACACCAGCCCACGCATATCAGTAAAAGTATTTTTGCTGGAAAAAATTTCTAAGTTTTGGAGATTTATTGCTTGTCCAGATGCCTGCTCATAAGTAGAGAGAATATCCTTCATCAGTCGGCATTCTCTTTCAGTGGTCCTGAAAAACAATAAACAATCGTCAGCAAATAACAAGTGTGATAGGATAGGTGCGCTCCTACACACTTTGATACCATGCAAGTCTCCTCTCCCTTCTGCTTTTCTAATGAGTCTTGTAAGACCCTTATCAGCCAAAATAAACATATAGGGTGACAAAGGGTCTCCTTGTCTAAGGTCTCTTCTCGGTGTTACTGGCCCCACACTATCGTCATTCACAATAATCTGGTAATATAAAATTTCCAGACACATCATCATCCAATTAACCCATCTTAAGTAGGACGACTTGTAAGTATTGCCAGCTCACTTTATCATAGGCTTTACTTATGTCAATTTTAAAGGCTACCTCACCCTCCTTACCCCCACCTTAAAATTCATATGATGGATAGTCTCAATAGCAACCATAGCATTAGTTAAGATAGACCGATTTTCAACAAAAATCAATTGCTTAGGGGAGATGCATTTTGATAACAAAGGTTTCAAACGGTTGGCTAGCCTACTTGACCTATAGGTAGGGGTGGGAATAGGCTGGGCCGAGCGAGGCTTTGCATGGCCTGGGCCTGGCCTGCATTGAAATTGTTGGGCCTAAGTCTGGCCTGTGGCCTGTGATAGGCCGACTTTTGAGGCCTGGCCTGGCCTTTTAGAAAGTCTGACGAGACCTGCAAGCCTGTTTAAAAGCCTATTTCACCAAAAAAATTTCTGAAAGTCTACAACATTTGAGTAGTGTAGACTTTGTAAATTGACGAAGAAGCTAATCGATCAATGTAATTCTAATTCAAGATCTAACAAAATCTTTTAGAGAATTATCTTTATAGGACATTTTATTTAAATTTTATTTTATAATAATACTTTTAAATATGTTAAAATTTGATGTAGGTCATCATTTTGAATAAACATAAAATGTAAGCAAATTTATAAGTTAAACGAAGTAGAAAAATTAATATAATAATGGTAGTAATAAAAAATATTATTAATATTTATTTAAATAAACCGGTCTGGTAGGCCTAAAAGGTTTTTTTGATTGCCTGTAGTTTGACTTTTTTACCTAAATAGGCTTTTAAAAAAGTCTTGGCCTTATCTATTTAGGAAAAAGTCTGGCCTGGCCTGGGCCTGATGTAGGCTGGGCCCAGTGGCGGATCTTGACCAAAATGTTTGGGTGGGCTGCTACTTTAAGAGATATGGAAACTCAAAAACGCATTAATAAAGAAGCATAATAAATAAAAAAGATAAATATAAATATAAATTATTTATAGAGAAAATTAAATAACTAAAAATATAATTTTGGTTCTCAAAATTATATTTAGGAAAAAGTCTGGCCTGGGTCAAAGATCTACCGGTTCTCAAAATTCTAACAAAGGCAAATGAAAGTGAAATTCAGGGGAGAGGCTATGTACAGTCTCAAGGAAGTGCGTGCATTTGCATTCAATGTGGAAGAAACAAATCGATCACACAATTAGCACATGCTTTCTCAAACATGAATTTCACACTTATCAACCAAGAACCACCAACCTTTTATCTCAAGCACAAAATTTTCTCCGTCCTTACAAATTATTCAAGATCATTATCACCAACCCCTTGACAGTTCTTTTTGAGTTTTCAAGGAAGGGTAATTTTATTTTTTTGCTATTCACTTGTGAGTAATTTTGCTTAGTAAAAATTTGCACCTTAGGAGAAAAATCTCGAATCTTTATAACATTGTCTTAAAATACACACTAGTTTTTTATCCGTGCGCATGCACGGGTGATACTGTATGGTCAGTGTATTGCCATGAAGTCATAATAGTAATTTGGAATTTGGAAGATAATCATAACTTGGAAAGAGATAGGTATTATGTCATATAACATACAAATGAAAATTATATTGATCCATAATAATGTATTTGGACATTATTGGTAAAATATGCATCCCCGTTGACCCTCCTATTTGCATTCTCATTGGCCCTCCCGTTGCCACTCTCGTTGGCACTCCCGTTGCCACTCTCATTGGCACTCCCGTTGACGCTCTCGTTACCTCTCTCGTTGCCACTCTCGTTGCCTCTCTCGTTGTCACTCCTGTTGCAGCTCCCATTGACAATTTTGACAATTGTGCAACTCCAGGTGTCTTTCACCAACAACTATTTGTGTCAAAAACTGGTAGACCTTTTTTAAGGTGCCTTCCTTTTACATGGAAATTATAAATACATTGAAATTATAAACTTCGGTGTATTGCATTAATATAAAATGTACCCCAGTTGACCCTCTTTGTGAAAAACTGTTGGCGCTCCTGTTGACGGTCTCGTTGCCGCCCTCGTAGTCACTCCCGTGCGGCTCACGAAAAAATAAAATGAGATTTAATTATTGATATTTTTAGGAAAAAAAAATTTCAAATTTTTTCTAGCGGTATCGATTTTTTTGACAAATAGTAGTGGTTAAATTTGCTAGCGTATTATGACTTATTTTTTCTATATAATTTAATCATATTAATTTAATTATAAAAAGTTATTTTGTAATTTTTGGTAGGGGTTACAGTTTTTTTTACAATTCTTAGTGGTTGAATTCAATGATTTTAATAGAGAGATTATAGCAAATAGTAAACTTTAGTTTATTTAATTATTGAGTATAATATTAATTTAATAATTTAATTTTTTTTACAAAAATTAATTTTTAAACTTTTGTTAAAGGTACGTCTTTTTCAGCTGTTGGGGCTGATCATTCCTTAACCAAGGGTCAGAGGTTCGATCCCCACCTTGGGTACGAAGCAGCGTTAAAACTCTGGGCCACCTGTCCTGCCCCTCGAGGCACCTACAATTCAGCGAGGAGATTAGTCACTGCGGTCGGTGGTGGATACCCTCGTAAAACCAAAAAAAAAGTACGTCTTTTTTTGACAATGGATAGTGGTTAAAATGATTAATTTTACTGTTGTCAAAAGAAATTATTAATTTTAGTAGATCGAGTAGATTATAAAAATAGTGACTAATTTTTTTTTGGTTTTACCCAGGGTATCCACTGCCGACCGCAGTGACTAATCCCCTCGCTGAATTGTAGGTGCCTCGAGGGGCAGGACAGCTGGCCCAGAGTTTTAACGCTGCTCTGTACCCAAGGTGGGGATCAAATCTCCGACCATTGGTTAAGAGAGGATCAGCCCCAACCGCTGAACCTCACGCTCTCGGTTAGTGACTAATTGATTTATAGTATGATTTTTTTATAAAAATAGTGACAAACGGGAAAAAAATTTAAATGTTTTTGACCAAAATACGCAAAAAAAAAATGATGAAAAAAGACTTTTTCCGAAAAAAAAATATTTTGAAAAAAAAAAATAGTTTACAATTTTTTTTTCACAAAAACAGTTTTTTAAAAAATCAGTTTTAAAAAAATTTACAAAAGAACCAGTTTTTTAAAAAAAATTAAAAAAAAAACAGTTTTTTTAAAAAAATTTAAAAAAACAGTTTATAAACAAAATTTAAAAAAATTAGTTTAAAAAAAACGATTTTTAAAAAAAAAATGACACGCGTCAATCTGCGCTCGTCAGACGCGTTAGTTTTTTTGTCTATTCTAATATAATCAAAACATATACTTGCACATTTACATTTTTAGATATCTTACAAATGTTAATATTTGTCACAATATAGGGGCAAAATAGACAATTCACCGCATAAAGACAAAAATGTACAGTGTTTTTGCAGCTTTTTTAAATAAAAAAACTTGACACGCGCCAGTCTACAGGCGTCAGACGCGTCAGTTTTTAGATATCTAAAAATGTAAATGTGCAAGTATATGTTTTGATTATATTAGAATAGATAAGTATTTTATCAATAAAATTAATTTTATTTTTTTAGAAAACTAGTACTATACCCGTGCGGATTGCGCTACGTGACATGATTACCTCAAATAGAAACATTAATTTGAAATCTCATTAATGTAAAATCAATTGCAAAATATAGAGGATGACTTGCATACGCACAGCTGCTGTCGTGTTCTTTTTATGATTGAATTTAAACAGTATTTAAATAGTCTGAACATTACCCTGTGAAATTAAAGAAAAATTTAAAGTAGATAAAAAAATAATTTTAAATAAAAAATTGATAAATATTAAAACTAAAAATGTAAAAGTATCATTTAAAAACAATATGTGCATTTATCCCGTGTGTTTTTATATATCAGTGCAACTATCTCGTGTGTTTATATATATCATTGCAGTTATTCCCGTATTTTTTTATATATCGCTGCAGTTGTCCAGTGTTTTTTATGTATCAGTGCAGTTATCTCATAGTTTCAATTGATTATTTGAGTTGATTAGTAGATTATTGTAGATAGTAAAAGATAGATAGTAGATTATCAATAACAAATATTTATCTCGTGTTTTTTTATATATCAGTAACAATTATTTGTCCTTTTTAAAGTATGAGTGACAAATATTTGTCGTGTGTGTTTTAAATATTAATCAGTTTAAATAGTCATTAAGCCTTTTTATTTTTTTAGATAGTAGTTTTTAAAAACTATAATTATCAATGACAAATATTAATCCCGTGTTTTTTTATGCATCACTGTAGTTATCCCCGTGTTTTTTATATATCAGTGCAGTTATTTAGTAGTTTCAATTGATTATTTTAGTTGCTAGTAGATTATAATAGATAGTAAATTTGTTAGATAGTAGGTTATCAATAAGAAATAATTGTTTTAAATATTAATTAGTAATTTAAATAGTCATTAAGTCTGCATATTTTTTAGATAGTAGGTTTTTAGTAGTAGGTTTCAAAAATTTTAATTATCAATGACAAATATTAATCCAGTGTTTTTTTATATATCAGTGCAGTTATCTTGTAGTTTCAATTAATTATTTTAGTTGATTAGTAGATTATAGTAGATAGTAAAAGAGAGATAGTAGATTATCAATAAGAAATATTTATTTTAAATATTAATCAGTAGTTTAAATAGTCATTAAATATTATTATTTTTTAGATAGTAGGTTTATAGTAGTTTTCAAAAAATTTAATTATCAATGACAAATATTAATCCTGTGTCTTTTTATATATTGGTGTAGTTATCCCGTGTGTTTTTATATATCATTGGAGTTATCTCATAGTTTCAATTGATTATTTGAGTTGATTAGTAGATTATTGCAGTTATCCCATGTTTTTATATTAGATTATTTGAGTTGATTAGTAGATTATCGCAGTTATCACGTGTTTTTATAGATAGTAGCTTCATAGTAGTTTTCCAAAATTATAATTATCAATGGTATATATTAATTATAAATTGTCAAAAAAATTTATAAATATCAATGGTAAATATTAATCCCGTGTTTTTTTATATATCACTGCAGTTATCCCGTGTTTTTTATTTATCAGTGCAGTTATTTCGTAGTTTCAATTGATAATTTTAGTTGATTAATAGATTATAGTAGATAATAAAAGTTAGATATTAGATTATCAATAAAAAATATTTTTCTTGAATTTTAATTACTTATTTAAATAGTCATTAAGTCTTCTTGTTTTTTAGATAGTAGGTTTATAGTAGTAGTCTTCAATTTTTTTAATTAAAGTAGTATTTGTTTAAATTTAGAAATTTAGTTAAAAGAATTAAAGTGAAGTGATAAGAGAAAAAGAATAATTATTTATGGGAAAAGTAAAGTAGAAAGAAAAAAAAGGAAGAAAGAGAGTGTAAAAGAAAAGTTAAAAGAAAGAAAGAGATTGTAAGAAGAAAGAGAAAAAAGGAAGAAAGAGAGTGTAAGAGAAAAGTGAAAAGTAAGAAAGAGAGTGTAAAAATAAAGAGGAAAAAAAAGAAGAAATAGAGTGTAATGACATTTTTACCCTAAAAAATTTAAGGTGTCTTTTAGATAAAATTAGAGTATTGATAAAATCATATGGAGTGAATTGGTATAAATTTATCGAAGATTTGCACGACTTTTTAAAACATAAACCTGTCTTGTACCAAAAAAAAAAACATAAACCTGTCTAATAAATACATTTTATATTAAATTGGAATGAACATTTAATGACAGATATTTTGAATATTAAAATATTATTATAAAAAAATAATTATTAAAAAAAATGATAAAATAATAATATTTTATCATATTTTTTAAATAAATATTTTTTACCAAAAAAAAATGATAGAAAAATCCCGTGGATAACACGGCTCTGCACCAGAGATTACCAGTACTCAACGAACACCTCTACCTTACTGAGAATCTAAAATGAAAATTTTAGTGGTTCACGTTCAGTTCACAGCCCTTTCTCTTTTCCCTGGTTATGGCTACTCATCTGCTAAGGCTTTCTCTCCCCTCGCCACCTAAGCTCTGTTTCAATTACACAGTCAACAATAATGACCTCCACTTCATTTCTCTGCTGCCGGCAAAACGACGTTGCAGCCGCAATCTCCACCGCCGGGAAATTCTCCGGCCACATTTCTTCGTATCAAATTCCTTCGGAACTGAGATTCGCTCGCCGGAATCACCTCTTCTTCAAGGCCGAACACAGAGCAAAGACTCGCCGGTCCTGCTCGACGTCACCGGAATGATGTGTGGCGCTTGTGTCGCCCGAGTCAAAAATATCTTGTCCGCTGACGAACGAGTCGACTCCGTCGTTGTCAACATGTTGACTGAGACCGCCGCAGTTAAGTTGAGACGGCTCGAGGAGGAACCGGCGAGCGTTGCGGAGAGCCTTGCTCAGAGATTGAGCGATTGCGGATTTCCGACGAAGAGGAGAGTAACAGGTTCGGGAGTGGCTGAAAATGTGAGGAAGTGGAAGGAGTTGGTGAAGAAGAAGGAGGAACTGGTCGTCAAGAGTCGAAGTCGCGTCGCTTTTGCTTGGATTTTGGTGGCATTGTGCTGTGGAACGCATGCTTCGCATATCTTTCATTCTCTGGGGATTCACAATATTGCTCATGGTAATACTCAAATCAAATATGCGATAATCGTTTTCATAATTCAGCACCTGCAAATGTACCTAATCATGAATCACGAATAAACCAAGCGACGAGCGCAATATGTAACCTAATGCAAAGACTCGAACCAACTCCCTTTCTTTTTGTAGGACCGTTTCTAGAAATTCTTCATAATTCCTACTTGAAAGGTGGTTTAGCTCTGGGCTCTCTATTGGGACCAGGAAGAGGTTAGTTTGTCTCCCTTCTTGTTAAATTGTATATATACAGGAAAAACATCTTTTGAAGAAGCATGTCTTGTGAATTATTAAAGGCCTTTTTTATTCAGTTTGAAGTTTGCTAATATAATTCTTTGTTGTAGATCTTAATAGACATAAATAGCATTTATTAGTTAATGCTGTTCACGGTACCATTTTAATTGCTTTTAGATAATTATTAAATGTTCTATTTTTACATTTTATGATATGAAATATATCTACCTTCTTAAGATATTATAAGTTTCTATTTTTGATTTTTTAGGGTACTAGTTAACCAAAAAATCTCTTAGTTATGAATGCGTTTATAAATTGGAAGCCTATTGTGTTTCAGATTAGTCTTGCCAGTTCTGGGATATAGTCCTAAATAATTTGAAGTTAATCATAGTGTTACAATATACTTACCGTACTATACTCACGGAAATGTTGCAGAGTTACTCTTTGATGGCCTAAACGCGTTTAAGAAAGGATCGCCAAATATGAACTCTCTTGTGGGATTTGGTTCTATAGCTGCTTTCATCATTAGTTTGGTAAGAATCTCTCTGGGATTTGAGTGTTCCATTAGGTTACAAGATGGCTAAACTTCTGTTTTCATTTTATGTGTTGTTAATTTGAACTTCATCTTTGCTATAGATCTCTCTACTTAACCCCGGGCTGGCATGGGATGCATCATTCTTTGATGAACCGGTGACTTTCTTTACTTTCAAATGTCTTGATATTTTCCATTTGAGAATTTGCTTCCTTAAGCCTGGCAAGAGCAAGCTACTACTCATCTTGGCTTGGAATTTTGTTTTTTAGATTTAAAAACCTCTCACCTTCACCATCTTTATTGGCACTTCTAATATTCATGTTGATAATATAATAAGCTCCTCATATAAGAATTTTGTCTTTTAGCATGCAGGTCATGCTTCTTGGTTTCGTGCTTCTAGGACGTTCTCTGGAGGAAAAAGCAAGGATTCAGGCATCCAGTGATATGAATGAACTTCTTGTAAGTTGCGACGTGGCTCATCTCTCTCGTCTACTAATATTCCAGTAAATTAGGATGTCAAAAGTATTGTTGCCCCTTCTGTATTGAAAATCATGATTGATCTCTTTTCCTAAATGGAAAACTTTTTTTTTATTTGTGATCTCTGTTAGACTATGGTTCCAAAAAATTTATTTTTCCATATGGACTTCTATGCATGATTTTTTGTCATCTGAAATAAATTTTGTGTTTACAAGAACAAATTACTACACATTTTATAGGTCTCTGTTTGATAGTACATCATTAGCAGGGTTGAGGAGACTTGAGTCTTTGGAATCCTAACTGCTCCAACATTGTTAAAATAGACTTTTGATCTAAGGATATTTCCTTTTTTATGATTATACGGGCTTTGCAGGTTACAGCACAAATAAGAGACAGTAACAATGCTCTATTTAAAAATCCAATCTTACTTCAACTTTTGTTTTCTTTCATTTTCTGATCAATTATTTTTTCTTCGAAAAATTAGTAATCCAAGAACTGGAACCTTGGTTATAGGAAAAAGTGGCTTATATGAGCATTAGGCATCAAATACAGTTTTACTCTGAACAGTAGCATTCTTTTTGTTTGTAGAGTTATATTTTATTTGAAGGTTTGATTATCTTGTCTTACATGAATTTATTGTGGTGAATGTTTTGCCAGTCACTAATATCTACTCAGACAAGACTTGTCCTTACTTCATCAGAAAGTTCCCCATCTGCTGACACCGTGCTTGGCTCTGACACAATTTGTATTGAAGTCCCAACTGATGATATTCGAGTAGGTGACTCAGTGTTGGTGTTACCCGGAGAAACTATTCCAATAGATGTAAGCCTTTCAGATTGTCGGTGAAATAATGTTAATTGATTTATAGCTATATATATTTGTGGCACCTAAATTTAGGTTTAAACTTTAAAACGCATCTGAAGTGCCTATATGGACTGTGCATATTAAGTTCATGGTCCCTAGGACTAACCGCTCAATCAATGGGCCCAATTTGCCATCAATGACCTATAATATCAACATTGAGATGTCTCATTCAAACCTCCCTTCATGATCTAAGATGGAACATGTAAGGAAGCTGTTGGTTCACATGGCATTGCTTGCTAACATTATAAACTCATTGGCAGGGAAGGGTCATTGCAGGAAGAAGCATTGTGGATGAATCCATGCTTACAGGAGAATCTCTTCCTGTATTTAAGGAGAAAGGCCTCACAGTTTCAGCAGGAACTATAAATTGGGTAAGACTTTGATATTTATTTCGAGTTTTATGCTGTCTTGTCAATTTACAGGTAGGGTGCATATGTGACTTTGATTGTTCTCCCTTTGATTGGGAAAGAAACTATTCATCTATTTCATTGGCCAAACAAATTTCTATTTCAGGACGGTCCTTTAAGGATTGAAGCTTCTTCAACTGGCTCCAATACAATGATATCAAAGATTGTACGCATGGTCAGTATGTCACCTTCTGTAATGGCGTAGTGGTGTGAGTGCATAATTTCATAATTTCTGTTAATTTCTATACTCTGAACCAGCACCTTTAAGGATGATGATGTTTCTGTTTATATTTTGGCTAAAGTGCTCCCGGGGTCCCTTATCTTTATTTAAAGTAACGAATTAGTCCTTTATGTTTTTTTGTCCCAAATAAGTCCTTTATCTTTCAAATTTTTGACACAAATCTTTTTCCATTAACAGTGCTGATTTATGTGTCAAAAAAAAGGATTTATGTGTTAAAAATTTGAAACATAAAGGACTGATTTGGGACAGAAAAGGATTTATGTGTCAAAAATTTAAAACATAAAGGACTGATTTGGGACAAAAAAAAGGTAAATGACCAAATCGTTACTTTAAATAAAGATAAGGGACCCTGGGAGCATTTTAGCCTTATATTTTGATATTGCGATGCTGATAAGATCATTGATCTGAGATATATGGAAATCAAAAATTTGTAGAGAGTTTCTGTAATGTTACAGCTTTATCCGGTTAAAATTTAGGTCGAGGATGCTCAATCACGTGAAGCACCTGTGCAAAGGCTTGCAGATTCAATAGCAGGGCCGTTTGTATACAGTGTAATGACACTGTCAGCAGCAACATTTGCATTTTGGTAAGTACTCGTATTTCCATTCCAATGCTTTTAAGCAGATCTGGCTATGATTTGTTCTGCCGATCCAATACGCCGTGGTTTATTTGACATATAGTCCTGACTATTATGAATTTACTGTGATATATATATATATATATTGATGTAATCCAACATATGTAGCCCCGGCACATCAAAAGAGAAAGAGTCCTGTCGTGCCTATGTCAGTTCCCATTCTTGTTAGAGTCTTCCTATAAGATTTATGATTGTCATGCACATTTAATTTCCTAAGTAACAAACCTTACCTAGAAGAAAAAATGAATAGAATCTGAATACTATTTCTAATTACTGAAAAATACATACACCAATTACAATTTATAGACTTAAGTACACAAATCTTAAAATAAAATCTGTCTATGAGACCATAAAATTTGGGAATACAACTGTACAAACAAAAATGGATATAAGGAAATAGTGCTGATTAAGGAAACAGAGTCAAGTAATACAACACCCCCTTCAAGTTGGTAAATAGACATCTTTCAAGCAGGGCTACAGATTTTGTATATTATTGTTCCTCTGATCCATTACCTTTGACAAACTTGTTGCATTTGTCTCTAGGTATTTTATTGGATCGCACATTTTTCCTGATGTTTTGCTCAATGACATTGCTGGCCCAGAAGGAGATCCTTTGCTTTTGAGTTTAAAACTCTCTGTTGATGTTTTGGTGAGTAATTTTAAACTTGGGTCCCCTGACTTGTAATTTGTGCTTCAAGTTCACGATCCTCATTGACTTCCCCTCCCTATTTCATGAGCATTAAGCACTCCTATTTTACTAGATTTCAGCTTCTGTTCTTTATTAGGACATGCTGGACAAAACCATGCACATCCTTTATATTAAAAGTCTTCTGTTATTGCAAACAGCCTTCAATTTGAATTTTACACATGAGGAAAATCTGAGACATGATTCTATAACGTTACCTATCAGAAACTTAATTTATCATCCAATCACAAAAAGCATATATGGAATAGCAAGATAAAATCGGGGTCACAAATGAGTGCATGAAAGCAGGGCACGTTTGGTATTGTTCCTAAGAAAATGAAATTTTCATGAAGAATAACAACAAAAGTTGGCATTTGTAATTTAGTTCCGAAGTAATTTTTTGATGAATAATCTTTGGCTCTTTGCTCCATTGTAGGTTGTTTCTTGTCCTTGTGCACTGGGTCTTGCCACACCCACAGCAATCCTAGTTGGCACCTCACTTGGTACGTTATTTATGCTTTCTACATTTAGCAAACTTAGATAAACGTTACTTAAAGTTACCTGAACAATGAATGCATACATGAAATATATTTACATCGCTCTTAGTGAAAAACCTGCTCATTGCCCAAATATTGAATCACTTTATCTGATACTATAGTTTTTCAGTTTCTCTCTTTGAAAAATTGATTGAACATTTTCTTATTTCATTTTCCATTTTTTATTTCTTTTTCTTTTTGAGTTCTTCTGTATCACTATATGGCATTCTTTATTGTCTGTGGTTCTATAAATACACATTGCCCAATAGAAGAATAACATGTATTGCAATTATCAAGTAGCTGTCTCTTAATCTGGCATAACCGCGTAAGCTGTCTTCTTTTGTACTCTGAAATTTGTGAATTGTTATTGTAAACAATATTACTGTCTGGCAACCTGGATTGGAGTTTTTAGTATCTTCTATCTTTTTTTACTGTTTCACACAATAGGCATAATCAGTCTCTGCAATGACCAGGGGCAAGAAAAGGACTTCTTATTAGAGGAGGAGATGTGCTAGAGCGCTTGGCCACTGTAAATTATATTGCTCTAGATAAGGTGAATTCCAAGTTCATAGATTATTATCTGTCTTTCTCTCCCCCTCCTACAAAATCCCAAACACATATGCTGCCATGTTTATGTGTATGTAATAGGGTCAGGATACATTGGCACAAATGTTGATCAAAATCAATCTTGCACCAGTCAATGACTTCAGTAGGATGAATTTCTTAAATAAAACACTGTTAAGTTTCAATTTCACATCATACTTGTCAAATTTCACATTAGTCTTTGATAACTTCTTGCTCAATCAAAAAGTATCTTAAAACTAAATAATAATATATTTTTTCAAATAACAAAAAATATCAATGATTTGGTTCCATTTTTTTGTTTAAAATTTCTAGATTCAACATGATACTTGTAATTCAGCAATTGGATTTATCCAAAACTTTTTTGAAATTGTGGAGTTTTGTAGTATGCTAAGAATTGAATCAATGTCAATTGATACCATTCAGATATAGTGAAAAGTAAAAGATCAGACAGAAACGCAAATGTTGAGTATGTGAGTAACACATCCCTTATGTTTGCCTTTATTTATACGATGCAAATGGAATTATGTAGTACAATGTAATACATAGTATAGTATATACAAATACAATAGATGAACAAAATTAAACTCTCAGACAGGAATATTGACTAACATTTGTCTCAAAAGAAGAAGGAAGAAGATTGCCTAACATTAAACTCTCAGACAGGAACCCTCACCAGTGGAAAACCAGTTGTCTCTGCCATACGCTCTATCCATTATGAAGAGCCGCAAATTCTTCAGATAGCTGCAGCAGTGGAGAAAACTGCATCTCATCCAATAGCAAAGGCTATTGTCAATAAAGCTGAGTCATTGGAGTTGGTCCTTCCAGTCACAAAAGGACAGTTAGTTGAACCAGGTTTTGGAACCTTGGCAGAAATAAATGGGCATTTGGTTGCAGTTGGGTCTTTAGAATGGGTCCAGGAATGTTTCCAGACTAAAACAAATCCATCTGATTTGATGAATCTGGAGCATGCTCTGAATTATTCATCGAATACAACATCTTCAAAGTATTCGAAAACTGTTGTCTATGTTGGACGTGAAGGAGAAGGCATCATTGGTGCTATTGCCATATCTGACATTGTGCGTGAAGATGCTGAATCTACTATAACGGGGTACTTCAATTTTCCTTTATGTATCTCGTCAGAATATTACCTTCTCATTATATGCGAGTAATACTACTGCTTCTTCTTTCTGGCCAAATGTGAAGTTGTTTCAATTCACTTCCTTTAGAAAGAGGGGCGGTGTTTTTTTGGCACCACCCTAAGCAATCTCAAGCTCAAGACTAAGACAGTGGTGCATCCTTTTCTTACCGATTTGTTAGTTCCTGATAAAATTGTAAATAAGAAATTTGATAAAAATATTTCTTCTCTTGGAACCACCCATCTAGTTTGTGATGGCCAGTATGCGGTTAATGAGTAACTACTCATTGTTGACTTAATTAACTAATTGAGCAATTAATTGTTCCTAAACTGGAAATATTTTTACCAGTAATGTTTTTTTGCACTTGCCCTACATTTTTTTATGTGCGCATGTGGTTCTAACTGCATATTCCTCTAGGAAAAGGTTTTAGAAGTTTTATGACATTATTCTGAGTTTACATTTGTATTGAATTGTTGCTACTTGCTAACACCTCTTAGAATTTGTGTTTGAACCTAACTCAAGCACAAAAGCTAGCTCATGCGGTGAGGATCCCCCACCCCCCACTCCACCCCACCTACAATGTGGGACTCTCAATACACCTCTCACGCCTAGGACCATACATCTAGAGCATGGATTTGCTGGACTGGACATTACCATATTAGAATTTGGTTTTGGGCCTAACTCCTCCCCAAAGCTAGTTCACGGGGTGAGGATTTCCCCTCTACTCTTAATCACTATTCAGGACATATCACTATACAATGAGACTCTCGACGGTTTTCCATTAGGATTTAGGACTATATGCTTAAGTTTGACCATTTAATCTACACTATACACTGGTTTTCATGTATATCCCGTGTTTATTGGAACTACTTGCCAACTTCTAGTATGTCTTTTTTTGTTTTGTTTTTCATTGCTTGATGGGTGCATTATCTGCCTGACATTGTTGTCTTTATTGGAAGGCTCAAGCGGAAGGGGATGAAAATAGTCCTCTTATCAGGAGACAGGGAAGAAGCAGTTGCAACAATAGCAGAGACAGTTGGAATTGAAAATGATTTTGTCAAAGCATCATTGTCTCCACAGCAGAAATCTGGATTTATTTCATCTCTGAAAGCTGCTGGACATCATGTTGCCATGGTATGATGACAGCTATACATAGTCAAGTCCCCCTCCCACCCACCCCACACACACAAAAAAAAGAAACTACTCTCTTTTTGTATCTCCGTCTGGCTAAATAAAGAATCGTGCTATGAGAAAAGGTTCTAAGGTAGGTTTTAGTTGACAGGTTAGAACAAGAGAGAATAGAACATATGGGCTTTCTTCTTTGTTTGGTACATATTAAAAGTAGAACAGATTTGGGCATGGTGTTAAAAAAATTGGCACATTTTGGTTTTACAAAAAAATAGAGCACCAAAAGAACGGAACAGGTTATAATATCCCCTTCTGTCCATGCATCAACTGCTACCTTAACGTGTTAGTGAAATTCGTCTTAAACATTTCATATAGACTAAATAATTGGATTTTGTTTTATTTTTCTTTTTGAGTTTGTTGAGATGTTTATGCTTGCTCTTAATTGAATAGCATGATCATGTAGCACCTGCACCCTAAAATGCTTTCTCTACGAGCACCACCCTGGATTTTTTTTCTGGTCTTGCGTAATGCATCTAGCAATGAATAGAAAATGACATTTTACTAAGACATTTTCCTCCTTTCTCAAGGTAGGTGATGGAATAAATGATGCACCCTCTTTGGCTGCAGCTGATGTAGGGATTGCTCTGCAGAACGAAGGTCAAGAGAATGCTGCCTCGGATGCAGCATCCATTATACTTCTGGGGAACAAAATCTCACAAGTATGTCATTTCTGATGTCTGGTATTTATTAAATTTGCATTAATGTACCTCTTGATTATACTCTTTTCTTTCGGCTAATCAAAATAGCAAATGGGTGCCAGAAGGTGAAATTTTGATTACCCCAAATTTTCCTCACTTAGCAATTCTAATTGTCTCCGTTTAGATTTGAGATGACAGCAGAATATACAAGTGATCTGCTTAAACAATCATCTGTCTAGTACAAACAATGATGTAATGTATAGTTCTTTTCTATGAATGAAATAGGTTTTAATTCTAACTGATGTTATTTTGAATGTTTTGCTTGTTACCTTCTATTACTGGAGAGAGAAAGAAATGGAAGGGTTATGGTGGTGGTGGGGAGGAGAAGTAGTCCTCATCGTTTTTATTCTTTGAAAGATATGCAAATATGCCATCGTATAATACCCTGCCTATTCAATAAAGTGTACGGAGTACGGTGTTGTAAGATATGTTGGTGGGGATGGTTAAATCACAGTTTGCCTTCATATGGCTAGGCCTAATTCCCTTTGCGACCTTTTTGGTTCAAGATGTAGCACTTTTACGTTAATAGTTGAAGCTCCTTTAAAATGGTTCTCCGCACTCTTGGTTTCCTGACCTCTAACTTGACAGGTTGTGGATGCACTAGACCTTGCACAGGAAACAATGGCAAAAGTGTACCAAAATTTGTCTTGGGCCGTAGCTTACAATCTTGTTGCCATTCCCATTGCTGCCGGTGCGTTACTTCCCCAATTTGACTTTGCTATGACACCTTCACTTTCAGGTGAGCAACATTGTACCGCCTTTCTTTTCATATAACAGCGAGGCAAAATAAGACCCCTGTTTTTATGTTCGTATATTTTCTGCACCTACCAGATAGTGTTTTTGAATGTATATTCTATGTCAGCCAAAAAATGGTTCTTTATGTTTGTCACCCTTGATGAATCACAGGAGGACTAATGGCTCTGAGCTCAATCTTCGTGGTTAGCAACTCACTGCTTCTAAAGCTTCATGGGTCTCAGACCTCCAGAAAAGGCTCAGACTAGTGATATAATAAACATATCTTCCATTCATTCAAACATGGATTTGTATTCCAGTAAAAATAAATGTATATGTAATTATGTAGAATGTAAAGTATGCATCGGGACCCTTATCCTGGCTGTTGGAGTCCAGCAGATAATTCAGAAGTAACAAACACAGGTTACTGTTTTGTTCTCCTGTCGTCAAAAAAACAAAAACAAAAAGCGCCTATCTCTTCAAACAGGACTAGTTCATTCCCTAGAGTTCTTATTTTTTGGTGAACCATTCAATAAAGCTGCTACAATAAAGCTGGGCATCAATTGTAAAAAAGTAAAGCTGTTTGATAAACGATGTTATCTAGCATGTTTTACTAGCTATTGCATTTTTCCGCCTTTTCGAATAGTGTTTGAGTTTATAGATTATATTTAATTTATGCCTTGTTATTTTAGTTAAATTTCTCCTCTATTCAATAAATAAAAGACTACGTTTATCGCTATTGCTAAGTAGGGGTAAGTAGGGGTGTGCAAAGTAACTGGTATACTAGAACCATTTCAAATACCATACTGGACCATTAAAAAAAGCCCATACCTTTTGTAAAAAAATCCAACCCAGCTTTTTAAGGAAAAAAATTGGAATACCGGTACCTCTCTTTTAAAACCAGTAAAAACCCTTACCATTTGACTGAAAAAGAAAAAGTTCTCCGCGTCTCCTTCTTGACGGTCTCTCACGTCTCTCCTTTAGCTGTCGGCACCATCGCCACCGAAACCACAACCTTTAAAGTCTGCGCGCTTCTGTTTCAAACCATTGCGTCACGTCTCTCCTTCTGCCGTTGGCATCAACGCCTTACATCTCTCCTTCCACCGTCGGCACCACCGCCGCACATTTCTCATCCCACCACCGACACCACCGCTATTTCATTCTCGAACAGGCGGTTGCTTCCGACTTGTAAGGGTGCTCGCACTTCCTTCTATTTCATTCTCGATCTATCTCTCCTCTCTACTTATTTTCAAGCTTCCAGATCTCTCATATATCTGGAAACAAGAAAAGGCGTGTTGCTTCTCTCTCTCCCTCTTCTCGATCAGATCGGATACCTCTGTCTAGAGCCCAACACATTCAGTTCCTTTGTTACTTTCAATGTTACAATTTTCATTCTTTTTGTTTCAAACAATTATCAATTTGGTTCTGAGATCATTTTCCTTCTTAAATTCTTTGCCGATCTGGGAAAATCCATTGTGAATTTGAGGTTTTGAGGTTATTAGATTCAAATTCGTTTGAAGCAGATGGTCTAAGATTTTGAATTTGTAGATTTTTTTCATCTAGATTGTTTGCAGTTCTCAACAAATCTCTCTCTCTCTCTCATCTGAAAAGTAAGGAACATTTTTGATTTTTCCCTTTTTCTAATTGTAATTGAAGTTGAGTAAAAGTTTGGAATGTAGGTTGATATTGATAATATTCAATAATGTATTTGAGAAATTGATAATTATTGATTTCCACTTGAGTAATTATTGCTGCTGATCTAGTTGTTAGTACGTTACCACTTAATTGAACTGACAGTAGCGGTTTTTAATAGTGAAAATCGTTTTTCAAAAATGGTAAACCGTTTTTTGAGTTAAAAACCAGTTTGAAATATGGTAAACTAGTTCTAAAACCAAACCGGTTTTAAACTGGTTATATACTGGTTTAGATCCGGTTTATAAATATAAACCGGTTTTTAAAAAATTGGTAAACCCAAACTAAATTTGAAAGAGGTATGGTGTGGTGTGGTATGGTGTTTGTACCATGCAGACCCCTATTGCTAAGTATATTTTTGTGCCATATATATTGTCCCAAATCTCTGGCAGGTTGGTTGATGTATGGGGCTTTTCTTCCACAATCCAAAATGTTCTTGTCAGTTGTTCTAACTTCAAAGTGGTTATCCACCATAGGAGTGGGTACACTCCAATACTCGAGTCAGTTATTTTAGCTATGGCTAAGACAACAGAATATTATTATCCGATGGCAGACCTAAGTATAAGACTATTGAAGTTGGCCTATCAATAAAAAGAATATTTGTTATTCATTTTTATAAAGTACTATTTATATTTATTATGATTTATAAAGCAAAAAGTCCTCATACAGTGACAAAAAGGTTAAACCCAAAGTTTCTTACTTTTTAAAAAAAAGGCTTCAACTAAAATTTGAGGCCATCACTTTTCCCGTACCCTTCTCTACTCACTCCACACCCCCAAACCCCCTAAAACCCAAAAATACCCCTAACTCAAAAACACTCATTCTCCCTCTCAAACCCCTCACACCCCCTCACGCCCACCAAAAACACACTCAGCCGAAACCCTCTCCCTCTCCCCTCTCCCTCACCCTCTTCAACTTCTCCCTCTCCCAAACCCACTCAATCTTCGATTTTAACCTTCAAACTCATTTTCGGAACATAAGGTTCACGATTTCTAACCCCCATTTACTTGCATTTTGCTTGATTTGCTGTGTTTTATCGTTTTTTCATTTCTGCATTTTCGCAAAGCAGTCGGTTGAGGACAACCGAATGCTCCTGGGGGCGAAGCAAAACGGACCCATTCGGTTGAGGTCAACTGAATACGTTCAGTTGAGATCAACTGAATACGTTCGGTTGAGTTCAACCGAATCATATTGATACTGATTGTGTTTGATATGTTCGGTTGCAGGTATGATCCAATTCGTTACCCTCATTGGACGAAATGCTGGGAGGATTTCCATTCCAAATGAGATTTGGAGACTAGAGTTGCCTTGTTCCTTTTATTTTGTCTTGGAAGTTGGCCCTTGTATTCGTGGTGTCAACAACATGCACTGTGGCAACATCCTTACTGATACGCATGCCATCTGCCAAGCGTATGGGGATGTTGAGAGTGTGGAAGCCTCGTTAACATACTATCAGACCGGGAGCTTCAAGGTCGCCGGGATTATGCCCGCGGTTGCCTATGATGGGAGTGGGAGTGACAGTGATACTGCGAGTGATGCTGGATCCGGCTCTGTTGTTACCCAGTTGTAGTTTTTTACTGTTATTTTGTTTATCAATAATTGTAATTGAACGTCACTGATTTAGTAATGAATAAATATTGAGTTGATTATTTTTTTGTTACAGTACCGTTTAAATTAAACAACAATTTTATTATTAAAAAGCATCACTGTACATAAAACTCGAAATACACGAAAACGATAAATTGATAGAAACTACTGAGTTGTTGGAGTTACGCGACTAAGGATCTCAGCGACGGTCCGTGTGGTTTCCACGTACAAATGCAGATAACCCTTCCATTTAAACAGGACATAAATGGACATCATTACTTGGACGTCATCGTCGTTCTTGACATCCATTGTAGACCAGTGCACACGTCCATCAGACCAATCGGGTTTCCGATAAACTATACGAGTTATCTCTCGCTCGTCGCCCTCCACTTGCACCTTACCCAATAGTTTATCTATTAGGGCAGCGAATGTTATGTTGTGTTTAAGCCTACACTGCATTGTGTCTCACCCCTCGAAACAGACACCATCAACTTTGTTGGTGATGATGCCCTGATGATGAATGATAGTGAGGGAAGAATCCTCTGAGTATTGTGTTAGGGACATCTTTTTTTGTGTTTATACGATTTGGTGGAGAAGAAGAAGCAGAGAAGGGGTTAGGGTTTTTGTGAAGTAGAAGGGAAAGCTGAAGCCCAGTTTATAATAGGCGTGGGGAAACATGAGCCGTTGATCAAAATTTTAGATCACAAATTTGAGCCGTTTATTTTCGATCCGTTGGGTCACAATTTCCAAAGGAAATGCCATCCACCACTTTTCCTGACACGTTTGACTGGTTGTGAGCCGTTGGTTAAAAGTGTCGGTGGAATCTGAGTCGTTCAATTTTTTTTTAACCCGTATTCGGCTGCCCTGATCCGAATTTATTTCGGTTGGGGACAACCAAATCATCTAAAAAAGGAAAAAATGGGTGTGTGCCAAAAAATACACCTTCGGTTGCCCATAACCAAATTATTTTGGTTGCCCGTAACCGAATCGGCGAAAAATGCGCGTTTCATTAATGTCCTTTTGGTCATTTCGCAGGGTTAGGGGGTGTGGGGTGAGTAGGGAGGGATGTGGTAAAAGCATGGGCCAAATTTGATTTAGGCCTCACCCACTAAAATAGACGTTTGGGTCAGGTCGGCCCTTTGCATCTCATTGCTTTATGTGCCTGTCTTTTCCCACATCCCTTGCTACTCACCCCACACCCCCCAAAACCTGCGAAATGACTAATATGCCATTAATGAGGTATGCGCTCCGTGTTTTTTTTTTGGAATTTTTACCGATTCGGTTAAGGTCAGTCGAAAACTTACGGTTAGGCACACCCGAACGGGTATTTTTTTTGAGACACACCCCTCTTCTACACTATTCGGTTGACCTCAACCGAAATTTTTCGAGAGGCCTCAACCGAATCCACTAGTTTTCCTTCATGGGGGTGTTTTTGATTTAAGGGTATTTTGGGATTTAGGGGCTTTGGGGGTGTGGACTGAGTAGCAAGGGGTGTGAGATAAGATAGATCGTTACTTTATTTATACGAGGTGACCCATGAGTCACCTTCCTTTTTGTTGCATGGTGTATCGCCTCGGCATGGCCTCACCCATGACATTGTTTGTTGTATTTTTTTGAGTCATCTCATATACATGGACTAGAACAAAAAAAGAAGAAAAAGTATTCAAATGATAACTTTGGAATAAAAAAAATTAGGGATCGAAACGAAAAAATTAATCATATCAAATAGACCAAAAGTATATTTAAATCTAAAAAGAAATCTTATACTTTTTAGAAAAAGAAATCTATCGAGATATATTTAACCTATCAAGATTTCATTTTTAGTAAAACAAATACGTTTTTTATCAGAAAAGAAATCTTGATAGTTTTTAGTGGACAAAAAATATAAGATAACAAAAGACAGTTACATTGCTCCTTTCCCATCTTTTCTTGGCCCATACTTCCTACGGCCCCGCAGCTACTCACTAGGACCCCCCAACTCTCAAATATTCCCAAAGTACCCTCACATGAAACGCGCTTCCAAACCCCCCACACTGCATTTTAACAGGTACGGAACTAAACTTCCAAACCGGTTCAGAAGTTTAGTTCTGTACCTGTTAAAAATCTTGTAAAGGGGGGATGTCTGCCAGTGGGGGCTTGGTATGGAACTAAACTTCCGAAGCTTCGTAATCCCAAAAAAAAAAGGTGTGCGCGTTTCATTAATGGCATTTTGGTCTTTTCACAAGGTTTGAGGGTGTCCAATTGAGTAGCTGGGGGTTGTAGGAAGTATGACCGTTTTTCTTTAGGCAATTTGAGTTGCTTGGCATTTCTGCGGCAACCCATAGTATTATTAAAAAAAGAAAATGAAAAAAAAATACAACCACACTTAGGGGATAAAGACATAAACCAAGCAAATAAACGAAACATCGCTCTAATGAAGAAATTTCTTTCATAAAAGAACCGATATATCTACCCATTAAATAAAAGAAAATAAACCTAACTCATAGGAGAGAAATATGTCAAACATTATCACCGCCTTCTTTCGAGTCGGGTAATATGGACTCTAAGTGCATTTGACTCAATTTTTCTTTTTGTGTTCTTAACAGAACAGTGTATAAAGTTTCTTATGGTTGACGACCACCATCTCCATGGTCAAGGGAAATGTCTTTTTCCTCAATAGAGTATGCATTCTCATTCGCCTCAACACTCCAAAACTTACGTACAATACATATATCATCCTAAGCAGCTTCAAGAGCCTTAAAATCATCAATAAGTCTCTCCACTAGTATTGTTAAGATCCTGATTGTAAACAACCAATACATTAACACGTGAGCTAGATTCTGCATCATTCGGAATAGTCGTACCTTTACCTTCCTCGATAGACTTGTCCGTCAAGGACTTATCTATGGTCGCAACAGGATCCTTCAAACTACGAGTGTGATCTATAGGACAATAGATTAACTTCTCTTTACTCTTCTAGTTAGGCCCAGTGATATCAAGAGTTTTACCCTTTATCAATATGATTTGGAATTTTATGAGCTTCGCCCCTTTCAATATAATCTTTACTGTGGTTTGTATTCTGATTGATATCCAAATCATTTAAACAATCCTATGCTTACAATTTGAACAATCATTGTCAATAACTTGATAACTAGAACAGAACATGGGAATGTTTTCATACTCTGAGAAAACAAAAAAGCGAATCTCTGCCTCTCTACCAAGATTCTATCCCGAATATGATCTTTGAGATTTATATTTGTTAAAACACGAGCAAAGTGCTCGAAAGATCATTTTTGGGTAGCATTGTCAAAGACAATTGGCACTCCCACTCCTCGTGCGATGTAGAAAATAATCTCTGGCCTCCAACATACTTGAGGTAGCCTAAAAATGCATAGACGACATTAAGCATGAGTAATCTTCAAAGCATACGAGTTAAAGTATGTGGTCCAATTGTACAAACACAAGATGTCAACTTTCAAAATTCACGAGCCATTTGCCCAAACCCTTCGCACATCATTTGAGAAAGAGAAAACGAATTGAAGCAACCCTTTCCCAACTACATTCTAAGAACCAACACGTTTCCACATGTTTTGCGACTTCTTACGCAAATGAACCACTTTCCATGGTTTCTCCCTTTTCCCATTTAGAAAATGAGATGCATGGTTATTCACAATATTAAAACACAAGTGTTGTGTGGACACTAGGAACGCGAGTTCAAACTTGCAATGTTCCACTTTCTCCCTTCTCATCCCCCCACTCTTGTCGTTTGTACCGACAACCAAATAAATATGTCTGAATTCAATAGTGTATGTTTTTGCGTGCATTGTCCGTAGTCTACCAAAAAGTATACAAAACAAAAAATTATACAATATTATTCTGTTCAGTACTGTAATATCTAGTACTTAACTATTTGCAAATTAAACGAGCCTTAAGGAGCTAAGTTTTTTTTTTTTAGCTAAAGTGTTAATGGTCATTAAGATATCTTTTGTTTTTTACCTTGAAAAAACATATATGTCCGATAATGCCTAGGAAAAGATTAGCTCCGTTGGTCAAAAAAAATGATTAGCTCCGGTGCGGTGGTGGGAGCATGCGATGTGAAAAAAAACTTGTAATAATAATAATAATAAAAGGTAACTGAAAAGGAAAACTAACTGATACACACACAACACAATGGGTACCGTGGTGACGTGTCGAACACGATATATAAATAATGAGCAGTTTCTCCATTTTTTTTGACTCATAGTCTGTACCCGTTAGGGCGGGAACCCCAAATTTCATAGGAGAACAACTTGAACCTTACGCCCATAACTCTCACTCTATCTCTCCACCTATTTTGTATCTCTCTAATAGTTAAGCTTAGGGTTTCACCGTTTCAGTTTCGACATCATCAATCTGCCTCGTTTCATTTTCAATTTGCAGTAATTCACCATGAATCTGCGCAAGGGCTCCAAGGTTTGGGTCCCCGATAGGGATTTGGCTTGGATTCCTGCTGAAGTACTCGAATCTACTGGAAAACAAGTTCGCATTTCAACCGATTCCGGCAAGAAGGTGAGGATGTCGTTTCGTCCTATTATATTCTTCTCGTGTTTGCGAATTATCGTGATTCTGTGAGTAATTTCAATGTTGGTTTTGTGAGTTACGTTATAACAGGTTCTTGCTCTTCCGGAGAATCTGTTTCCGAGAGATGCTGATGAAGATGAGCACGGTGGAGTCGAAGATATGACGAGGTTGGCTTACTTGAATGAGCCAGGGGTGTTGTACAATATTCGGAGAAGATATGCGCTGAATGATATCTATGTGAGTGTTTATTGCAGGGATTTGTTAGTATCTTGTACTCGAGCTTAGTCTTCTGTTTTCTCTATCTTTATTTATTGGCGAGATACACGAGAGTTTAGGATTGTGTTATTGCACTGAATGAATCTGGAAAGTTCAATTGGTGGAGCGGTGGTTGGCGAGCTGAGTTGCTAAGTAGTGCTTGGCACAATGGTGAAATGATAGCTCACTTGCATCACTAGATTATCTGTTATTATTGGAGAGTTGTGTTTTGGTGTTGAACTGTTACTCTTAGCCACTACATACTCTGGCACGATTTCTATGCATCATATATGATAAGGCTGACATATGTTTTATTGTCGCTTTCTGTTTATGAAATTAATGCTTTGATTGATGTGGCCTTTAATGGTAGTTATCACGGGTGCATTACCTACTTCAAGAGGTAGTCAATACCAACAAGCTTTACTAATGCCTAAACTAAAACTAGTGAATAATCAGTAGCTATTAACACTATGTTTTCCTTTTTGGTAATGTAAGTCAAATTTTATGTAGTTTACTAATATGTATTTTTTATTTATTTCATTCCTTCACAAAATGCATTCTATACTACTTTATGCTTTTTATCTGACTAAGACTTGTTTGTCTTTGTTAGACATATACGGGGAGCATTTTAATAGCTGTTAATCCATTCACAAAGCTTCCTCATTTGTACGATATGCATATGATGGAGCAGTATAAGGGGGCCCCTGTTAGGTGAGCTCAGTCCACATGTATTTGCGGTTGCTGATGCATCTTATAGGTTGGTATGCACTGAGTATGTGCTATATGTGCTACTTGCCACTGTATGTTTCAAATTAGTGAGTTTCTGTTGGTTATGATTTAGAGCAATGAGGAATGAAGGTCAAAGCCAATCTATCTTGGTCAGTGGCGAAAGTGGTGCTGGAAAAACTGAGACTACAAAATTGATTATGCAGTATCTTACATTTGTTGGTGGGCGTGCTGCTTCTGATGATAGGACAGTTGAACAACAAGTTCTTGAAGTAAGGATTCCCACAATTTATTCACTTTGAATTTTGTTTAGGCATCGATATGGGATGTTAATTTCACTTTCTTTGTTGATTCAGTCGAATCCACTTTTAGAGGCATTTGGCAATGCTAGGACTATCAGGAATGACAATTCAAGGTGAACTTAATTTTTTGTAGTTTGAAATTTACATCTTTTGTCAATTTCTAGGTTTTTTTTCTTCCTCTTGGATTCTAAGAAAAATATAAGGGTATGTTTGGGAGGGGGGGACTTATTTTTCAATTCTAAATTGAGGAAGCTATATAATGTCTCTAAACATAAATGAAGTGTGATTAAAAAGGTTATATTATTATCTATCATGTTATTCTTTTTTTTTTTAAAATCTCAAATATATATTAAAATATAGACGAACCCCTCTAAAACACTCCCGTCCAAAACTCTCCCAAAACCCGCTCCCAAACATACCCTAAGTGTATTGAGTCTTTGGTGTGTCTTAATGATCTGGTCTTATCTATTTATTTATCTAAAGCATGCTACATATAACAATCACATAACTCAGTCATCTCGATATCAGGGAATCAAATTCAAAAATTTTGAATTAGGAATATATGTGTGTTGAAGTTGGGAAGGTTAAAAACTGATGTTTAAGTAGGTGGAGCGGCAAAATACTACCTAGGTTTGTCTTGGTTTATTATATAGTAATTATAATATTCTAACGTGTTAACTAATGGATAAAACTGTCTCTCCATGTGATGGTTTAACAAGTTTTACATCTTTATAGAAACAGTTATAAGTGTTGCATGCAAAATACTCTTCTGCTGAAATTGTTTTGCCCATAGCCACATATTATTTATATTTTTATTTTGTTGCAGTCGTTTTGGGAAAGTTTGTTGAAATTCAGTTTGATTCAAGTGGTAAAATATCGGGTGCCGCAATTAGAACATACTTGTTGGAAAGATCGCGAGTAGTACAGGCAACAGATCCCGAAAGAAATTATCACTGCTTTTATCAGTTGTGTGCATCTGAAAGGGTACTCAATTTCTGGTGAAGTATATATTTAATTATGTATTATGGTGTTAGTTTTGCTTCATAATGCGATATGTTACATTTTTGCAAGTAAAGGTTACAGTTTTCATTTTGTCATGGTCAATGTACTAATTGTTGTACTTTGGAACTGGAATGCCTCATTTTTAGGATGTGGAGAAGTATAAATTAGGACATCCAAGTCAGTTCCACTATTTAAATCAAAGTAAAGTTTATGAACTAGATGGGGTAAGCAGTGAAGAAGAATACATAAAGACGAGGAAATCAATGGATATTGTTGGCGTAAGTCATGAGGATCAGGTATAATGATGTCACGGTCACCACCAATACATATCTTGCTTTACTGCTGTCTTGATTTTATATACAAGCTTCCCTTATAGTTATCTCTGCTCCCTATTATCAGGAAGCCATATTTTGCACCTTAGCAGCAATTTTGCATCTAGGGAATGTTGAATTTTCTCCTGGGAAAGAGCATGACTCATCTGTACTAAAGGACGAGAAGTCAAGATTTCATTTGCAAATGGCTGCTAATCTTTTCAGGTAGATGATTTATGTAATGTTTGGAGCATTATATGAATCCTATTTGAACTTGGATTAAGTTCTTATTTGCTTTTGTGTTCCGTTGAGAGCCCTATTATTCGCCGGCGTCATTCCATGGCTCCACGTTTCAGATGTTTAGTCCTGAGCGTGAGGGAGTGTGTCGAAGTCCCACATCGACTAGAGATATGACCCAACTAATCCATATAAGGCTTGGGCAGTCCTCACCTTACAAGCTGGTTTTGTATGAGTTAGGTCGCAAGTCCAAGTTTAACACATTCAGTTTTTTTATATTGTATTTGTTCATGAGATTGCTAATAGATATTAATATGACTCTATTGAATTTGAATGTATGAATAGTGTATTAACAGTAAAGCTTCACGGGAAAAATGAGGGAATAGCAAATTTTTACCTACAATGACTAGGAGTAGGGGGTCATAACTCATAAGGATGTATATCAGACACTTTCATTTTTCAACTATTATTGACTTTTCTAAGATAGGTAGCATTGAGTCTTTAGAATCAGATATGTCCAAGAAAGAGACCAAGCTTTAGAATAATTGGCATTGGTGAGTCTAGTCCAATGGGAATAATAGATTTTTGTGTGATTAGATAGTGCCTAATAATATGGTATTTTTGAGCAAATGATAATAATACACAAATGTGTTGGATGCTTGGTTGTTTCTCATTAAGATGTAATGACTGATCATAATCTTGGAGAAGTTTTCAACTTTTGGTGAACCTAATGGAGTGGCTACAATTTTTCTCTCTTTAGGTGTGATCTGAACCAACTGCTAGCAACCTTATGTACCCGTTCAATACAAACCCGGGAAGGAAATATTGTCAAAGCTCTTGATTGTGATGCAGCTGTTACTGGCCGGGATGCTTTGGCAAAAACTGTCTATGCACGTTTGTTTGATTGGTATGATTATGATCAATGTGGAATTGATTAACATATCTGTTTTGTTTATCATGCACAGGTCGGGGTGAAACTTCTATTTATTTATGTTGTTTTTCCAGGCTTGTTGATAAGATCAATAGGTCTGTTGGGCAAGATATCAATTCCCAGATGCAAATTGGAATATTGGATATATATGGTTTTGAGTGCTTTAAGGATAATAGGTAAGATGTTTTCTATTTCATACTTGTCTCCTGAAGGAGAAGGAATGTTCATTTGGTTATGTGGGTTGTTTTAATGTAAGTTGGTTAGCTGTGCATTTTTAGTATTAGAATACCCTGGTGCATGGGTCAGGCGTGTATTCATACTTGGCACTTCTCTGGTGTTATTGTAAATTTTATTTCGTTCACAAACAGAAAAAAATACACAGTGCTCAGACATTTGATTAATGCCATTTGTAGATTGTCTTATTTCCTTTCCATTTATTAGAATTTGATTCTTCTGTTGTTATTTTGAATTAGTAGAAGTTCCTGAAACTGAATATTTTCATATATTGTAACACTCCCCCTAAAGCTTATTAAGCTTGTCACAAATATATCCTTTGAAAGAGAAAATATAACTATTGAGGTAACCAGACCCATAACGATATCTTGAGACTTGAACAAAACGAGAAATACGAGAACCATCAACCAACAATGTTTGTACCCTAGAACAAACCATCAATCAACCAACCAAAGAAACCATTGAAGATTTTCATGAACACCACAAACCTAATCAAAATGATATCAGGCTAGATGTTCCCCTTAGCTGAAACTATTGACTTAAGTGTGGGATAGGTCAGGAAGTTTCCTGTGATGGCAGTTCAACCTTGACAATGGTCGGGCGATGACACTACTGAAATAACCAACTTATTATGGGATAGGACATGTCATTTATGAATGGTGCTGATGACTCAAGCTTGAAATTGGTTGAACGGGAGGACTACTAGAGGCTGTCGACAATGTGGTGGGACCGATGATTAGAGAGCTTGGAATAAAAAGATGTGCAAACCCGGCCCAAAAAGAATTGCGCCCTAACATGTTAGAAATAATGCACCAAATAAAATTGTGTTGACTAACGGAGTTGGCCGCTTGAAAATTGTACAGATGGTATGGACATTGTGCAGCAATGCCGGTATTACCTTGTGAACGACGAATAGTGGCAATGCTGCTGTTGTACAGACTAGTGAACAGTGACAACAGTATTGATGAGATGAATAGTGACTGTACAACTTTGGGTGTAGTGACTGTTGGACGTCATGAATTGTTAATATATGGATGACTTGAATCGTGACTGTAAGGACGGTGTGAATAGTGACTCCAGAGACGGTGGACAATCCGGAAGTGGAGGATGGTGGACCAAGCATGTCACACGGAGAATGGTACTGCTCTCATACCATACCATGTTGAAGTTATGTGGATTTAGATAGAAGGAGAAAATAATTCTCTTTTCAAGTTTGTTTCAATCTCTTATCGAGTTACTATTGATCATATTACATTTTTTACAGGTCTTGATACCTTCTTTTATCTAAACCCCCATAACTTAAACAAAAGTAAAATCAAGAAATGGAATTTAAGTTTAGTAGTAAGTGGACTAATTCTTGCTTAGACGTGAAAATTGGAGAATATAACCATGTCACTAGAACCACATTTTAAGTACCTAAGGTCCATTATTGCAAATGAAGGGAAAATAGGGGAGAGACGTCAACCACATGATTCAAGCAAGGTGTACAAAATAAAGAAATGCTTTTGGTGTAATTTATGATTGAGAAGACCACTAAAGCTTAAAGGAAAAAATTGACGCAACACTATAAGACCACAACACAATGCTATATAATACCTAATGTTTGGCTGTAAAGAGCCAAGAAGAAAATAACTTTAGTGTTGGAGTGTTATAGATCAAACATTTAGAAGGCTTTGGATTTGAATTTGAATTGTCATTTGACATGGTTAATGATAGCACATTTTGGTGTTGTTTAATCTATGTAGCAGACCCATTAACGGGGAAAAGACTTGGTGGTAGCTAGCTAGTATTAAGTTGGTAACTTTGTTTGCATAATTACCTTGCTCAATCCAATAACACTTTCTTCAACAGTTTTGAGCAATTCTGCATCAACTTTGCAAACGAAAAGCTTCAACAACATTTTAATGAGGTACATAGATGTGTTATGTATGTTAATTTGCCTTCACCAAGTAAATGCCTTTTTGGTCTGGATTTGGGTATTGTTTTTTTGTCATCTTCTTATAGCTTTCGTCTCTTGTCCCTTTCTTCAGCATGTATTCAAGATGGAGCAAGAGGAGTATAGCAAAGAAGAAATTAACTGGAGTTACATTGAATTTATAGACAACCAAGATGTTTTAGATTTGATTGAAAAGGTTTCTACTTAATTGCTTCTTTAGTTGGAGTTTTTCTACATTTTGGTTTCGATTATTAATTTCATACAGATTGCTTGTTACATGCATAATATGTGGCAAGGATAATATATGTATCTGAATTGTTGGTGTTACAAAACACATTTAACATGCGCTTATTGTGTAAATAGTAGTTGCTAACAATTAGGGATATTATTAGGAATTTGATTGATCCTCAGTAATTAAGTGATTCCTTGTCACACGGCACACAACATTCTTTAGAGTTGGCTGAAGAGTTGTCAGCACACGATGATTTTTATTCAAATTATTACAGTAGGCCACACCTACTGAAATTGGAAAAAGGAGGTTTTGAATCAGAAAGGTAATTGCTTAGCTTGATACTGCATCCAAACCTTTTTGTCTTATTCTGTGATTTAGGTCTAATTTTCTTTCTCACATTTTATATGATTCCAAAGTAATCTTGGGAATAAGTATTGGATTGGGTTCTTTCAAGTTTCAAACCATGAATTGGTAAAACCTCCATATCTGGAATTCACTTAACCAAAATCATGCCCAAAGGATATTATGTAGCTTCAATTTGGAAGTGAAATTCTCAGGTTTGCATCATACTGATGAGGATGCCACTTTTTTCTCTGTATTTCAGTTTCTCATGGAGTTCTTGTTGCATTCTTTTTGCAGAAACCCATTGGTATCATTGCTCTATTAGATGAAGCTTGGTACAATTTTTTTTTTTTGAGAATTCGGTGTGTATTTATACATTGCTCTCTTGCAAATTATCTTTAGTCCTGCATTTGTCTTCTTTCAGCATGTTTCCAAAATCAACTCACGGAACATTCTCAACCAAGTTGTTTCAGCACTTCTTGTCCCACCATAGGCTGGAAAAAGAGAAGTTTTCAGAAACAGATTTTACTCTTTCTCATTATGCTGGAAAGGTGATTCAGTGTTGCTGTAGTTCCTCTTGTTTGGCAAAGTACATCTTGTAATGTAATATCTTCCTATATGCAGGTCACATACCATACAGACACATTTTTAGACAAAAATCGGGATTATGTAGTCGTAGAGCATTGTAATCTATTATCTTCTTCAAAGTGCCCCTTTGTATCGGGTCTTTTTCCTTTGTTACCTGAGGAATCTTCAAGGTCATCGTACAAGTTTTCTTCCGTGGCTTCCAGATTTAAGGTGTACATATCTATTAACTTTTGGGTGTTATTGAATTTAAGGTGATCCATTATTATGAACAAACTGTGTAAAGGCTTAAAGAATTTGAACATTAATTTTATGTTGCTGATCTTTTCTGTTTCTTGTCTGTGGATTTGGTGGACCTGGGACTTCAGCAACAACTTCAGGCACTTATGGAAACACTTAACACAACAGAGCCTCATTACATTCGATGTGTCAAGCCAAATTCTTTGAATCTGCCGCATAAGTTTGAGAATACAAGTGTCATACATCAATTACGTTGTGGGGTCAGTAATTTAGATATTCTAGTCTCTTCACTATTATCATTCACATAAAGACACTAATTGACAGTTTGTAAATTATTAAAAATTCTTTCCTCCATTGCTGTCTTGCCAATTACTGTCAGTCAGTGCACCAATGTGTACTGTATACAGAATCTACAGATGTTAAGTTACTTTTATGGTTTTATCATTTGAGTTATGATGAATTTCTTTTGTCTCTGTTAGGGCATCGAGTTGAACAATAGATACAGTTTTTTTTTTTCTGCTGAAGTAATTTGCAGGATTTTTCTGATGTTACTAAACGTTTGTTTTTTGTTTTTATTTTCTATTACTTTTCATATGAATAGAAGATATTCTTCCACTGACATGTTTACATGCATACAAAACATGGATTGATTCACCTTTTCTTGCAGATAAGGTGGACATAACTACCTTGTTTGTCACCTAGATTTGCTCCCTCGCAAATTTACATTTTTATTAAGAAATTTTTTTCCCTCACTATATTTTATTTAGGGTGTTCTTGAGGCTGTTCGGATAAGCCTGGCAGGTTACCCAACTCGAAGGACTTACTCAGAGTTTGTAGATCGCTTTGGATTAATAGCTCCTGAATTTATGGATGGAAGGTGAATTTTTTACTAAATCCTATATAACAGTTTATCTCTGATATTATTACAAGTTATTACAAGTATAGAAAGTGAAGAAAAATGAGAGAAACCGAGAGAGAATTTAGAGAGTTAGGAATCATATTCTTTTGTATATTGCATTGATGAGATAGATCTGATGAGTACATCTGTATAAACAGGTAGTCATTCAGTGAGAACTCTGTTATAGTTGTAACCTCCTGTAACCGACTTTAGAAGTCTCTAGAAGCAGTAGCTGGGCTAAGGTGGATTTGGCTCAGGACATCTGGCCCAATTCCACAATACATGCGCACTAGTCAATTCAACAATACTGCATTATCTTGAACTGACTGTCACTGTATATGCATTTTATTTATATGAATGCTAGTGCAACAATACAAGCATTTTATTTACTATATATAGAGCTCAATGCTTCACTTCTCATCAATGCTGATTTAAACTTTTTTGTTGACAGTTATGATGATAGAGCTACAACTCAGAAAATATTGGAAAAGCTAAAGCTTGAGAATTTTCAGGTGTGCTTCTTGTAAACGATGCGTGCTGCTATTGTTCCCGAGCAAACTTCGAATGTAATAGCATAATGAATTTATGATGGTTATATTTATGATTTATCTTCTTATTCAGTTGGGCAGGACTAAAGTATTTCTCAGGGCTGGTCAAATTGGTATTTTAGACTCTAGGCGTGCAGAAGTTTTGGACAATGCTGCAAAATGTATTCAGCGCCGATGGCATACATTTATGGCACGCAGGGATTTCATCTCAATTCGAACTGCTGCAGTTTCTCTTCAAGCATGCTGCAGGGGTCAGTTTTTGGTTGATCTTTTAAAGTTGTTGTCAATAAGTATTTCTTGGTAGCACTTTTCCTTAAACATATTTGGTGTATTTTCTTTGAACTAAGGTAATCAAAATCGAGATTCTACATAAGATCGGGAGGGGGAGTAGCAAGATCGTAACTCGTAAAATCGCAAGTAGAATCGTAAGATTCTACCAAAGAAATTACGTAGGATTGGGAGGGGGGTAGCAAGATTGTAACACGTAAAATTACAAGTGGAATCGTAAGATTCTACAAAAACGAAAATATTACTCTAAACTAATATAGTACATAAGTTCATAAGTCTTGATCAAAATAAAACAACCAAAGTCTACCTAGGAAACTACTCAAAGTCTTAAACATAAACCACAGACCGAGTCCACCAAGGAAACTACTCATAGGTTAAACATAAAAGTCTAAGTTAAAAGAAAATACATAAAGGCTTTAAGCCTAGATCACATCATGCACATCAAACATGAGAGTGGGGTTTCGAGGTTGTGGGAGGGTGAAAAATTAGTGTTTAGAGGTTAAAAACGGGTCCAGAAGCAACAAGATTGCAAACCCAACCCAGATTTTCTTGTTCTTTAAGTCTCGATTCTGCTTGTTATTTTACCCAGATAAAAACGATCTAGCTCGTAAGATCTTGCGATTTTATGATTTTGTTCTGATTTTGGATTCTGTTCACGATCCAAGTCGTTTGGGGCTCTACAGAATCGTAAAATTGTGCGATTTTAAGACTCAAATCGCAATTTTGATTACATTGCTTTGAACTTCTTTGTCAGTAATATGTCAATACATAGCTTTCCTTTCTTCTTTGGTTAGTACTTGATATATACTTAAATGGCTTTCGGCCATTTTAGAACCTTATGATCTCAATTATGCTTGTTAAAAATTCCCGTGTTCGATGATGGAGATTCATATGGTTGGTTAAATAAAACTGAAAGATACCTGAATTTGAAGGAGGTAACCGACCAAGAGAAGATTCAAACCACCAAAATTGTCATGGAAGGAGAGGCTTTATGGTGGTTCAAACTTCAAATGGTGGGAGATGTGTGCTTTTAATTCTGAATGGGGGAGTTTCTGAACAGCGTGTTAAGGAGGTTTCGACCTTCACAACGGATCCAAGAAGAAAAGAACCAAGTTGTAGTATCAAGAAATAAAGAAAAGGAAAATTGTGAGACAAACAGAAAGTAGAGGTCATTACTGTGGGGAGGACCCACCTACAGCTCAGAGAAGAATGTCTTCCACCGTATTGTCGGGATATAGCAGCATATGAGTAGGCTGTAGGAGTTTGAGTTTGCCGCTGCAAATAATCATGGTGAGGGAGAAACAACTACCGACATGGTCTTCATGCTTCAAGTAGGTGGGACCCAGGAAAATTATTTGTAAAAGTTTACTTGCTAATTTACCTCGAGGACAAGGTGAAAGTTTAGCGGGGGGTATTCTTAGATCTCTTAGTAATATATAATTAAATAAAATTATAAGAGGGTGGCAAAACTAATATATGTTAATGTTGTTAATTATAATTATAATTATTAGTTATTAAGGGTCAGTTATTTTGGTATGGTACTCTCAGTTATTTTTGTATGGTACTGTCAGTTATGGGCCATTTTGTTTTAGGAATAAATAGACTAAAAGAAACGGACAGAGGTTATGGGATGGTTATTGGCTGGTTATTGTGAGGGAGAGACCAAGGCTCTCGAATCCTTGGAGTAGGAATGTCAATTGTGTGCAATTCCTGTGTAAACAGTGTGAATTTGTGTAAGAATTGTGTAATTGTTTCTGTTCTCAATATAATATAGTATTTTATACCCAATTTCCTTCCTTTTTGATAATCAGTTTCTATCAAAATGATTGTCCTGCTTCTTTTCCGTTCTTGTTTTTGTAGGATGCCTTGAACGCAAGTTATATGCTTCTAAACGGGAGACTGCAGCAGCTATCTCCATTCAGAAATATATTCGCTCGTGTCTGATGAGGCATGCTTATGTGACACTACATTCTTCTGCCATTATTCTTCAATCCAATGTTCGTGGTTTTACAACTCGCCAAAGATTCTTGCATCGAAAAGAACACAAAGCTGCTACCATTATTCAGGTGTTTTATCATTAAATGGATGCATTATGGTGTAACCTTTAACATGTCAAAGCAATAGCCTCTTCATGTTTTCATTTTAATGCATTTGGTTTCATACCTTGAAGTCTTACGCACATGCATGCAATTATGATTGGTCGTGTGTGAAAATTTCAAGTCTTAATTTTTTATAGTTTCATCTCTCATGAGTGCTTGCATATAGAGCATGATAATGCATTACTTAGAATTGCTTTCCGTTTCTGGTTGGCATGGTGTATTCTGATGTGTTATTTTATCTTAAATGTAATTGACATATAGGCTTGTTGGAGGATGTGCAAGGTTCGGTCTGTTTTCCAAAAAATTCAAGTGTCAATTGTGGCCATACAATGTCTTTGGCGGTGTAGACAAGCAAAAAGAGAACTCCGCCGACTTAAACAAGTAAGGTCTTAATTTTTTCTTTTCCTTATTTTTTGGGAGGGAAATATGCATCAAAAGTTGCTCACACTGCCTCAATCGTTTTTTATTTATTCAAAATTTATCTGTGCCAGGAGGCCTAGTGAAGCTGGTGCACTGCGTTTAGCTAAGAGTAAACTTGAGAAACAGTTGGAGGAGCTCACATGGCGTTTGCATCTTGAAAAAAAAATAAGGGTATTACTTCTTGAAAAGACACTTTATCAATAGCTCATCTGTGCTCAAATTTAAGTACTTATATATCTGAAAGTGTTTTGACACGATATATTTTATTGCTGCCTCCCACATCTACTGAGTTTTTTCTCATGCCGTTTCCATAAATTTATTGTTTTCAGGATTCATATGATATAAATTACAAACTGCTGATTTGTGCTCATGTAATGTAATAATGTTTATGCTAAATATATTTATATATATTTGTATTACCATCTTAATCTCATAAAGTAGAGGATTATCCTACTGCAGTGTTTTGTGGTCTGTTTTTGAAAGGCATGCTCATATCTTCAAAGTTCAATCTTCTGCGATTAAATATGCTTTAGCTTAGAAGTGTGAATGTGACTTCTGTTTGCTGTTCAGTGCATAGTTTATTTTAGGTGATCAGTATTTTGGATATGCAAAGAGATTGGTCAGGTCTTTCACATTGACAGTTTTACAGGACAATTGTTTCTTTGTATTCTTGGTTTTCTTTTCTGTTTTGAGGATTTGTGCGGTTCTATATTTCTAATTCACCTACAACTTATACAAATACTTGTCCTCATGCATGATTGTCATATATTGCTGTAGTTATTGGTTATATTCTTAAATTTTCTATTATCTAATTTCTTTGATGTGTGATTTTAGAACTGAGAGTTGGCATATACATCAGCTATTTTTGATTATTCTTTAAGAGTTTGATTTATCCAGATGAGACTTGTGGAATTTGTAATAATGCATTGTTATTCAGGTGTCTAATGAAGAGGCTAAGCAAGTTGAGATTTCCAAACTTCAGAAGATGTTAGAAGCTCAGAATGGTGAATTAAGTGAAGCTAAATTGACAACAATTAATGAGGCAAAAAATAACTCGATTTTGCAAAATCAGTTGCAATTGTCGGTAAATGAAAAGTCTGCTTTAGAGAGAGAGCTAGTTGCAATGGATGAAGTCCGAAAGGAAAATGCCCTGTTAAAGGTGCTTCACGTAATACTGAATGGTTGTGTCCCACTGAATTAGTTTGATTTTGTTGGTTTATAAATTCAGTTATTTTCGTCAGTCATTTACATGGCAAGATTTTTGTTCTTCTCTGTGAGGTCTAGAATCTGGGTTCATGTAAGCCTGTTTTCTCTATTAAATTCTGTTGTTAGCTTTATTGTTTTATATTTTTAGGATTCTTTGCATTCCTTGGAAAAGAAGAGCACAGCATTGGAGCTTGAGCTTGTGAATGCTCAGAAAAGACCATGATGGAACCATTCAGAAACTGAAGGAGTTTGAACATAAGTGTTCTCAACTTTCACAAAATGTGAAAAGGTGCGTTTTTCTGCTCAGAGTTCTGTTTTACAAATTGATTTAGTTTCTCAGTGCTAGTTGTGTTGTGTCTTCCGATCCTACTGCATCTTTGTTTGCCTTTATTAGAGTCTGAAATGTTATAAACTGTAATGGTGTATGTGCATGATTTTTTTAATTTGCTAGGCTGTTGTATGTAATTACTCATTTTCTAGTTGTATTTAATGTAGTCTTGAAGAAAAGCTATTGTGTTTGGAGAATGAAAATCACGTGCTTCGTCAGAAAGCCTTAAGTGTATCTCCTATGAATGATCATCAAGGTTTTGCAAAGTCATTGTCAGAAGTAAGTTTCCTCTTGCATATTTACATTAACATTAGTAAATGTTACTAGAAACCTCTTTTTTGCATTATTCTTTCTTTATTTGTATCCTAGTTCCCACATAGCTGATTATTTACATGCTTCGGGTGTGGTGGATACATCAAATTTGCGGCACAGTAAAATATTCAGTCAATTTACTTTTCTTTCTGAAACAGAAATACTCAAGTGCAATAGCCCCCCACACTGAGCGAAAGCCAATATTTGTAAGATGCTACGTTCCCGGCTTCCTCTGTTGAAAATAGTCACTGTCATAACAAACTGTTTTTTGTTTGCTATAATTTGATGCAGGAATCTCCCACACCTACAAAACTAATTAGCCCCTTATCCACGTGGCATGTCAGATTCTCGTCGATCTAAATTAACAGCAGAGAGGCACCAGGTATCACTCTTGTTTCACTTGTTCCTAAATGCCACACCTTTAGTATTTTTGGCACTCTGCTGTGTTGACATGACTGCCAAAAGTTTCAGCATTTATTTTGTTTAGTTTGTATCTTTATGTTACCAACTATGGCACTGTAGGTTATGTTTATTTATGATAAGATCAATTTAGCATATAAAGTGAAAATGCAAGGTAACTCAGCTCAAATCAACTGAACAATCACTGTAATTCTGTATTATAATGGAAAATGCAGTAGAATCAGTGTGATTTCTACTGTAATTACGGTGTATAGGTATGAAAGATGAAATAGAAATGAAAATAACAAGGTATAGGCACTTCGAGAGGCCTTCACTCTCCCAAGATGGTTTCTAACCAATTTCCAGTCTACCCCACAGAATATTCCTCCCACTACTTAAGTAATCATTCCCACACTCCTCACACCACTCCCTCTGTGCCAGCTCAGCATTACGCGCGCCTTAGTTAGTTAGCAGAGGAATTATTCCCTGCTTCCCTTTTCTTTTTCCTCATGTACACCTCTTATACTTATCAGCACTATCAATACCCCCTCCTTTGAAACTCTCCTTGTCCTCAAGGAGGAATTCAGGAAACTCAGCCTGCAACTTAGGAACCAGCTTCCAAGAGTTCTCAAATGCTGGTAAATTCTGCCATTTCACCAAGACTTCCTTCTCACCTTGATCATTCACCCTTGCTGCCAAAATTTCCTCAGGGACAGTATCCAGCAGCCATTCCTCGTTCAAACAGCTGGGCAGAGGTTGAAATTCAGTGGCAGGGGACACCACTTTTTTGAGTAATGAAACATGAAAGACTGGGTGCACCTTGCTATCAGGGGGAAGCTTCAGCTTGTACGCCACAACACCAATCTTCTGCTCTATTTCATAAGGGCCATAATATCTAGGACTCAGCTTTTGGTTCGCCCTCTTGGCTAAACGCTTCAACTTATAAGGTTGAATCTTCAAATACACAGTCTCCTACTTGATACTCCACTTCTCTTCTTTGAGTTTCAGCTTGTGCTTTCATTCTGTCCTGTACCTGTCTCAACTGCTCCTGCAGTTCTTTGAGCATATCATTCCTGGCTGCAGTTGATCTATCCACTTCCTCCACTGAAGTGTGATGGACATTGTTAGAATATCAGATATGATTTTCCATATCAATTAGTATTAATTAGTATCAATTAGGTTTAATTAGTCTTTACTGTAATTGATTCTTATTTTCATTATAAATAGATGAGTGTGCTCTGTTATAGACACACAGACAATCACAAATTCAACATGGTATCAAAGCGGGTTTTGATCTTCTGACCCCGTCTCTGTGCTTCACCACTGCTGCCGGCGGCGGCATTTGCCGCCGGCAGCACTACCTTTTTCAGTTTTCAATTTATTTCCTTTTCACTACTACAGTCACCTTTTTCTTTAGTTTTCCGGTTTCTGCCGCCGTGTTTGTCTCTCCAGCGTGTTTTCCGACCAGAACCACCGTCAGCCACCGCACCAAAAAATTTTCCGGTGACCGTTCCCGACAAAACCACTACCATCAGGTTTGCCTCCTCCCGATCTACACAATGGTCCAAGTTCAAACCTCACCGGCCCAGTAACGCGCCCGTACACGCCGATCTACCTCCGGCGAAATCCTCCACTCTCCGCCATCTTCAGTCGTGCGTGCCGGCGCGTCCGGCCTCTGTTACAACCGTTCTTTTTGTCATTGGAGTCGTCTTCCTCTCCACGTCCTGGATCTGTGGTTACTTTTTGGTTTTGGTGCACGAACAGTTACGTTACAGTTCAAACAGTCACTTTCTCTTTCCTAGTTGATGCATTTTCTCTCTCCTCTTCAAACATCAGATCTGCTCATCTGGCTCATGTTTTGTTTGTTATGCCTTCCTTTCTCATTAATGACTTATAATGTGGTGTCTTCTCTTCCCATCGATGGTCATTCCGACGGTGCTCTTTCCCACAAATTAATCGCTAATGATGATTTCTCTTCCCATCGACGGTCATTCCGATGGTGTCTTATGTTGGTTATGACTCACAAATATCGATGCCAGATTTAGTTTCAAGTTTTATGGGGAAAACGTTTTGTTATTGTAACAAGCTTAAAAGCTTAGTAAGCTTTAGCTTGAGAGGGAGTGTTAGAATATCAGATATGATTTTCCATATCAATTAGTCTTAATTAGTATCAATTAGGTTTAATTAGTCTTTATTGTAATTGATTCTTATTTTCATTATAAATAGATATGAGTGTGCTCTATTATAGACACACAGAGACAATCACAAATTCAACAGACATCACCTCTAATGAGCACTGGAGGTGCCCTGCCATATGGAGATGAGTGGTACGTAGTATTGTACCAATACTCTGCCCAACTAAGCCACTTAGGCCACTGTTTAGGTTTCTTGCCAGTGAGATGAGTGGTTAACAACTTCAGTTTGCCCATTTGTCTGTGGGTGATAAGCACTACTGTACTTGAGCTTAGTGCTTGCCAATTTAAATAACTCAGACCAGAAAGAACTCAAAAATCCCGTCCCTGTCAGAGACAATGGTCTTTGGAAAACCATGCAATTTCACCACTTCCTTAGTAAAGAGTTCAGCAATCTCTGTAGCTGCAATCTCTGTAGCTGTATAAGGATGGCTCACTGGAATAAAGTGAGCATACTTGGTGAGTCTATCCACCACCACCACCAACACAGTATCCACCCCATTCACCTTAGGCAACCCTCCAATGAAGTTCATAGAAATGTCATCCCACACCTGAGTAGGTACGGGCAAAGGTTGTAACTGTTAAGATATTTTGTAAATAGTAGTTTTATTTATATATGTATTCGGCCTAGGCCCATTAGGTTTTCTCTATTTAAACTCATTAGTGCTTGTACTCAATACACATATACAATTAATAAGACGGAACTACAGCTGCTCTGTAGTCGCAGACGTAGGCAAAGATTGGCCGAACTGCGTGACCAATATCGTGTTTCCTATTTCAACATGGTATCTAGAGCCTACAGTCAATAGGTCTCAGCAAAGTTCTCAAAAAAACCCTAGCCGTCTTGTAGGTTACAAAAAAAAAAACAACACAAACAGTGGCTGTCTCGCCTAAAGTTCATATTTGACGACCCTAGGAGCTTCTAGAACCACACCATCAGGACCGCCGTCCCAAGATCGGCCGACCACCGAAGCGCCGCCCCCAGATTCTCTCTCATGCGCGGTTTTTGTCATGACAGCCTCACTGGCGCGTGAGGTCCACGCGCCGCCTCCCAGTGCTCCGTTTCACGCGCCGCTTGTCTCAGTCTGCTCGGAATCCTTCGATCTACCTGTTTGGACAACTGTTGGTCAGTGGGTCTCACATTCTCTAGTGGATTTTGCTCGTTTTTTGTCGTTTGGTACTATTTGAAGAGCTTTATTATTATTTTTATTGGTCTATCTCTGGTACTATTTTGCTCCTTTTTGGATCGTTTGGTACTGTTTTGCTCGTTTTTGGGTCATTTGGTACTATTTTGGTCGTTTTTGGTCTGTCTCTGCAAGTTTTATTATTATTATTATTATTATTATTATTATTATTATTATTATTATTATTATTATTATGTTTTCAAAGATGAGTTCTATACCAGAAAAAGACCAAAATAAGTCTGGATCTTCAAGTAAGAGTATTGTGTCTTATGTTTTCTCCGGTAATCCTTCTATAACTACTGAGAAACTGAATGGTGATAATTATTTGAACTGGTCTGCATCGGTCAAAATGTGGTTTATGGGACAAAAGCTTTTAGATCACCTAACTAAGAATTCTACAGAAATTGGTAAAGATTTGCGTGAAGATTGGGAACAAGCAGATTGTCAATTGGTCTCTCTTTTGTGGCAATCCATTGAACCTTTCTTGTTGGTCCATTATCGCTCATACACCACTTATGATATTTGGCAGAAGACTAAGAATGTTTATTCTAATGATATCCAGCGTCTCTATGGTGTTATTCATAATTTAGCCACTCTTCATATGACAGAGGACGACATCATGACATATGCTAATAAAGCTTAGTCAGCAGTAAATGAGTTCAAGCTCCTTGTGACCAACAATGACCCGAAGAAGATGCTTGAGAAACTTGATAATGTATGTATGATCTGTGTTCTTCATGGTCTCCATCAAAAGTATGAGCCAGTACGGAGCTAACATTCTTTCTGCATCTGACATTCCCTCAACAGAGAATCTTATCAGGCGTCTCATACGTCTTCCTGGATTGGAAGGAACTGGAGGGAATGGATCTCAGACTAACATAGAATCTTCTGCTCTTGTTTCTAATTTTGCAGGTCGTGGGGGACGCAGTCGTGGTCGTGGGGGTGGTCGAGGAGGTCGTGTTGGAGGACGTCCGTAGTGCACTTATTGTAAGAGACTTGGTCATACTGAAGACAAGTGTTATTCCCTTCACGGCTTTCCAGAGAAACCAGTAAATGTGACTCAGGTTGATGATTCTGAACAGAGAAACACTAAACAAAATGTTCTTGGTTTAATTACAGTTTTGGTCCCCCTATTATGACCAATTCTCGATTTTGGTCCCTGAAGTTTTAATTTGACGATTTTGGTCCCCCTATTTTTCCAATTTGAAAAATCATAGTCCCCCTCTTAATTTTGGGGTGGGGGACCTTGATTTTACAAATTGGGAAAATAGGGGGACCAAAATCGTCAAATTAAAACTTCAAGGACCAAAATCGAGAATTGGTCATAATAGGGGGACCAAAACTGTAATTAAGCCAATGTTCTTTCTGATGAGGAGTATAAGACATTCCTGCAGTATAAGGCTTCCCAGGCTTCATCATCATCGGCAACGGTTGCTCATTCTAGTAATTCTACAGTCTGTTTCTCTCAATCATCACCTGTTGACTCCTGGATTATGGACACTGGAGCTTCCGATTACGTGGCTGGTAATCTATCTCTTTTATCCAAAATATCCCAACCTAACACCCCACATTATATTACTGTTGCTGACGGATCGAAAGTTAAAGCTAGTGGCTTTGGTGAAGCCACTCCTCTTCCATCCTTACCCCTTAACAATGTTCTTTTTGTTCCCAATTGCCCATTTAATTTAATTTCAGTTAGTCGTCTGACTCGAAGTCTCAAATGTTCTGTAACTTCTGATGATGATTATTTTGTTATACAGGACCGGAGTACAAAGCGGACGATTGGTACAGGATATGAGTCACATGGACTTTACTACCTCTGGCCCATCCAGCCTTCATCTACAGTTGCTTTCACATCTACTACAGAGTCCCCCTGTCTTCTTCATCGTTGGTTAGGTCATCCAAGTCTCAAGAAGTTCAAAGTTATGGTTCCTCATTTGTCTCACTTGCAGTCATTAGATTGTGAGTCTTGTCAGCTTGGGAAACATGTTCGTTCTTCCTTCCCTAGCAGTACTCAGTCACAAGCTCGTTCTCCTTTTGATGTTGTTCACTCAGATGTATGGGGACCAAGTCGAGTCACTTCAGTTGTGGGACATAGATATTTTGTCACTTTTGTTGATGAGTTTTCTAGATGTACGTGGATCTACATACTTAAGGATAGATCTGAACTTCTCGGTGTTTTTCAAATTTTCTTTAAGGAAATCAAAAATCAATTTGGTTGTTCTATTCGTACTTTACGCAGGTGATAATGCGAAAGAGTATTTTTCTGCATCATTGATGGTTGAAAATGGCGTCATACATCAATCATCTTGTCCCCATACCCCACAACAAAATGAGATTGCTGAACGTAAGAACCGCCATATAATTGAAACAGCACGCACTTTGCTTATTCATGCTAATGTTCCTTTGAAGTTTTGGGGAGATGTTGTCCTTACTGTAGGGCACTTGATTAATAGAATGCCATTCTCTGCTATCCAGAATAGGGTTCCTCATTCCATACTGTTGCCTTGATGAACCCTTGTTCCGTATCTCTCATCGAGTCTTCGGATCCACTTGTTTTATTCATGATCTTACTCTGGGACTTGATAAATTGTCTGCTCGTGCAGTTAAGTGTGTCTTCCTTGGCTATTCAAGAGTCCAAAAAGGGTATCGATGCTACTGTCCCTCCACACATCGCTTCTACATGTCTGCTGATGTCACCTTCTTTGAAGATGCACCTTTCTTTGCATCTCCCATTGAGTCTGAGTCTGTCTCTCAAGTATTACCTATTCCTGACCTTGTCCCGGTAGTTCCACTCGCACCCATCATTGATCAAATAGATCACCCTTCTCCTACGGAACTTCCTAGTCCTCCTTGTCCTCCTCCCTTGCAAACTTATCAGCGTCGTGCTCGTCTCCCTCCCGTCGACCCACCTCCTACAGAAGATCCTAGTGACTCATCTCCTGCCCCGATTTCCTCTTCTACTCCGGATCCACCCGACCGAGTCAGACGACCCTTCTGTTGCCCTGCGTAAAGGTACACGTTTCACTCGTAACCCTCACCCTATTTATAATTTCCTCAGTTACCATCGCTTATCTCCTTCACATTATACATTTGTGTCTGCTATTTCTTCCATCCACATTCCTAAGTCCACGCAGGAAGCTCTTTCTCATTCAGGTTGGCGACAGGCTATGATTGATGAGATGACAGCCTTGGAATTTAACCAGACATGGACTCTTGTGCCTCCTCCTCCTGGTAAATCTATTGTTGGGTGTTGTTGGGTATATACTGTCAAAGTTGGTCCAGGCGGAGGTATTGATTGCTTGAAAGCTCGCCTCGTGGCTAAGGGCTATACTCAGGTTTTTAGTCTTGATTACAGTGATACTTTCTCACCGGTGGCTAAAATGGCTTCTGTTCGTCTATTCCTTTCTATGGCTGTAATGCGACATTGGCCATTATCAACTTGACATCAAGAATGCATTTCTCCACGGCGATCTAGAAGAAGAAGTTTATCTAGAGCAACCACCTGGTTTCGTTGCTCAGGGGGAGTGTCGTGGGTATGTCTGTCGAAATCACAAAGCCTTGTATGGTTTTAAACAATCCCCTCGAGCATGGTTTGGGAGATTCAACAGTGTCGTTCAAGACTATGGCATGATTCGGAGTGAAGCTGATCACTCTGTCTTTTATAAGTTTTCCTCTCACAAATGTATTTATCTGGTTGTCTATGTGGATGATATTGTTATTACAGGTGATGATCATGATGAGATTGCAGGACTTAAACAACATCTAGTCCACCACTTTCAGGTTAAAGATCTTGGGAAGTTACGATACTTTCTTGGCACTTGAGGTAGCTCATTCTAAGGCAGGCATTGCTATTTCTCAGAGAAAGTATGCTTTGGATATCTTAGAAGAAACCGGCATGCTCGATTGCAAGCCAATTGACTCTCCTATGGATCCTAATGTCAAGATCCTTCCGGATCAGGAGGAGTCCTTTTCGGATCCAGGAAGGTATAGGAGGCTAGTTGGGAAGTTGAATTATTTGACCATGACGAGGCCAGATATTTCATACGCTGTTAGTGTGGTGAGTCAATTCCTAAATTCCCCTTGTGACAGTCTTTGGGATGTCGTGGTTAGAATCCTGAGGTACATCAAAGGAGCTCCTGAAAAAGGTCTTGTTTACACGGATAGAGGTGATTCAAATGTTGTCGCTTACACAGATGCTGATTGGGCTGGTTGTCCCTTTGATAGAAGGTCCACATCTGAGTATTGTGTTCTTATTGGTGGAAACCTAATTTCATGGAAAAGTAAAAAGCAAAATGTTGCCAGATCCAGCGCTGAGGCTGAATATCGAGCTATGACACTTACCACTCAGGAGCTTACATGGCTGAAACATCTTCTCCAAGAGTTGCACTACAAACCCTTCCCCTTCATCTTGTAGAGTCTTTACCATGGCCTTCCAGGATGCCTGCACTGTGCACAGTGAAGGTTCACCATGGATCACATATTTCTCACCCTTAAGCCTCCATTTCAAACTGAGGTTTCTGAAATTGGCTTCCACATCTCCTAAGCCAACTAGCCAATCCATCCCAAGCACCATCTCTGTGCCTCCTAACTCCATCAAAAAGAAATGCTGTTGAAAGTCAATGCCCTGCACTTGGAATTTCAAATTCTTACACACCCCCTTATTTCTCACACGTTCCCCAGTACCTATCTCCACCACATAGACAGCGGTATCTTCCACGAAAATGTCCAATGCCTCACTACTTCAGGGGAAATGAAGTTACTAGAAGCTCCAGAGTCAATGAGCACTAATACCTTCCTGCCTCCAATCACTCCCCAAACTGTGAAAGACTTGTTTGAGGTTAGCCCTTCTTTACTGTGTAATGACAGCTGCAGAGTCATTAACTCTCCCCCTTCTTCTGTCTCTGCTACCTCTTCAATGGCATCAGCCTCAGAATCACTTCCTATTTCACACAACATCAGCTTCATGTTTCTGAATTTGCAAACATGTCCTCTCCCCCACTTATCACCACACTTAAAACACAATCCCTTCTTAAGTTCCTATTCTTCGCAGCATCAGGAGTTGAATTCTCATTCTTCTCTACCTCCTTGGTTACCACCTTCCCTTCCTCCTTCTTCACACGGTTAGAGTCCCAGGTATTACGGAATTTGGACCCTGAACCCTTCCACTCACCCCTGTCAACCAGAGTTGTTCTTTTTACCAAGAGCAGAATTCTTCTCTTCCACCATGAGAGCCTTATCCATCAAATCTGCAAGGTCCTCAAACCCCAAAAGCTTCACCTCAGCCTTAATCTCCTCCTTCAATCCATTGAGGAAAATGTCTTCAAGCAACACACGATTCTCTTTGTCCAAAGGAGCGACGTGTAGCTCAAATTTGTCTCTGTACTCACTCACAGAGCCCTCTTGCTTCAAACTCAGCAAGGGACCGAGTGGGTTCAACATCAAGCCAGGATGAAATCGTCGAATCACTGCAGTTCTGAACTCACCCCAAGTTCGCAATGGTGCCTGCTCCTCCCACCATTGGAACCAGTTCAGCGCCTTCTCTTCCAAAGCAATCACTATCGCATCCAATTTCTCGCTCTCGTGCACGTTGTTGACCCGGAAGTAACGATCGACCCGAACCAGCCAACAGTGTGCGTCATCCTCTTTAAACACCGGAATCTCCATCTTACGTCTTCCGCCTCTGTAATTCATAACATACCTGTCGTTTTGCTTGCGAGAAAGCGAATGCGGGCTACGCTCCGGTGAATCTTCACCGTCACCGTCGCTTCCACCATCACCGTCGCTTACACCATCACTTCGCTTCTTCGTCGATTCTCGTCCCTTCCTGCTCAAATTGAGCTCATCCATACGTTTCAGAACCAGCTCCATGGAACTCTCCAATCCACCCACCTTCTGTTCCACGCCCCTGATCTGAACACCCACTCCTTCGAGCTTCTGTTCCATTGCTTCGATACGATTCTCCATCACGCCTCGTGTCGCAACCATACACAGCACCAGGATTGATGCTTTGATACCAAATTGATAAGATCAATTTAGCATATAAAGTGAAAATGCAAGGTAACTCAGCTTAAATCAACTCAACAATCACTGTGATTCTGTATTATAATGGAAAATGCAGTAGAATCAGTGTGATTTCTACTGTAATTACAGTGTATAGGTATGAAAGATGAAATAGAAATGAAAACAACAAGGTATAGGCACTTCGAGAGGCCTTCACTCTCCCAAGATGGTTTCTAACCAATTTCCAGTCTACCCCACAGAATATTCCTCCCACTACTTAAGTAATCATTCCCACACTCTCCCACTATTTAGCAGAGTAATTATTCCCTGCTTCCCTTTTCTTTTTCCTCACGTACACCTTCTTATACTTATCAGCACTATCAATTTCTAAGAATTAATGTAGTCTCTGTAATACATCCTACAGCTAATTAACTTTTAAGGTACTGGGATTAAGATTAGTTATGTTGATGTATTTCATTTTGTTAGACTAATCTCTTGTGCTGAACTATGTCTTCATGGTTTGAGAATAGGAAGCAAAACTACTAAACAAACCAAAGTATGTTCAACGTGTAGCTACTATTTCCTTTCCCAGATTAAACTGCCTAGTTTAATATGTTGGGAATGGGATTGCTTCGCTGTTCTGTCTAGTTACCCATTAAAGTACTATCGAATGTAAATGGTATGATAAAAAACAGCAGGGAAGCGTGAGAATGATGGCAATAAATGTTGAAGCCCGAAGGAACACCTAAAGTACAGAAAATTGTTGGAATATTGATGTTGTCATGTCCTGCTACAAATGCTCTGTAGCCCCTGTGATAATTTCCCATAGGACACATACTTTTCAATGGGGTGTTGGGTACAAGTTCTCACCCCTTTCTTAAGGCAATAGGAATATCAATGTCAGCTGAACTCATAGGAGCAGGTTGAGTTATGAACATTATTACCTTAGGAGATTCCAGTTTCTAGTACCTGGTTGGATTCATGGTTTTACACCAGAACTGTGTTTGACTCTACCACCTGTTTGTTTTTCCTCCTCCTATAGTACACTTTCCAGTCAGCGTCCTGTGCAGTGGTATCTTGGTTCTGCTGAAGTCAATTTGTTTCACTTGGTTCCTTAGCTTGAGCCGTTCCTTGTTGACACAAGTCTGCTGCTTCAGTAAATTTTACAAGTGCAGCTTTTTCTGGTTCTGCTGGTGTGGTTTCAACCTTCAAGGACAGCTTCAATCATCTCAAATCCCAAAAATTGGAATTCTGTTGTTTCGTTGGGATTAAGGTCTTCTCCCTCCGAATTGCAACTTTGGGGTAATAAGGGTGATTCTCAATGAAAGTCACATTCATATAGTGGTAAAATTTCCTAGTTGTGGGAGAGTAGCACCTGTACCCTTTCTGGTGAGGCGAGTAGCGGAGAAAAACACATTTGATTGATTTTGGGTAAAGTTTGCTTCGATGAGGGTTTAGGTTGTGAACAAAGTCTGAACATCCAAATATTTTCAAAGGAATTGAGGTGAAAACTCTCCTGGTTAGGAAAAAGCTTTTGAGAGTAGAATAAGGGGTGTAAAAGTTGAGGATACAGGAAGGCATTCTATTTATGAGGTAGGTGGTTGAGAGCACAACTTCTCCCGAAAAATGTTTTGGTATATTTGTGGCTAGCATGAGAGATCTCGTTATTTCCAGATGGTGTCTATTTTTCCTATCTACAATCCCGTTCTGCTGAGGGGTATCTACGCATGACTCTGGTGTAGAATTCCATGAGACTTAACGTAGAACTCCAATGCTGAATGAAAATATTTCCGACCATTATCAGTTTGGAGTACCTTAATTTTTGTTTGGAATTGTGTTTGCTGCATGGTGTGGAAAAACTCAATATTCTTCGAACTTCTGATATCTCTTTCAGAAGGAGTACCCATGTGACTCTTGTGGTCATCAATGAAGGTGTAGAATATCTTATTGGAAGGTTGTGTGTCCTATGATCACACACGAGTCTTATTTATAATCACATAATACAATTCTTGTAATAGGTGCAAAGGATCAAATCAAATCCTTGATTTGTTTAACCACATCCCTGATTACTAACACATATTATTTAGATAATAAACACATGTTAAATGTGTTTTCTAACACTCCCCCTCAACCCGAAGGGAAACCGAGCTTCAAGCTTGTTACAATGAGTGGAGGAACTGTTTGAAAAACAGAAACAAGGCTATTGCGGCAACACAACCATTGGTGACTCTAGCAAGGTTCATAAGAAGTGCATTCCCTTCGATTAAGCTGGCAAGGGTTGTGCCAGTCTCCTTGGGCGTGCCTTCTGTTTTCTCTCTGTCCATGGCTGGGTCAGATTGTTTTCTGATACCATGCTGTAAAGTGAATAAATTTTCACGTGATACTTAGTTGATTACATGAGGAGGTAAAAATAGGACTAGGGAGTTAATTTTGTACAATCAAGTGGGTCTAGAAATCATGAAACTGATCCTCCCTATAGATGCTATTGCCAAAAATAGAAACAGAATTGTCACAGAAATCCCGATCCTAATTACGATAAATTCTAATAACTGTACAAATCAGAATCCCACGATTTTGATTGATCTTGCAATCAAACAGTATTCGTAATTTAACACAAATATTTCTATTTTCTAGTCATTCTTAACTGGCTAATAGATACCATGTGTATTCCATGTGTTGCAGGATAATCATGATTTCCTCACTAGGTGTATCAAAGAGGATTTGGGGTTCAAAAATGGTAAACCTGTTGCGGCTAGTATCATATACAAATGTCTTCTTCATTGGCATGCATTTGAATCTGAGCGCACAGCCATATTTGATTACATAATTGATGGAATTAATAATGTACTAAAAGTAAGTAATTTGCTCTTATTTTTATACTCTCGTTTATGTTTTTTGTTTATGCTCCTTGTCTTCTATTTAGAAATGAGTTATGATATTCTTTTGGCATACAATTTCATTACAGTACTGAATGTCAGTTGTAGGATGCTCATGTAATTTTATGAGTTTTACTCGTTTCAGTGGCATCTGTTTCAGGTTAAAGACGATGGCACTGTGTTACCATATTGGCTGTCAAATACCTCCGCACTTGTGTGCCTTTTACAGAGGAACTTGCGTTCAAATGGGTTTTTAACTACCACTACTCAGCGTTATGCTGGATCACCTGGCTTGACCAGCCGAATAGGGCAGGTGAGTTATCTAGTTGAAATTTAATATCAGTACATACCTTTTTTCACTTGCACATTGTGAAATATTTTACTTGTATGGTGGTTGTTGAAATTCAAAAGGCCAATAATGATTACAACTTCTAACGCCATATCTGGATTTTGAAAGTCAAATTATTAAAATGGTTTTTCCCAAAAGTTTCTCTCTTAGCTAGCTTGTAATGGTGGCTTCCAAGAGAAAGATCAATGATGAACTATGCCTGGATTTTGAAACTCAAATTGTTAAAATGGTTTTTCCCAAAGGTTTCTCTCTTAGAAAGCTTGAAATGTTGGCTGCCAAGAGAAAGATCGATGACAAACTATGCGGAGAACAACCTAATTATACTGATTATTTGAGACTGTATATGAACAATGGCACTTAACTTTAATAATTGTGTTGCTTATTACTTTTCTATTTACTCGTTAGTTTCTAGTTTTTCTGCACCCTGAGTTGTTTTTATTATTTGATTACTAAGTACGTAATGTTCTACACAAACATATTAGAAAACAAATTAATTAAGACAGGGGCAGAGCATGCTATTAAAAAAAGTAAAAACAGATCTAATGGTGGTGGAAAAATTTGTATATATTGTGTCCTTTACTTTCGTACTAAACAGTAATTTGTTATTATTTATACTGATTTTACATTTTACACCAGTAGTTGGGGATCTCCCGAGCCCTGTTTTCTTTATCTTGCTCCTAATTTTGTTTGATACCACTTCCAGGGGCTGAAATCTCCATTGAAGTTAATTGGATATAATGACGGTGTGTCACATGTGGAGGCAAGATATCCAGCTATACTTTTTAAGCAACAACTGACTGCTTGTGTTGAGAAGATTTTTGGCCTTATACGTGATAATTTGAAAAAAGAACTTTCTCCACTTCTGGGATTATGTATTCAGGTGGGCATTCTTATCCTGGCTAATTTTTTGAGATTCACAAGTTATGAGTGACTAAATTTTCAAGTCATTATGTGAATCAGCGTGCCTCCATTCATTGGTTCCAGTATTATCCAATAACTTCTGAACATTTTGTTGGTGCTGGAAACTAGGTATTTAGTGAAGTCACATGCCTAGGAAGTCTTTTGTATTCTGAGCAATTCTGCATTGTGTTTAAAGTTATTATAATAAATTACCGGGGTTTAGTAATATAAGTGTGAGGGTCACTACACATTGTAGTGTATCCCACATTATACTAGTCTCTCTCTCTCTCTCTCTCTCTCTCTCTCTCTCTCTCTCTCTCTCTCTCTCTCTCTCTCTCTGTTTACACATTGCTTTAGGTTTTGCGTCATAAGCTTTATATAATGCTTGAGTTCAGTCAGCTTTTGTTGTTTCACGTAATTGCTTGCCGCCATTCAATTTGATTTTGTTAAGAGTTGGACTTTAGTTTCATAGTGAGGTGTTTTCTGTGGAAAGCTATGGATTAGTGTTTACAGAGGAGTGCGACGAAAGGGTTGTGTTTATTATTGAAAAATTGTTTTAAATGCATGTACATGGAATCAACCAACACTTATTTCGTTGTTTGATTTTCGTTTTTTGTGGTGACTATGTGATGTTGTGAACCCGAGGGAGTCATTTGATAGAGGATAGAAGAAATTAGGGATGGTTGAGACATGCCTAGAGATTGGCCAACCTTCATTTTGGAACACATTTTATCTACTATGTAGTTTTGATTTGTAATTTTAGTGTTCTAGAGATTGTTGTCTTTCAATGGTTGCACTATACATTTCCCCAACTTCCAGTTTCTGCTAATTATATAATATAAAGAATAATTTGAAATTTTAATGAATAGATTGTTTATTCGCTACCCTGATAAATGATGAGCTCCAGCACCTTCCTCTTTTCATGAAGTTTAGACCCTGCACTATTTATTTTACTTAATTAGAAAAAATATGATTCAAATTGATTTTTTTTAATTGAAATGCTACATTTAAAAAGTCTTAGAAAAGTGGCCTTTTCCTAAAGGGTTTATTTATGTTAAAGGCAATTGTATTGTTTGATCCTTGTGACTAAACCCATCTAGTTGTTTTCTTAGCTTTGGTTTCATAGTTTTTTAAGTGAACTTTCACCAAAAAGAATACTTTTCTTGTTATACAAAACACTGGTTAGGCACCTAAAACAGGACGAGTGCAAGGTGGGAAATCATCTAGATCTCCTGGGGGGCTTCTGCAACAATCACCTGGTGGCCAGTGGGACAACATCATCAAATTTTTGGATTCACTCATGAACCGATTATGTGCAAATCATGTATGTTCTTTATTTTCATTGGCTGTTTATTACCATGTTTTATCCAAGCGTTCTTTATTATTTTAATCAGCTGTTTGTTTAACATTTTTGTTGTTTAAGCAAGGTAAAAGGTCAATGGAATTTAGTGACCAATATGATCTGAAAATATTTTCAAGGGAAACCATCAGAAAGGGCTACTTGCTTTAACACCAAAAAGAAGCCATACACCCAGGCCCTGTTTGGCAAAAAGTAGCAAACAACATATAAGCTTATTGAAAGCGAATAAGCTAGCTTATAGCGGGTAGCTGACAGCGGATAAACTAGTAAATTGAATTTAAAGTTTTCAGTAAAATTAGCGGTTAAATTAACTTATAAATATAAAATGACATAAATGAGCATTTTTAATTAATGCTTAAAAAATGAGATTGTTCATTTAATCTAGGATAAACTGGGAATTTAGTTGAAATAATAAAGGTAAAAACGAGAGAAAAAATGAAACGTATAAGCTTATACCCTACTTCAAGTGGTGCATGGAAAAACTTTATAAGCTAGTAGTTATCTAACGCCTCTATTTTACTTCTATGATCTTATCCTTTGTAAGCTAGCTGTTTAGTCTTACCAATTAGAGCCCTAATCTTCTCCCCTTATCAGCTGCTGTATCATTCAAACCTCCTTAAACACACAAAAGTTACACGGCCATCAAATGCATAGAAGTGTAAAGTTGATTGTACTGTACACAAAATTTCAGCTGCTTGTGAGCCAGTAATCATTCTCTTTTGTCAATCAATAATCATGTACTTTATATCTGGTCATATTTTTCAAATTCTATCTCCGGTTGATTTCACATTACTTTTTCTCTTTTTAAGACTAGGATATTGATAATTTAATTTTTGCATAATGCAATTTGCTTGCTGAAATTTTCTAATCCTATTCCACAGCGCACCACCCTATGTGCAATCCTTTCACGTGTTTTTATCTCTCACAAACCTAGTAAAAAAGAAATCAAAGTTGATATTCTACTATGCATAGTACTCTGTTCTGAAATCTTGAATAAAGATAGGATGATCTATATATAAATAATAACATAATGGGTTTACAAATGTACACCAACCTGCTAAATCTGGATAAAATGCTAGGTTCAAAAGAATGCTAAAGCCTTGCTACTGCAAGTTCAGCCAAGTGGCCAGCTTGCCGTAATTATGTTGGTAAAAGAGACTAGGCTAGACTAGAAAGATATACTCCCTCCAACTATTTTTACTTGTCTTTTAGGTCATGCACACCTCTTAAGAAAATGATCGAGTTTACTAATTTTCATGTTGAAGTGATACTCTTTGACCAAAATACCTCTTATTAATTTGAGATACAAGTGGAGTAGTTAAGTAGAAAAAATCATTAATATAGTTGAGATACAGGTTGTACTTTTGAAAAAAAAGTAATTAATACTTTTGGTTTTCTAATGGGACAAGTAATTTGAAACAATAAAATATTCCAAAGAGGACAAGTAAAATTAGACGGAGGGAGTAGTAGTGTTTTTCTCTTCTCTTCAATTGCTCACGGGTAAGCTAAGGGGGGTCGTGGTGTAAATTCAAATTAAAGTGATGGAGATGGGGAGGTCAATTCCAATATTGACCTCAACTTTATTTCACAACAAAATAAACTATACCCTTCATCCTAATTGATTTTGATATCATGTCAGGGAAGGTTGTACAAAGTTGGTTAGCTGATGACTGATGTTTTACATACTGTGGTTATTTGTAATGAGTGTTTTAGGAAAATTATATTTGGTAGTGCTTGTTTCTCGTCTTTGGTAATCCTTCAATTTCATTCCTCTATACTTACCTCGAAAGTTGGTGCCACCACCTTGGCCCGTTAATAATTCAATGTTTTCCTGTTTGTTCAGTTGTGGTGTTATTTTACTGCTGAAACTTTCGGTTCTGAAGTTTTGGTGTGAACAACCTCACTGTTACCTTCATAAAAAATCTACATTCAAATGTAGGCTGAAATTTTGTAGTTCATTTCAAGCAGTTATATTTTTATAGTATTGAAAATATGTAGTAAACGGCACATTTTTCTCTTGAAAATAAATGAGTGATGATTTGTGATTGTGACGATAGTTGTCCGTAATCTAAATTTTCTTTTTACATCACCTTTTCTTATCTAAACACTGCATGTTTACTGTTTAGGTACCGTCCTTCTTTATCCGGAAGCTGGTTACACAGGTCTTTTCCTTCATCAATATGACACTCTTCAACAGGTAAGACCCCATAATTATTAGAAACAGTTCTATGGCCTCAAACCTCCAATATCCTCAGTTGGTTTATTGAGTCAATATTTTGTAGTTCAATTCTCTAATTTTTTCAACTTTAATCTTCCCACAATATCTTGTAGTCTTCTGTTGCGGCGTGAATGTTGTACTTTCTCAAATGGTGAATATGTAAAGTCTGGTCTCGCAGAACTTGAGAAATGGATTGTTAATGCAAATGAGGAGGTAAACTAAACTTGTATTAGTCATGATTTTAGTTAAGTTTTAGCTAGGTGCTCCTGACTATAGGACATTGGTTGTTCTTTGTAATTGACGCCACATGGTGAGAAAAGACTTTAGTTGTTGCTGTTTAACTAGTAGTTCTTAATTTCAGCATGCAGGAACATCCTGGCACGAACTGAATTATATAAGACAAGCTGTTGGGTTTCTGGTATAAGCACTGCCTTAGTTGGATTTTCGGTTGTCTCAAGTAGCGTTGGTATCTCATTTTCAGGCTTCCATCTGTTTGAATAATACAGGTAATACATCAGAAGAGGAAGAAATCTTTGGAAGAAATTCGGCAGGATCTTTGTCCGGTATGATTATCATCATATGTCATATTAATCAGTTGCAACATCATTTTTATCACACATCTATACAGAATATCTTTCCTATCTCAAGTATTTTTAAGTTTCATCATTTTATAGAGATGCTTGAGAATTTGAAACTAATATTTGGGTTTACAATTCCAACTTATGGCCATGATCCATTGGTGGTTGATTCAACTTTGTTTTTTATTTAAAATGGTAGAAGTGTCAGATCTTTGGGAGTTGGGTGACAGGGTGAGGAAGGTGTGATGATATAAAACCTATATGTGAATGTCCATATTTATTTGGACACTTTTTTTATGTATCATGGGTGCAATATCCTTTTGATTTGTTGAAAGTATACTATTCAAAAGGTTAACAGGTTTCTAGCTCAATTCTTTAACAGGCATTATCTGTGAGGCAAATCTATCGAATTAGTACTATGTACTGGGATGACAAGTATGGAACCCAGAGTGTGTCCAACGAGGCAAGTTGTCTTAAATTTATTTATAATATTATTATGATATTATTTTCCTCGGAGTTTTGAACTGCATATGATGGACAGGTTGTTGGTGAAATGAGGGAAATTGTGAGTAAAGACAATGAGAGTTTGACTTCAAATTCGTTCTTGTTGGATGATGACATGAGGTACCCTTCTTAACCCCTTCAAACTTCTTCTCAGTTACTTGTAGTTTGAGCTAGTTATTAGTGTTCTACTGTTCTTATTGTCATACCTCAAAGCAAGGTTGAGTTCATTTTTATATACACAAGTCTGTACTTGTTATCAATCTAATTTTTGTTAGTATTATCAATTATCAATCTTTTAACGTAATTCTGAAAGAACACTAGGGTATGCTTGATTACCCTTTTAAAAACAGTTTTCAGTTTTTAAAAATTAGCAAAGAGCCAAAGAGTTAATTTGCTCTTTCTTAATTTTTTAAAAATAGAAAACTGTTTTTAAAAGTGTAATCAAACAAGCCCTAAATCCCGTGGCTTGATTTGAACTTCCCTACACTATCATATATGTTGGAATTTTTATGGATGTAACCATAAAATGTTTTCATTGGATATATAACATGTTGGGGTTCCATTTACTTTTTTCCCTTAGTCCTTAGTCTTATTGTTCAATTTTTGCTGCAGCATTCCTTTTTCTGCTGAAGACATAGATATGGCAATCCCTGCTGTGAATACTGATGATATTGAGCTTCCAGCATTTTTATGTGAATATCCTTGTGCCCAGTTTCTTTTTTTACATGTGTAATTTATTTTTAATCGGAAGGTCATTGCCCCCATTGATTCACAGTCTAGAATATGGCAACCAAATCCAGTCAGCAATGTTTCCCTTCCCTTCATGTTGACAACAATCTTAGTTGTCCCGAGGATTTTTGGTCATTTGCTAATCACGACATTCATTACCAATCAGAGATGGAAAATTGGTGCTCTGGTCTGATTGTATTTTTTCCCTGAACCACGTAGTTAAACCAGTAATTTGTAATTATCCAAGGATAGATGACACAGTCTAGGGGCTTCACCTGCTGCTTCTATTATCACATGCAGCTCATCTTCTCAGGTTTATTTATCATCTGCTTTGCTGTTGTATTCTTTGTAGCTATGTAATTGTAATCAGAGCCTTGGCTATAGAAATTAAATACACTATTCATCGAGATATATATATATATATATATATATATATATATATAGCAACTTCCGGGATTCAAATTTATTTACTTATTGCAACTTTTCTAACCATAAGTGGTTTATTGTGCTGGTGGTTTATTGCAACTTTTGTTTGGATCAGCTAGAACAGCTTCTGAGAAGCTCTCTTTCCAGTCTATTCAAGTAGGTAACCATGGACGACTTTGTTTTACCACTTTTTTAAGTAACTTGAATTATGCTATAGACATAAGTTTTACACCTTTCATAACCAAAATGGATTTATGAGAATTATGAATGCACCCTCAAATGGCGAACTCATTCATAAATGACTATATTAACACGTTGAGTAACTTTACTGTTAAGAGTGGGTTACCACCCTCCCCCAAGGAAGGAGTTAACCTACAAAATAGAAATTATGCTAATATCCTTCTTCCCAAAGAAAGAAGGATAAGAAAAGATTTCTCCCGAAGATGATAAGATGAGGTCTGAAGAACATGTATGGATTCCTTCCCAAAGGAGGAAGAAAGATTAAGGGTCTTGTTTTTTTCCTTGGTGTCAATTAAGGGTCTTGTTAGAAGACATAGTTATTACAGGTCTTTCTCTAGCTAGATGATTGTTAGGGAGAGGGTGCCAACCTAGTTGGGATGCCCTTCCCTATTGTGATGTTTCTGCACATCATTGGTTTATCAAAAGAATTAAGGGTTTTCCTCCAGATAGAAGAGGTGGTATTATATGGGCCTTCGGCCTTCCTCTTACCAAAAGACATATTTAGTTAAGACCTTTCCAAGTGTGAAGAAAGTTAATGAAGTCTTTCACATGTGAGAAAAGAATGATCTTGCCAAGTGAGAAGGCGAGATAATTAAGGACCTTCTAATAAGAAGGCATAAGCAATATCTTCCTAATTGAGAAGGCAACTTTAAGTAAGTACTAGAACTTACCTCCGTGCGCTGCATGGGATATTGTTATGAAAAATATATATACCATTGTGGTGTCCTGAATTCGACCCGCTCATTTCAGTTATCACTTCAGTATTCGACATACAAAAGGTACAAAAATTATTGTCCTTTTTTATAACAACTAAATACATAATTTACTTATTTACCCAATAGTTAATTAAAAAGAACTTGCTATACCTATAGTATATTGTTGAAAACCTCGTGGTACACAACATTTGAGTTTTGGGTAATTGAGGAGTGATACGAATTTTGTGTTTGAGTTCTGAGTGAATGAGGTGAAGTGATCATTGCATGAACACACATATATACACCTGTGAGTGAAGGTCCCTCACCTAGGTATGAGAGTGTTGAAATGGAAAAGACAATATTGCCCCTCATAAAGAAATAATACTTACATGTAAGAGGTGTGAATATGCTAGTTACCTGTTTCAGAGTGATTGAAGGAACAAATGGGGCACTCCATGCATGCATAGATTGCCCCTCATAGATTACTTTATTCCTATTGGGTTGTCTAAATAGATAAATAGACATATATATATATATATATATATATATATATATATATATATATATATATATATATAAATATAGTGGACTCATTTTTCTGAATATTATATGGATGATAATCTATTATCTATCTATGTATTTATATGTCTTCGTTTTCTACATAACCATTTGCCACGTATAATTCATGCAAACCTTTAGCAAATGAACAAAATACTATACTATAATTATGCCTCAATAAAATCTTCCCTGGATTCCCGTTTGTAAATATATTTGGCTTCCATGCTATAATCAATGTAATGTTATTGGATAACCATCATGGCTAATCTATCTGCCTACTACTATTACCACACACAAAATGATTATCCTTATCTGATAGAAGAATAATGTTTCATTGTATACCAATAGATGACCATGGCAATTTCTTGGTTTTTGAGCTACATTCTGCATCGTGAGATTTGCCTTACGCTAACATTAACCATTGGCCACAAAAACGACAGCCTAAGACCTAAGTATAGTATTGGTGCATATAATAATATAGCTGGTCAGTCTATTCACCATAGGATAGTTTTATACTAAGGGATATAAGCTGTTTTAAAATTTTGTTTTCTTCAGGCCTCAACAGAATTTGACGCCTAAACAATGGCTTGATAAGGTTGATTACATTCAATTGAGCCTTAAGGGTTTAAAGATGCATGCTTGATTGTTTTATAAGATAGTCTCTCCAAGCCAAGAGACATAAATGATTGTTATCTTGAATGATTTTGAGATAAGTTCTTGGTGATTGATTGTTTTCTTTTTTATTTATGACATAAGTTCTTGAATTAAATTGAGTTTGAGTTGAAAACACAAAGTTCAAATCAAACTCAAATTGAGCTTTGAGCTTAACTAAGCGCAAAACTAGGTTATGCTCAGCTAGGCCTAAGGCCCCTCGAGATTTTTCAAAAATTAGCGTGCATGGTGGCAATTGCAAAAGAGGCGGTTCATTTCCAACTACTAAAATATTTCAAAATAGTTTATCTTATTTAGATTTTAATATGTTTTGCCTTATCTTATCTTAGAGTAAGTGATATATATATATAAATGAGGTTCTTATCCCTTATCTGAATGTGTTTTCTGAAACTATAAATAAGGATTCATAATTTACATTTTTTAGATCGTCGTATCATAAGTCTATTTTTTCAATCGTAGTCATTTTCTTCCAATTTTCGGTGGCATTCTCTTTGGCAATGTTTGTTATAAACCATGGAATATGAAGTTGGGAAAATGCTTGCATCATAATTCATATGTTCCTTACTATCACCCATCTAATTTAGTGAGATGGGATTCCACAAGGTACAACCTAATCATTAACTTGATCCATATATATCTAAGTACTACCTCTAGTACTAGCTATTTTTGATCCACAAGGTACAACCTAATCATTAACTTGATCCACAAGGTACAACCTAGCCATTAGCTTGATCCATCATATATCTAAGTACTTCCTCTAGTACTGACTATTTTTGAAACATTGGAGGTAGTTAACTAATTAAAAGAAAGTAGTTAAGCCAAAGATGCAAGCTTTGCTAGAGCTCCAGCTGCTAGGGAGTTGACATATGTGCAGGGTTCAGTCTTAGGTGAGTCCCAACGTTTATCATTGAACTTGTCATTGCGGTCAGGTCCACCCACAATAGCTCCAGTGAGCTCATGTGGGTTAGGTGCATCTCTTTGAAACCATTTCTGAAAGCTCATGGGACAGTTAATTTGTTCATTCTTTGACAACTTTGGTACCGAAGCCCCTCTATGGTGAGCTTGCGTTGGTGGCTGTTTCCCAAATCCTACCATATACGACCTTCCTTCTGGGTTTTTCCCTAATATATAATCCATCTGTACCAATTCACCATCCAAATAATATATTAGTCATTCAGTTGCATAAGGATGACATATAATTAATTAGTTAATTTAATGTGTGTATATACAATAAAGACAATGTACTAACTTGTTTCTTGGCAAATTTAAGGAGATGGGATGAGGAAAATTTTTTGTTTCCGCAAGTGATTTTCTGCTTATATTTGGCAAGCAAATCACTGTATACAGTGAATAAGAAAGATGTGCTGGTGGCATACTGCGTATTGGCTCCATCTCTCAAATGAATAAACCCACCTGCATGCATGCAAATAATCATATTAAGATGATATCAATCTATCTATCTATGAGAGTCGTCATGAGATGGAATTAATTAATAATTAATAATTATAAGAAAGAGAAGTAATTAATTACCAGGAGACAAATTAATCTGGTGGTAAGGACTATCAGGAAGGACTGAGCATATGAAACTTTCTGCATGGCTTTTGAATGTTTCAAGTTTCTTCTGACCTTCAAAATGTAACTCAGTGAGAAGGACTTGAGCTCCAGCATATTTAAGATCCCAACTGAATTCTGCAACACTAGCACTAATTGATTCTTCTTGTATGTACTTCATGTACATAGATTTCCCTGTAGCCTTGTATAGCCATGTTGCTGCCCACAGCAGTTCATCCTGCATGCATGCATAGCATTAATTAATCAATCCCAACATTCACTATTAAGATAATAGTTAAAAGGTAATTAATAATAATTACATTATAGCCCGAATAGGAGCAGTAGAAGGGACACTCTCCATCATAGGTTCCCTTATGCGATTTTGCCATTTGGAAAAGCTACCACAAAAGAGAGACACACATGAGTTGACACGTACAAAAAAATGTTGCAAAAGGTTTTAGCAAATATATGTATGAGTATGAGTGTATGTAAAAGAAGATACCAGTTTAGCCTTGTTGAGGAGACGACGAGCGTATTTCTTATCAGAGGACCTAAAAACAATAGAAGAAGCAGCCATTGCAGCTGCAGTTTCAGCTGCAATCTCAGTTCCGGGGGTGTTACTATCAATTTTCAAAACCGTTCTTTTTGTCTTCATTTTTTCTGGTGAAGCCCAACAATGGTGATCCTCCTCTGGATCCCCTACCTACATGATTACAATCAATCAATATTTTATTTTTTTAGAAACAAAAAATCAAGCATACGTACTCTATATAAATTGTCATATTACTACTACTAATCCTCACCTGCACGTATAATCTTTTCCTTCTAGAACTAGCTTTCAAAAAATAATCTGTACCCCATCGAATAGCATCTTTAACGTGTCCCATTTCATGTGCAGCTTCAAATTCTGACTTGTAAAAAATGGCAGCCCATGAAAGCGTAGTAACAGTGAAAGCCATTGGGAGTCCATATTTGACATTATCCCCTGCATCATAATATCCCCCAGCAAGGTCCACCTATATTTATATTTATTTATATATATAATTAAACACATTGATTAGATTAGCCCAAATTATTCATTTTGTTTAACGCGAATTTGATTATTATTATTATTAATTAATTATTGAGAAAAGATAGAAAGATTTATACATGGGCGAGTTGACCATCATCGAGTGCTGAGTCTCCTCTCCAAGGCACCCTGTTATTGGAAGGGAGCTTCCCTGAACGTTGTGCCTCTAAAAAGATAAGGGACTTGGTGAGAGCCTCCTTATAATTAAAATTGCCTTTAACTAGTTTCATATTTCCTTCAAATAAAGTAAGCCATGCTACAATGATTCCCCAATATACTTTTTTAGTATCCATGAATGCAAAAGAAAAATGTTACAACACTTGTGAATGTGGAGAGAAGGTGAGGTGTTTGTAAAAGGTGGCTCGAGGTTAGAGTTTATAAAGAAGAAAATGTAAAGAGTCTGTTACGTTGATTGTTAAAAAGTTGTTTTCATTGTTTTCACGAGGAACCAAGACGTAATAACAACTACTTTGGTTTTGGCGATTAGTAGTTTTTTCTGTTTCTTGTGTGTTTGTTATGGCGGGAAATGGCGGAGATGGTTGTGAGGGAAAGAGGCTTTGGTTTTGCGTAGAGATTTACCAGCCTCCATTTTGAACCCAATTTATACATTTACTATTCTCAGCATGTGGTGGTAAGAATTAAGGTGGTTTTATCAACCAATGTTGAGAGGAAATTGGTGAATGAGGAGGATTCACGGCAATGGCATAAACGGTTCTTTGATCAGTTTCAACTTATTTAGCAGAATTCGATTCATATTTCAAATTGTTTTTTTTTTTAAGGAATTTAATTAATTTGTTGCCTGAACTAAAGTTAGCCCGATAAAGCTTTGGTTGCAATTGAATTGACGGATGGTATATTGTTATTACCAAGGGCTATAAATAACCATAGGTTAAATAAAATTAATTATTTTTTTGTCTCACCTCATGATTGCCTTTTTTAGACCTTGGTTACTAATGTAAATACAACAGAAAGAGAATTCCATGGATAAGGGAATAATCTATACAACAAGTATAGTCGCCACTTGCATAAATGTATGCAAGGGTTCAAAAGATGATATGGGAGTCTTCAAATTAAATATATGCATATGCACCCCAATACAAAGTAACATCGACAAAACCTCGTTAATATTTAATAAACATAAACAATGAAAATGAAATAGGAAATTAGTGAGCTTCAAGAAATAAAAAGTGAATCACAGATCATGAAATCATCTCTGAAAACTTCAGTGCAACTAATTTGCGGTGATCAAGAATTCAGAAAGGCCTATTACCTATCCATAAATCGATTATATACTGTTGTATACCTGACCTCTAGTATACCCCAAAAATCTGATGACCTCTTCAATGTAAAAAAGATTGTATCCTTCTAAAATTAACAAGCATATGGTCATAACAAGCCAGCTTCGAACAGATTCCTCCGCCTCAACGTCTCGTCAACAAGCTTGAAAGTCTTCTTCACAACCTTCTGATCAAGGGCAGTGGTCCGATAGATCTTGAAGACACGGTCTACGCGGTCTGGAGCAGAGCTCTGGAAATACAATTCCTCAAACTTTTTCTTCACAAACCTGTAGACATGATTTACAGAAACAGGTCATAAAAACTTAATCACACCACTTGAATGCTATCATTTAGATAAGGACCAACATGTAATGCTGTAACATGAATGCTTTCATTAGTCAGAAGAACCAACTAATTTGCTGAAAACAAGTTTGCTTACTCATATGCATGCTCAATCTCTTGTTTCCCTGTTGAAACTGCCTGGTAATCTTTGAACCATTCACATACATTGAGTGGGACCTGCATAAAGATGTTAGACTGAAATGATGACAGACTCCCATCAATGACCAAGTGTACATGTGTGGATGGTTCTTACTGTCAGGATCTTCTTCTCGAATATGTCGAACTTGTTCAAAAATAACATGAAGGATGTTTTCTGTCCAGAAAAGAGAGGATCATTATCATTTGCTGAGAGATAAAAATGTTAAATGCCAAAATATTTCAAAGTTCTTAAATATAAGTGTCATTTATAGATAATCGCCACAAGAATTTACCAGGTAAATGTAAATGTTAAAATTTAAAGGGAGCATAAAAGGAAACCTCAAAACATGGTTGCTTCAGAACCCATTCAAAAAGTTCTTTAGTTTCCATCATTCTGTTCTTGTTTTCATCCTCAAAAAGTGTTTGATCGTACCTGGAAGGCAAAGGAAAAGGTAAAGTCAAAGCTTTAGTATTCCGAATCTCATAAGTATAATGCTCTTCCAGCAAGACTCGTGGAGCGAATTTTTTTGTCAATCAAAGATTAACCTGATACAAAATATTTATCGCAAAAAATATGCACACTGACATGTGTTTTTAAATATCATAACACATGCCAAACACACACCTATGGGACTAGTATGAGCTTACCCTTCACTCCTCTTTCAAGTAAAGCATGCTTTGTTTGGCAAGCATTTTAAAGTGATAAAGTTACCTATATCTAATAGAATGTATATTAAACAAGTTTTATATATTTTTGTAGTCCATATTATTTAAATGTAGAATTTCCCACACAGATTTTATGACCATTATAATTAACCATATTAAGATATGCAATCAAATGGAAGACCATACTCGCTAATGGCGGCACAAAATATTACAGCTGTAACTCCTTCAAAAAGATGGATCCATTTTCTTCTCTCATTTCTCTGGCCACCAACATCAAAGAGTCTATAGACTTCACCACTTTTCTTATTTTCTCCAACGGGGCTGTCAGATAGCAAAAACATAGAAATCAAATTATCCACTTAGTATAAATATTGTGTAACAGGAGAAAAGGAAAAACCTGCTTCAAGTAATACAGGTAGCTTGATATACATAATCAAGTATAATACGATAAACATAATCTGTCCTTCCTTCCAGAACCAAAGGCAAAGATCATTTGGAAAAGCATATAAAAAAAACAGTAAGCATATGTAACGAATAGATTGCAATTAACTAAATAGAATATGTGAGAAGGTAGAGAAATCTAGAGATGGTTGTCAGGCAGAAAAGATAATAGCAGATACTAGATGAAAATAGAGCCATATAAACAAAGCATGTTCACCTGAACTGGATCTCCACAACACCAGTTGTACGAACTCTTGCATACAAAACATCCTCCTGTAGTTGTAAAATGGAGTAAGAAACATTCAGATTCATGATTTATTTGTCAGTTCTATAAACAAGTTGATGCATGGTAAACTTCTTTTTAGATCAAGAATGAGGTAGTTGATCATTTGATTTTTTTCCCACAAAACTAACTCCAACACGTCACAGTCTTAGTAAATAGTAATTACTTATCCAAGTTAATAGTAACAAAGAAGTGCCACAAGTGTATCTCAAGGATGTAGAAAGTAATTTGGACTCTCTCAGTTGCGACATTTAGAAAACCTAAAAGAAAACACCCTCCAAGAAGAAAGAATTCGAGGTTGCAAATTACAATACTAAGGGCAAATAAAACAAATTTGGAGTTAGCTTTTGTATCTTTGCAAACAATAGAATGATTGATTTTGAATACCTTTGTAGGAACATAATTTGCATCAGACAGCCTCTGCAAATTTTCCATAAAATATTTGGTACAATCAGGAACTTGGAGTTCATTACCACGCGCATATGTTTCCTACAACAAGTCATTTGTGCAAGACATACATACTAAGTAACTGATAACAAAAAATAAGGTAAAGCAATCAAGGTGCAATCAGCCACCTGAATAGCGGCATCCTCCCACAAAGTTTCTATTTCCTTTGCAAGATCCTTGGTGAGACTTGGGTAATCCAGCCTGCCTCCAACTTCTGAAAGTTTTTCACCAATATCCTGTCAGAAAAATTAAGCTCTATTAGAAATAAGACTTAGACATAAAATAACTTCGACAAAGCGATAGATCCTCCAGAACAAAGAAGCTATTTTACAGTTGATTATTCTATAGTTCATAAAATAACTTGGTAATAACATAGTAGATCATAAACTACTCCACCATTATTAATAAACCATATTAGGGGATAAGAGAGGGGATAATAGTGAACTACCTTGTTTTCAGTGGATATAGCATATTTTGAGGAATTAGGATCATTCTGAGCCAACTCTTTTGACCCATCATGCAGTACCTGTTTAAACACATCGAGTACAAACTAAGGATTACAGTCTTCTCAGCTAGCTCTATTAAACTTAACTCACAAGATTATTTTTATTTTTTAAAATATGAACAGTGGACACCGAACTCAATCTATTTTCAAGAGAAAAAAACAACACACCCTTTCAGGTATTGCGTACTTTTATTGTCTGATACACATTAGCATGAATGACTGGTATGTAGCTTCTTAGCTCAGCCTCATCAAAGCCAGTTTGAAACAAAAGTTTTATCTGCAGATTGTAAACAAACAAACAAATGTCAATAATCAAGCAATCACAAGCCATCCTAGGAAGTTGAGAAAATGCAACTTCTTGCCTGCTTAAAGATTGTGGACTTCCCTGACTCTCCAGCACCTGAAAAGCAGAGACATTGACACATTTATTTAAATAACTATAGGAAAAACCAGACTATAATAGACTCTAGCATGTATGGTTCCTTCAAACTCTGGGAGTAAAGCCACTTATGCAATGTAAAATTTCAAGAACTTTTATATATTGGTAAAAGTTGATGAGGTGTAATTTAGAAGAGCTACATGTAATGTAAAAACTAAGATGAAAAGGAAAAACTAACCTAGTAGTAGAAGTTTCTGAATATGCTTTTCAGCCTTTGTTTCCAACTCTATTCTTCTTTCAATTTCTGCTGCCTGCAAATCCACACCACGTATATCAAACTAAAGCCCATATAACATCTGATTGTCTTTAAGTAACTTAACAAGTATGCAATAAATGGGGCACAAGAGACCTGTGCATTTCCTTCGGCATCAGAATCATTACAACGATGATTTCTGCTGCAAATTAAGCCCATATTATCTGTTACAAAAGACAGCATAGAAGATGAACTAGTCAAGCCTCACTAGAAATCAGTTTTTCAATGCTCTTCTCTAATCTCTAATGCCTACGCGCATCAGTGGGCTTTGAGTTCACCTATCAAATTCAAGATAACTAGGGCAGTGTCAGGAGCAATCAAAGACAAGCTTATTGCCCCTTTCTCAAAGAAATATCTTAACCCCGTATAATAGGTTCTGAATCCACAGAATAGAAGAGCAGAATAATATGAAAAGCAATATTGAATAGCAGAAGCAGTTGAACCGCAATCTGCATTGATGCTTTAGCCAAAATAGTTTCCACACCAGATCCAAAAGTTTAGGATTATTCTCAACAATTTATTTAGCTAAAAGGCTAGATTTAACAACATCTAGAATATTGTACTCCGTCTTATATATTGGGAATACTTTCTTTGTTATGAAGATAATTAAGATGCTTCTGACAATTATAGGAGAATTACACGGACCTTTATTTCTCTCTATTTTAGGGTAACGCTTTTTCGGCATTAATTAAGCAGAATCATCAAGTTACCAAACTCATTTAAACGCTAGTTTCTATTTTTATAATTTCAAGCTTTGAATGTTGATTCCCTTTGTAGAAATTTGAGTAGTTAAAAAGTAGTGTGAAAAGCACGAGCATGCAAAGTACAATCGCTCCGTGAAAGAGAATGTAGAAAAAGTTAAGAGGAAAAAAGAGTGTATATGAGGTTTGCATCTCGATCTGTATCAGGATATTCAACACAAAATAATAGAGAGATCTGATGAGGAAATAATGAAGGATGTTGAGATAGAGATTGGAGTGAATGCAACAGAAGAGGAAGAAGAAGATACCTGAAAAGAAGAAAAAAGCTCTCTCTTTTTGCAGAGTTGTGTTGTGGACGGATTTTGCGGATTCTTTGACTGTACTTTGAACTCTGGTGAGAAAGAGAAACCAACTTCTATTCATATTATTATCATGCTGATGCTGATTCCTGTTTACTTTTTAGGATGATAATTGATTACTAATTAAACATAATTGGATTATGAGGAATTTGATTAGATGAAATGAAATGTAAACAAACGGTTGAGAAAGAAAGAAAATGGAGATTAATTAATTAATTAAAAAAGAATAATGCCGAAAGCTTCTTGCTTGTTCCTGCCCCCTCCTTCTCTTGGGTCAAACTATAATTAAGAAAAAGAGACATAGAGTATGCTGCAGCCATAGGCTGGCAGAGTTATGGTACTTATTAAATGTAGATTTGTCTTGTTGGGAAAATACACTATGTTCCATACTTTGTTCAACTCTCGTACAACAACACTCCCTCTCATTTCTCCTCTCAACTCCAACATCTCTCCGACCTACGTTACATTACACACTACTATTAAGTATTAATCTACGTCAAAGAATTTAGTTGGTCATGTGTACCAATTTTGTCGGTGTGTGTGATTCTTTCCTTGCAATAAAACTTTTATCTTACTCAAAACTGGAACTTAAAAACTTAGGTGAGATCTTAATTTAATTACCATTCGGATCAACCTTTTTAGTTTACGATACACACTATTCACTTGTTGGTACTCCACTTTGTATTACTAAAAACTTGCATTCATCACCAACCCTAATAATACTAATATTATCCGCCTTGCTCAACTGACAAATACTATTGATATTGTCAGGTTGAATATCATCACCTGAATTTAAATCTCGGACTACACACTTATTTTTGGGTTACCATATCATTGGTGTGCAGTTTCCTCTCCTAACAGAGTTTTTGCCACAACCAAAGTTTGAACTCGAGACATTGGGGTGGATTCGAGTCTACTTATGTGTGTACTTTTAAGAAATATTTGTCACTATATTTAGAAAAATACCAATACTAATACTAATAAATGACATTTATGAGGTAGGAAAAAATCTGAATTAAGCACAAAGCTAGAGGGATGGAAAAATTTTCTCAATGTCACGCAATCAAGGAGATAGAGTATTTGTATTTTTATTTAGAAAAAAGAAAAAGAATTTAAAAAGAGAGAGTGTGGTGTGGTTGAAGAATTCAACGCCACGGGAGGGGGGCAGTCAAAAGAAAAGAGACAGGAAAGGACAGATAACCCGTGCGTGTTGCTAGTTGGCACTCAGCTATGCTCTCAGCTCACCAGTTCTGTTCTCACTGTTGTTCAGTTGATTATTACAATTGGCATTACAAATATTCTTCTTTTTCCTTCTTTCTAATTTTTTTCTCTTTTATTCAACTATACTATTTTTTATCGTATTAGTAATGCACGGTATCTAACTATTTTCGTTAATTAATCTACGTCAAAAAATTTGGTTGACTACGTGTATATTTGGCTTTGTCAATCTGTATAATTCTCGGTACCAATAAAATTTTTGTTACATTCAAGATTCGAACTCGAAATATTGAGATGAAAACCAAGCGTAATTATCGAAACCAACCATTCGATTCTAAAAAATATGAATCTCCTATTTATATTAATTGGAATATTTGTGCTTATTTATTAACTATTGACAATTTGACATGTACTAATTATGAGAGTTAAATTGAAATAGTTTATGGCAAAAGCTTATCTGTTTAAGCTCTTCGTATATCTTATTAAAAACAACTTACGATCTAATATCGATTTATCTATTTATTCAAACAAACTTCTTAAAATTACCAATTTCGATATCTTATTAACAAGACACATCTAATTTAAGGGTACAAATGTCATTACCCACTTTTTCTTCTTACACTCTCTTTCTTCTTACACTCTCTTTCCTACTTTTCACTTTTCTCTTACACTCTCTTTCTTCCTTTTTTTCTTTTTACTTTACTTTTACTTTTCCCATAAACAATTCTTCTCTATCTCTTATCACTTCACTTTACTTTTTTTAACTAAATTTCTAAATTTATACAAACACTACTCTACTAAAATTACCTATAAAAATGTAAATGAGCCACACTAAAAAAAACAAACAAAAAAAACTTCACCTTTTTGAAAAACGTTATCACCTTAAAATTTTAATTTTTTTCTCCGAAATTTGTTTACACTCTTATTGATAATCTACTATCACCTCTTATTGATAATCCACTATCTATCATTTACTATCTACTATAATCTACTAATCAATTGAAACTACGAGATAACTGCAATGATATATAAAAAACACGGGATAACTGTCCTAATATATATATAAAAAAACACAGCATTAATATTTGTGATTGATAATTAAAAAATTTGAAGACTACTATAAACCTACTATCAAAAAAACAAGAAGATTTATTGCTATTTAAACTACTGATTAATATTTAAAACAAATATTTCTTAATGATAATCTACTATCTCTCTTTTACTATCTACTATAATCTACTAATCAACTAAAATAATCAATTGAAACTACCAGATAACTGCACTGATATATAAAAAAACACGGGATAGCTGCATTGATATATAAAAAAAAACACGAGATTAATATTTGTCATTGATAATTAAAAATTTTGAAGACTACTACTACAAAACCACTATCTAAAAAATAAGAAGACTTAATGGCTATTTAAACTACTAATTAATATTTAATACTAATATTTTTTATTGATAATCTACTCTCTTGCTTTTACTATCTACTATAATCTACTCAATCAACTAAAATACTCCATTCGTCCCATATTATATGTTGTTTTGGGTCATTTCACACATATTAAGAAAAGTAGTTAATTTTGTATGGAAAAATGAATTATGAGTTAGTTTACCAAATTAACCTTCATTAATGACATTGGGAAGATAAATTAGTAGAGTTATGAAAGAGATATTATTAAATAATGAATGGTATAGTAGGAAAAGAAATATTAATGTTTCTTTGGGATTCTAAAAAGTCATGTATAATGGGACAAATTTTTTTGGCTAGAAAGTCATATAATATGGGACAGGGGGAGTAATCAATTGAAACTACGAGATAACTGCACTGATATATAAAAAACACGGGATAATTGCAGTGATATATAAAAAAACACGGGATTAATATTTGTCATTGATAATTATAAGTTTTGAAGAATACTATAAACCTATTTTCTAAAAAAACAAAAAGACTTAGTGACTATTTAAACTGATTAATATTTAAAACACACGTGACAAATATTTGTCGCTAATACCTAAAAGGACAAATAATTGTCAATGATATATAAAAAAATACGGGATAAATATTTTTTTATTGATAATCTACTATCTATTTTTTACTATCTACTATAATTTACTAATCAACTCAAATAATCAATTGAAACTATGAGATAACTGCACTGATACATAAAAAAACACGGGATAATTGCACTGATATATAATAAAAAATCGGGGATAACTTCAATGATATATATAAAAACACGGTATATCTGCACTGATATATAAAAAAACACGAGCTAACAACAGTGATATATAAAAAAAAACTGCACTGATGTATAGAAAAACACGGGATAAATGCATAGATTGTTTTTAAATGATACTTTTACATTTCTAGATTTTAATATTTATCTATTTTTTATTTGAAACTCCTTTTTTATCTACTTTAAATTTGTCTTTATTTTCACGGGGTAATGTTTAGACTATTTAAATAGTATCAAAGTTCATTCATAAAAAGAACACGACAGCACCCGTGCGTAAGCACGGGTATCCTACTAGTTTATACTATAATAGTTCAACATTAATTTATATTTATCTTTATCTTTTATTAGAAAAATAACTTATACACAAAGAGGGTCGGACCGATCTACACTAAGTGAACTTTAAAATAAAGCATTTTATATCTTAAAAAATGATAAATTTATTATATTTTTATTTACAGCTTTATATTTTAAGTCTTTTGAGATGCAAAATCACTTATTAAATGATTGTAATCGATTTCCTTTAACATTTCTTTTTGGGTTAATTACTTTGTAGGTCCGTGATCTGAGAATTTTTAAATAGGGTCCTAAACTAAAAAAAATTGTAACCAGGTCCCTGAACTAATATAATCTTTTTAATTAGGTCATTCTGTTACATTATACTTAGTCAAAAGTTAGTCAATTTTGACGTGATATTGACTATTTGTATATAACTCCCTTAACTACTTAACAATTTGTAAATAGATCCCAAAACCAATTTAAACATGTAAAAATTGGATCTTAGAAAAATAATAAAAAACAAAGTGATATATTCAAGCCACAATTAAGTTAAAGCAAACATGTATGCTTATAAAATATAATTTTAGTATGTTTATGTTGTAAAGAAAATATTTTATGCTTATTCTTATTTTTCTGTTTTAAGGGTTTCAAAATTTAATTTAAAAATTTAATTTTTTCTCTAATCTCTAAGGACTAATTTTTATGTTTAAATAAGTTTAGGGATTTATTTACAAACTTTTAATTAGTTCAAGGATTTATTTACAAATTGTGAATGTCAAGTTAGCATTTACTAAGTGGCGACTAAGTACTATAATATAATAGAAAGACCTAATTGAAAAACTATACTAATTCGGAGATCTGATTACAGCTTTTTTAGCTTAAGAACCTATTTAAAAATTCTTAAATAGTTTGGGGATCCACGACGTAACTAAACTTTTCTTTTTCAATCAATAATAAAGTTAATCCATTTAATCTTTGTTGGGACATGGTTGATCTTAGTTTTGAAGCAACGCTTACAGAAACCGTTAGCATTATTCTAAGCAATAAATGGAAAAAAAGTCAAGTCTTCCTGTATAATCAAGTATTGCAATTGGAGTATCATTTTACACTTGTACGATTCCTCTTCAAATTTCCAGTTCTAAAAATAACCAAATCCATCAGTATCAGAGTTTGTTATAACCAATAATGTTGGCTCAGTGGCATAAGCTACCCTAGGACACAAGGGGGTCGCCTCGGTGCTTCTAGGTTCGATTTCCGCAATGAACAAACTTGGTGTTGATTAGTGCGGATTTTTCTTTTAAGCACGTGCGGAGATTAATCTTTCGTAGAAAGTGATAGGACACTCTGCAATGGTCCAAACCGAAAAAAGAGTTGTTGCCATATTTTAACGAACGTTCAAGGTTAAGACTTATTCTTTTAATTCTTTAATTTCCAATAACCTTAACTTCTTAATATTAAAAAGAAAACCAAAAATATCTTGATATATTTTAGATTGTTCAAGTCTACTTTGACATAAAGTAATTGTTTTATCTAACATGTACAAAAGGCAGTCCGATTTAAATGATTGGTCAGGATATTTTACAACTTCATTATCAATATTCTCACCAATTGTCGCTTCCTACGAATAACATGTTTCTTAAGACATTTGAGTTCTACATCCATTTCAATAGCAATTTCTTTGGTAGATATCATGGCATCTTCAAATCCGTATTCCCTATATTTTCAAAAAGAAAATAAATATTTGGTCCAAAAAAAGGCCTTTCCATTGTTCTATATCACCGCGAACAATAACTCATACCAAATAGTCATGCTTGATAAAAACTCAACATTTAAGTTCATAAGTTCCCAAACATTCAGCTTTACTTTTTATTTTAGGTTCTTATTAACTTCAACTAATTTCAATAAAATATCTCTTATTTGTGAAGTTTGAAATCGTATAGCTTTTACACTTTCAATACGACTTTCCTAACGTATTTGGGACAATGAATTAAGAGTTAGGCTATGATTTTATGGAATTTTCCATCATTTAGTAGAAGAAAAAAATATAGTATGGTAGTTTTAGTTATCATTATTATACTGTTGTTAATTCTGTTCCATAAGTTGTTACAGATAGATAAATCTATTTAGGGTAGTTTTAGTTGTTAAGTGGTTAGTTACCACTGGATCTGTTAGTTATGTTAGTATCTATATAACCTTGTAATATCAGTTAGTTTTGTTCAATGAAAAAATATACTTTTCCTTTTCATTCTTCCCTTTTTCCTCTGCTACCAAAATCAAGATATGCAGAGGGTCTTTCTCTTAATATGGTATCAGTAGTTTCCCAACTCTGATTTCTCATTTTTTTCCTCGCGTTTCATTCTTCGTCTTCTACCTCTCGTGCATCTCTCTCGCGATGACTTCGACGAATGATACTTCCGATCCGTTCTTCATTCATCACATTGACACCGCTGGCTTGGTTCTTGTCTCCAAACCGCTTGACGGCACCAATTATCATTCATGGCGGAGCTCGATGATGCTCGCTCTCGATGGTCGCAACAAATTAGGGTTCATCGACGGCACAATCCAAAAGCCTGATGCATCCGACGCCGTCAAACACCGTCTTTGGAGTTGCAACGACAGCATAATTGCGTCGTAGATTCTCAATTCTCTCACCAAGGAGATCAGCGCGAGTGTTATCTACAGCACCTCTGCATCTTCGATCTGGAATGATCTTGAAAGAAGGTTTAGCATCAAGAACGGGCCTCGCATTTTCCAATTGAAGAAGATTCTCTCAAGCTGCGTTCAAGGTAACGATTCCCTAAGCGTTTATTACACTCGATTCAAAGCCATATGGCTGAATTGGGTGAATTGAAGGCTGTTCATAAGTGCACATGTGAGGGTGTTGAACCCCTTCTTCAATCAGCCAAAGAAGAACACGTTATGGACTTTCTGATGGGATTACACGACTCTTTCAACCATGCGCGTGGTCAGATCCTGTTAATGAAGCCTATCCCAGAAATTGATGAGGTTTTTTCTCTCCTACTTCAAGATGAAACTCAGCGTTCCATTGGAAATCAATCCACTCCCATTGCTGAACTGGCGTGTGTTGTGCCACAAAATGGTTCCAAGAATAGAAACCCTAGAAAGGATCGCCCATTGTGCTCTCATTGCAACCTCCATGGACACACCAAAGAAAAATGTTTCAAGATTCATGGTTATCCTCCAAACTTCAAGAAGAGCAACACAAATTCTTCCTCTCCTTCACCTGTAAACAACATACTTGACTCAAGTTCATCTGATCAGCAGCAATCTTGGTCTCAGCAACAGTGCCAACAAGTGCTAACCATGCTTCAAGCTCAAATGGCAAAACTTCCAACAACTGCATCTGAACCAAATGATGCTACACGTATTGAATCAATTGGTATGTCCTTCTCCACCTTATACTCTGCATTTCAAGCATTGAATGCCTGGATAGTGGATAGTGGTGCCATTGTGCACATTACATATTGTCTTGATTTTCTCTACAATTACAAACCTTTAACAAATAAATTTGTCCTACTACCAAACAACACACGAGTTCAAGTCTTGGGCATTGGCAGTGTTAGAATTAATTCTGATATTGAATTACATGGTGTTCTTTATATACCTACATTTCATGTTAATCTGATTTCTGTGCCTAAACTCACTCCTAATTGTCATATTAGTGTTCACTTTGAAGAGACTTATGTTGTTTTCCAGGACACGCAGTCCCTCAAGAGGATTGACAACGGTGATCTTCACAAAGATTTGTTCATTTTATATTCTGATCACACACTCACATATTGTAATGACCATACCCTTGTATCAAGTGTTTTTCACAATTCCTTTTTTCCTTCCACTTGTAATTCTGTTCACAATATCAATCTAGACCACAATTTGTGGCATTCTAGATTGGGCCATGTATCTGACAAGATTCTAAAGACTTTTAGCAATAAACTTTCTTTGAATTTTAAGTCTCGTGATTGTAAAGGTTGCTTAATTTGTCCTCTTTCAAAATTTCGAAGATTGTCTTTTATTTCAAACAACAATTACTCTGCACAACCTTTTGATCTGATTCATATAGACACATGGGGGCCATATCACAGCCCCACTCATGATGGCAAAAACTATTTTTTAACTATTGTTGATGATTGCACTCGATTCACATGGTTGTATCTAATAAAAACAAAATCTGAGGCTCCCACTGTGATTAAGAATTTCTTTGCCATGGTTAAGACTAACTTTGCTGCAGCTATAAGACAATTGAGATCTGATAATGCAAAGGAATTGAACCTCACTGAATTCCTCACTGAACAAGGAACTATCCATCAATTTAGTTGCCCATACCGACCTGAGCAAAACTCAGTTATGGAAAGAAAGCACCAACATCTATTGAATGTGGCCAGATCCCTCTTCTTCCAATCCAAAGTTCCTATCAAATTTTGGGGTGAGTGCATTACCACTGGTGTCTTCCTCATCAATAGAGTGCCCACACCAGCCCTGAAAGACAAGTCACCATATGAACTCCTCTACAACAAAATGCCTCCATATGAGCACTTCAAAAATTTTGGTTGCCTGGCCTATGCTGCTATCCCTCTTCACCAAAGACACAAATTCTCTCCTAGGGCTATCCCTACTATGTTCCTAGGATACCCCATTGGTTAAGGCTATAAACTCCTTGACACAGCTACAGGCAAGTTTATTATCTCCAGGGGTGTCAAATTTTTTGAAAATAAATACCCCTTTCACAACTCCAACATTGATATACAATATGACCCATTTGAGACCATTGTTCTCCCCAACAACATTCCTTGTCCAGACAATGGTTCTACCAATATTGAACCACCTCCTACAAATGAGCAGCAACCCCCTGCACCTCCTGAAAACGACCCTCATCCCCAACCAGAACCCACGGTAGATCCTGTGATTGCTCCACCCCCTCCAACAGAACCCAGAAGGTCTGCCAGAGTAGCTCACTCCCTCCCTATCTCCAAGATTACCATACCAAATACCCCATTTCATCCACAGTCACCTACTCCAATCTATCTGCTCCTTATAAGTCCTTTGTTCATAATGTAAGTCTCCACTATGAACCTCAATTTTATCATCAAGTTGTTAAATTCCCAGAATGGAGGGCAGCTATGGATACTGAATTACAGGCCCTTGAAGACAACAAAACTTGATCTATTGTTCCCCTACCCCCCTGTGAAGAAAACTATTGGTTGTAGATGGCTCTACAAAACAAAGTTCAATCTGATGGAACAGTTGAGAGGCACAAAGCTCGCTTAGTAGCCAAAGGCTACACTCAACAGTTAGGCATTGATTTCACTCACATTCTCCCCTGTTGCCAAGTTAACATCGGTCAGAGTTTTGTTGGCCATTGCAGCCCAAAGAAAATGGCATTTATCCCAGCTTGACATCAATAATGCATTTCTTCATGGTGATTTGTTTGAAGAGGTATACATGGACCTCCCTCTAGGCCTTCCTAGCAAGGGGGAGCAGCTTGTGTGAAAATTGCACAAGTCTCTGTATGGGTTACGTCAAGCTTCTAGGCAATGGTTCCACAAATTCACCCTTGATCTCACTGCTGTTGGTTTCTCTCAGAGCACAGCAGATTACTCTCTGTTCTACAAAGGTGTAGGCAACTCTCTCATCATCCTTCTTGTCTATGTGGATGACATAATCATTGGCATCCCTCATCAACAATTAATCAACCAAACAGTGTCTCAACTACAAAATCAATTCAAGCTCAAAATTTTGGGTGCCCTTCAATACTTCCTTGGGTTAGAAATTGCAAGATCCTCTATCGGCATTCATCTCAGCTAGAGGAAATACACCATTGAGCTTCTTGAAGATACAGGCTTCTCTGATTGCAAACCTGCCAAAATACACCAGAGGAAATACACCCTTGGATCCTGGTGCTCAACTTGATGATCTCTCAGGCGAAGTTCTTCCTGATCCAACCATTTTTAGACGATTGCTTGGCAGATTGATGTACTTGACCATCTCTAGGCCAGACATCACCTTTGCCATCAACAAATTGAGCCAATTCATGGCAACCCCAAGGACTCAACATCTTCAAGCTCTTCATCATATCCTGCAGTACTTGAAGTCTGCTCTTGGCCAAGGCATCCTGTTTCCTTCTGACAGCAACTCCAACATTACTGCCTATGTTGTTGCAGACTGGGGCAGTTGCAAGATGTAACACCCTAATATTTCTAACAAGTAGAAATGCTAGGATGCACGAAATGGCATACATTAGAGTAAAATTTTCTGTTTCAGATATTGAACAAAACTAGAACTCTTAACTTAACCCAAAATCAAGAGTCATACATAGCTAAAGACATCCAAATTATAATCAAGTACTATGTTCTTCTTACTACCAAATCCTATTGTTCAATATCCAACAACAAGAAAAATAGCGGAAACGATCATTAACTAGTAGCTAGTACAAGTCATCAAATCGAAGTACAATCACTAGGGAAAAACATCATGAACATAAGTTTAAAACTTCATGCTCTCCTTAAGGTCTCATCAACCATGCTTCCTTGCCTTGTTCTTTCCCTGAGTATCTGTAAAACAACAACATATAAAGGGTGAGATAAACATTATCTCAGTGAGTCCTACCGTAACCCCTCGCAATGACTCTCGGTCCATTTATTCTTGTTCATTGAATCGTAGTCCATTTAAGTCCTACGTGCATTTACATCTTTACATGACATGACATAGTACATCTCCGGTAATGACCACGTCTTTACCATTGAACCACTCCACTAGCTTACGCTAGCTTCAAACCTCGTGAGGTCTAGGTTCTGGGGATCATGACTTCCCTTCCCCTAGTATACTAATTAACTGGGTCGTCACCCGCGCTTTGATATAATTTATATATCTTAACCTTGCTTGAATATTTAGTTCCATGACCTTAAACAGTTGCTTGAACATTTAGTTCCATGACATTAAACATAACACATGTTCGTTCACGAGTACTACTTTACGGTTTTTGAAACAGTTATGACTTCCGAAAACAATTCACTTTAAACCTTGCAATCATGTTCAAAAACAGAGTATCATTGGTCCAATTACATGATGGATGGTTGGGAAGAAGATTGGAAGAGGTTTGATCGAAAGGAGAGACGAAACGAGAATTCGGTGTGCGGTAACAGAAGCTCACGCACGGTCCGTGTGCACTAGGCGCACGACCCGTGCGCACTGAATATTCTTTTCAAAACCATTCCCCAAGCTGGCGCACGACCCGTGCGCTTCTATCAGCACACCAATTCGTTCCACTTTTCTCGTTTTCGCAATTCTGTTTGAGTCCAATTCGTAACCCAATCTTAATCCAACTCCAAAAACAAAAATCATAACACAACAATCCAGTCCAAACAATAGCAATCAACTATCAAGCATTGAGTAATTCATTCCGAAACGCCAAATACGTAGTTTTCGCAAATAAGTGACGGATTCTCAAACAATCGAAACTTCACGCGACGGTACCGACAATGTAACACTCGAACAATTCCCCGTAATGGCTTCCTACGCTCCCACACTTGTGAAATTCTTTCCAACTTCGAATTCTAAGGTTCCTTGCTACTGAACCTTCTTCCAAACTACTTCAATCCACAATGTAATTTCTGAAATTAGGCTAGGATCTACCCTCAAGTTCCTAAAACAACATGCAAGAAAAGAATATGAGATTGGGTCAACATTGAGCTTCGAGCTCCATCCATGGCAAAGCGTGGTAGAAGGGGAATGAGAGGTTGAAACTGGGTTCATTGAAATGAGCTTGAAAAATGGAGTGAGATGGGGAAGAAAGAACTTAGATGCAAAGAGCTTGATGGTGATGATGATTCCTTTCTCTTCTCCCCCTTTCGCCTCACTCTCTCCTTTCTCTCCTTCACTTCTTTTCTTTTCTTTCTTTTTGGTTCCAGCTGAATGATGAGAATGAAGTGAGGGTTATAATGTTTTAATGGGCTGAGGGTTTAAATGGTTGGAAAAGACCAAAACGCCATTGGCTCCCTAATCCTCACATAATTCATACAATTAGCAACTAAATGTTGTTTTTACCCTTTTTAATATGACCATGACTCGATTTATTATTTACTCGAGAAATAACTCGCTGGTTAATTTCATAAATCGAAATTAACCGTACTAGGGATGTTACACAAGATCAGCAAAACATCCACCACTGGCTACTGTTTCTATATTGGATCATCCCTTGTTTGCTGGAAATCAAAGAAACAGCCCACTGTGGCACGTTCCTCTGCTGAAGCAGAGTACAGGCTCTTGCAAGCCTCACCAGTGAGCTGCTATGGCTGCAACAACTGCTAAGACCTATTCATATTTCTATTGACTCCATCTTAATTATGTGTGACAAGTTTGCCATCCAACTTGCTGAAAATCCCACCTCCAATGAACGGACCAAACACATTGACATAGATTGTCATTTCATTAGGCAATATGTCACCAATGGACTCCTCAAGCTCATCCACCTTCCATCTCATCAGCAACTTGCTGATATCTTCACAAAGGCCCTACCTCATGGGAAGTTTTCTGGTTTTATTGGCAAGTTAGATACTCTAGACATTTACTCCCCTATAACTTGAGGGGGAGTATTAGAGTCACTTAAGTCATTATCATTATTATACTGTTGTTAATTCTGTTCCATAAGTTGTTACAGATAGATAAATCTGTTTAGGGTAGTTTTAGTTGTTAAGTGGTTAGTTACCACCGGATCTGTTAGTTATGTTAGTATCTATATAACCTTGTAATATCAGTTAGTTTTGTTCAATGAAAAAATATACTTTTCCTTTTCATTCTTTCCTTTTTCCTCTGCCACCAAAATCAAGATACGCAGAGGGTCTTTCTCTTAATAGTATATATACATTATATCAATCCAAAAAAAAGTAGCTTTAAAACAACAAGTACCAAGTTTAGACTATGAAAAGCACTTGGTGTAAATAATCTAGGATTAATGTCTAAGAATCTCCATATGTATCAAACACTTTGATGTTTTCCTTTCATATTAGACTCATTATCATAACCATGTCACCAAAAAAAGACCAATTATCATAACCTTATCCTCTCAAGTTACTTATATCAATTCCAATATTTATTTCATCCATAATAACATTATAAAGTCCTTTTCCACTGGTATCATATACTTTTAAAAATTCTAAAAAATATTCATTTATTGGGAAGGTAGAGATAAATAGAAATAAACTACGCATGGACACTTAATTGTTCATACTGATCCGATTCATATTCATAGTGGGGCTTTTAATAACAACAACAATAATAATATAGCTTCACAAAAAATAATACTAATAATACATACGGAAGATGCACTTCTTGTCTTGTACTAGTATAAATCACTTGTTGTCCTGTAAGAAATTTAGGACAATGTTGTTGAATTCTGCGGGCTTTTCAATATTAGGCACATGGGATGCCTCCCTTATCAATTCTAGTCTTGCCTTCTTACTGATTACCCTGCAAAACGTACCCTTTCAACGTGCAATCTCAATTTTTTTAAAAAAAAAAAACAAATTTATTGAATAACAAATGTGAACACATACATGGTCGGAACAAGCCCAGGTCAACCTTGTTCCAGTACAATTGTTTTATATTTACAGCAATAATACTATGCCTCCATTGCCCTTGTTCATTACCAATTAATAGTGTAGTATTGCATTATAGAAGGTGCATTCAAAAAGAAAGAAAGAGCATTTATATATTTTTTGATCAAAAAAATGGCAAATTATTATGTAGCTAGCTGCGGAATACTAATAAAGAAAAAACAGTTAGTTGGCTTTAGATACATACTCTTTGAGATCTTTGGCAAGTCGCACGGGAAATACATTGTCATCTTCCCCCCAGAGTAAAAGAACTTCCTGAGTAATAGTATTCACTAATGTAAATCAGCCACATGTATGTAAGTATATAAAGTGTATGCGTATGTATGTATGTATGTATATACACTGTATATTGGCTTACCTGTTGAAGTGGTGAAATGTTTGGAGCCTCATCCCTTCCTAGGGATAAGCCATGTAGAAGCTCCATCTTTTCCTTCCTATTTTCTGCGTATAATTTCTGCAAAATTACATACTTGTGTATATTATTATTCAGGAGAAAAAAATAAAGACACAAAAATTGCAGAGAATCTATATACTATTACTGCATTTTGCATAAGACTATAACACACAGAAATTAACGCCAATCTGAATGGCTCCCATATTTTAAATCTAACATATTAATTCTTGTATCTTTTATTTTCTTCCCCTTTCCTACCAAACAACAACAACACACGCATTTCCTTAGTTTCCAAACAAAAACAAAAAACTACGTACACAAAAGATGAATGAAAACTGGAAAAGAAAAAACAGAGGATTAATTACATTCAAGAAATCGGTCAAGAAAAAATCAGGGAGGAAATGGAGAGGAGGTTTGAAAACAGAGAGAGTCAACAATTTACGCAAATGGTGAGGAGTAGTAGGCAACATAACATCCTCAATCTCATCCAATTCAGCTCTTTTCAACAAAGCATCATTATCACTTTTTTTCAAATTAACACCAGAACTTGCAATTACAACTTTCTCCACTTTTTCTTCTCCTAGCATATTCGCCAAATGATAAGCAACAAATCCACCATAACTCGTTCCTACCACATGAAATTTCTTCACACCTAACTTCTCCACAAGTTTCCCAACCGACGCTGCTTGAAACTTCTCGCTTCTCTCGCTGCTTTTGCTTGTGGATTCTCCGAAGAAGATTAGATCGGGAACGTAAACGTTAAAGTGAGGAGCGAAGAATTGGACTTGTTGACGCCATTGCCATATCGCCATAGGACCAAAACCGTGGATGAGAAAGAGAGAAGGCTTTTGTGTTGATTGATTTGCTGGACCCCAAAAGTGAAGAGTTGTTTCATTGTCTATGGCGATGGATCGTGATGTCAGACCTGCTCCTGTGAAACAGCGACGGATGTAGCCGGTCCATAAGGCAGGTGAAGCTCATAAACGATGGAAACATCTTGTTAATTGATTGATCGCTTGCTTTGTGGGGGAGAAAAACAGCGATATATAGTTATATATGATGATGATGTCAATTTATTGGTTCACAAAAGAGGACGATGGTTTAGGAAATTAAGAAAGAGCGTGGGTGTTTGTATTGTTTGTACGGTCGTGTGAGTCTGACCCAACTTGTTTGGAGACAATCACAACATACATTCTGTTCGGTGGAAATAATTTATTTGTAAAAATATTTCAAAGAAAATGAGGAGGTAGGATAAAAAATTCATGCATTTACATAATACCCTAGCGATCAATTTTAGTGGTTCACCATTGAGTTATTTGTTTTGCTCCTTTACCCTAACCCCGGAAATGAGTTTCAATAGTTTTCTTTTAAGATCTTAGGTTCCCTACTATTAATCATGTAGGTTCATTGCTAATTAAAAAATTTAGGCTCATTGCTTACTAAGCACCAAAGAACGTTTGGTCCAATGTTGACCACATGTTTTACACATGCCATTAAGTTGGCACACTTTTAGATCCTCCCATTTCAAGTTGAGAGATAGATTAGTAAAATCCTAGAGATTGCAATTTTTTTTCAAATCTTAGGAGAAATCATGAAATGAAAAAAAGGCTCAAATGATACAATCTCGTTGCCACCCTCAAAATGAAATGAAAGGGGTGATATGGTAGTTATTGGTTTGCGAAGATACATTGTTAGTTATGTGAAGAGGCTTGACAGATAAACATCCATATACGAATTAAGGGGTTATGAATTCTTGAGAGGAGAGGACTTGTGTCGACCCCTTTTTGATCACTTGACTCCCACACACAAGTGAATATCTCACATTAATCACCACGTTAATCATTCTGAGTGTTTGGGGCAGACTGTGGTCCTCCCCAGCCGTAATGAAGATCCGCCACTGCATCCACCTCTTTACCTTTTTCCACCCACATGTTGCACCACGAGGCAACATGGTGCAAAACAAGAAGAGCTCCTATCAACTTGTTCACATTGACATACTTAGGACATTTTATTGCTTGTTCACCGATAATATCAAATATTTTCTCAAGAACATCAACTTGTTCACGCGATTTCAAAAAGAGCAATACTTAGGACTAGTATCATAGGTACTGGTTGTACTGATCTAGAAACAAACACTTCCTAGGGATAAATTTTTATTTTGATGTTATCACTACAATTTTATTGCGCGCTTTTGATGTTGTTTAAAATAAGACATGCAATCTTTCGTGTCTCCTTGAGAAAACATTTGATGTTATCGGTACAATTTGAACATGTTGTTAATTGTTATTGGTACAATTTTATTGCTTTTGAGCACATATCAATTTAATTTATAAATGTATTTATTATTTATAAATGATAAATTTTTATTTTAAGGCCCATGGAAAACCATTACATGTCGTAAGTATAATTTTGTCGTCCTTGAAAATGTGTTAATTAATTTCATAAATGTTTTTATTATTTATAAATGATTAATTGACGTTATCGACGAGAAAATATTACAAGTTGAAGGCATAATTTCATTGCATTTAATTACTTTTGATTATTTTACGTTTTGAGGACATATCAAATTTCATAATTGCTTTATTATTTATAAACAATTATTTTACTTTTGAGTTCTTCCGGAGAGCACCACATGATATAACCTTAGCCCTTGTAAAGTCTATCATATAAATTGAGGATTCTTGAACTTTAAGCTTTGAATCTGATGGAATGTGGTGAATTAAAATAGAAATGTGATGAATTGGAATAGTAGACCTAGTGTAGTGAAAAATAGAATTGCGTTGAAAAAAAAGCTGAGAGGGCAGAGATTCATAGCCGAAATTGGTGTTCTCTATCTTCTCTTCATGGTCGAGAATCACAACAAGCAACACAAGGTATAAGAAAGAAAAAGTAGAGAATGAGAGTTAGTAAGAGGTTGAAAGAGAAGAAGGTGTTCTTCACACAAGTGCAACTATAGAAGAAAACTCACCTCTTTGGTTCTAAAAATTATGAAGTTAGGGTTTGATTTGCAGTAGATTAGGAATCTAGATAACCTTTATACATAGTTTGGATTATTTATATCTCGAGGGTATAGCATTGAGGGAAAGAACATATACATACATTTCATTTACATTTATTAAGAAATTAGGTTGATAGAAAAACATGTTAGGAAGTTAGAAGTACTAGAGCTAATTTAAATAACATAGTAAGAAGCTTTAAGAAGTATAAATAAAATTAGAAGTTTAAAATACTGAAAAATATAAGAAAAAGATAAAGTAGACATGTTACTAAATTATAATATAAATGAGAGTTAAGAATTGATTCAGTTTTATACTTTTTATCTAAAAAAAATGCTAATTTAGATTTATCCTAATCTAGATTCAAAGCATGTATTTCATCGGCATAGATCCTCGACTCTTCTCTCAACTGATTAGAAAGTCGGTGAGTAAATAATAGGGACTACAACAAGTCCTAGGTTATTTCTTTAAATTTCTTTCATACCTATTTGATTAAGTCACTCTTTTATTTGAAATGCTTTGATTTCTTAGAGGGACATGATAATATTCTTTTAGAATGTCGCTCTCTTTTGATCTTTGCCCGCTGAAAGATCTTTGTGCTACTTTATTTGAAATGCTTTGATTTCTTAGAGGGATCGACATGATAATATGCTTTTAGAATGTGACATTTAAATTTTGTAAAAAAATAAAAAATAATGTGACATTTAAATATATGGATTCTGTTGGAATATTATGAGAACCTAAAATTTATAGATTGTTGTGACCATATGATTTAAAGAATTCGTGGATATTTGGGAGCAATACCTTGAAACTAATGATACACTGATATTTGTTGATCGAGATTCTTTTTATAAATATGAGTTTATTTTATTGGAGTTTTGAAATGGTTTGGGCATGCTAACAACAATACGTGTTAGCCTTGGTGCACCATGATTTATCTATTAGGCAGGAAGCCTACTTTTATATTTCCAGGCGATGAGCCTACGATTGATATTTTCAGGTGGAGAGTCTGTTATTGATATTTCCAGGCAGGGATCCTATTATGAATATTTCGAGGTGGGGAGTCTATTATTGATATTTTCAGGCGGGAAGCCTATTATTTATATTAAGTCTATTTTAATTTTGTATAAGTATTACCCCTTATTTTATATAATTTTATATGATTTACTTGATTAAACTATTACTTTGGTTGAAATCGTTTTAAAATTGATATTAACATGCCCCGCTTATTTGTTCAGTGAATTGTGACTCACATCGTCAAACTCGTTATGATCCAAGCACTAACTATTCTAGAGTTTAGTCTTTTACTTCTAAGTGATATCGATTTTTTTACGGAGAGGATCATATGATATCGTCTAAATTACAAATTTATTTATTATTTATGTATGGTTATTTTGTTTCTATATACTTAAAGGGTAACGTTGCATATTATATCATTATTGTCGTTTAGCACATATATATAAATAACTATTTTATTTTAAGTGTTCACGAAAACATTAGTAAATGTAATGATTTTCTCATTTTGACGTACTTTCGCACTTTCTACATTTTTCTGAAAACTAAATATCCTGTCTTGGTAGTACTTATAAATAAAAGGGACCGGGGTTTGGTGAAAGAGTTTTTCCACGGTGGGTCACCCTCGCCCACAGCAACAAAGACCAGATATACCAACCCACCCACCTTCCACACTCCACGCACCGCCCTATTAACTTCTGGGCTTTATTTTATGTACCTCACCATGAGATTTCGTACCCTCACAAATTTTTTATTCCCAGAATGTCACTCAGTAAAATAACACAACGGATTTATCTAATTTAACCTAAATTTTTTTATTCGTTAACACGTGACGATGTTGTACGCCGAGTGAATAATTTAGGCTAAAAAATTGGTTTTCGGGCAACCTACTCCGATTGTAATGAAACCACAGTCATTACATTCAAAAAAATCAGGGATCATAACTCCCCAAGAAGGGACTTCTATCGGGACTGTGGGGCTGAAAATCCCAAATTCCATCTTTTACGATTTTTTATTAATTTTTTAATTTTTCATAATCTCCAAAAAATCTAAAAAAATTGCATAACCTTATTTTGGTTTTATTAGATTTTTAGTGGTGTTTTTATAATTTTTAGATTAGTTTTGACTCTTTAACGGAATTTTAGTAGTGTTTTTATAACCTTATTTAAAAAATTTAAATAAAAAAATTATTTTTTAATACACAACGGATTTACCTATTTATTAGATAAATCCGTTTTGAATATTTTCAAAACGGATTTATCTAATAAATAGATAAATCTGTTATTATAAATTTACAAAACGGAATTATGTGTTGGTTAGGAAAATCCGGTTTGCAAAAATATAAAAACGGATTATGTGTTGTCATTTTTCTTCTAACCGGATTTATCTAATTTAAAGATAAATTTGTTTTATATAAATCCGTTATTATAAATTTACAAAACGAAATTATGTGTTGGTTAGGTAAATCCGGTTTGCAAAAATATAAAAACGGATTATGTGTTGTCATTTTTCTTCTAAAGGGATTTATCTAATTTAAAGATATATCCGTCTTGGAAAAAAAACTAAAACAAATTTATCTTTAAATTAGATAAATTCGTTTTGAAGAAATTTAATAGGAAAAGTTAAATACATCATACACCAACTTTTTCGCTACTACTACTTTATACTTTACATTATTCTATCATTTTCCATGTAAAGAATGAATATTTCAAGATATTATCTATGGTCTACTTTATAAGAGAAAATAGTTTTTTAAGTTTATTGAATACTAGTATAGACTAAATACATCATTTCTTTAGTAAATCTTAAAGCGATATTTCTTTTATAAAGTGGATTAAAAGTAGTACTTTTTAAACACATGGAATATTTCAAGATGTATTTATACTATTATCTGGGGTTTTGATCAAAAATACTATTATCTGAGGTTAATATATTACCAATTAGAGTATCCAGAATGTGTTGATATGTAGTTATTTGTGTGACCCATAAAATAAATCTTTTAGAGTTGGAGAGATTGGATCACGATCCACTGGAGTCAATATTGGCTGCAGTGGCTGCGGTCAAAATTAGTAGAGCCATTGGATATCCTTAGGAAAAAATCACAGCCATTCATTTGTTTTAGGCTAAATATCACTTTTGGTCCTTTATCTTTGCTCTTGGTTTCACTTTGGTCCTTTATCTTTTTTTTTGGTCCGTTTTGGTCATTTATCTTTCATTTTCGTTTCATTTTGGTCTCTGCCGTTAGTTTTTTCTAACGGACGCCACGCTGGCAGTTAACTGATGACGTGGCGTCTTAAGTGTCATGTATGAGGTGGATTATAATTTAATGATGTGGCATTTTCTTTTGTTTAAATCATAAACAAATTAACAAAAACATAATTAACAAATTAACAAAAACAAAAAAATAAAACAAAACCGAAAAAATAATAACACAGATCTAGAAGAAGAAACCCAAACTCATACCCATTTCCATCTTCATCAATAGAAGCAAAACCCAGATTATGTTCTTCGCAAGTTTAGTTTCTTCACAAGTTTCTTTCTTCTATTCTCTCTTCGAATTCAATCACAAAAACGGCGACCCAACAAAACCAAAACCAAGTTCGATTAGGTTTCTTCAAGTTCAGTTTCTGTGCAAGTTCGATTCGATTAGGGTTCTGTTCATTCAATTAGGGTTCTGTTCGTACGATTAGGGTTCTGTTCGTTTCAAAATCTCGTTCGATTAGGGTTCTGTTCGATTAGGGTTCGTTTCAAAATCTGTTAGAAGCAGATCTGTTAGGATTCGTTTCAAAATCTGGGTTCTTCTTCGTTCTTCTTCTTCTTTTTGTTCTTCAATCTGGGTTCTTCGTTTTGTTCGAAATCTGGAATCTTTTTGTTCTTCCGTTTTGTTCGAAATCTGGGTTCTTTGTTTTGTTCGAAATCTGGAATCTAGGTTCTTCGTTTTGTTCTTCATCATGTTGACAGTTTGATTTGGTTTAATCTGGGTTCTTTTTGTTCTTCATCTGGGTTCTTTCTGTTCTTTCTGTTCATCATCGTGTTGACGGTTTCATCATGTTGACGGTTCTTTCTGTTCTTCAATCTGGATTGGGTTCTTTCATTTTAATTTTTTTCTGTTTTCATTGAATTAAAAAACTTAAATGCTGATGTGTAAAATGAATGCCACGTCATTTAATGAATTTAAGACGCCACGTCAGCAGTTAACTGCCAGCGTGGCGTCCGTTAGAAAAAACTAACGGCAGGGACTAAAATGAAACGAAAATGAAAGATAAAGGACCAAAACGGACCAAAAAAAGATAAAGGACCAAAACTGATATTTAGCCTTTGTTTTATTATTAAAATAATTGAAAAATTAAGAAGTGGAGAGAGATAGATAGAGATGAATGTGGGAATCCACTTCTGGAGAGATTGAATGCCTATTAAAAAGTAATATTAAAATATTATGAACAGTGATGTGTACAAATAGACCCACTTAAACACCAAAAAAAAGTGATTATCCCTTATTTTTCTAGAAAAAAAAAGGGCGATTATCCCATATGAGCTGTGATTTGAGACGTGAATCTTTATATCCTTATATATTCACAAGATTATGATTAATGTCAATATGTACATTACCGTTTAAATGTTTTTTTAGGGTTAAATATGCTGTCAAAAAAAAAGGGTTAAATATGTTGTTTTTTTTACAAAATGGTTAAATATGTTGTTAGTCTTTATAAAATTTCACGATTTTATATATAATCTCTATGAAATTTTTCATTGACTTTTAGTTCCCACAATATTTTTTGTAAGCAGTTTTAGTCCCTATAAAATGTTAACTCATGTGTATCCTTCAAACTCTTGAATGAAGTTTGCAGATATACTCTACGTGGAATGATAGAAGTCTATAGAAAAAATACGCTCAAAGTTCGATTTCTAAGTTCATATTTCTTTTATTTCGTTGTTTGAGTTTTTTTGTGCTTAAAAGACTCATATTTAATTCACCTCTTGTTAAAAACTTTCAAGTTTTTACCGGGGGGTGTTTATAATGTTCTTAACATGTATGCAAAGCATCATTAAATAATTTGAAGAGTATACATGAGTTGACATTTTATACGGACTAAAACTATTGACAAAAAATATTATGGGTGTTGGACTATATGATAACCTTAGATGGGGTGAATAAGGTTATATGCTAAAAATGAAATCTTTTAAAAAACATAAATATAATCGATTTCTTGCTTCCAAAAGCAAGTCAACAATCGATTGCTTGCTTACAAAGAGAAGTGCACAATCGATTCTTTGCTTCCAAAATCAAGTGCACAATCGATTGTGTGCTTTATAAATAATAGGCTAGAAATCGATTTTCCCCAATTGAAGATGCTAGTTTAAATCGAATGCGGAAAAAAGGATTTAAACTATATGCAACAACTATGCAAACTATAATAATAGGCAGAAGCAATCTATATATATATATATATATATATATATATATATATATATATATATATATATATATATATATATATATATGTAAAGGAGACCCCAATGGAGCCTCCACAATGATTCTCAAGATTTTTAACTATTAAAATATTTATTTATTTATTATTTGCACTTAAATGAGACTTTAACTTTAAATTAAACCACATAATTGCCAGTACTATTATATTATTCTTTTAGTTGCTTATTATTTAACCTTGTTTATATAGGTAGGAAAATCATATTTTCTTATAGAAATATAGAAATTGAAAATAACAATTGTCAAGATACTATAATATAAGTATAAATCCTATTTAAAATAAGTATCTATATTTTAATAAATTATATCTATATTATTATTAAAATTTGTAAAATTTCAAATAGAGGAATAAAAATATCTACGAATTAATGTTTTTTGATGAACTCAGATTATTACAACATGCATGTATTTGCGTTTTCTTGATTCGTAACATTTTGTTAGGTAACTCAAATTCTAAGAAGAGAAAAATCCATATCATTTGAAGTTATATAATTTTTTGACAAATAAATTATAGTATTATCCAAATTGATACAAAATTAATTAAAAATATAATAGTGGATGTTTGAATTTCTTTTTCCTTTTAACAATAAATAATTTTCTTAAACTATTAAAAATATATTATTACCATTTTTAACCAAAATAATATTATTCTTTTCAAAGAAAAAACAAAATCATTTTATTACTTGATTTGTATTTATGTTGCAACGGTTATGGAATTGAAAGGTTTCTAACTTTGAATTTATTTTCTTTGAAATTTAACTATTAAAATGTATTTTTTAATGAAATCTAATAATTGTCACTACCTTATTAAATGATACTCATAGTGGAATATCATTTAACTATGTTTATATTTTTATGAAAATGATATTTTCTAATTTCTGATGGAAAAACTGAAATAATAATAACAATTAACAATTAACAATATATTTATAATATAATATAATATAATATAATATAATATAATATAATATAATATAATATAATATAATATAATATAATATATGTTTCATTAAATTTAATCTAAAACTATCTTTAAAATATAAAATAGTTAGTGGACTATTAACATTAAATTTAGTTTAACGGTTATTCATTATTTTACGTTATATGAATTTTTTTTAAGAATCTGAATCATTTCTTTAATTGCTAATAAACTCAGAAATTAGTATGAAATGAGTAGAAGTGGTAGAGTTGTTTTCTTTTCATTTTTTAAAGCATAAATCTCAACATAGTTTTTGAAAGTATATATTTTTTACAAAAGAAATTATATTATTATAAGATTTGGTAAAAATCTAAATTTAGTTAAAAAAATATATTTACTAATTATAATTATTTGGATTAATTCGAAATATTCCAATACAAATATATTTCTTTTTTAATTAAAAGTAATATATAGATGACTTTTAAAATTCTTTTTAATGTAACAATTATACATTGAAAATGAGAAGTTTCACATTCATATGAATTATTCCTTTAATTGATAATAAACTTATGAGTTAGCAGAATATGAGTGGAAGATGTAGAGTTTTAGTCAATTATAGCAAGAATTGACTATTTAAACAAGACATTTTTGGATGGTGAGGGGATTGGTTTTGACAACAAAATTCATAATGAAAAACATGAAGTAGAAGAAAGGAGTGAGTTTTGCAAGAAGAGGTGGAATGCACAAAAAGGGGTAAAGGGTTTCATGTTATTGACAATTTTGAAGTAGGCAAAGAGGCAAGAAGATAAATTTGGATCAATTAGTGAATGAGGCAATGGAGACAACATTTATTTGTAAAGTTATAGGCATTGAGAAATCATGTATATTTTAATATTATTATTGAGAAAAATGTTTAATTTTATTTTCTATTAGGTTTTATATCTAGACCGTCAAATAAAAAATGCGTGGAATAAAATTTAATATAATATAAACTTGTGGAATAAAATATATTATAATATAATACAATCATTTAATGGAAATGTAATCAACATCAGCTGGGAGGGTTGGTGCAACATGATCTGGGACAAAAGAACACCATAACTGTACACGTCCAAGGTACGGATATAACCACGATCTAGCTTCAGCTGAAGCATATGCACCCCAAGTAGGATGAATAGGAGGTACTGGACTAGTAGCGTTTAACATAACCCGAACCCAATGATTCCCATGGACAAACCCAACACAGAACAAGCGGCTCTGACTAGGAACATGGGCTCCTCTCAAAGGCAAGAATGTCCATGACCCACCATCATGAAGTGACAATATAACAAGGGCTATATGATATCTAGTCGCTATAACCTGTCCCATGTCAGGCATCGACATCCACTTCTCATGAGGTTGAAAGTCTTGTGGGAGAGCAACTAATGATTCCCTAACTGTCTGAATTTTGTTACCCATCACCTCTGAGTATTGAAACCAATTTGAGTCCATCTCCTCAATCAAATCATTGCGAACTATTTGCCAGCTATGCTCCGAGTAATCAAGTGAGGCAGAAATGCATATGAAGCCACGGTTTCCATCCCCAATCACATTGATAATGTCATCAATGTACTTATGCATATGCTCTGGAAAGTGACTTACCAAATGGATGTCATGTTGTGCTCGCTCAGCTGCTGACCTCTGTGATGGTAATTGGGAGACTTGCTGTGAGGACCGCTGGGGAAGTCTCTGTGATGAAATCTGGGTGGGTTTCTTATATGAGCTGAAAGAGGCAGCCACGTGCTCCCAATAAGAAGGATCTCTCTTCACATCATACTCTTTCTTCTTCTTCTTTGGTGCACCCCTAGTCTTGACTTTGTGCTTAGGTGGAACCATGGTTGTAGTGCTTTTGAAGACATAATCATCAAGACCTCTCTTCCAGACACATCTCTCCTCAAGAGACATCTCATCCCAATGCCTCCAAACCTCCTCTATTGTATAGCTTATGTCACATTCAAGTGACGCTTGTTTCACCCGCTCCTCATCCATACTCTCAATACTCAGCCTCATCCAATGAGGGTCAATCATCTCTATTGGGATTCGACAGCCATGTAGGTGCAAATTCCCAAGCTCGCAAGAACAAGGTAACCCATGAGTAACTTTAATCACACAACCAGCACAACGGGTCTTATCGGTCCCTACTCCATCCAACATGCCTTCAAACTCATGAGCTGTATGATTCAATGCCTCATGAGACACCAAACCGTGTAGATTCTTGTAGAATGGAGTGTTGTGCTGGCCATCTACACGGTTGATGCTCTTTTGAAAAGAACCGACAATTTTATCAATTTGTGCATTGATCATCCCATGCATGGATTCCCAACTTCTGCATAAGTCACCTCCACTAGAACCCAGTGACCTCTTCAATGACCAATGGGCTGACTCAACCCTATATGTAACAAATTAAAACACATAAGAAAAAAATTGACTCGAAATAAATTTAAACACACATAAGCAAAATATTAACGTACCTATTAGTCGTGGTGTTTCCATAGTGTTTCACTTTATCCGTCCACGGTCCACAAAATCTTTCCCTGTGAGGATACAGCCAATACTTGTTCACATATTTGATAAGTTGGGGTATATCAGCACATGATTGTTCAAAATCATGCAAATTCTCATAAAATTCATCCTCAAATACAGAGTCAACTATTGCATGCCAAAGACTCATCACTAACTACACCCTATCTCCCTTGACAGCCTTCTTAATTTTAGCATTCACATTGTTGTTAATGTGATACCGACAAAGCAAATTAACTGCTTCGAGAAACACAACCTTGATAGCATTCATCAATCCCTCATCACAGTCAGTGAGGATAACCTGAGGAAGTGGGATATCTAATACCATCAAATCTTTTAGGCTCTGCAAAACCCATGTGTAGTCATCATATCTCTCGTGAGACAAGTAAGCAAATGCAACAGAAAATGCAACTCAGTAGAAGTGACACCAACAATCTCAAGTAGAGGCAATGCATATTTGTTGGTCTAGAAGGTGCAGTCCATAATCAAGACATTAGGAAACATCCTCAATAACTTGATACTATTAGGGTGTGACCACATGATCTGCTCAACAATATCAGTTCCTTCAAGCCGTCTGGTCCAACAAATATATTGATGAGACTGAATCAGTGTAAGAAGCTCCTACATCTCAGTCCTACTTCCTCTCTTTCCCTTTCGGAGACTATTGCGGGTTCTATACAGCTGTGAAATGTTACTCAAATTGTTGGTAAATCTCCTCTTTATTGACTCTAGACTTTTTGCTGCTTTCACTCCCAACCACATATGCTCCTCAACTGCTAATTGCTTCTCCTTGTTACAATGATAATGATGTCTTAGCACAATAATATCAAATGCAATAACAATTAACAATTATAAGGGAAATGCAATGTAAAGATAAGGGAAAGAAGTACACCGTGATTTTTACGTCCTCGGCCTCCGGCTTTGCAACCTTCGGACTTGATAATAACCACTCTAAGAGAAGATCTTCTTCAACGTCTTACAAGCAAGCAAATCCCCTATAGCTATCACACCAATCTCAATTTTCCCCAATTGAGAACCCAAACTCCCCGCTAAGGATTTCACTACAATTCAATCTCCCTGATTGAATTACCCAAGACAACTCCCAGGATTTCACAACAACCAAATATAAATGTTTACAATTGAGAACTAGGATCCAATCACTCAAGCATATGACAATGATGTAGTTGAGAGAGATGAGAGATTTGGATCAGCGTGATTCCCTACCTAACCAGTGATGAAGAACGTGAAGAGTGTGACGGTGAAAGTTCGCGTTCTTTTTAGATTTTGTAGGTTGCACTATTTGTGAAGCCCTAAGTCCCTATTTATAGACTTCCTAAAAAAATGACCGTTGAAGCACTTTTTAACACTATTGTGATAAGTGAAAAATCGATTGTTGTCCTTTTAAACAAGGTAAAGAAATCGATTGTGTGCTCTAAAGAAAACAGGATAAGAATCGATAGCTTGCTTTAAGTAATTAAGCCAAGAATCGATTGTGTGCTTCAAGGATGAAGCCCAAAATCGATTTTGCTCTTTAATGAGAAGTGAACAATCGATTTCTTCCTTTTGAAACACAAGTCATCAATCGATTGTTTTCTTTCCAAAACAAGTTTTCTTAAAATAACAAGTCATCAATTAATCGATTTTAATCTTTAGAAATAACAAGCCATAAATCGATTTTCTTTAAAAACAGTCAGGCCACAAATCGATTCTTGGCTTTACACTAGGAAGCGAGGAATCGATTTCAAGCTCTAAAAGCAAGAGAGAAATCGATTTCTTGCTTTAAAGACCAAATCAAGAATCGATTCTTTACTTCAAAAACAAGTTCTTTTAAAACACTAAGCCTTGAGTCTATTTTCTTTAAAAAACAACAATTCATTATTTGTGCCTAACCTATTAGCTTTTATATAAAAGTTTTTACCAAGCTTAGCTCAATTTTAAAAGATCATCTCTCAACTACAAAAGTCATAAGGCTGAAGTGACGGGATCTTACACGCATCCTACGAAAAGCAAAATAACACATAAGTCTTAAACGCTTGAGTAGCTTCTCCTCCGAGCTACTACACTTTAAGATATCATGTCAAGCGCTTTGGTTCATGCCCTGTGCTTTGGTTCAACTATAACCATTAGTCAACAGATTGTAATTTGTTATCATACAAAACAAAGAGTGTTTCACCTTGGTTCAACAAACTCTTCCTTTTTGATGATAACAAATTACCTTATGCATAGGGAGGCGATAAACAACGGCATAAGCTCCCCCTAAGCATAAGCATAAAAAAAAATAAACTAATCCAATAAGAGTGAGTGAAATAAACGAGTAAGCAATGCAATAAGCAGCAAGGCTTTCTCCCCCTTTGTTTTCATCAAAAAGGAGGGAAGACACACAAGACACATAGCATATGATATAACAAGCACATAGCATCACATAATCACATTACAGGCTGGCAAAATCAAGCATACCGAGCTCTCTACGGATCTTACAAAATTGAGCTTCGGCAAGTGGTTTCGTGAAGATGTCCGCTAGTTGGTCGTTGGTACCTACAAAATTTAATGCTATGCTCGCCCTAGAAACATGGTTTCTAATGAAATGATGCCTTATTTCTATATGCTTAGTTCTAGAGTGTTGGATGAGGTTCTTAGCAATGTTAATGGCACTAGTGTTATCACATAGGACTGGCACATTGTCATATAACAAACCAAAATCCTCCAAAGTTTGTTTCATCCACAGAACTTGTGCAACACAATTTCCAACCGCCACATATTCGACTCCAACGGTGGACAAAGCAACACTGTTCTATTTTTTACTAGACCAGGAGGTCAAACAAGGCCCTAAGAAATGACAGGTTCCACTAGTACTCTTCCTATCTAATGTACATCCAGCAAAATCAGCATCACTGTTGTGCGAAAAGTAGTTTGTGCAAGTGTACACAATCGCAACAAGTAATAGAGTGATAAGTAAAGATCGTTCCCACGGAGATTGTTGAGTTTACTTCTATATTTAAGTTAGTAGTTTAAGCTAGTGAGAAAAACAAGTAACAAAATAGTAAAATCAAGTTTTTAGTCATGAAGATAAAAAGTATTGTGTGAAAACAGTAAAGAAAGTTCAAGAGTTGATAAAGTGGGTTGGACTGCTCTTTGCTAAGTAATTTCTCAGTAGTGAAGTGCTATAACGTTAGACGCTATAGCGTTAAGTGCTGTAGCATATGATTTTGTGCCTTTCGGTCACTGACGCCAGGGTTTTGTTACAAGACTCCTATGTCTAGGTTCTAAATAAGTCCACCCCTGTATAATGACGAACCCACAGTATTCACCTTATGAACTATTGCTCCCCTATGTCTAGAGTTAAGCACAAGTTGTCTAAATGTCTTTAAACAACCTTTCATTCATATCAATCTTTGAGTTAGAATCGTAGACCATGTCTGTACCTACGAATGTACCTATTTCAGTTGGCCAATCCCAAAACAAGTTTGAAAGCATTAAAGCACAAAGATTGAAACACAAACATCATAACGTTATATTAACAATACTAAAGAGTCATTACAAAGCTTAAAACAATCCAACTACTAAGTGTTTAGCTCATGATGAGCATCATCAACACAATACAAACCAAAAAGCTCATATTACCGAAAATGAAAAGAAGAAGCAAGGTTGCAAAAGATGCACGTAGTGGCCTCCTTCTCATGTGACGGGTTGCTGACGCTACAGCACAGCTTCACAGCGCTGGAAATGATGATCTTCTCTTGAAAAATAAAAGCTTGAAGTGGAGGATTAATGGAGGAGAAGGGTGTCAAGTTTTTTTCTCCAAAAACCCTCTCACTTTCGAAATCTATCTTGTGTGGAAGAAGAAGTGAGATATCTTTGTTTATTCTCCATTAAGTATCTTTCCAAAAAGGTGACTACGACACTTCTCACCAACTAAAGTGATCTTCCAACAACAAATGGACGAGTGTCCCTATAAAGCTTTTTAGTTTGTGGATTCAGCAGCAAATATATCCCTTAAATGTGGGCTGAAGTGACATAAAGCTTGAGCTCCAAAATTGTCTAGCTGGCCCACCGCCATATAACGCTATAGCGCTTAACGCTGTAACACTTAACAGAAACATTAAAATACTCACAAAGGCACCAAATGTGTCAAATGATAACAAATTATCTCCTAACCCTTCTTTTACACTTCTTAACACATATTTACATATTTAACCACATAATTACTTAAGAACTCACATTAACTTAAGCTTAAAGAATATAAATAACTCATATAAATATGAGTTATCACACCCCCAAACTTAAACCATTGCTTGTCCCCAAGTAATGACACTTGATAAAGATAACAACTTAATAAAAAGAGAATAACAACTGAATATCAAGACCAAACTAGTTGCACCTTTAAATCAAACAGATTTTCAAAAATCTCTCTCATTATGCCAAACTTTCAGATTCACATCCAACACACACACACGCCATTTCTTTTCACAACATATAGAATTATTACTGCTCAATTGTGAGTGTGTGACTACTAGGCTTAGTTTAGTTCCTAGCTGGTTTCAACATTTCTCCTAGCCTTGGAAAGAGTGGTCTTCTTTTGGTTTAACCAAAGAATTTTTCAAAAAGGAGAGTAGACTAACAACTTCACATAAGACTTGAGGGGCTTCAAAGCACAACAAAGGGCTTGATTAGGCATTTCAGATCTTTGGCCAGTGCACTAATTATTGATTTGGTGATTTCTCAGCGCTATAGCGTTAGATGCTATAACACTGTTGACTTGATGAACAGATTCAGCTGCAATGCCCTCATTACTGAACTCCTTATTTGCATTTCTTTCTTTCTTTTTTTTTCTTTTCTTTTCTTTCTCTTTTTTTATATGCATTTTTGGAACAGTTCAGCATTTGTTTCGGGCAATTGCAGCTAATTACAATATACATGACCAATTGACAATACATTTGTATACTTTGTGAGCCTATTGCACTGACCACCATATAATCTTCATACCTAGCCTTAATATAACTGATGCACCCCCAAACTTAGCTTCAAATGCTACTCTCAATTTTTAGTAAAAACTTGACTAAACCTTATCATTCCTAGCTAACTAGGTTCCTTGCTAAGCCTAGAGTTTGAGTGTAGAAGCAGTAATAAAACCAGTCATTGTTCAAACAAGGCTACTCTACTCAAAACACATAATCATCATTAAATTTAGCCCAACAAGTACAACTTCTATTACTGAAAAATTTAAAAATTGCAACTAATCATGCATTTTTATTCAAACAAAACATAACATTGACATTTATAAGGTCCTCCCCCCAACTTAAGACCTAGCAGTGTCCCCACTGCTCATGCATGCTAAAGGGAGAGTCCTATGACTAAAAATCAACAGAATTAAAAACAACAGAAATAAAACTCTAAACATACTGTTAGATACAAGAACAGACGCTATAGCACCTAACAGGTTTATTGAAAACAGACAACAACATATATATATATATATATTAGAAGGGTTAGAGTACTTTTTTGCTAACCCAGATTTGAGCCTTTTACTTGCTCTGGTGGGCACTGTGGTGGCTCTGCTACTGGATGCCTTGGGCTTCTTCTTTGGTGGCTTCTTTTCTCACTTCACAAAATTCACTCCTACACAAAAGAAAAATTAAAAACATAAAATTGTTAGTTCAAATCCATGGGTTGCCTCCCAGTAGCGCTTAGTTTAAGAGTCCTCAGCCAGACTAAGTCTTGTGGTAGGTATCTTTGGCTAATGGCGGCTCTGGTGTAGGAGAGGGGACCCAATCATTTCCTACAACAGAATTAGGTTCCTCCACAACATATTTAGGCACCCTTGGCCTCTTTTTGGCCACCATTTTTGTTCTTACAGCTTTCTTTGGTGCTACAGCAGATGCTGCACCACTGCCTTCTGATACTGAGGCTATAGCACCACCTGTGACAGCATTTACTCTCTGCACTTTAGTTTCCAATAGCATTGGTGGTTGGTCTGTGCCAAGTTGAGTTTTGGGAGGGTTTTTCTTCTATGAGACTGAGATGATTTTTGTATTGGTGAGGGAAGTTTCTTAGGAGATGAGGACTTGTGTAGAGTGGGTTGTTTTGGAAATGAGGAAGGTATTTGAATAAGGTTTGACGGTTTGGCTTGAGGTAAGGATAGATTAATGGCTGAAAGGTGTTATAGGTGGAGGGGATGGTTCTTTGGTTGGTGATGGTTTAGGTGAAGGTGTGGTGGAAATGTTTTGGGTGGGTGGTGTGATTCACTACAAAAAAAAACACTGATTAGCGACGGACATTAGCGAGGGACTTGTTGTCCCTCGCAAAAACAGTCATTAGCGAGGGAATTAGCGAGGGCATAGAGCTGTCAATTTTTTTGTCATTAGCGAGGGAACTGTCCCTCGCTAATGACTGCCCTTGCTAATTCCCTCGCTAAATTTTGCTTTTTCAGATGATGGGACTTAGCGCAGGGGTTGGTAAAGGTGCAGAAATTAGCGAGGGACAGTTCCCTCGCTAATTCCCTCGCTAACGTTAACTTTTCAGATGATGAGACAGTTCCTCGCTAATTCCCTCGCAAATTTTTTTCTTTTTTCCTTTATATCCGTTTACACCCTCACTCTTCTTTCTCACTCACTCACTCACTCACTCTTCACCATTCCTCTTCCCTTCCTTTTCCCCCTTCCACTTCCTCTCACACCCTTCTTCTCTCTTCACTCTTCCAACACCACCACCACCACCACCACCACCACCACCATCATCACCACCTCCTCTCACACTCTTCTTCTCTCTTCACTCTTCCAACACCACCACCACCACATACCTCCTACCACTCTCACTCACTCTCTCTTACTCTTCACCACCACCAACCCACCACCCCACCACCACCACTCTCACTCTTCTCTCTCTTTCTCTCTCTCTCTCTCTCTCTCTCTCTCTCTCTCTCTCTCTCTCTTACTCTTCTCCTTCTCTCTCTACTCTAAACCACCCATCACCACCACCACCACACCACCACCACGGCACCATTCAGCACTGGACACGTGTCATTTTTTTTTTGAAAACTACAGTCATTAGCGAGGGAATTAGCGAGGGCAAAAGCCGGCGCTAATTCCTGCGCATTTACCAACCCCTGCAACTGAGTCCCATCACCTGAAAAGCTGCAGTCATTAGCGAGGGAACTAGCGACGGCATAGTCCCTCGCTAATTAGCGAGGGATCCAACTTCCCTCGCTAATCCCATTTGCGAGGAGGGAATTAGCGAGGGAACCAGTCCCTCGCTAAGTCCCTCGCAAATGACCATTAGTGAGGGAATCAGGTCATTTTGCGAGGGAACTGTCCCTCGCTAATGACTAGTTTTTTTGTAGTGATTTGATGCAAAATGGGGGATACTTCCTTACTTCCCTCTTCTTTCTTATTATGCTCTCCTTCATCTTTCTCATCATCTTCTTTTTAACTATTTTAACCATATTCTCAACACCTCAGCTACGAGTGCTATAGCACATGGTGCTACAGCATCAGAAATCTGCATAATTGACAGCACATACATACCACAAGTCTTCTTATTCATACCTGTAATAGTAAAAACAAAAACACACAGAAAACATAATTAGTCCTAAAAATCTGGGTTGCCTCCCAGTAGCTCTTAGTTTAAGAGTCCTTAGCTAGACTTGACATTCAAAACCCAAGTTAGGGTTGATAATAAGACAAGAAGAAAATATCATCCTTCTGCTTTCTTTTTTTGGTCAGAAATCCCATGTATTTGGTATAGGGCAGCAAGTGTTCTCATGCCCCAACCAATAAGTATTTGGGATAGGAATTCCCCCTCTTTGAAAAAATTGAAGCTCATTTTGCGGAGGAATCTTTTCTTTCATTACCAATGATTGAGTCTCAATTGTCACGTGACCCTTTTCATACCTCAATCTTGGTTCTTCTTCTTTGTCACTTTTTTGAATTTTTCTTTTTCTACAACTACACAACTTTTTTGTTTTTCTTCCACTATTTCCACATGACCACATTCAAGTTCATACTCTACACTCTCTTTTTCTCCCTCTTGCTCAACCAACTCAGTAGATTCAATGGACTGAGCAAAAATTTCTTTAAAATCAGAATTGCCCAAATGATAACATTCATCTTCAAACTCTACACTTTTTTCTTTCTTTTGCTCAACCACCTCTTCAATACAACTCTCTTCTTTTAGATGCTCCATTATAGTGTTAAAGTGAGCCTCTATATTCTTACACGAAGCTTCAAAGTTGTCACGCTCCACCTTCATATATTCAATGGAATGAGCTAAGAGTTCTTTGAAATTATCTTCATTTTGCTCAACCACCTCTTCAATACAACTCTCTTCCATATTCTTGCATGACACTTGAGAGTTGCCTCTATCCACTTTGATATCCTCAAGGAATTGAACTAAGAGTTCTTTTAAATCAGAGTTGTCCTCATGTAATCCTTCAGTTTGAGCATGAGAATATGAATCTTGCTCACACAACATTTTCCATGCCATAATCCATATTTTGGGTTGTCATGGGAATGAAATTTGTCTCATAACAGCCCCTTTCATGTTCACTCCCATGGAAATCATAGTTGAAAAATTGTTGTTGAGCATTCCTTGCTTGCATGGAGTAAAAATTCAAATGGTCCATGGCATAAAGTGGATTTCTTTTTCACAAACACTAAACACAAATAACAACAAAGAGAAACACACTACAAACACAAAACACATTAATAAAAAAATTTGCTGGAAAAACAGAACATGCTAAATAAAATAATCTAAACTAACTAAACTTACTAACTACACAATAGAAATTAACTTTCACAATCCCCGGCAACGGCGCCAAAAACTTGTTGTGCGAAAAGTAGTTTGTGTAAGTGTACACAATCGCAACAAGTAATAGAGTGATAAGTAAATGTCGTTCCCACGGAGATTGTTGAGTTTACTTCTATATTTAAGTTAGTAGTTTAAGCTAGTGAGAAAAACAAGTAACAAAATAGTAAAATCAAGTTTTTAGTCACGAAGATAAAAAGTATTGTGGTAAAACAGTAAAGAAAGTTCAAGAGTTGATAAAGTGAGTTGGACTACTCTTTGCTAAGTAATTTCTCAGTAGTGAAGTGCTATAACGTTAGACGCTATAGCGTTAAGTGCTGTAGCATATGATTTTGTGCCTTTCGGCCACTGACGCCAGGGTTTTGTTACAAGACTCCTATGTCGCCAGGGTTTTGTTACAAGACTCCTATGTCTAGGTTCTAAATAAGTCCCATCCTGTATAATGTGGAACCCACAGTATTCAGCTTATGAACTATTGCTCCCCTATGTCTAGAGTTAAGCACAAATTGTTTAAATGTCTTTAAACAACCTTTCATTCATATCAATCTTTGAGTTAGAATCGTAGACCATGTCTGTACCTACGAATGCACCCATTTCAGTTGGCCAATCCCAAAACGAGTTTGAAAGCATTAAAGCACAAAGATTGAAACACAAACATCATAACGTTATATTAACAATACTAAAGAGTCATTACAAAGCTTAAAACAATCCAACTACTAAGTGTTTAGCTCATGATGAGCATCATGAACACAATACAAACCAAAAAGCTCATATCACCGAAAATGAAAAGAAAAAGCAAGGTTGCAAAAGATGCACGTAGTGGCCTCCTTCTCATGTGACGGGTTGCTGACGCTACAGCATAGCTTCACAGCGCTGGAAATGATGATCTTCTCTTGAAAAATAAAAGCTTGAAGTGGAGGATTAATGGAGGAGAAGGGTGTCAAGTTTTTTTCTCCAAAAACCCTCTCACTTTCGAAATCTATCTTGTGTGAAAGAAGAAGTGAGATATCTTTGTTTATTCTCCATAAAGTAGCTTTCCAAAAAGCTGACTATGACACTTCTCACCAACTAAAGTGATCTTTCAACAACAAATGGACTAGTGTCCCTATAAAGTTTTTTAGTTGGTGGATTCAGCAGCAAGTATATCCCTTAAATATGGGCTGAAGTGACATAAAGCTTGAGCTCCAAAATTGTCCAGCTGGCCCACCGTCATATAGCGCTATAGCGCTTAACGCTGTAACACTTAACAGAAACATTAAAATACTCACAAATGCACCAAATGTGTCAAATGATAACAAACTATCTCCTAACCCTTCTTTTACACTTCTTAACACATATTTACATATTTAACCACATAATTACTTAAGAACTCACATTAACTTAAGCCTAAAGAATATAAATAACTCATATAAATAGAGTTATCAATCACAAAAACCAACCACGGCAAACTGACTCGATTTCGGGCACCACAATCCAAAATCTGTGGTTCCCTTAACATATCTAAGAATCCGTTTTACAGCTTTTAAATGTGATTCTTTGGGACATGATTGAAATCGAGCACACAAGCACACATCAAACATAATATCAGGTCGAGAAGCAGCTAAGTACAAGAGACTATCAATCCTACCTCGATACATCGTTTCGTTTACTGGTTTACCTTGCTCGTCCTTATCCAACTTTGTTTCAGCCGCCATGGGAGTACCAATTTCCTTTGCATCACTCATGTCAAACTTTTTTAGTAGCTCCTTTGAGAACTTGTTTTGACAGATGAAGATTCCTTCCTTCATTTGCTTCACTTGAAGTCCCAAAAAGAAGTTCAGCTCTCCCATCATGCTTATCTCAAACTCGCTAGTCATGATTTCAGAAAACTCCTTGCACAGATCATCATTAGTAGACCAAAAAATGATATCATCGACATAAATTTGAACTACTATGATATGTTTGCCTTTGGTTTTAAGGAATAAGGTAGAATCAATCTTCCCTTTTTGAAACCACTTGCAGTTAAATATTTGCTCAATCTCTCATACCAAGCTCTAGGAGCTTGTTTTAATCCATAAAGTGCTTTGTCAAGTTTGAAAACATGGTTTGGTTTTTTTTTGACAGCATGGTTTGGTTTAAAGGAAGATCTATGCAACTTACCCAGCTGACATGCATCGCATAATTGACCATTTTCATACTTCAGCTTGGATAGACCTCTAACATGCTCGTTCTTACACAACTTAGATAAAAGTTCTATACTAGCAAGTCCTAGACGTCTATACCACAGATTCACATCATCAAGCAAGGAAGGCATGCATACAATATCATTACTCACATTGTCAAAATCAACATAATATACATTATTTTCTCGAAAGCCAGTAATATAAAGTTTATAAGTCCTATGAGTAATAACACATTTATCAACAGAAAAATACACATCAAAATCACTGTCACATAATTGACTGACACTTAGCAAGTTAAATTTCACACCATCAACTAGTAAAACATTTTTAATCTTGATTGTGTTTTCCTTACAGACACAACCTTTACCTATTACTTGAGCAGATTCATTGTTGGCAAACTTCACAGATCCACTGGCTTTGTTGCCCAACTTCAAGAATAGTGAGGCATCACCAGTCATATGCCTCGAGCACCCACTGTCAACCATCCACACATTTTTCTTCTTAGATGACTGACCAACCTTAGGGGTGTCATTTTCCATAAGACAAACAACATTGGCAGTCTTCTCTTCTTCATCTGTTTCACTATCAGTGTCAAGATTGTCCCATGTAGCCTCAGGGGTGTCATTTTCCATAAGACAAACAACATTTGCAACCTCCTATTCTTCATCTGTTTCACCATCAGTATCGATATTGTCCCATGTAGCCTTCATGGCTGTCTTCTGTGGGTACTTGGATTTTAGCTTTGAACAATTCACTTTGAGATGACCCGGCTTGTTGCATTCAAAACATTTTGGTTGATCATCTCTTCTCTCATAACTATCTCCCTTGTTGTACCCGGATTTCTTTGAATAGTCACCCTTCCCAAGCTTGTTGAATCTCATGAATTTTTTGAATTTCTTGGCAAACATAGCCATGTCTTCATCATCGAATTCTTCATCAGACTCAACCTCTTTCCTTGCCATCTTAGGAGTCTTGACAGTAGTAAGAGTAAGAGACTTCCTTTCTTTGACCGCTTCTTTTTCTTGAGTCTTCTTAGCGGCCAACACCACTTCAAATGCAAGAAGTGACCCAATCAAGTCTTCTTGAGGTAAAGTGCCAATATCTTTGGCTTCAGTGATAGCACAAGTCTTGGGAAAGAACTCACTAGTCAAGGATGCAAGAATCTTCCCATTCAAATCCTTCGTTGAATACTTCTTCCCAAGTGCTCTCAAGTTATTCACTATCATATTCAATCTTTGTTGCATAGCTGCAACAGATTCACCTTCCTTCATCTTGAAAGCTTCCTACTCAGAAGTGAGAACTCTAATCTTTGTGTCCTTCACTTGACTCGTACCAACATGTGTCGCTTCCAGACAGTCCCAAATTTCCTTGGCTGTCTGACATCCTTTCACCCTTCCATATTCTTCTTCACATAGAGATAGGTGAAGAATATTCATTGCTTTGGCATTGAGAGATATTTTTTCTAGATCAGGCTTTCTCAGCTCACTCAAGTCAATGGCATAAATATCTTGAATAGGTACTTCCTCAGCTGCACCAGTAGCTTGAGATTTGGTAGTATCTCCCTCAGCAGCAACCCCAGGTTTAGTAATCTTGATTCTCATAGGAGTGAGTGGTCCATCAACAATGATCCTCCATAAAGTGAAATCTATAGCCTGCACATGGCATTTCATTCGACTACTCCAATAGTCATAGTTAGTCCCATCGAACAGGGATGGCCTATTGAAGGACATCCCCTCTTTCATAAATGAACCCATAATCAAAAAAATTGCGAGATGTTAAGCTCTATATGCAATTTCTAGCTACTGATACCAATTGTTGGACTATATGATAACCTTAGAGTTTAAAAAACATAAATATAATCGATTTCTTGCTTCCAAAAGCAAGTCAACAATCGATTGCTTGCTTCCAAAGAGAAGTGCACAATCGATTCTTTGCTTCCAAAATGAAGTGCACAATCAATTGTGTGCTTTATAAATAATAGGCTAGAGATCGATTTTCCCCAATTGAAGATGCTAGTTTAAATCGAATGCGGAAAAAAAGATTTAAACCATATGCAACAACTATGCAAGCTATAATAATAGGCAGAAGCAATTACAATGATAATGATGTCTAAGCACAATAATATCAAATGCAATAACAATTAACAATTATAAGGGAAATGCAATGTAAAGATAAGGGAAAGAAGTACATCGTGATTTTTACGTCCTCGGCCTCCGGCTTTGCAACCTTCGGACTTGATAATAACCACTCTAAGAGAAGAACTTCTTCAAAGTCTTACAAGCAAGCAAATCCCCTAAAGCTATGACACCAATCTCAATTTTCCCCAATTGAGAACCCAAGCTCCCCGCTAAGGATTTCACTACAATTCAATCTCCCTGATTGAATTACCCAAGACGACTCCCAGGATTTCACAACAACCAAATATATATGTTTACAATTGAGAACTAGGATCCAATCACTCAAGCATATGACAATGATGTAGTTGAGAGAGATGAGAGATTTGGATCAGCGTGATTCCTAACCTAACCAGTGATGAAGAACGTGAAGAGTGTGACGGTGAAAGTTCGCGTTCTTTTTAGATTTTGTAGGTTGCACTATTTGTGAAGCCCTAAGTCCCTATTTATAGACTTCGTAAAAAAATGACCGTTGAAGCACTTTTTAACACTATTGTGATAAGTGAAAAATCGATTGTTGTCCTTTTAAACAAGGTAAAGAAATCGATTGTGTTGCTTGCTTTAAGTAATTAAGCCAAGAATCGATTGTGTGCTTCAAGGATGAAGCCCAAAATCGATTTTGCTCTTTAATGAGAAGTGAACAATCGATTTCTTCCTTTTGAAACACAAGTCATCAATCGGTTGTTTTCTTTCCTAAACAAGTTCTCTTAAAAAAAACAAGTCATCAATTAATCGATTTTGCTCTTTAGAAATAACAAGCCATAAATCGATTTTCTTTAAAAACAGTCAGGCCACAAATCGATTCTTGGCTTTACACTAGGAAGCGAGGAATCGATTTCTAGCTCTAAAAGCAAGAGAGAAATCGATTTCTTGCTTTAAAGACCAAATCAAGAATCGATTCTTTACTTCAAAAACAAGTTCTTTTAAAACACTAAGCCATGAGTCTATTTTCTTTAAAAAACAACAATTCATTATTTGTGCCTAACCTATTAGCTTTTATATAAAAGATTTTACCAAGCTTAGCTCAATTTTAAAATATCATCTCTCAACTACAAAAGTCATAAGGCTGAAGTGACGGGATCTTACTTGCGTCCTATGGAAAGCAAAATAACACATAAGTCTTGAACGCTTGAGTAGCTTCTCCTTTGAGCTGCTACACTTTAAGATATCCTGTCAAGCGCTTTGGTTCAACTATAACCATTGGTCAACAGATTGTAATTTGTTATCATACAAAACAAAGAGTGTTTCACCTTGGTTCAACAATGGGGACTAAAAGTCGACGAAAAAATTTACTGAGACTAAAAACCAAATTGTGAGAACCCTTTTTTAACAATAAACTCAATGCACTTCATTTCAAAGAAAGGAGTTCAATACACATCAGAATATTCTCAAAAACTTGATGGCTAGCATGTAAAGATGGGATTTGGATTGTATGCGGCCGATTTTGCATATAGTCACGCACTCAGTGTGCTAGATGTCGTCCGATCAATATCAGACGGTTCCTGTTTTAAGGATAATTTTGAATTTTTGCTTAATATTAAATTCTAAGTTTAAATCTGGACCGTCCAATCTTAATCTGACGGCTACAAGATTTTGACTGCGCAACTGGATGAAATATGCGACTGCACCTAAACTCAATCTGTAAAGTTGATCCAGCCTTGGACATGTAGCAGTGTTGAATCTCTTGAGAGAGAGAGCTTTGCCGCCCATTGTGGTCTTACCCGGCTTTTGAGGCGTGTTAACTCATGCTTCCTTTTTCCATTTTACATGTATTGTTTTAAAGTTATTTTACAATAACAACTAAGGAAACAAATAATTTTTGTTCTTTTTAATAAAATTAGTAGTTTTTTATTTAATACTCTTTATTTTTTATCATTTTATACTATTAAAATGATACAAGGAACAAATCTATTCTTAAAAATTCACAAGTATCAAGAAAAATAAAGTATATTTCTGCCGAGGGGCTGGGAGAGGGGAGGGGAGGGGAGGGGAGCGGGAACTTTGTGGGAATGATTATTTTTTAACCAGGTATCCTCCACGTTGATGGTGGAGGCTAATCTTTCAAAGTATCAGAGATCTATTTAAGGAGGACAAGTGTTTTTCCATACGCACCGGTCAGGGATCGAACTCAGGACTAAATGTTTAAGGGATTCAAGTATCTACCATCTATGTCAGATCATATTAGTAAGTGGTTCTTTGTTTTTTGGTCCAAGTAGGAATGGTTCTAAAAGTCTAAAAGTTAACTTCCAATAAATGTATCGTGTGATTGATATTAAAATAGGTGGGTAGGTTGTATTAAAATAGGTGGGTAGGTTGTATTAAAAAGGACTGGGCTGCAAAGAGTAATCCCACAGAGATGTTCCTTCCCCTTGCTTCACGAGATCTTAAAATGTGTGTGTATCCATAATTGGGTTTTGATTTTGGGTTTTTTTTTACCCCATGATTTCACCTTATACCCCCACAAATTTTTTATTCCCATAATGCCCCTCAATAAAATTAACTAACGGTTTTATGTAACTGAAAAGTAAATCCGTTTGTTGAAAAAACACATAACGGATTTATCTTTTAATTAGATAAATCTGTTTGTTGGAAAAAATACGTAACAGAAGTACTGATATGTGACATAGTTCCGTTGTTTTAAAATAACACAACGGAAGTAACTTTAAGAAACTTAATTCCGTCTTCTTAAGATTGTACAAACGGAATTATATAGTGAATAGATAATTACCAAAATGGAATTACCTAGTGAATAGATAATTCCGTTTTGTTAATTTGTAAAAACGGATTTATCAATTAATAAGATAATTCCGTTTTCTAAAATAATAAGTAAATTAAATATAAGATCTAAAAATATAAGGAATATTAAATGCAAAAAACAAGTGACAAAATATTAGCGAAACGTCAATCAGATTCAGAATCAGCTGTTAAGTTTACAATCTTTGGTGGATGAGATGGTGGTTTTAGGACCAGAGCTACAAACACCCATAGTTGGAAACACCCTATATAAGGATCCAACCATGACATAGCTTCATGAGATGAAAAGCGCTCCCATTGAAGACCAATTGGAGGCAACAGACACTTAGGCAAAAGCGCAACATGCACCCAGTGAATGTTGTTCACGTGAAGAATAGAGATGATGCTGTGACTCTTACTAGGTGAATATGAACCTCTCAAAGGCATATAAGTATATGAGAAGGTTATCTCGGTTGAAGTGACACCCACAATCTCCAACAAAGGTATTCTGTATTTGTTGGTCTTGTAAGTGTTGTCTAGAATAAGAACATTCGGAAACACTCTGAATAATTTGATAGAAGTGGGATGTGCCCACATGATGTCACTTACCACATCTGTGCCCTCAACTTTCCTGCTCCAACATAAATACTTCTCAGATTCTATCAATCTCATCAGCTCTTGAATATCAGTTCTACGACCCTTCAAGGTAGACATGTAGATGTAACGCTGCCTATATAGTTGGGGCATAGAAGTCACACTACCCGCAAATTTCTTCTTCAAAGCATTCATACAATCTTTTGGGGCAACCCTCAATGCAGTGTGTTCATCGACCATAGCCTTCTCCTCCTCCGTTAACCGCCCAAACAATGCGGAGCCGGTTAAGGTTGTAAGCAGCTCATGTGTGTGGAGTCCACACCTAACCCTCAAACACCAACCCCCGTCACGAACCGTATATGTAGCTCTCAACTTAAACGGACAATTACGCTTCTTTGACCCGATGAATCTATAATTATTGCTGAAATTCCCATGCTTCTCGCAGCCAAATATAATTTTAACTCTCGTCCCGCTTTTACCTATAGATTTGTCAGATTTAAGGATGATAACGACAACTCCGATGCCTTTCCCAACGTCTCTGACCCAACGTACAATATCATCACGTGTTGGAAATAGCTACAAAATAGACAATTATGAGTTAGTTAATTAATTAATAATCTACATACATTTTTTTAAAAATAATTAATTAAATATACCGCATCCGTCATGAATGGCCTGATGTATCTATTGAGAACAGAACCAACTGTGACTCTGTATCTATATCTGTTTCAATTAAACATTTTTTAAAAAAATTAAGTAAATATAATAAAAATAATGTGTAACGGATTTATCTATTAGATACATAAATCCATTGTTGTTTTTTCCAAAACGGATTTATGTATATAATAGGTACATCCGTTTAACAAAACAGACAATAACGGATTTAAGTTTTTGAACATAAATTCATTTTCACGTTTTTTGTGAACTGAATTTATGTTTTCTGTACGTAATTCTGTTTCGTAAAAAACTGCAAAACAGATTTATGTTCAAAAACTTAAATCCGTTTGGTTTTAAAAATAAATACAACGGAAGTATGTTTTTTTTATACTTTCATGCGTTAAAAAAAGTCAACAACGAATTTAAGTTTTCAACTCATAAATCCGTTAAATTTTGCATTAAATTCTAAACGGATTTACCTGGCTAGTAGGTAAATCCGACGGCCAAAAAAGTGGGTCCCACGCAGAGAATTTGGACCACAAGCTGAAAAGCGTAATAAATGCCAAGGGTATTTTTGGAATAACAAATGTTGTGGGAGTATAGAGGGACATGGTGGGGTACAAAAAAAAACCCTTTGATTTTTATACTCTTCTCATTGGCCCACTTACCCTCCAAAATTTCCAATCTTCCAATTATACTCTTGAGCCTTTTAAAAAACTAAACAAATCATCACTCTTCGCATAATTCCGGAACGAAAAGTGAGTGATTTTTTTCTTTTTGCCGGAATTACCTCAAATAGCATAAATCTGGAAGTGAGTTTGTTCCGGATTTATCCCCTAAAGATAAATCCGGAACACAAACTCACTTTCGAATTTATGCTATTTGAGGTTATTCTGAAAGAATCCCTCCTAGATTTACGCCCCAGATTTATCTAAGGGTAAATCCCGAACACAAACTCACATTTGGATTTATGCTATTTGAGGTTATTCTGGAAGAATCCCTCCTGGATTTACGCCCCAGATTTATCTTTTAGGCGTAAATCTGAAAGGGAGTTTTTTTAAATTTTTTTATATCAATTTATTGTCATTTTATGGCTAAAGTGCTCCCGGGGTCCCTTATCTTTATTTAAAGTAACGAATTAGTCCTTTATGTTTTTTTTGTCCCAAATAAGTCATTTATCTTTCAAATTTTTGACACATAAATCTTTTTCCGTTAACAGTGCTGATTTATGTGTCAAAAAAAAGGATTTATGTGTTAAAAATTTGAAACATAAAGGACTGATTTGGGACAGAAAATGATTTATGTGTCAAAAATTTAAAACATAAAAGACTGATTTGGGACAAAAAGAAGATAAAGGACCAAATCGTTACTTTAAATAAAGATAAGGGACCCCGAGAGCACTTTAGCCTCATTTTATTGTAGTAATCTAGTAATTTTTATATTAAAATCTAGGCTAAATATCAGTTTTAGTCCTTTATCTTTGCTCTTGGGTTCACTTTGGTCCTTTATCTTTTTTTTGGTCCGTTTTGGTCCTTTATCTTTCATTTTCGTTTCATTTTGGTCCCTACCGTCAGTTTAAGTTAACGGACGCCATGCTGGCAGTTAACTGCTGACGTGGCGTCTTAAGTGTCAAGGCTGATGTGTCATTCATTTAATGACGTGGCAAATAATTGCTTTATTTAATTCAAAACAGAAATTAACAAATAATTAAAATGAAACAAACAAAAGCTGAAAAACAAAAATGGGGATGAGCTTGTGAAGATGATGGGGATGAGCTTGTATCTGGAAAGGAGCAATTTCGTTCTTCTACTTTAACATATCTTCTTCTTTCGTTTCTTCTTGTCTAATATCTATTTATACCAATACATCACATCTGATTTTACCCAAATAGACATCACTAATCAATGCCACCTGTTTTGCCTTCACAAATTTTTTCCCAACTGAGGGGTAAATTTGTCATTTTGTTCCACAGCTTTCTCAGTAATTTATCTCTCTCCTTTCTACTTTATGTCACCGTCTCTTTCTCAGTCGCCATTCTTCCATTCTCTCACGCTCAAACCTCTCTTCTTCTTCTTATTTTTTTTTTCTTTTATGCTGTGAAAGTTCACTCTTCTCTCACTCTGAAACCTTTCTTTTTCTTTTTCTTTCAAAAACCATCCTTTATTCTTTCTCTCATCTCTCAAACCATCAAAACCATCTTCTTTCTCATCATCTTCCTTCTCCATAATCTCTCTTCTTCTCCACTCACCAAACCCTAAACCCCAAAATCGCGCTGGATCCCTAAAAAATCAGAACCCAAATGCCCTAAAAACCAGAGGCCAAAATCGCTGGGTCACCTAAAACACGAATTCTGAATGAATAATCAGGTAATTTGGTTTCGATCTCTTCCTCTTCTTAATCCCTTAGAAAAAAATTCGGTTTCTATGGTTGTTAATACTGAAAATTCGGTTCCTATCTTCTCAGCTTCTTCCTTCTACATCGATGGTGCCGTAATCGAAAGCGAGAAGCAACACTGAGAACAGGATTTGGAAACGAAAAAGCAGGTATTTTGGTTTCCATCTCTTCATCTTCTCAATCCCTTCAATATGATTTTCGCTCTGTATTGTTGTTTACATAATCAGACCTAACTGATTATAATCACAAACTGCACTCTATTTTTTTTATAATCTAGATATTAGATTTTCGTTTTATAATCAGACCCGACTGATTTTATCCCCATTATGTATTTTTAACATTTTAGGGTTTAGGGATTTAACTGATTTTGCTGTTGTTTACCAATCTGAGAATACTATGACTTAGAGATTTTATTGATTTTAGGGATTTAACTGATTTTCTTAATGTGATTATGTTGGGAATTTGATAGATTTTGAAATGACTTACATGATAGATAGATTTAAAATCAATATTGAGGCGGCGGGAAGCGAGACAATGGGAAGCGGTAACGGGAAGCGGCAACGAGAAACGACAACTGGAAGCGGTGACAGGTAGCGGCAATTGCAGTGATTGCGGGGATTCACTTTAATGGTATGTTGCTACTTTTTTTGTTAATTTATCTACTGTTTGTAAATTTTTATTCTACAATGGGTGAATTGGTTGTTTTGAATTCATTTACTTCATAGTCAAGACTTATTCCAGGTATCAAACTAATGTCTAAAATAGTGTCAACATATATCTTCGCATTATGTTATAGATATAGTGTAGATGGGAATGCAACATTGTGACTAATGTTGTTGCTTTGTGGCTATGGCTTTTTCTGTTTTTTTTCTTTTCTTTTCAGGAAGCATGCTTTTAATGGAAGAATGTCTAATTTGGGATATGCATTTGTGAACTTCACAACACCTACAGCTGCTTTCAAGTTCTACAACCAATTTCATCGATTCACTTGGAATGTTGCTGAAAATCGCAAGATATGTGAAATTACTATAGCACAAATTCAGGTTAAATCTCTGGGTTTCAATCTCTGGGTTTCATAACTCTCATTTTGAATTTCATTTTTGTTTTATAATCACCATTTTGATTTTGCTGTTGTTTAAAATTTGCAATTTCTGTCACAGTCTCTATATTTTTAACATTTTCGGGTTTAGGGATTTAACTGATTCTGCAATTGTTTACCAATTTGAGAATACTATGCTTTAGAAATTTTATTGATTTTAGGGATATGTTCATTGATTATAGGGATTTAACTGGTTTTCTTAATGTTTACCAATTTGAGAATACTATGATTTAGGGATTTTATTATTTTAGGGATACATTTATTGATTTGAGGGATTTTACTGAATTTGGGTATTTAGGGATTTTATGAATCTGAGAATACTATATTTGTTCAGTTATTGTTACTTATTTAACTCATCAGTGAGAATACTATGATTCAAAAATGTTGGATAATACATGTAAGCGGTGGCGGGAGACGACGACGAGGGCAGCAACAGGAAGCGGCGACAAGAGCAGCTATCGCGGTGATTGCGTTGGGGTTCACTTTAATAGTATATTTCCACTTTTTTTCTTAGTTTATCTCCTGTTTTTAAATTCTTATTCCACAATGGGTGAATTGGTTTTTTGAATTCTTATCTAATGTCTAAAATAGTGTCAAAAGCTCACTGACATTCAATTTGATTTTGGGGCCATGAGTCAAATTCAGGATCATCTTTATATTTGCTCATGTTTAATGCATTTGAGCATGATGAGTAATACTTATGTGTTTGTTCTTCTATGTTTTTTATCTTTCAGGTAAAACATAAACATTCTAAAAGTGAATTTATGCAGTAGGTGAATGCAAATTTTATGGGTGTTTTATCACATGCTTCCTCCCTCATTCTCAGCATATAGAGTCAATTTCATCATGTTTTTTTAAGATATCTCATGTTTTTTATATATGCATGAGTCAATTTCATCACAATTAAGCTTCATTAAAACTAATGTTTAATTACTTTTGAGTCAATTTCAAGTACGAACGATAGATATAGAACTTCTCGGGGTCATGTGTGGAATGTGGATTAGGATTACTAAAGTGCTATTTCTATTTTTTAAATCTTGCAGGGGGATGGAATTTGGCTGGAGGGTAATACGAGCCATTTTTGGACTCTTGCAATTAGTGACATTAACTGCTATCTGCAATTAGTGTTAAGGTTTTTTTAAGGTTTGATTGATATAAGTTTGCTGGTGTGTGTACTCACTTATAGGTATTTTTTCTACCTTTATTGTTTGAGTATTTTCTATTATAGTTATTCTGTTATGGGTGTTTTTTTCCCGACTCAGACCATATCTTGAGTGTCTTTAAACAACTTATTTTTGCCAAATTAAAAATTGCTGACTGATTAGTTGGAAATTGATTTGTTGCCAAAACAACTTTGAAGTGAAGGAATATGAGAGGGTATACGAACTGCAAGGTAATTTTTCTTCTCATTCCATCCACGGTCATATCTTCTATGAATATTTGAAGTATTGTCTTTTTTATAATTATGAATTATTTTCTCTGTTTCATATAATGAACTTAAAGTTTACTCACACTAAAGTCTCCAATCCTTTTATTTTTGATTTCCAGTCATGGAGGTTGAGTTTCTGGAGTGTCCTTTGCAAACAGGTTTCAATTATTCTCCTTATCCTATTTTTATATCTACTGAATGATACAAATTGAAATGGTTATACACAAATTGAATGATACAGGTTTTTGTTAAATACAACCTTAACATTTTGAACTGCACCAGCCTTAAAAAAAGTTTGCACCAACACTAGAGGAGAAGTGATATGAGGTGACAAATGCTTTGATTATGTATAAGTCCATATGAATAGACATTAGTTAAAGTCACTAACACTTGAGGCCCGCTTATTTTCAGTTTAACAATGGGAAATAGTTATTGTAAGGTACTATTGGAATGGTTTTGCAATTAGGGCACATATATTTCAAGACTTGACATTTTTTAGCATTCTTTTGATATCCAAATCGAGGTGCTACTGTGCTATCATTCGAGATTTAACATTCTAATAATAACAGTGGACCTTTCACTCTGCAAAATAATTGTTTGATAATTTTAAGAATGATCTGTTTTAGTTTTCAGAAAATACAATATCTTTATCTAAACTTGAAGTTCTGATATTTAAGTTTCTGATAACTGTATTTGAGGGCTTTATGCTAAAGAAAATGAAAATAACATGTTTCATATTTATTAGCTACATTTCATACTTTGTAGGTTAGCAGTGCTAGCATAATTTGTGTTAAGACTCTCCAAAGTGCTCTACATTAACATTACTGCTTCTCCAAATTCAAACAACCAAAAGGCTTTGAACGTCCTGTGGACATCTTTTTGGTAGAAAAGTGCTAGCATAATTTGTGTTAAGACTCTCCAAAGTGCTCTACATTAACATTACTGCTTCTCCAAATTCAAACAACTAAAGTCTCCTCCTGGAGACATCTTATCTTAATCTTAATCTTAACTTCATACATATGAGACATATAATGTTCACTTAAAAAGGCTTTGAACGTCCTGTTAATAACTTTTCATGGTCCTATGTTAAAAAAATTTATTACAATGATATATCATGTTTAATTTTAGCTTTTATTTCTATCCAACTTATCTTTAATTTTGAAAATCATGTTTCTTTGTTTATGGGGAAAAAGCTGGTGCATTCATTACTTGATAATTCCATTTATTAATATGCACTTAAAAGATATGTATTATCTAGACATATAGATCCTTCTCTATAGGCATATGGGTGAGACCATTGAAATTTTGATGCTTCAAATTCATGTTTCATTGTCTAATCGTGGCTTCTTTTCCATTGTCCACCGACTAACATCGTAGTTATTTTCATAGCATTTTACCACGGGGGTTTATTTAATATTTGTTGATTGTTCCTTTTGGTCAATTACAGATCTCAATTTACTAACTTAAATACTTCCATTGGGCTGTAGTAACACTGGGTGTTAGTGGATGCAACAAGCAAGCAGGTAAAGTTGATTTAGTTTAGTGAGCTTAAGGCTTATGTTATCCTTTAGTTGACTTTGTGTACTTACAACATTTGATCCGCCAGAATTTCTTCTGATTGCTTTCTTTGATTGAATAATAAATGTCAGTAGCTTCTACTTTTTAAACTCCATGATCATTATCCACATTTTAATCCAATTTCTGCTCCATAAAGAGATCTTTCCTCAAACAATAATCCCTTTATCGTTCTGTATGTGTCAAACTTAACCGGGAACTAATATTTGAATTTCGCAGTGATGATGATGAAGGTGGTAGATTTGTTTCTCCGACTAAAAAAGTTTCAATTCAAAGCATAAGTGATGATCTCATGACTCCAACAGTCAGAGCAACCCAACAAAGATAAACAAAAATATCAAAATTGAAAAGATTTGAATCATACTAGATAAATGTAATTATCATTGACAATCTCACTGTTAGATGGTTTACAGTTACATGCTATATTTCTACTTGGAAGTTGGAATGTATTTTGAATTAGATTTATTATTTATATACATATATGTAGTATCTATGAACCTTGGTTTTATATCTCCCCTCAGTGGTATTGCCTAACTTGGTATAATCAACAACTAGAATGGTTTTTCATACCTGAAATATTAGTCAAATATTAGTCACGTATAATACCCATTGAACTATAGTCAACTTTTAAGTGTCTACCAATTGATCATAGCTGTAAGCCTGTAACGGTGAAAAAAAAGAACAAATTATTAATTTACTCTTTGAACTAATACCACCTCTCCTAATTGATCTTAAGGCAACTATATCCACTATAGCTATGTGATTTTGAGTAAACAAATTATTTTAAAGTTAAACTAACCATAAATGTTGTTCTACTTAATTTGCTGTTAAATTGTTTTTTATAAATTTTTTAATTTGTCCCACAACAATAAAACTATTTAATAATTTAGTCGTTCTTTAGGCCTGATATGAAATCGAAAACATTATCATGCTTAAAAAAATTATCATTTAGATTCATCACTATCTCCAACTCATACAATTATAGGCCATTCGTTTAATTTACGATCTTCATTTTAACATCAAGTTAAGTAGAGCAACCCACAACAAAATAAGAGATGCTTATTGCACATAATTAATTGATTTGACTTCCCCTCACATATTAAGTTGTTTTGCTTCCCAAATGTACATCTTATTTGTTATCTGTTTTGTTATTTGAAACACACTCATGTTTGCAATTTTGATGACTGGAACCATTACTCTACAAATATATGCTCATATTTTGTTATACAATTTTAGTTATTCAACATCAAAAAAATATTTATCCCCATTATAAATTTTTCCTTACCTCAACAAAACAATTCAAATCCTTATATTATACAACTAATATTACTTGAATGCCATTTGAAATTTTTATTTTTGTTTGAGTATAATCATGACACATAACGCGTTCAGCCCGTGCGGATGCACGGGTAAGGTACTAGTTAAAATCTAAATGAAATAATAACAAATCCCTAAATCCCTAATTTAATCTAAATGAAATAATAACAGATCTGGAAACAGATCTTCAACCAAATCGTTTTCTTCATATTTCGTTCAATGAATCCCCTTTCATCTCATTTTTCAAGATCTTCATCCTCATCTTCTTGCATCTTCTTCCAGAATAATGTTCATCTTCTCCTTCTTTCGCAGAATACTGTTCATCTTCATATCTCGCAGATTGAAGGAAAATGGAGATGAATCGATTACGGAAATCTGTTCTATAAACGAAAGAGAGTTCTAAAAACGCAAAAGTTCTAGGAGAAGTAAGAAATCACAATCTGGAAATTAAAATCATCTCAACGTTTTTTTGAAGAGCTAGATCTTGAGAGCTAGATCTTAATTTTGCAACGTTTATTCTAGAGTTTTCGGTTATTTTAAGTTTTTCTGGGTTTGAGTGTTGAAGAGTTTTTTAGTTTTTATCTGGAAATTTCTTTTTGTTTATGTTTTGTTTCCAGATCTGTTTTTCAAACCATATTTTGATTTTTCGTTTCCAGATCTTTAAACCCAGATTTGTTTCTCCATTTACTGTTTTGATTTTTATTTCTAGTTACTGTTTGTTTTTAGATGAATGTGTAATTAGATTTAGGATTAAAAATATATTTTTTTGCCACCTCAATTAATGAATTGCCACGTCTACATGACACTTAACACGTCACATCAGCAGTTAACTGCCAGCATGACGTCCGTTAGAAAAAACTAACGGCAGAGAACAAAATGAAACGAAAATGAAAGATAAAGGAACAAAACGGACCAAAAAAAAGATAAAAGACCAAAGTGAAACCTAGAACAAAGATAGATGACCAAAAGTGATATTTAGCCTAAATTTTAATATTCATAATTAATTACATTTTATTAAAAATAATACGTTTCGGATTTATGTCTTGGACAAACATAATTCCGGAACGAAAACAATTCACTTCCAGGTTTATGTTTTAATCATAAATCCGGAACGTATTTTTTACCTTTCGGAATCATGTCTTAAAACATAATTCCGGAAAATAAAAAAAAAAGTTTTGGACTTATGTCTCAAAAGATAAATTCAGAAAATTCCTGAAAATGCCTTCCAAAATTACCCTTTTAGACATCAATCCGGAAAATCATAAAAAAATTATATTTTAAATTAAATTTTGATTATTTTATTAGGGAAAAAATTAGAATAAACAAAATTGGAGGGTAAGTGGGCTAATCGAAGGTATAAAAATTAAAACCCTCCATAATTTTGTTTTTGGGCCTATTACTTGCTCCTCTCTTTTTCTTCTGGTTGTTTGTTGTACCCCCACACCTTCACTTTATACCCCCTCAAAAAAATTTATTCCAAAAATACCCCTATAAAATTGTTAATAATGGATTTACATAAACTATACATAAATCCGTTTTGAAAAAAATAACAAAACGGAAGTAAGTTAGTTTAGGTAAATCCGTTTTTACCAAAATTTTGCCAACGGATATATTGAACAATTTATAAATCCGTTTTCGTAATTTTTAAAAAACGGAATTACATTTTTTTATATATAAATCCGTTTTTGTTACGTGCTGCTAACGGATTTACCTGATCATAAGGTAAATCCGTTTTGTTAATTATCAAAATAGATTTATCTAGGTTATAGGTAAATTCGTTTTTATTTAAATTTAACGGACACGATTCCACTGCCAGATTTGATGAACGACCCACTTTTGTTCCTCTTGATAACTGTGCCCCAACGGATATATTTTTAACGCTGTAGAATGCACCGACAATATCAATGGTGGATAATCATTGACGATTACTATAAATACCCACCCCACCCTCATTCTTTTCACACCAACATTTCACTCCAAAATGGAAATTTGTTCAACTCAGTATTCAAGCAAGAATAGGCTTACCACTATTCACCATGGCGGCCAAATCACCATGAGAGAAGATGGTGTCTACTTCTCATGTCCAAAGCCTATTTTATGCAGGCTCCGCCAAGACATCACCTTCGACAGTTTGGAGATCAAAGTTCAAGTGATTGGTGATGACCGTGAGGTCACTAGTATCACTTATCGCAAACTCGGTCGTCGAGATGATGGCAGCATTTACTTCTCGTCCATGAGGATTAGGACTGATGACGATGTACGAAGCATGTTGAACATCCATGACATGCTTCAGAATCGTAGGCCGTTGGAGCTGTACGTGGAGCATCAACGGAGTGTCAATGAAATTATACGCCGTTGTTATAATGGAGGACCAGGAATAGTTTAGAACTGTCTTTGTTGTTGTTGTTGTTGTTTTACTTTTTATGTTAGTTTGTATGTTTGCATCAATGAAAATAAATTTTTAATTTAAATAGTCTAATATAATAAAAGAACAATACTAATAATAAATTAGTCTAAAATAGTTCAAACAGTACAATCCAAGAAAATAAAACAACAAACAACAATATAAATAAACTGTAATCCGAGCACTAATCACTAGGTGATATCAAACTTTCAACGTAGACGGCCGGGACCAAACAAGCATCATCTCTCTGAAACATGGTGTTGTTTTAAAGACGTTCAATTTCAGGAGTCTTGAAAGTACCATCACTAGAGTTGTACTTCACAGGGAGCCTACTCAGTATCTGCTCTAAGACCTCGACCGGAAGAGACACTGAAAAAAATATATTATGCGGATAAAAAACGGATTTACGTAATTCTGAACGGTATAAAACGGATTTAGGTAAATCCGTTAAGGTGAAAATAGATTTACTTACTTCTGTTGAGTGAAAAACGGAAGTACATAGTTCCGTGGAGCCAGAAACAGATGTAGGTAGATCCGTTTAGAATGAAATGGATTTAGGTAAATCCGTTTAGAGCAAAAAAACAATCTCTTCAACGGCTGTAAATGACAAATGATACCTGTTTTGGATTTTTGTAAAGTTTTAAGGGTATTTTGGTCTTTTCACAGGGTGCGTGGGGGTATTGACTCAATGTGTGGGGGTACAAAAAAAACATTTCTTCAGACACTTCCCTTTCTGCTTTTTTAGTTAATTTTTCTCCCAAAAAATCTCCTTTCAACAATTATAGATAGAATACATAAATGACAACTCAATCTTTGGAATCCACTTTAGAAGTTAAATTTTGAAATAATAATAGTCGGAATGAGTTCCATGACACTCTCATTCCCCCATTTCTCCCTACATGGTCATTGTGCCAGCCTAATAATAATAATAATAATAATAATAATAATAATAATAATAATAATAATAGTCGGAATTAGACGGGGTTGGAGCGGGGATCCCCGAACCCGTTGGGTACGGGGATGGGGATCAATTCTTCATCTCCGTTGGGATTGGGACGGGGAACGGGGATGAATATGGGAATTGGGGATGGGGATGGGGAATGTTAAACCCGTCCCCGTCCCGCCCCATTGCCATGCCTAAATGAGAGTTTCCTAAAAACTAGTTTTAGGAATATTGTTATTGTTTTCTGGCTAGAATGTTGTATTTAGAATCATTTTCGTAGGCTCTTGTCAAAAGAAAATGATTTTCGTAGGAATCGAAAACATTGTAGAAGTTGATAGATTCATGGTGTGTTGGAGAAGATTGATTGATAAAGTTTGATAAAGTCTACGGTGCCAATGTTGGTCGGAAACATTTCTTTAGATTGATATTTTTGATACACTATAGATTGATATGCTTTTAGGGGACGGTTCTAAGTTGAAAAGGCAAACCGAATCTCTTATCGGTCAACCATTAATTTTGAATATTGGATATGATACAAATTTTCATGAAAGACTGAGATATTAGTAAGACAACCTGCTATTTCCAGTTAAGTTAATTTGAAACTCGGTGCCTTTTTTATAATTTAAAAAAGTTATCTAATTTAATATCTATTTAATCAAACAAACAACTTACAAAAAGACAATTTTAGACATCTTAATTCTATTTTCTCTTCCTTTCTCACTCTCTCTCTCTTTCAATCTCACATTTCTCAATATTTCTCACTTTTTTACACATCTACTATTTGTGGCCCCCACACCCTTTATTGAAAAATATTTATTTTCCCAATTTTTTAATATACTATATAATACAATATAATTAAATTAATATTAAATGATCTACAATTTACTCCTATTTACTATCTAATTTAATATCTATTTATACAAACAAACCACACTTAAATTACCAAAACACGCCTCCATATTTACTTGACAACTCATCTAACCAAGGGCAACATTGTAATTTACTATCCTTTTTTCAAATTTCTTCTCCCAATGCACTTTCTTCTCACTCCCACTTTTTTACTACTTTCTTCTACTTCTTTTTTTTCAATTTTCAAAATTCAAATCAAACCCACCCACTTTCTTTTTCCACTATCTACTATAATCTACTAATCAACTAAACTAATCAATTGGAACTACGAGATAACTGCACTGATATATAAAAAACACGGGATAACTACACTGATATATAAAAAAACAAGAGATTAATATCTAACTATCTATTTATACAAACAAACCACACTTAAATAGCCCAAACAAACCACACATAAAAAAGACAACATTGTAATTTACTATCACACTTTTTTCAAATTTCTTCTCACAATACACTTTCTTCTCACTCCTACTTTTTTTCCTACTTTCTCATACTTTTTTTTTTCAAATTCCAAAATTCTAATCAAACCCACTCACTTTCTTTTCCCACTATCTATTATAATCTACTAATCAACTCAAATAATCAATTGAAACTACGAGATAACTACACTGATATATAAAAAACACGGGATAACTATACTGATATATAAAAAAACACGAGATTAATATCTAAAAAAACAAGAAGACTTAATGACTATTTAAACTACTGATTAATATTTAAAACACACGTGACAAATATTTGTCACTAATACCTATAAAAGGACAAATAATTGTCACAAATATTTAATAAAAGACGGGATAAATATTTCTTTTCCCACAATCAACTATACTAAAATAATCAATTGAAACTACAAGATAACTGCACTAATATATAAAAAAACACGGGATAACTTCACTGATATATAAAAAACACGAGATTAATATCTAAAAAAAAAACTTAATGACTATTTTATCTACTTTAAATTTTTCTTTACTTTCAAGGGGTAATGTTCAGATTATTTAAATACCGTCTAAATTCATGCATAAAAAGAACACGACAGCACCTGTCTGTATGCAAGTCATCATCTTTATTTTACATTTGATTTTAGATTAATGAGATTTCAAATTAACATTTCTATTTGAGGTAATCGTATCACGTAACGCGATCGGTCCGTGCGGATGCACGAGTATAGTACTAGTAATATTTAGAAATTGCAATTCAAGTCTCCGGTCATCTGGTTTGTCTTTTTTTTTTGGAGAATTACATGCAGTCATGAATTCATACCGATTTGCTGTCCTCTTTCTCTCATTCAACAAAATAACATCTTTCTCTACGACGAAGTGCAGCGATGGTTCATGCTAGAAGACGACGTGCTTGCCCATTATAGGATTCATGGACCGGACAAGATCTTGATGAGTTTCGCTAGGGATAGGAGTGTCAGGGTGTCCGGCGATGAGTCTTCCAAGGTACTGGCACCGTTGAAGGGGCGCTCCCCTCTGTTGTTTTCATTTTCATTTTTATTGTTTCAATCTCTCTCCCTTTTTGATATGTTTCTGAATTTCCTTTGTGCAGGTTCTTTTCAGTTGCTTGGATTTTGAGGATGCATGTTGCAGCATACAATTCAGGTTAATTTTTGTTTTTCCTTCGAAATCTCACTTTTGCTTCTCTGTACAATTATAATACAAATTTTTGTCCCTCTTTTTGCTTATGAAAAATCTCCTATGCCCACAATCCGCAAAGCTTATCATATTTTGGGTTTTTTTTCTCTAAACATCTGAATATAAAACGGGGAGAAACACATATATAGAATCTGAGATTTTACGGTTAATAGAAGTCAAACGGAGCAAAGACTGCAAGAGCGGTTACAAAGTGGTTCTTTCAATTCATACCAAAACCCATCAAGGAGCAGGGGCAATGTTGAGGTCTCGGGTACTCTCCCTAGCTCTTACTCTTTTACTCAATTGAGTATATTGGTAACATCAAACATTTTATGACAACTTAAGAGGTTGGTGTCAATTCTTTTTTAACCAAGCTTCAAAAGTGCAAGTTGCATTTGTCTACTAAATCCAAGGACCCATTACTAATTGGAGATAGATTTGAATTTCATGTTAGGATTGTTCATATCTTATCTGAGCATATTCACATAAACCTGTAGTAACATGTAATATTATTTAGTTGCTTGCCTTTAATATTCATTTTAATTTAGTTATGATACGACGTCCTTTTAGAGTGGATCAAAATGCTTAATTTTACTAAGATTAGTTAGTTGTTTTGCTTTAATGGTTTCTAATGTAATGTTGATAACACTTACTGCAATGATCTCTTTTAGCTGCTACAACTACAGGAAAAATAATATAGGCTAGTGTCATACATACATAAATCATTCTAGTTACTTATTTTTCTATGTTAGCAGTTCTTATCTTGTTCTTTTAGGTTTGGTTTGATAACCATGAGCTAAACATTTTGCTAGAAAGACCTGTCTTCGTAAAGAAGCAAACTGAGATGCAAAATGGCATGCGATAGCTTTACTTGTTCAGGTCACGACGAACTGAGATGATAGAAGTGATGGTCGACTACAATTTTAAGAAGTACCATGGCACTAAGGTAATAGTTGCTGATTTGCGAAGAATCCTTAAATCTTCTTGTTGGAATGCTAAAGATTGTTATGTTTCTCCACCCTTCCATCAATGTTAGCCTTATGAATTTTGTTGAGTCCACAGGTTATGGATGTTGCCTCTATCATCTTTGTCAGAAGCTGAAACAGTTCTAAGAGAATTATTTGGTTATGGTGTTCAGGTAATAGCTTCTTCCATTTTTCATTTCTTTTGCAGTTGAAATTGGTACCGTAAGACAAATAACTTCAGCATGTACAAATAGGATTGCTATCCCAAATATAGTTGTTGTCACTGGATGGACCTTTCTTTATCCCTTTTGGAAATTGTTTCATTGTTTTGGATTTTATTGTGAATTAGCTTTCTCTTGGGGTGTGAAGGAAATTTCATTTCGCAGCTCATATTCTCTGCGCCGTGGGTCCTTCTGAAGATATTTTGTATCGCTAACATTGTCCATCCACTACATGTGGTTGATGGTTGTCCTGACTTCTCAAGCATAAGTTAGCATGCAATGTTTCTCTTTGAAGGTCTGTTACCTCCTTTTTTTAAACTAGTAAATTTTTATATGTGACTGATCTGAATTTTTTGGTTTGATAGAAACAATAGTGTTCATGTGGTTCTAATGTCTACTATGGAGATGGAGATAATTAGATTGCACATATGTTTTATTCTTCCTTGTTTGTTTTTCCCTTTTATCTCTTGCCTCCACCAAGTTTCTTTTTCTTGCATGTTCATATTGTGTATATATGCACCCTTTAAATTTTCAAAACTATTAATGAAAGAGACACTGAATGAGGATAATAGGACTAGGTATGAAGGTGGGATCAGTAATTCAATAAATGGTTTGTCATTGAATAATACAAATCTGCTATCCTAGAGTAAGAATCTATGCATGATTTTCGACATCATTATGTTTGTGAATTTTATCTAAGATTGTTTTGTTCCTTAATTTCCATATGTTCTAGCTTTCTTCCTACATTTATGAAAATCAGTTTACAGGTGGAGAACATAGATAGATCCCTTAATGCAGCTTGCCATTACTGGTGGTGAATCTGCAGTTCTATACTTGTATGTTAACCATGGTCCCTTTATTATTTTTGTTTTTGTTTTTCTCTTTTGGCTTGTATGAAAAACTATAGAAGATCATTTTGTTGCTTTAGCCCCCCTTCTGATAAGTATATCATTTATTTCCATATTATGAATTTACTTCTACCAACTAATTATCATGAGTAGGTTGTCTTATCTCAAAGTGGTGGATCAAATAGAGGAGGTTTTTAATATAGTATCTTCAAGTGCGAAAAGCAGCATTCATCTGGATGGACTATTCAACATTATCTCATGATTTGGTACCAAAACTACAAAACATACTTATAGCATCCGAAGTTAAGGTTAGTGCATCCTTCTTTTGGATCTTTTTGCAATGAAGTCTATTATTTGTCATAGATCATTAGCGCATTGTTCTTTTCTTTTTGCAGTAATTTCGAGGACATATTTGATGTAAAACATGGCATTGATTATTTGCGAGTTGAAGTTCGAATAGGGAAAAGAGTTCCAGAAAAATAGAAACTTCACCCTGGAGATGCCTTCAGTTAGCTTGTCAAATGAAAAAAAATTCTTCAATTAAAGTTTATGAACTTGTTTTTTGCTTTTCATGGGCTGTTCTTAACAAGAGGAAAGTGAGTTTATCTTTGTTTGCCACTTTCTTTTTATGCCTCCTACATATCAACTAAATTTGCTTTAAGTTTGAGAGGATGGCGAGTTTATCTTTGTTTCCTTCACAAATGATTTGAGTTTATCTTCATTGAGGATGATTTATATGATCATTTTAATGGCAACTCTCGTGAAATTGTCTAGCGTCGAACAAAGCCTATGAGATATATAGTTCCTACATTCTAAGAATTCTAAGTCACATTGTACTATCCAATCTTTGTCACATATTCATAGTCCAACTATACAAATACAGAAACACTACGGTTGAAATGCTTGAACTATCTGTTGAGGAAACCATAGAGATGTTAAAAGGCCTACATGAAAACTAAATGCGATAGAAGATAGAGAAATAGAACTTACCAAAGATTGATGCACTCTTTACTCCACTTCGAAAACTAAATGCGATAGCAGTAACAGTCTTCTTCGTTTTATGAATTATAGGAGACGTCTGTATGTGAACTGTGAAGCTTTGATAATTAAAAAAGAGATGTGGGAAAGTAGTTGAGATTTTTTAGCTTGCCTTTGGGTAGTGGTAACTATTAAATATAGTTAGTTGGTTATGTAGTTAGAGAAGTTTGTTAGTAGTTATAATTGAGTTGTTAGTTGGGTATGTAATTAGGGATGTTTGTTAGTAGTTATAATGGAGTTGTTAGTAGTTAAGTGTGCCTATAAATAGGCTTGATGTAATCACTAAGTATACAACACTTTTATCATTTACTTTGATGAATATTAGAGTCATGGTGATTGCAACCAGTGTTCTGCAAATATCCTCTTTGCGATTCTTTTTGGTTTCGCGGCTTCTCCTTCTTTTCTTGTGATTCTTGCATTTGATTTGCAGTTTCGCAGTTCTATTTCTTTAATTCAACGGGTTTCATTGTTCGTCTTGCGTGTTTCGATGATTTTCGCGTTTTCCCCAATTTTGATTTCGCAAATTCGTCTTTGTTAGGGTTTCGATTCATCTTCTCTTGACTGTTTTCTCCTTCTTCGCAAATCGCCATTCAGTTTGCGGCTCTATTTGCAATCCCTAATTGTGAATTGCACTCTTCGATTTCCAATAACAATTCTTTGGTTATATTTGATTGCAGTTCTTGAAATTTTTTTCTTTGTGCTTTGAATCGGTTTTGATTTTATCATTCGTGTTTCAATCAGAATCGTGTTTTTCTCCTTCCTCTCACTACTTTGAGAGTTTCTGTTTCTGCAACTTGCTTTCGTTTGTTCCATTTCTGATTCGTTTGACACAAATTGTTTGTCATTCCTGTATCGTCAATCGTCATTTCCGTTTGCGATTCTTGTAGTTCAGTTTTGCGATTCCACTTCATTGTCCTCCTTTCATTTTGGTTTCCGATGATTGTGATTTGAAGCAGAGTTTCGATTTCATTTTGGATCGAGTTTCGATTTCGTTTTCGATCTTTTCTCTTTTCTTGCGACCTTTCATTCTGGTTAGCGCTGCTTCTGTCATCACAATTGCTTCAGGTTTTGCTATGGTGATTCGATTTCTCTTTAGACACAAATCCTTCGCCATTCTTGATCTCGAATTGTAATTTCATTTTGCAATTCCATTTTTTTATGTTCGTTTGGCCTTTTCCATTTGTGTTGGAGAATTTGTGATCTATAAATCTATTGCTATGCATTTTTTTCTTTACCAAACAACATTCAAGCTGTTTGCTGCAATGCCTCGAAGAGATAAATTTTGTTTTTGTCCATGATGATTGTCTCCGAAAGGTTCCTATATTCAATCACATTGTTTCTCTTGGTGATATTAATGGTAACCACATTGGCATTGATCTTAGTAGTGTTGTTTATTTTGCTTCTGTTGATGCACTTTCTCGTGGCATTGATTTAACAAGTGGAAAACTCATAACTGCATGGATAGATCACAGAGATGACATGAAAATGGCTCGTGTTTGGGTTGGTTATTCTTCAAATATTTAATGAATATAGAGATGACATGGAAATAGTTATTCTAGACCATCAACTCCTATTCTAGCTTCACTCGTTGACCTTTCTCAGAGATTTAAAGAGTTCATGCACCTTGGTCTCTCTGCTTCTAATAGTCAGGCTTCTGGTATTCACCTTGTTCATCATTGTGAATAACTTCTAGCTTGTGGGGGACTATTAAATATAGTTAGTTGGTTATGTAGTTAGAGAAGTTTGTTAGTAGTTATAATTGAGTTGTTAGTTGGGTATGTAGTTAGGGATGTTTGTTAGTAGTTATAATGGAGTTGTTAGTAGTTAAGTGTGCCTATAAATAGGCTTGATGTAATCACCGAGTATACAACACTTTTATCATTTACTTTGATGAATATTAGAGTCTCTTAATCTTTTCTCTCTTATCTTCCATGGATGTCATATTCTTCAATATAACTTCCACTTACCCCACTCTCGACATTTTCCCTTTTTGTAGGATTTATTTAACATATTCTTTTAGCAAGTTCTGCCGTAATTAGGTCGATCTTAACCGTTGGATCTCGGATTTGTGACGTCCCAAGACCTAATTATAGTAATTAAGTCAATCTTGACCTTTGGATCTCCGATTAGTGACGTCCTAAGTCTTCTTCTTAGTAATTAGGTCGATCTTAACCGTTGGATCTCGGATTTGTGACGTCCCAAGACCTAATTATAGTAATTAAGTCAATCCTGACCTTTGGATCTCCGATTAGTGACGTCCTAAGTCTTCTTCTTAGTAATTAGGTCGATCTTAACCGTTGATCTCGGATTTGTGACGTCCCAAGACCTAATTAGGTCAATCCTGACCATTAGATCTCTGATTCGTGATGTCATAGGACCTAATTATATTAATTAGGTTGAGCTTGACCGTTGAATCTTTGATTTGTGATCTCCAATACTTAATTTTAGAAATTGGGTCGATCTTGACCGTTGGATCTTTGATTTGTGATCCCCAATACTTAATTGTAGAAATTAGGTCGATCTTGACTGTTGGACAAATTAGTCTGTGACATTTTTAAATAGTGACAAATTGAGAGTTAATAGCCAATTTAGTTCCTCAAACTTCAGAAATCAGTTTAGTCCCTGATATTAATAATATTACTATTTAGTCCCTTGATGTCTGTTTGATCTCGAACTCTTACAACTTAATATCAATTAGGTCCCTGACTTTTCTAAATATCAAAGACTAAATTGATACTAAGTTGAAAAAGTTAATAATTTCATTGATATTAAATTGTAAAAGTTTGGGACCGAGCATCAAAAACTTGAGGGACTAAACTAAATAACATTTAGAAATGTTAGAGACTAAATAGTAATATTTTTAATGTCAAGGACTAAATCAAACTTTTCTAAAACTCGAGGGACCAAATTGGCTATTAACTCGACAAGTTAGCAGTGGCGGTTCTTGATCGGAATTCTTTAGGGGGGCATAGTTATGAGTATTATATATTAATACTTTCCTAGATATTAACAAGTGTTTGTGTTGTTGAAATTGTAAATTTTACCTTGCTCAATGCACTTGTAACGCGGTTCAAACCCCACAGAAACAATTTTTGCAATTTTTTTTGAGAAAATAAGGCTAACAAATGAAATAAAACAAAATAGGCTTAAGTAGGAGTCGAGGAGTCGAACCGCGTACCATATATATATATATATATATATATATATATATATATATATATATATATATATATGACCATTAAAATCACAAACAAAAGCTTTGGTGTAGTTGCTAGTATATATATATATATAACCCGATTCGTGATGCCACAAGACTTAATTTTAGTAATTAGGTCAATCTTGACTGTTGGATCATTGATTTGCGATTCCCAATACTTAATTTTAGTAATTAGGTTGATCCTGACCGTGGGAGGTGTAGCTTTAGTCCAAAAATAAAAATAAGCTATATATGTGTAACGTGACGTGGGAGGTGTAGCTTTATTTTTTTTCAAGGTGGGGTTTGTGGTTAAATGGTCGTGAAATAATGGAAGTTTAATCAAAACTGGTTGGTAATTTTTTTTAGAGAAAATTGGCCGGTAGTTGTAGTGTGTGAGTTGGTGGTTATAATATATTAGTTGGTTGTTCATTTATAGCATAACACAATGATTTGGTTGTTTCTTTTGTAGCCTTGTTACTTCTTGTATGAAATGCTATTGTTCTAATGAAATTTTTAACTTATAAAAAAAATATCACCTAGTCGTTGTTGTACTCCTTAAAATTTTGAAGGAGCTCCGCCACTGCAACCACCTCATGACAATAGGTACCTAATGTATAAAGCAAGTTGAAGTACCAATACACCAAAATAAATGACCAAACAAAGGATAAATATGATCCATTTGTATTCTTCAGCACCTATACTCAGACAGTGGTGACATATAGATTGAATAGCTTCAAGTCCTCTTGCACTGTACAACACTATCTTCCTGACATAAAAAAAAAATCATTGTGATTACAAAGGGGAAAGAAACATTCTGACATTTCACTTTACAAACCTCAATCCAAATTAAAGGAACATCTATCAATAGGGGTGTGCATGATCCAAATATTAATCATGCAAATAAACCGTGCATGTCTAAAAGGCATCCACAAGGTTTGCTGCATTTTCCACAATGTTACCTTCTACCCAACCAAATATTTCACTAAGTGTCTGAATTCTAAACGGTAATTGTTTTAGTCCCTTCGTCAACACTACCTTCATCAACGTCAACACTAATGGAATCATCGTCTGTGATCTCACATGCCGCTTCATCTTCTAACCCAGCTGACAAGTCTTCAAGTCCCTACCACAACAAACAACATAATTCCAACAACAGTATCAATCAAATATAGTAATATTAGAATTAAATACAAGTTCTCATTCTACCTTCTATCAAATCCAGTGACATTAGAATTAAATACAAGTTCTCATTCTACCTTCTCAAATGCAGCTGATTCATCCATCTGCATGTGTGCTTCAACCCGAAAAGATGGAGTATGGATTCCCTGAATTCCTACACATTTAAACCATTTAAGTAAAAGATGTCATGCATTTATTTTCCAACACTAGAAAAGTATTCTTTTCCCAATTGAATCTCACATAGCATCCATTAAAATGATTTTCAAATATATCAATCCATGATCCGCTCGTGCTTAGGATCAAATTTCGCATTGGTAAAAAGGGCGGGGAGTAGGATGCAGGGTGAGAAAGGAGGATGAGAGAATAAAAGGCTTCAAATTCCTTCAACTTCGTGTAATTCTGTTCTATCAACTGCTTTTAATTATAATTTGATTTAGTAAAAACTCATTTTCATGAAGTCAACTACAGATTTAAATTCTCTATAAATAGTCAGCATAGCTATTAGCTTGACTTTGAGCATCCCTCCTTCATTCATGGCATTACTTTAACTTCTTAAACTATTTCACCTTGCAGATTTTTAGATGTATTGGTGACATATATCTAAAAAAGACCGAGTTCAACAGAGAACCATTATAGACAGTTAATACATCCTGTAGCATAAACAGACATTCATAATTCATTGTTTTTGACTTCTGTAACAAAGATATATCAAGTGAGAAAGGCTTCTAAGATGCATGTTCCATTACATAGCAAAAACAAACAAAAATGGGATGGGATATTTACAAAATTTGAAGTTCAAATCAGCGCTGAATATTAAATGTAATGGGCACAAAAATATCAACGGTAAAAAACCCAACACCATAAGTCAAGCACCGACAATGAAGCACATCAGATATGACAACAGATACAAATATTTAGATACAAACATGAAACAGATACTATAGCTGCCAAACATTTCGATACAAACATATTACTAGTACAAGTCATTCATACATCTTTCAAACTAGTATATCTTAATGAATCTGCAGCCATAACAAAAACCTAATTAGTTATTCATAATAATAACCAAACTTACCAAATCATTGCCTACTTTTGAATTTTATATCATAAACAATCAGGTAAATTATATCATAAACTAATTAGTTCCATCTAGAAGCACAATGCAATGCTCAAATGAATGCATAAATACACAAGAAGTTTGAAGTTTACTCATGATGTTTAACTTCTTAACACTCTGTAGCTCTTTCATGTTAACAAAAACTGCATCTCTTTATTGTGGACTTTAATCAAGTTTCAATTAAGTTCAACAGCAGAAAGTGGAAAACAGTTTATTGAACCATCAAGAATCGTGTCTTAAGGATAAAATGATTGACATGATAAATGTACAAGGACAGTAGTATGACATTACGACTAGCAATGGAAAAACACTCATGTTTTGTTAGGATATAGGATATCAAGGAGTTACTAACAATATAGGGTTAGGAGTTGGTTAGGGCAGGTATATGGGATTATCATGTCTAAATAGGAGGTTATTGGGATAGAGGAGGAACATATTCAGATTTGTATACCTTGGGAAATAAAAATGGCTTTGTAGTAAAAGGAGGAAATCCATATTCAGATTTGTATACTTTGGTGAATTAGGGATACAAACCTGAACAGAGAGAGGAGAGAGGATTGGATTGTCTCGCATCAGGTGGTCAAAAACTAATATGAGCAAATTATGAAACAAGTGCAACGCACAAGACAATCCTGGAATCAAGTTAGCTGAGTGACAGTCACAACTGATTTCTGTTTCAGCGAACCTCTCAACGTCGGTGCAGTTTCTCTCTACTGATCAAAGGTAACTTTTGCAGCAATGATAGCATGGATTTACAAATAATGGCAATTTGGGCCTTCACACAAGTAAAAAATCTAGTATGTTCTATGATAAGAAGCACAGGTACATACACAACTTCAACACACAAATTCACAATCATAAATCATAAAACATACAGAATGAAAATTAGCTTCGCAACCCCAAAAGTTTCAACACACGTACAGAAATGCATAAGCAGAGTACACAGATTGGGAAAATTACAGCTACAGAACATCATGACTAATATTAGGGCTTATCAAATAGGGAAAATCATCGCAGCCAAAGAATAAGAGAACTCACCCACAGGAAAAATTAAATTGGGGGAAAATCAATTAGGGAGATTCGAATTTGGGGGAAATAAATTAGGGTTTGAATTAGGAAAATACCTAAGCAGAAACAATCAATGGAAGACTCAACGAGGGTGGAAGGTTGTGGCGTCGCGACGATCGTGTGAGGAAGAGGTAGAAGAAGGGGCAACCGGTAGCGAGAGAGAGAACACGGGAGGAAAGCTGATAGCGTCGAGCTTGCGAACGAAGGGACAGCCTGGGCGCGACCTCAAAGGAAACCACAGTGATAATCTGGGGATGATTTTCACAGACCAAGGAAGATGAAGATGAGAGAGTTATGCTTGGATCGTGAGTTTAGAGAAAAGGGAAAGCGTTAAGGAGAGAAAACTGGAACAGTTTGCTGGAAAGATGAATGCATGTTAGAATAGATCGGGACTTAAAAATAATTTTTCAACATTTCTAATTTTTAACTATTGGATTTTAAAATTACACAATGTACCCCATGTTTACCTACGATAATAAGTCATAATTGATGTTTCACAGGTGAAATATTTGGTTTGCTCTTTCACCCTAGAACCACCCGCTTTTAGGTGCCAATTTTATCAATATAAAAAAAACATTGTTTTTTTGAAGCATATATAAAAAAACATTGCAAATTAATTTATGAATATAATTATGTTTCAAAACATACATTTTTTAATCAAAACTAAAACATAATTTTTTATTCTTTTTTAAACAAAGTTTTTTTGCTTGAATTTAATTTTCAAATTTCCTCCAAGACCACAAATTAAATTTCAGAAAGTATCTTGGATTGGACCCACACATACGGCCCGCTAGACATGTATTAGTTGCTTAAACAATCAATAATCTATTAATTTATTAATTAATCTATAAAAAAAACTATACTAGTAAGGATACATTTTTTTATCAAAAGGAAAGCAATAAAAAAGAAACACAGAACAAAACGAATTAAAGTCTAATATGCTCTATCCCCATAACATTGGCTATAAAGAGAGGCGAAACAGCAGTAATCCAAACGCATGATCCTTATAGTTCATATAAGCTTCAAACTTTGTTAACCAATCAGCACAAGAGTTTCCCTCACGAAGATCGTGGACGAAATTCAAATCCTAAACCTTGAGAGAAAAGAATTTGATGTTGGAAATAATTACAGGGGTGAGTATCTTCAAGCTCACTAGTAATCAATGATAAGGTGGCTTTAGAGTCTGACTCACAAATAATAGACATATAATCGTTGAACCACACGCTAAGTTCAATCCTTGGCAACTGCATGGAGCTATGCATTCAAGTTAGTAGTAATGCCACAATTTCCCGAGAAACAAAGAAGCCAACCACATGTATGATCTCAGAGTAATCCCCCATATCCACTACAGTTTGGGTTACCAATTGAGGTTCCATCAACATTAAGTTTAATACAATTGCAAGTAGGAGGAAACCCACGAACCAATCTAGGAGGACGAGTAGACACCCCAGTAGACAAAAATTGAACAACATCATTAGAAAGTTGTTTACCTCAGTTAAGAATCTTCCAAGTTGCCCATTTTCCATCATTGAAAACTTCATTATTTCGAGCCATCCAAAGAAATCAACAGCAACAGATAAATATAATACATTGGTCACTAATAGCATGATGTTTAAACCAAAGTTGAGCATCATCAGTGGCAGACCCAAGACCCTAAACCAAGGGGTGCAAAAAAATTCATTATAAAAAATGTTGGTAATTGTTTAATTTTTTTTCAACTATCCTCACTGAATTTACTAAAATTAAAGAATCAAGTTGTCTAAATCCAAATTTATTTAAGAGTAAATTGTCAAATTAGTCTCTAAATTTACACACGATCTTTCCTATTTAAGTTCTAAAGTATAAGAAAATAAGAAGTAGTCTGTAAAAGTAAGTGATGTCGGTAAAATTACTTCCTAAAGTTTTATAAGCAGTCTCTTATGGAGATTAATAAGACATATTTATTAAAAAATGGGTGCAAATTTAAGAGTACTAGTACAAATTTAAAATTTCGGTGGGTTCAAACAAAAATTATATAGGGATGCTAGTACACACTTTTTTTCTTCTTTGGGGGGTTCAACTGAACTCCCTGAACCTAACCTAGGTCCGCCACTGAGCATCATCATTAGCCTCGCCAGCATCAGTGTTAAAAGACAACAATCTCCAACCATTCTGAGCTCTAGAGCAGTCCCTCAACAAGTGAACAATATCCTCTCTATCAGTGTTCACTACTATTAGTGGAGGATCCAGAAAACTTCTTCAGTGGGGGCAAGAAAAAAATTTATCTATAAGATTTCACAAAAGAAAAAATTAAAAGTTTTCAGAAAATACACAATCATGTTTGTGACGAAAAAACTCCAAAAAGATATATAAGCTTCACCTAATTACATTTGCTATCTATGCATTTTCATATTTTAAAATTTTGAATGATATTTTTATTGTCAATACTATCAAAAATATCCCTCTTAACATATGTGACGAGAGAATTATTCAACTATTGATCTCCTATGAATGTGTAGTCTATAATACTCTTGACAAAACTCAATATAGAGAAACATCTTTCAACCATTATAGTTGCAAGAAGCAGAGCCTAGTTTTTTTACTTTGATTGTTTACTGAAATGAGTTGGACTTGTGTATTTAGGTAATTAGATATTAGTGGGGGCAAATAAAATATTATTGGATGTTTACATATGAAATTTATTTTTTGGTGGGGGCAAATGCCCCCACATACTCTAACCTGTATCTGCCAGTGACTACTATATTACCGCGATATTCAGAAGCTACAAACTGTAGCTTTTAGATGGACGTGGAGTTTCACCACGATTTAAGAGACTCCCAAACACATAGTAGTCTCCGGTGAAAGGTTTTCCTCCTCGAAATTTCGTCTCTTCTTTTATAATTTTGGTTTTACCCTTTTCATAAAAAAAAACGTTGGCGAAATTGCTCATAGGACTGCTTAACATAATTTCAAATTTCGAAGTCATCCTTTTAGTTTTTTTCCCTTACATTGGTCCTTTAACTTTTAAACTTAAAACGTTAGCTTTTTTTTACATTTTTCGAAAGACATCTCTAGGTTTGAATACATGACACTTAACTTGCTTTCTAAGCAACTGTACCACCATATATGGATGGTTATGATTAAAAATTATTTAGAGATCACATGACAACTTAAAATGTCACATTACTTTTTGTTTAAATCTTAGTCAATAATGATTTAATCTATGATTATGGATCATTGTTCTCATAATTATCAAAATCCTCTACTTGATTAGTTAATGACTATCTAACTCACTCACCAACTTAGTACTCTTTTTTTTGTTAACATGTTATTGGTGCGCATTATCTACCGGCTTTGCCGATTACTAATCTACGTCTGGGAACCTAATTGGCCACGAGCACTCGATTTTGTCGGTCAATGTGGTTCTCCCCCTACCAACAAATTTTTTGTCACACTCAAGATCCAAACTCGAAATCCTGGAGTGGGATATGAACCCAATTACCGCTTAGACCAACCATTATTGGTACCAACTTTGTACTCTAACCGATAATTGGTTCGAGCTTTATAATCCTGTTAAGCAAAAATAACTAAATTATTGCTAAGCAAGAATACTAATAATTAATTTTATTGATGCAATAAAAAGTATTGCATCCCCAAAGTGGGATCTCTTTTCATTTGATTTGATTATTGTCTAATTGCTACGCCATCAATTGAAAAAATGACAAATTTCAAATCGCTCTCTCACATCATATACAGAAGGCAAGTTAGATTTGAGAGTGGCCTCACATATTTTCCTGTTCCAATCATCCAATCATTGTACAGATCGGTTGTGATTGTTGCGGCAAACATTATATTGAAGCAACTAGAATCAATCAAACAAACACATGGCACGCATCCATCGCCATACCATAACATGCACGCTTTCTTTCGTACTTTGGCGGTACAATTGTTGAGTAACGAGTAAGAACTATTATTATGGTGAGAAACAACCAATCTTGGTTTCAACTTTTAACATCACCTACTACCATTTACGTTGATATGATATGGTATGATACCGACCTCTACACTATAGTCTACAGTATAGACTAAAAAATACGTTAAGTATTTTTATAGGTGGAGGCCTTCAAATTTGGTCAGGTTTTTCTAAGACTTTTTTTTACAGATATTGTTGGTGCTTACTAATTGCAAAGTTGTTTTGTTTTGCACGAAAACCAAAATATTTTTGATTTGTTAGAATTTAAAGTATATTGGATAATTAATTTTTACAATTCTTGTAAGACTGGTGTTACTCTAATATTACATTTTTCAGTGTTTTCTTTTTTATCATGATTCAGTAAATAGCAAGTATTTTAAGTAACTCGTGATGATATTCACACTTTTCATATTTCCGTGTAAGAAACGGAGAATTCATGATATATATATATATATATATATATTATATATATATATATATATATATATATATATGTCATTCTTATAATGTGATCACCTTTTCGATGACTCAAATGTTAAACTTGTGTAAAACCTCTGGCTACTCACTTGAATTTTTTTTAAGCTAAAGCACCTTTCAACAGAGACCAAGTACTAATTAAAGTTTATATTATTATAAATATATTAAAACATTTTTATCTTGTTTTAAACTTGTAATTAAGTTTATGATCTTTTAAACAGTTGGACAGTGAAATTGTCAAAGAATGATGTAACGATTAGCCTAATTAACTACAACCTGTGTATAATTTTGGCATATTTTCCATAAGGGATGGAAGTGGTTGATGGTTAGATTGATTTGTTCACCCTTTCTCTTTGACCTTAGTGGAGGCTATCTTTTTTCTTTTTATTTTTCTTCTATTTTCCCCCCACCTTTCAATAATTTAAATTTTATTCTTTAACCATAAGATGGTGTTGTTAGGATTTTACGAACGTCCATTTCTTAGTTATCCCAAAAGAAAATATCAAAGCAATATCAGGTGCAAAAACTATATATGAGTAGATGAGTAGATATCCTCTCCATTTCTTAAAAGAAAAGAAATGAAAAAAATGAAAATATTTATAAATAAAATTTTGAGATATAAACATAAACATATTTAAAAATGGAGACTTATATGGCGATGTATATTAGATATTTATATATGAAAATTAATAAACATTGCAATTTTTTTTTTTTAGAAATGGAGAGAATAACATTAAGAATTAATTTTGAATAGGAGTTTGATTGTGGTGATCCAATATTTGATTTGACAACTTAACAAAAGCAATCCATAGGAGCATGACCTACCAATAAGTGGGAAATATCAAATGAATGAGCAAAGAAAACCCTAGGAGGAGGGTACAACAAAAGATTCCATAGTGGAATTGTTGGTTTAGCACTTGGCAAATATTGTCGACCTTCATTGGAATGTTCATCAAGTGCTTAACAAAAATATTTGGACGACTGGTTGTTAATTAATTAAGATCTATAATGTTTGTTGCTATGGGATTTAGAAGAAGTGTAAGGTGACATTGAACTTGAAATCAACTGGTAGGTGAGTAACTTGAACTCTAATTAATTAAAGATATGACAACAATTATAGTTATTATTATAAATATAAAAGAAATACGTGACAAAAAAATAAATAAAATAAAAATCATTCATGCATGTAGTAGGATATAACTCTGTCAAATGGGAATGTGGCATGCATTATATTGAATATATTGAAGAGGTCTAGAAGTCAAGGAATCTACGGATAAGTTATTTTCTAAAAGTAGTTAGGATTAGGAGAATGTACGTGCCATATAATTTTCACTTAATTTGAAATGTCATCAATTATGTTGCCTTTATAATTCACCAGTTATATATATATATATATATATATATATATATATATATATAAGAGCAAATACACAATACACAATACACACACACTTACATAGATTCTAAATGAAGTCTAAGAAGATTACATGGAAGTCCATTGTTTTGGTATTAATTTGTTACAAGACTAAATACAAAAACCCTTTGGAGTTAGAGGAATCAAAAAAAGGGGGTTCATTCCAAAGGATATGTCTTTCAGATGTAAGCATTTCAAGCTCTACTCAAGCTATTGAGGATCTTTCTATTTCCTTTGCTGGTTCGAAGCTTTACACATTCACCTTAGAGGAGCTAAGAGAAGCAACACATAATTTTTCATGGAGTAATATGCTCGGGGAAGGCGGGTTCGGACCGGTGTACAAAGGTTTTGTTGATGATAAACTCAAGAAAGGTTTGAAGGCTCAGTCTGTAGCTGTTAAACGACTTAACTTGGATGGCTATCAAGGTCACAGGGAGTGGCTGGTTAGTTTAGTTAGCTTTCTGAATTGAAATTATATATTGAAAATACTTTATATTTTTGACAAATATCTGAATACTAATAATTACTTGTTATTAATTTTATAGGCAGAGATTATATTTCTTGGACAGTTGAGACATCCACATCTTGTTAAGTTAATTGGATATTGTTGTGAAGAAGAGCACAGGCTTTTGGTGTATGAATACATGGGAAGAGGGAGCTTGGAGAATCAATTGTTCAGAAGATACTCTGCTACGTTACCATGGTCAACTAGAATGAAAATTGCATTAGGTGCGGCTAAGGGTTTGGCCTTCCTTCACGAATTAGATAAACCAGTAATATATAGAGACTTCAAAACTTCAAATATCTTACTCGACTCGGTATGTATCTTCAAGGATAATATTGTAATTTTACTCTAAATTTATGTTTATAAACTATATACAATACAATTTTTTTTCCTTCAAAATCCAGGATTACACAGCTAAATTATCAGACCTTGGACTAGCTAAGGATGGTCCTGAAGGGGAAGAAACACATGTGACAACAACAAGTATAATGGGAACAAAAGGCTATGCTGCTCCTGAGTATATCATGGCAGGTAATCATTTAATTTAATTACTTATGAGAAATATTATAATTTTAATTTAAAGCTAATTAATATATATATCGACTAATTAATTTCAGGTCACCTATCTACAAAGAGTGATGTGTATAGCTATGGAGTTGTTTTATTGGAATTACTTACAGGGAAGCGGGTAGTGGAAAAGAGCAAGTCAAATAGAGATAAAGAGAGAAATCTTGTGGACTGGGTAAGGCCTCATTTGAGAGATCAAAGGAAACTGCCACATATCATAGACTCAAGATTAGAGGGACAGTTTCCTATTAAAGGAGCTCTTAAGGTTGCTGCATTGACATATAAATGTTTGAGTCATAATCCCACTCCAAGGCCCAATATGAGTGATGTGGTAAAGACATTGGAGTCACTTCAAGACTTTGATGATGTGTTCATAGGACCATTTGTCTATGTGGCAGTTAGTGAAAGTAGCCAATGAGATAGATGAGATACTTACTGTCAAACAAAATAGTAATCATCAAATCAACTCATTAGTAACGTAGATAAAATAGTTTTTGTCAATTTAGTTTATGGTTATTGTTCTAATCATGAAGGTGAATGAATGTAATAAGTTACATCTAACTTTGTGGTTAGAAATAGAGAGCTGTTACAAGTTGATGATGATGTTTGAGGTGAAATAAGTACTACACAAGTTATCAGAAGTTGTGACTTTAATTAATAAATAATAATAACAAACTGTGAATCTCAAATTTGACTTGATGCAATCAATATTGGGATGTTCAAGTTCTTGCTCAGACATTATTAACCAGTCTTGCAATGTCAAGATGCATACTGATTTATGAAGAACAACAGTTGTGAAGTGGATTCTGAGATATGAGCAGCAGTGTATTTTATCTACATATGATATGATATGATGTCCTTGGAAAAGATAACCAGGTTTGTTCTTGCTGAATGATTTTTTATTTAACCTCTGAAAATGGGGTTTGTCTTAGGCTTGATGATGTGATTCTGTTATGTCTTTCATGTATTGAGTAAGCTACTACTACACAGTACACACTACAAGATCTTGAGTTTTGACCACTTCTCTTCTTGCATGCTATGCTATCCTTGTAATTTTCCTTCAAAAGTTTCATCTCTCTTTTTCAATGAACGGGTCCATTTACTAACAGCAAAACAAACCGTTATTCACAAAAAGACAATCAATTTGGCTTTTTGATTCTGCACACATGCATTCATTTCTGTTTATTTACACTGACATTTTTGCCTTGCCAATTTACCATCCATGAAAACGGTGCTGATAATAATCTCATAAACTAAAACCAATTCACATGCAATGCAATTGATGGTCTCCATTAATTAATTACAATAATTACTTAGTAAAGCTTACACATCCCAAACCTAAACAAAAGATCTCAACTTCCCAGATCCAACAACAAACCTAAATTGAAAAGTAAAAAAAACAACAACAACAACAACAATACAGGAAATTGAAACCAGAGCAGATCTTTTCCAATTAAGCACATGCACAAGAACTATCAACGACAACGGAATCTTCACCTTCACTTCTGAAAAACAAGTAACCAATCGCAAGTCCCACGACGATAGCCACGAAAACTCCACCGTTGAATGACATAATAGACAGCATCAACAAATACCCGATCGCCGAGCTCACACCAAACAGAACCGCTCCGGCCACCTTCACGCCTGCTTTAGCTTTATTTCCGACGAGCGCCCCTCGAAGAAAAGGAGTTTGGATCTCCGGTGGAGAGCGATTGCCGGTGGCGAATAGTTTGAGTCGAATACGGCGATTCTCGAGAAATTGGTAGAAAACGGCGACGATGAGACATGCGATTAGACTCAGAATATAACTCGTCCATGAATCGGTCCTCCATGAGTCGATTAGGATAGTTACTTTCTTGCTCCAGTAAAAGGTCATGTGCATCATCTTCGCTTCTTAAGGTTTTTTCTGACAAAATGAAAAAGAAGTGTTTTTGTAACTACAATAACGTCCCGTCTATTTTCCTCGCTTCTATCGCTGTACTTTTGCTTCTTCTCTACGCTGTTTTATTCCCAAAATGCCCTCAATCGTAATTTTCGTTTTAACACTGCTTCTAGAACCGGTAGTACATTATTGGTAATGTGGTGGTGTACAGTGTACTGCATATCAAGTGTCCCCGATTTTAACTCGTCTGGTACTTGTACGACAATTGCAATAGCTGTATTTTATCTATTTATTATTAATAAATAAATTGTTGAATTAGTTTTGACTTTTGTGCAATTATAGACTCTCATTTATTTATTTTTCCTTTTTTACTTATTTGGTAAAATAATATCAATATGGTATTTTCCATATATTTTTTCTGTGGGTGTGAGCTGACCTTACTAATTAACTGCACCAACTTTCATCGGCGGCATTTTCTATATTATACAATTTTTGAAAAATAAAGAACTATAGTGAAATAAAAAAATGAGACTATTTAGGGATAAAGGATCATTTTGAAAAAGTATGTATATTAGAGACTATACTGCTATAACTTTGCTATCGAAGAAACCATTTTGAATCAAAATAAAAAAGAATGATCAAATTGTAACTTTTTTTTAAAAATAATCAAATTGAAACTAAAATAAAGAAAAGGGGCGAAAAATATAGTATGACTTTTTTATTATTTGATTTGAAATCTAAAAATGCAACCTTTTTTTTTGACAATGTTGAGGACCAAATTAATATTTTTCATGTCTCAAACTAAATTAGTGTCCACTTTTTTGTTGGTGATTAAGGTATTCCCTAAAAAATGTTAAAAAATCTAACAATTTGTTTTTAATAAATTAACAAGGGCAAATGAGAGAAGTATAATATTGAATATGAAGAATCAAAAACTACTATTTACTGCTTCAAGTAAAATCACGTTTATTGTGTCAAAAAAAATAGTAAAATCACGTTTACACACTAGAACTGATTTTTCTAAAAAAAAAACTCAAATACCCATGTAAAAGAACAAGGTCGGACCAACACATACGGAGACCTAAAGCGAACTCTAGAGTGAGGTCCATGAGATGATAAAATAATGCAAACTATTAAGGTGTGCATGGATGAAATACTTTTTGGGGTAATATAAATTTTGGGGGGAATTGAAAAAATTTCGTTTAAAATATTTCAATTCCCCCAAAAAATATTTTCTCGAAACATATGATTAATGTCCTATTCAATATAACTTTAACTCTAGTTTCATAGATTTTAATGAAAACAATTATTGATTATCATAATAGTAATAAAATAATACAAACAAAAATCCAAGCTCCACTAAATAAACTATTTTTTTTGCCAAGAACTAAATAACTATTTGGATAGCTTAAATGAATAATTGAAGTTGAGATAGATAAATAAATAAATAATCTGAGACCTTTTAACCCTAAGGGGTTGACCTAGTGGAAACATGACAGGATTGTATCGACCTGTCTTGGATTGGGGCGCCATCCCCTCACCCTAAACTTTTTGTAACAAAAAACCCTACATATTTGGCTACCAACCCTCTAAGTAGTCTTTTTTTATTGGGCTTTCATTATTTACATGAAGAGTTGTGTACTTGGTGTGCGAAAAAGATAATGTGCAAGTATACACAGTCGACAACAAGTAATAAAGTGAAAGTAGAGTATCGTACCTACAGGGATTGGATTAATCTTAAGGATTTAAATAGATAGATAAATTAGTATTAAGTAACCAAGTAACAAACAATAATTGGCGATGTGGAAACAGAAAGTAAACAACTAAATAAAATGAGTCTGTAGTTAAGTGAGAAAGATAGTTGAGATGTTCTTTACCAAATAAGTCACCTTTAATAGTTTTGTGTTTATATGTGATGCAGGTGCACTGAATGTTGTTGCATTAGAAATGTGCTTTTCAGTCACTGTCTTCAGAGTTTCATTACAAGCTCTTATGTCTAAGTTGCTAAATAAGTTCACTCATGTATTTTAAGTACCCACAGTATCACCCTATGGACTATGCTATCCTATGTCTAGGTTTTAGGATGGTTTCAACAAAGTTTCCTTAATTAAAACACTTACCCATATTAGTTCTTGAGTTCTAGTTATAAACCATGTCTGTATTTATAACTATACTTGTTCTAAGTGATCAATCTCAAAATAAGTGTTGAAAGAAGTATAAAACAAGAACTAAAATGCACACATCACATATGATCACAATAACTTATTTAAAAGATCATTATAAGGTTAGAACATCCCAACTAAAATAGTTTAGTTAATGCTAGACATTACAAGGCATGTATAAACAGAATAAATCATAGTCATGTATTTGATATCACAAAAGGGAGACAATAAGATAAGAGTTTACACGGTTGGAGTTCCCTTTGTATGAAATTGGCCAGCAATGCATGTGCATCAACTCCACTGCATTCAGCTAGCATTACTTACTTGTGTGGAAGTAAAGAAAGAGTTGTCAATTCCTTTCTTGCCTTCTTACAAGAGAATGAAAAACTAAATCTAAAACTATCTATATTAGTGTACGGAAAATGAGAGAGATGATATATGATTTTCAAGTGAGAGATGGGGGTCTTTATATAGGCTTCGAGTGGAGCTTTCCTTCACAAGAGGGTTTGCTTGATAACAAAGCTAGGGCTGCCTTTAGTCACTTCAGCCCAAAAAGTAATGCAAATCCTTCACTCAACCAAGAAGGGAGGTCCTCTAATGAATGGTCAAGTGTCCCTAGGTGAGTGACTCTTCAAAGCTATCTTTTATGGTAGACGCTGAAATTTGTGACTTGCATGTGCTTTCATGACTAAGCCTGACATTATCAGCTGAGTGCTTGAGCATCTTGATGTTCTAGAATTTCTTCATGCATTGTAGTCTGTTTTGAGTGCAGGTGCATCGAATACAAGTGCATTGAACAAACACATCAAAAATACCAAAATATATGCAAGATGCTAAGTTATATGCATAACCCTCTTTTAACTTCGAATGTTGTTATTTTATTTATAAAACTTTATTTACTATATATTTTTACTTAAAACTGAGTAATTATTTAAGTTTAGATGCGTAAATAACTCTATATAAAATAGAGTTATCAGTACTCGCAGATTTAAAAAATAAAACAAAAATGCCTCCAACAAGATTTGAACACACACAATGGAGGATAGTAAGCTGTCCATAAGCCAACTGGGCAACACAAATTTATTGTAAAATTACGAAACTTAGTCTTATTATTACTTAACGGCAAAATTTTGAAACTCATTTTTAATAAAAAAAATTGAGGCCCAAAGCCCTTGCTTTAGTAGCTTGGGACTTGGACCGGCCCTGTAAAAGAGTCAAAACACTTTTAGATAGGGATTTTTTTTTGTACCCCCATCATCTCCCTAGCTACCCCCACCGACCCTGCGAAAAGACGCAATTGTCCTTAACAAAATTTAAAAATTCCGAGCGTATCCTGAGTTCATTTTTTTTTGGAAATCGGATTTAGGTAATTCCGATTTCCACTAAAAATTTTAAAAAATTTAAATCGGATTTATTTAAGATGGGTAGATCCGCTTTTAAAAATAACAAATCGGATTTACCTTAAGTGGGGGTAAATCCGATTTGTTATTTTTTAAAAGCGGATCTACCCCATCATATAAGGTAAATCCGATTTTAAAAATAACCAAAGCGGATTTACCTTATGTGGGGGTAAATCCGCTTTGTTAGAAACAAATTTCGACCATCTTTTGGTTCTGTTTAGTGTGTAGTTCGTTAACACGTGACGATATTGTACGTCTGGAGAATAATTTAGGCTAAAAAATCAGTTTTCGGGCAACCTACTCAAAATCCCAAATTCCATCGTTTACTATTTTTTATTAATTTTTTTAATTTTTCATAATCTCCAAAAAATCTGAAAAATTTTGCATAACTTTATTTTGGTTTTATTAGATTTTTAGTGGTGTTTTCATAATTTTTGGATTAGTTTTGGCTGTTTAACGGATTTTTAGTAGTATTTTATAATCTTTTTTAAAAAATTAAATAAAAAACAATTTTTTTTAATAACAAAATCGGATTTACCTTAGGTGGGATAAATCCGATTTTCTTTTTTTAGGGAAATCGGATTTATCTTAGGTGGGATAAATCCGATTTTCTCTTTTTTTAGGGAAATCGGATTTATGTACCCACTAGGTAAATCCGATTTCCAAAATAACAAAGCGGATTTACCTCCAGCTAAGGTAAATCCGCTTTGTTATTTTTGAAATCGGATTTACCTATTGGGCACCCCCATATGAGGTAAATCCGACTTTAAAAATAACAAAGCGGATTTACCTCAAATGGAGGTAAATCCGAGCGAATTGAAAATTGGACAGGGGTATTTTCGGGTTTCACTTTTATGTGGGGGTAGATTGGGAGATGATGGGGGTACAAAAAAAAACCCCTTTTAGATATCCAAACTCAAGTTTGTGACCTCTACCGCTGAATGAAACATGCAGTTATGCGCTTAAAGGTGAACCACTCGATGAGGGATAAGAAAGGGGTGAACCGGTGAAGAGTCGGATGGCAACAAATTTCTTTAACAATCACCAGCAAAACACTATTTCCCCATGGTATCCATCCACCATACGAGCAAAGGAACCATTGCACTACTTATGTTTTCTCATACCTCGCTAACCCAAGCAATTGGGTGCTTAACTTCAGTTAAGGATTTTCATCTATCGATATCACCTTATCTCCTCCAAAACAACCAAGTCATTGAATTGATTTGGGTTAAAATCATAAATTAAAAATGAATTCGTTTGATTGTTTTTTCTTCCTGCTAAGGTGCAATGTTTTTTTTACCGATCAAGAGTAAGACGCCCCGTAACTATGAAAGTAAGTAAGTCGCCCACTTACTTACTAACCACTACAAGAAATTTGCTCGTTTCCGACAGAAAAATCCGTCGCAAATGAAGCCAAATCCGTCACTAATGGCCATTTCCGACGGACAAAATTTCGTCGCAAAAACGCTCGTCGCAAATACTTTCCGACAGATTTTTCCGTCACAAATCCGTCACAAATTTTCGTCGCAAATCCGTCGGAAATTTAAAAAAAAATTAAATCATACCTCCAAAATCTATTTAATAGTGATATCTATACAGAACGCGAATGCTCCAATATCAAAATTAATAAACATATATAAAGCAAAACATAATAATCTGCAATCATAAATGAGTACAATCCATGTGCAAAACATTTAACTACTAATTGTCTTCAACTAACAGACATTAGTACAATCCATGTGAGCAGCCATGAGCCAGACTTGGAAACTTGGAGGACAGACATTGTGTATTAGAGTGCTATGTACCTCATCTTTGATCTTATATCATTCCATACACTAACTGCAACCACATCATTTAAAAAATTAAGAGCATAAATGGTTCCCATAGGCTTTCAGTGGGTAAAATGTCTTGCTTCATCACTTAAAACTGATTTTACAAAAAATCAACATGGATGCATATATACAAAAAATCAACATTGGGGAATTTTCTGTTAAAGAGAGAACCAGAGCCATTTTGATATTATATTCCTTTCTTAAAACAATTAGTACCTCTCCTAGAAACTCTCAACAAAATCATCTTCAACAAAGCCTTCTTCCTTGTTGAGTAAATAGCTATTCAGCATCATTCACCATCATTCATCACATCATTACTCCTATGTCTCAAGATGCATTGTTTGTTATAAAAGGAATCTAACAATCTTTCGAAGACTAATGTTTAAAAAATATTAACCTAAGTAAATGAAAATCTAAGATACCATATTAATAGCATTCCAACAGCAACATATAGGTCTTAGCATTCTCCCTCTTAAAATGGTAGAATTCTCCCTCTTAGCAAATCTATTTAGGATATGCATTACTTTGATTCCTCAATTACACTTTCCCCTCAACTTTCAAATTTGATGTACTTCAAATTCAAGTATCAAATACTAAAATTAACATGAATGAAAAAAATACCTTAGTTGTGTCAGTGGAGCCACCCTGAAAATCATTATTACAAACATCATATTCTTGTAGCAATAGAAGTCTGAACAGTAGTATGTCACAAATTACCCTGCAACAGAAAAAAAAAAAAAGCGGAAAATTCAGTGTCATCACACAAAAAACTGTATTGAAGAAAAATTAGCCAAAATTACAATCAATGTCCAGAAGCTAAATGGGTTCTTAGAAAAAGGTATCCCACATGACAACTAATAAAAGAAGGCAGAGCATGCTAAGCTGAAACCACAGATATCATTATTAAGCTTAAAAAATTTAATTGCTTTAACATCTTAGGTGAATCATAATTTCAATTTCATTTAGATCTAATTCAGACACATCAACAAGAACGACAACTGTAAGAGACATAAGTCAAATTCAAGAAAAGTATAAACCTTTTAAAAAGTAAAAACAAAACAAAAGTTGTGAGAGTTTGATCTTCATGAGAGTGAGAATCATGTGTGATGCAACTACAAAGATGACAAAAGGAAGGAAGCAAGCAGACACTGATATACACCTGAACAATTTCATTTCATGAAATTTCATGAAAGATTAAATGTTGATTCCCTTGCTTTTGGTGATTGATCAAAAATGTCAATTCATATATGACTCATTGAAGAACTCAATGTTCAATAAAGAGGATAACAATCTTCCATATTGAAATGGCATACCTATTACAGTCACAATGTTGTTCAGGTAATATACCACTTTGAAGCTATATTAGACATCATGAATAGAATGTGGGACACAAGTACCTTATCTCCCATAAGCAGTCCAACAGCACAACCATTCGCATGATGTGGCTTCCATGAAGTTGATAAAGTTTGAAGAGAATGAAAAGCATTGTGCCAGATTTACAAGTTACAATATATAATACTTTCTAAGACAACTGTATAAAAAAACATGAAACAGCTTGCATAGTATAACCACTAAAACGATTTTGGTGGCTGCTAACTTCAAACAAGTAGCCTACAAATTATAACGGGGCACTGATATATTCTAGAGTCACGGATTCTAAATTATCTACTAGTTAACAAGAAATTGATAATTTATTTACCTACTATAACTACGACAGGAAAACATAACATGTCTGATGCAATTGGTGCGTTAACTTAATTTAGAGCAACATTTGGTAAATATTGAGCTAATTACTCAATTAGCTTCAGGTTACTAGCACTGTTAGTTTGTTAGTAAGTCTGTTAGTTTTATTAATAACTCAGTTAGTTAGTTATTGACTTCTCAGTTATCATAACCATGTATATAAGCACACTTTAGTGTGCATTCTTCAATCAATTGAATGAAGTGATTTTCATTTCCCAAACATTCTCTTCTCTGATCAACAAACTCAATAGTAAACATTGTAATAAGAGATAATATAATAAAACCTGCTTCGTATAGTTGAGTTTCTTCGCAAACTCTTCGTCAGTATTACTCGACTCCAAATCAATGGATAAATCAAGTTCAGCTTCTGAACTTTCAGGTTTCCACCTAATCTACACAATCATAAACAAAACAACGAGTCAACAAAATTCAATTTTTTTCAGCGAAAAGGAAAATTGAAACAAAAAAATAAAACAGATGCACCTCTTCTCATTCCTCATATAACTCATAAGGCCGCCTATTAGGTCTCAAAAGGAAACTGCAAAAGGATTAACTAAAAGCAACAGAGAAAAATCAGAGCGTGGGAGAAAACGCAGAAGGGAACAGGTAAAAACGCTGAAGCAATAGAAAACCTGAGTGTTTTCATCGACAGAAGGTGTGAACAAGACGTCAATCTCGCACACGACTTCGTCGTCAGCGGTGTCTTCATCCATGTGATCGCCTTGTTTCGAATCGTCTACGGCTTCAAACTTTGTTTCGGAATCAATTTTTACGGTGCCGCTGTGTTCAGGCTTCGTGTAACATCACATCAGAGATATAAAATTCTTGAGCAATATAGTTATCGCCGATAATCAACAAAACAGTCTTAAATACAAATAACACCAAAAAGTTCCCCGACCCCAATCCTTCAGCAAACTATAGTGTCATACAAGAAAGTGGAATAAAGTCATAACACTAGCGATATAGAGTTGTATTACATAGACATCAAAAGGAAATATAAACTTTAGCATAAAAGCTAAGTCATCAGCAGCCGCCCGAGCTCAACCTACTCATGCCTCTTGATTTTCTGCAGTCCCTGTTTCTCTGTAAAACAACAACATATAAACAGTGAGATACAGTACAATTATGAATCCTATTTTACTTAACACGACACCGACTGCAATCCAGTACTAAATCCCGGTGAACCGTATTATAGGACTTTCTTTCATTCGTGGTTTAATTTAACCACGTGCATTTTAATTCAACACGACACCGACTGCAATCCAGTGCTAAATCCCGGTGAATGTGTTATGACTCAGTACGGCACCGACTACAATCCTGTGCTAAATTCCGGTGAACCGTACAGTACGACACCGACTGCAATCCAATAGTACTTTCCCTAATGGTATACGGGCCTAGGGTAAGGGATCATCACTACAAGAATTTCGGCGATTTCCGGCGGACAAAATCCGCCGGTAATGGCCAAAATCCGCCGGAAATTGGACATTACTGGCGGAAATTACCGGCGGAAAATCCGCCGGTAATTATTTTCTTTAAAAAAAAATTATTTTAAAAAATCCGTCGGTAATTCTGAAAAATCCGCCGGTAATTAATTATTTTTTTTAAATTTTTTTTTAAATTAGTTAATTTAAAAAATTAATATTATTTAATTTTTTTAATTTATATCTTTTTTAAATTCGTTTATTTTAATTTATTTCTTATTTAATTTATTTCTTTTTTTAAAATTCGTTTATTTAAAAAATTTATATTATTTTAATTATTTGAGAAAAATGAAGTGTATGTGAGGGGATTTGAGAAGAGATTGAATGAGAAGGAAAAAAGAAAGAGGAAATAAAGATTTGAGAAGAGATTGAGAAAAATGAAGTGTATGTATGTGAGAAAATTTGAGAAGAGATTGAATGAGAAGGAAGAAGAAAGAGGAAATAAAGATTTGAGAGAAAGAAGAAAGAGAGATATATAGAGAAATAAAGAGTGGAGAGTATGAGAAAGAAATAAAGAGTGAAATGAGAGAATGAGAAGAGTGTAGGAGAAATTTTTATTTATAGGAGAAGTGAGAAGGAAGAAGTGAGAAGTGAGAAGGAAGAATAAATCTTGTTTTTTTTCTGTTTACCGGCGGATTTTTAAGATTGGAGAGTATGAGAAAGAAATAAAGAGTGGAGAGTATGAGAAAGAAATAAAGAGTGAAATGAGAGAATGAGAAGAGTGTAGGAGAAATTTTTATTTATAGGAGAAGTGAGAAGGAAGAAGTGAGAAGTGAGAAGGAAGAATAAATCTTGTTTTTTTTTCTGTTTGCCGGTAGATTTTTGTTGTTTACCGGCGGATTTTTTGACAGGTTATTACCGGCGGATTTTTGATGCGTACCGGCGGATTATAATTTTTAAATTTAAATATTACCGACGGATTTGTGATGCTTACCGGCGGATTTTTTTTAAAAAAATTCCGTGTGGAAACGGTCCGCCGGTAATAGCACCGAAACCGCCGGTAATTTAACAGTCGAAATTAAATCCGCCGGTAATGGCTAAAATCCGCCGGTAATTTTCCGGCGGTCGAAATCCGCCGGAAATTGCCCGCCGGAAATGCACGAATTTCTAGTAGTGCATGACTTCCCCGCCTAGTATGTTAACCTCGTGGGTGGTCACCCACACTCGATATAATTTATATATCTTAACTCATCGCTTGAACATTTAGTTCTTTGACATTAAACCGTTAATTGAACATTTAGTTCTACTGACACACATATTATGTGTTCGCTCCCGTACACTATTTTACAGTTTTTCGAATAAAACATAACTTTGCAAACCATTATAAAAACCTTTGAAAACATATTCAAAATCATGGCATTATAATCCTAATATCATTGGAAAAGGGTTAGGAAAGGATTAAAAGAAGATTGGAATCGAAACGGAATCATTTCGGGCACTTTATAAAATTTTGCAGAACCATGCGCACGGATCGTGCGCCCTGTTGAGCACTTTGAAAATCAGAAACCTAACCAGGCGCACGGATTTTGCCCCTGACTGGTCATGCGCATTTGACAGCATTGAAAAAATGGTCTTTTTCATGAAAATTCGCTTTCCGATCAATCCGAAACTCGCTCTGATCGATTCCTAACTCGAAAACAGACAATACCAGAAAATATTCCAGTTCAAACAACATTAATTCATTCCTCAATCAATCAAACATATCAATCAAAAACTCAATCTAAACGAATTTCGTCAAAACGCGATATATTTCAAAATAACGTTTTCGACTAAAAATCTTTCGAAACCAAATCACATAAAATTCATTTCAAAACGGAACAAACCTAAACATGAGTAAAACTCACCCTTGAAGCGAGAGTCGATACCGAGCCGAAATCACCGAGACTTCAAAATCCCAAAACGGAACCCTATATTCACCAATCCGCTCCAAACTTCGATTTGAGCTTCAAATCGCTTTGAATCTTCCTTGGCTTCGTTCCTAATCATGTTTTAACCATCAATATCGTTCCCCAATCCATGATTTCGACTAATCCCTCACTTAAACCCTAAAATTCGAATTCATTAAAAAGGGGGAGAAATGGGGTGAGAGATTACCTAGTCCATGGAGAGCAAAAATGGAGGTGAGATGATGATGATGATGATGAACTTTTAGGATGATGGGTGATGATCTTCTTCTTCTTCCTTCTTCTTCTCTTCTTTTCTCCTCTGCTTCCTTTCTCTTCTTCGTTTCCTTTCTTTCTTCTTTTCTTTCTTTTATGTCAATTAAGTGGTAATATGGCCAAATGACCATATTACCCTTAATCTCCTATTTGTTCCCCAAATCACCCTTATTTCATTGTATCGGTTTAACGTTCCTGAGACAACTAAATAGTTAACTTTAGCACTCGATAAATACACTAATCAAGTACTAAAAATAATTCATTTGGGTTAACATCCAAATAATTCGATTAATTATTTTGAGGATGTTACACTTCGCGTGCGTCGATTTTCATGTGATTTTTGTTCTTTTTGGCAGCCGAATTGAATTCATGTGGTTCTGCCAAATTAGTAAGAGGGGGTTAGGGTTCAGATTGAAGCTGTGAAATTAGGAAGAAGGGGTTAGGGTTTCGAGCTAATAAAAAATTAGGGCTTTTGTGTTAAATAGAAGCAGGGGACTAGTAGATAGAAGAAGAAATCTTACCTTTAAGGAGGAAGAAAAAGAAAACCTTTTCTGTTTTTCTGGTGATGGTGGCCGATTTTAGAGAGGAAGAGTGGTGGGTGAGGAAGAGTGAGAGAGAACAGAGGAGATGAGGTTGTAGGTGAGCAGGGACCAGGGAGGCTAGAAGAGCGCTGAGGAAGGTAGAGGAGATAGGAGGTACGAGGGGGAAGACTGGAGAGACGAGAGATGAGAGTCACTGAATGAGGAGACGAAAGTTAGAGGAGACGAGAGATGAGAGAGTCACTAAACGGACGATATTGCCCCTGAATTCAAAAAAAAATCCCGAATTACGCCAAAAGTTATAATTTTGGAACGCAATTTTATGGGATTTCCGGAATTACCCTAAAATAATATAAATCCGGATTTATTTTTTTTGGGATTTTCGGAATTACCTCATTTTAGTGTAATTCCGGAACACAGTTTACCTTCTGGGATTACACTAATATGAGGTAAATCCGAAAATCCCAAAAAAATGTATTCCGAATTTACCCCATATTATGGTGTTTCCGGAATTCAAAAATAAGAAATTAAACATTTATTTTATTAATTAAAAATAGGCGTCTACATTGATTGAAAATAACAGATTACAACAACAAACAAAACAAAAACAAAGTCTAAAACTACTGAGATGGTGGAGTTCAACGGCGAAGGATCTCAGCGACGCTCCTTGTGGTTCGTACAACTGCAAAGGACTCCAAAGTTTAAACATGTCATAGCTGTCCATCATGGCTCGCACGTCATCGTCGTTCTTCACATCCATTGTGGACCAGCGAACATGATTATTATCGCCCATACTAGGGTTGCGATAATACGAGTGACCTCTCGCTCGTCACCCTCCACTTGCACCTCTCGTTAGCGTAGTTTAGCGAATATCGTTATTTATCGTAATAAACTTAATTTCCAGAAATACAGGCATTTCCGGAAAGCATTTTTTTAAACTTTCCGGAAACACCTCAAATAGAGGTATTTCCGAAAGCCATTTTGACTTCTGGAAATACCTCTTTTTTAGGTGTTTCCGGAAAGTTTAAAAAAGTGCTTTCCGGAAATGCCTGTATTTCCGAAAATTTTTAAAAAACGTTTTTTAAGGGTATTTTGGGGATTAACACTAAAATGGGGGTATAGGGGAGAAGGAGGGCAAAGATGTTTCCGACAGGATTTTGTGTCTCTCGGTAATTTTGGTGGGTAACTGACACTTTTCTTGTAGTGAACCCTTAGTAATTCACCCTTCGCAGGCTAGTTGGAGAGAAGAGTCTAGGAACCAAGTAGCCCAACAGAGCCAAGCCATTGGAACTCGCTCAGTGCATAAGGCCCAATAGGTAACTCGTTTGATGCACCGGGTCCAACATGGAACTCGTCATGGAGAGAGAGAGGAGCTAACCTTAGGCAGCCGACAGAGAGACGAGGAGCCTCAAGTAGACAAGAAGACACACTTCAGCTCTGACATAGAGAAACCCTAGCTTGCTAGGAAGACATTCGCTCCACTTCTACCCAAATACACTTTTCAAGATTTATAGAGGCCAAAGCTGCATTGTTTGTTAGGTTTTGCCGCAAGAACCTCTCTCTGCCTTTTCAATACCTTTGCATGTATGAATAGATGGACTAGATATATTATTATGTTAACTAGCAGCCCGGCCTTATAATTAAAGCACACGGTATATATCGAAGGAAAAAAATTAAAATTTAGATGTATGTGTGACAGCTGATAAATAATTAATCTTCAACATTTATATATGTTCAAATTAGGTCATTCAACAAGTTCTAAACAATGATTGTACAAATTAATTGACATAGAAAAATATATGAAAGAAATCTATAATCTATAATATAATAAGAGACGAAATTCCATTGCCAGTAACTAGTAAATAAAAGAGCAGTGACATTTATATTGAAGTCATGGAAGGAAATTTCCTGCCAGCAATCATCATCCATTCAATCATAGATAGATAAATGTTAGAAAGAAACAACCACTAACCAGTTAACATAAACTAACAAGATGATCAGAGATCATTACAAAACAAAACATAGATTTCGATATAATTAAGCCTTTCTAATATTCTATACTCTAACTAGTGTCTCCCGCACCTTGCACAATCGTGTGTGGTGGTTGTGGCTCTGCCTCTGTTGAAAAGCAACTACGGAGCGGGCGAAAAAGTCAAAGGTTCCTTCCTAGGAGAATCCAAAGAACGAAAAAGAAGTTGTTTCATAGCAAGAATCAAATCAAGTGTAGGTTTATTTGGAGGACTACAACTCGAAGATCTGAAATTCATGTGACGCTTAAGCGCTTCATCGGTGCTTTTCGATTTCATTACCTCATCTTTCACTGCCTCAGCACACAATCCACAAATCCAACGGCCATGGTAACTCTCACGTACACGATCAATGTATGACGGCGTGCACTCCTCCGTTAACCCGCAACAATAGCACTTCACTGCCTTCACCTCCATCTCCGTCTCATTCGGAGCCATTAGCAATATAGAGTTAACCCTACCTTGCCTTTCACACATCAAAAAACAAACATCAAACCTTGGTATTTATTTATTTAAGGACCGAATCCTAGGTTTTCATGCGCTAGGTTGTTTTGAAATTTTTGAAATTTGAAACGTGATATAGTGCAAGTGTAACTGATACTAGGAATTTGAGAAATTTGTGTGATTTTTTACCGTAATAAGCAATGGAATTGATTTTGCAAGATTCTGATGGAATCAATAATAAATCCGAGGGAGAAATTATCGCTCTTTCTCCCAATCAATATCCCCGCCAAAAAGCAGGACCCCAAATAGCTTATAGTGCATTTCAGAGCCTTAATTCGCTGGCTCTAATGTATGGGACTTTTGGTAAAATAGTCCTTTTTTAGCTCTTTCAGCTATTGTGCTAGATAGATTTCTATTTTCCTTCACCTTTCACCAACACCTTCCTTCCCTCCCAGCTAGCTTGCCACAGAGAATAGTGTCTAAATATACACAGCACATCTATGTTCCTCTTATTATAAATTTACAAAAAATTATCATTTTTTTAAACAAATTAACACGTTTGAATGTGAATGAATATTTTTCTAATCATAGTCGCTTTGGTAGCAGTGGGACGGTGAGTTCCAAGTTCCGCCAAGTTATTATTATTGCTTAAATATCACTTACCCCGTAAATATCACTGTTATCCATTTACCCCCTGAAAAAAAAAAACTCTCAAAACAAACCTTGCAAAAAATATAACTGTTTCCAGTTACTGTTAACTTTTCTGTTAAATATTAACTTTGACAAATGGGGATTGAACCCACGACCTCAACATGAAACTCACTCTCAATTACCATTAGACCAGAACAATATTTCGTTGATTAACTACCAATATATATTACATTAATTAACTCGTTTTCTTCAAATCTTTATCTTCTTCCTAAAACAAAACCAGAAGATGATGAACCAGATCTAAAAAACGAAAATAAAAATAGATCTAGAAACAAGAATCAAATCGAAAATAGAAGCATCTCTGACATCCTTATTTCGTTGAAGAACAACACCTACAGATCTGGGGAAGATTTCGTTGTTCCGGGGAAGATTTCGTTAAACAGATCTGGAAGCATTTCGTTACATAGAACACGAAATCAATCTAATATGGAAGTTAACTGAAGGTTTTGCGTTGTGGGATTTGCGTTGAGAAGGTTTTGCGGCGGGTGAAGGTGGAGACGTGGAGTGGTTGGTGGTCCTTTGACTATGTTCCATTGCCAGATGTCAAGATAACTACCCTTTCTATCTACCATGAAAAACGTGCAATTCACGAAATACTATTTTTTAATAAAAAAAATTATAGTGACAGAATTTTCAAGGAATCAAGGGAAATACACCAAAAAAAATACATTATAAGGGAAATTTTCCCATTCTTTAACCAATTATGGATTGGATTAGCTTATCTTTGATTCAGCCGTATCAAAAATTGATTTTTCCATTTTTAATTTAAGTGAGTTAAATATGACTAATTTTTATTTGAATAAGTTATGTTAAAAAAAATTTATCGATTCTTATTTGAAAAGTAAAATTAAAATTACTTTTTTTTAGATTAGAATTAAAATTACTTTTGAGGAAATTTAGACATGATTTCATAGGTCTTGTTTTCCGATCATAACGTGAGAAATGGACTATTTTAAAAAAAAAGTTAACAAATAATATAAATAATTAGTCTACATGTTATGATGTGATTAGAAAACAATACCAAGATAGTTTGCTCCTTGGTTACTAAGAGGGTTTCGTGAAGCAGTCCAAGATAGTTTGCTTCATGACATTCCAATGCAAGGCCATTCGTTTACTTGGAGTAAGGGGCGAGGGACTGAGAATTTTAAGGAGGAGAGGTTGGACCGAATGTTGGCTACTCAAGACTGGTTAGATTTGTTTCCTATTTGTTGTCTTATTAATGGTGTTGCAGATAGGTCGGACCACACGCCTTTATGGTTACAACTATGGGAAAGACGACACGGGGTTCTCCTCGGCCTTTTCGGTTTGAGAACGCCTGGCTCGAAGAACCAGATCTCCCAGTTGTTGTTGGTGAAGGCTGGTCTCGCAATGGTGAGTTGGACTTTATGCGAAAAGTGGAAACTTGTACTTCGGCTCCTCTTCTCATTAATAATCTTATAATGCGCATTGTTATCCTCTTCATAGATTCTACAGCTATCGATCAAATCAGCAAAGACACAGATCTTCTGATATCCAATGGCCTTCTTGATCTCTGGCCGCAACCCGTTCTCAAACTTGATGCACTTCGAGAATTCAGCAGTTGTAACACCCCTTTTCTACCCTTATATTACGCGTCATTTATCAGAGTAATCCTTTTCAAAAATATTATTTTCATTGATAGAAAAGAAATGCTACAACTTCATCAAAAACAAACTCATCAATTGCACTCTTCAAATTTGTGCAACAAAACATCCTTCATGGAAAATCAAATCCTCAAAATTAACCTCACAGCGGAATAAAACAACAACCCACCAATAACTCTCAAACGCGTCTCCAATATATCAATAAAATCATTAAAACAACTAATTAAATCGTTTATCAAAATTCACCCACGCCCCCTAGGTGTTACAGTATCAGAGAGCGACACACATTACATCCCAAGAGCTAAAAGGAAGGCAGGAGATCCTTCACTCGCGATTACCTGCAGCGTTGCCACAATAGAGCAACATTCCAAGCAGAAAGGGTGAGAATTTTAACAAAACATAATCAAGCATATGATAGAGTAATGAAGACAAACAGTCACACACCATCATTATCGACACCACATCATCATCGCCAAATACCAACTCAACCACAATTTGCCAACAAGTCACAGTCATGAATATGCATGATAATGCAACCCACACCTGGGTATATGCATGATGGTACCATACTCGTCATAATAAGCCACTAGGGGCACACCGTCATCATTAAGAGGCCGAAGCCTATTCGTCACAAAGTGCACATGCTATGAGACTCTATGGACACATGTGCAATTTCACCAAAAGGAAAGACACTCACCTGAAGTACTCATCATCATCGTCACAAAACACTCATAGAGTGTATTCGTCGAAATTCATCACATTCACATTACAGCATCATTATAATCATACCCATAGAGTATATTCGTCACAAATCACCATAATTCATGTTACATCATCATCATACATATCACCTTTGAAATTTGGGTAACAACACGTTTAGAGTTGAGAAAAAGATCCCGTTTTAATTTATAAAACATCACATCTTAATTTGAAGGACATCACATTTTAAATTCGGAAAAAACACCACATTTTCAAGCTTGGGAAAACACTACATTTGAATTGGGAAACGTCATATTTTTATTAGTGGAAACATCACATTTTTATGGAGGAAACATCATATTTTTATGGGGAAAACATCACCTATAAAAAACTGAGAAAACAGCAAGAAAGCAGTGGGAAAAACAGTGACTCGCGCTTGAAGCGCGAGCTGGGCGCAACTGAGGCGCGATTGGGCAGCAACAAATGCCACAGCGCAGCGCGCTTGCGCCTGGGGCGCGACTGCAGCGCGAGCGACGCGCGAATGGGCAGCAACAGCGTGCCACAGCGCATCGCGCCTTGCGCCTGGGGCGCAACCTGAGCGTGAGTGAGGCGCAGCTGGGCAGAAACAGCTTTACTTGCAGAATTGTTCAGATTTCAAAATTTTCATCCATACATCATCAAATTCATCAAAACACAATTTCATCACACATTGTTCATCACCCCAATCAACACAATTTCACCAAGACATCGTCAAATTCACCAAAGAACAATCATCAAGAACTCATCAATTAATCCCTCAAAATGTTCATCAAAACAAACATCGAAATTCCCCGAAGGGAATCGTCAACAACTCATCAAACAAGACCTCAACGTTTCAATTACACTACTACACCCAAAATCCCACAAAACCCCAATCACATACTCGATTTTGTTGAATTAAAACGCTCACCCTTACCTCGAATTTTGCGTGTTCCGGAAGACAATGACGAAGAGTCACGAACAAAACCCAGCAACACAACGAACGAAGCTTCTCCTTCCCCCTTCGAAACCGTAGCCACGCCTACTTCTTGATCAAAGGGGAAATCAACACACGGAGATTAGGGCTTGAAAGTCACAACACTAGGAAAGGAAGAAAAACGACAAGGAAGGATTGAGAACTCTTACCTAACGAAACCTCGAGAGAATTCCCTTCCTTCTTCTCCTTTAGCGCCGTACGATGCTTCCTCTCTTCTCACTCTCTCAATTTTCGTTTTCTTTCTCTGATGCAAGGAGTGAGGCGCAAAACCCTAACCCCTTAGCTTCAAGAGCCTCAGGAGCGCCTAAGCTGTTGGGCTTGGGCTTCCCGGGCCATTCTTCACCACCCCTGAGTTGCCAACATCACCCCCAATCCTCGTTCCACTTCCTGAACAACGCCCATCATTTTAATTAATTTGACCACGTTTCCCATGAAATTAATAATTCAATTAATTAATTTAATTAAATTATTTCCGGGTGTTACAACTCTCCCCCACTTAGGATTTTTTTTTTCGTCATCGAAAACATACCTGATTCAAATAACTCTGGATACGACTCCCGCATCTTATCCTCCAGCTCCCACGTCAGGCTCTCACCAGTTGCCCCAAACCATACCACCTTCACCAGGTTGATCTTCTTACCTCGAAGGGTCTTCACTTCCCAATCCTCAATTCGTACAGGCACGGTCTCCACAGTGAGATTATCCCGCACCTCTATATCATCTGGTTGGATCACATGAGACGGATCTGCAATATACTTCCGAAGCTGCGACACGTGAAACACGTCGTGCAAGTTCGAAAGATTAGGTGGTAGGGCCACCCGATATGCAACACTTCCAACTCTTTCCGTAATCTGATACGGCCCAATGAAACGAGGAGTCAACTTCTTTGATTTCAGCGCACGCCCGACACCAGTCATAGGTGTGACCCTCAAGAACACGTGGTCACCTGCTTCAAACTCTAAATCTTTCCTTCTCTTATCATGGTAGCTCTTCTGTCTACTCTGCGACGCCTTCATTTTCTCCCGGATCACCTTTACTTTCTCAGTAGTTTCTCTAACCAGCTCAGGTCCAAGTACTAAACTTTCCCCAGTCTCATACCAACATACCGGAGTCCTACACCTCCGACCATATAACGAAAGATGAGTGTCCCACGCACCTCCCTGCTCTAGCACACATGATATCAGCAGGTCTTCCAATGATTGGATTGTCCTTTCTGTCTGCCCATCAGTCTGAGGATGATAAGCTGAACTCAACCTCAATTTCGAACCCAACTCCTTCTGTAAACTACTCCAAAATTCCGAAGTAAACCTTGGGTCTCTATCAGACACAATGCACAAAGGAACCCCATGCAGCTTCACAATCACCTGAATGTAGATTTCAGCCAATCTCGACACTGGGTACTTAATGCCGATAGGAATAAAATGAGCCGACTTCGTCAATCTATCCACAACCACCCAAATTGAATCATGCCCTCTCACCGTATTGGGCAACCCAGTCACAAAATCCATGGAGATACTATCCCACTTCCACTCTGGAACATTCAACGGTTGCATCATTCCCGCAGGCTTCTGATGCTCGACCTTCGATTTTTGACAGGTCAAACACGAATACACAAACTGCGCCACATCGCGCTTCAACCCAGGCCACCAGAACATCTTTTTCAGATCTTGGTACATCTTCGTCGCTCCAGGATGGATACTCAACTTACTCCTATGCCCTTCCTCAAGAATTGCCTTTCTCATTTCCTCATCTTCGGGAACACAAATTCTTCCACGATACCTCAATACATTCTGAGCATCTAACTCGAAGTCCTCATTTTCAGACTGGCCAATCTCACTCATCAGATCAACCAATTTCACATCTAACTTCTGCGCTTCCCGGATACTAGCCATAAAATCATTGCCAATTTTCAACATACCCAATCTGACACTCTGAGGTGTAACTTCACAAACTAAGCTCATGTCCCAGAATTGCTCAATCAACTCAAGCTCTCTGGCCATCAATGCCGACATATGCAAAGTCTTCCGACTCAAAGCATCTGCAACTACATTAGTTTTGCCCGGGTGATAACTCAATTCAAAATCGTAATCCTTCAATAATTCTAACCATCGACGCTGCCTCACATTCAACTCTTTCTGATCAAACAGATACCGAAGGCTCTTGTGATCACTGAACACCTCAAATCTCGATCCATACAAGTAATGTCTCCAAATTTTTAATGCGAATACCACAGCAGCAAGTTCTAAGTCATGAGTAGGATAATTCTTCTCATGAGTTCTCAATTGTCTCGACGCATAAGCGACCACCTTCCCATTCTGCATAAGTACACCACCCAGGCCCATCTTGGAGCAACGCGATGGACCGCAGCCCCATGCGAGGCGCAACGGAATAGTTGTATCAAGCCTAAGATACAGTGGACGCCGTGCATTGATCTGTATATCAGTTCCGGAGTTGATAACGATCCCCCCGGTCGCTCGAAAGGCCAACAGGAAGAGCGTGCTCCTCAAAGCCACGTGCAAACTCGGATTCGTCAAGAGTTCGTTTAAGGATTACAGGTTTTAGGCAGCCTGGGCAATTTACCGCTGTTTGCACGCAAGTGCCCATTTTACCTTTTCTGTTTGCACGCAAGTGCCCATTTTACCTTTTCTGTCTGCACGCCAAGTGCCCATTTACCGCTTTCTGCACGCCAAGTGCCCATTTACTTTTCTGTTTGCACGCCAAGTGCCAATTTACTTTTCTGTCTGCACGCCAAGTGCCCATTTACCGTTTTCTGCACGCCAAGTGCCCATTTTACTTTTCTGTCTGCACGCCAAGTGCCCATTTTACCTTTCTGTCTGCACGTCAACACGAAAGTGTCTATCTTCCCAAAAAAAAGAAGAAAGAAAATTCGGATTTCTCCAAATGGACAAAATTGGTATAATTTCTGAATTCTTTATTTCTATTTTACCTTCGAAATATGTCTCGCGCAACTCATATTTCTCGGTAAAATCCAAATAAAGAGGGGAGCTGTCATACCCCAATTTTGTCCGGCTTCGGTCAAAACCCTAATTTTCCACAAAAAATAAATAAATTGAAGAGCGAAAAGCCTTATGCACTGTATTTCGGACCCTAGAAGGCGTTCCAAAGTTCTTGAAATCATTTTTAGAGTTGGAACGCATTTTTCGGGCAAATTAGGGTTTTAGAGCCAAAAATGGTATTTTGGTCAATTATAACGGTTTTTTTTCTCTCACTTTCAAAAAGGCTCAAAAATATGTATAATTAAAAAATAGAAATCTGAAATCAAAATAAAAAAATGAATAACAAAATAATATTGGATGCTTATTGTATTTTTAGAATTAGGGCTAATTCCTTTTAGTTGCTTTTTGCTTTTATCCATTTTTGGCTAAAGTAAGCACTAATTCTACAAGCAAGCAACATCCCTCACTCCATCCTCATGCTCCACACCTCCATCACTTCAGCCCCTCATCAAGTGCACATCACAAAAGCCTTTCATCATGACAAGCACACCTTTGAGTCCAATAACATTCAATACACAACATATTTTTACATTCCTTCTCTCTACACCACTAAATACACACTAATTTCTTTACCTCCCTCACTCCACCCTCATGCTCCACGCCTCCATCACTTCAGCCCCCCATCAAGTGCACATCACAAAGGCCTTTCATCATGACAAGCACACCTTTGAGTCCAATAACATTCAATACACAACATATTTTTACCTTCTTTCTCTCTACACCACTAAATACACACTAATTTCTTTATTTCCCTCTCACAACCTTAAACCCATTAGATCTTTGGCCTCCCAAGGATTTGAATAAGAACAACCCACTTCTCTCCTCTCAAGAGGACCCAGGAAATTCGTAGCCCCTCTCCACTCACTCACTTCCTATTGTTTTTTCTTTCATCTCAAAAGAACCTTCCCATTTCTCCTACACCAAAAACCCTAACAAACAACTCACCTCATTTGCATCCCTCTTTCACATACTCCCTCCATTTTCTCATTCAAAGTTCAAGCATCATCATCAAGTGGGTACTTCTTTGAAGAATATTGGAGTCTTGTTGAGTTGTGTCTAGCTTCATCTTCTCATCTCACTTTCTAGCTCAAAGCTAAGGTAATCCTTAAAACCTTGCATCATCCTTGAGTATTTCCTCAAAAATATAAAAAGAATTCATCCTATCATCTTCATATTCTCATATTATTGATTGTTGTTGGTGAGAGGTGTCATAAGCACTTTGACAAGCACTTAGGGAGGCTTGGGTGCTTATGGTGCTTCTCACCCTTTAATAAATGTTGATTTGTGATCTTAATCCTTGCCTTTCATGAAATAAATGTGGTTTTATGGCATGTTGTATTTCGCATACTCTCATGAAAATGTGGTTTGCTAGTTGTTGTTGTGTTTTCTCACATTTCCTTGCATATTCACTTTTGTTTGCATAACTTTCACAAAATAAGAAACCCATTTCAAGCATGATGACATTCGGCCATAGGCTTAGGTTTAGGGTTCTTGAATGCTTTTGTTTATTTCATGATTTGGGGGATGAATAATAGTTGATTTAGGATATGTATGCTCCTAGGTTTTAACATAAAAAATTAGGGTTTGGGTTTGCTTTAATAAACTTGTTTTTGTTGAGGATTGGCAAGGTGATTCACACTTGTGCACTTGTGCATTTAATCTTAAGTGTGAGGATTGACCAAAGGGATTCAACATTCTTTGATACTTTGGTTGCTAAATAACTCGCTTACCTATGATCATGATTGAGGCAACTCTTTTCCTTAAGCCAACAATTTCATTGTCCACTCTCATATAAGAATATCATCAACACTTAGATAGGTCAATTCCATATATTGCATCTTCCACTAGATGTGCATTTAGATTCCCTTGCGTTTTGTAGAAATATTTGAGTATGGTTCTCGCCTAGCATCTTCCACTAGATGTGCATTTAGGTTCAATCTTGCCCACTCTTGTATTTTTGCTTAATGCCCAATTCAAGTTCCTTCTTTGCCTATTTAGGTGTTGTGGTCTAACATGTGTAGTTTAGGCTAATATTTGCTCAAGAATTCAAATGAGATTGTTGTTTGCCTAAGGATTCGATTTGCATTCATTACTTTCTTTTCTAAATGGCCTAGCATGAAAATGGTGACTAGTGACAATCACCCATAACCTTTGTTAGTTTGGTTGTCCTAAGAGCCTAAATTTCAACAAAAGGATGTTTTCATATGCATAAGCTACTAGTGATAATCACCCATAACCTTTGTTAGTTTGATTATCATGAATGCTTTCAATTTCAAAAGATATTTTCCTAAGCATCAAAAGTCATAGCAAGTGTTAGTGATGATCACCCATAACCTTTGTTAGTTTGATCATCATGAGCACCCCTCACTTTTCAAAACCAAAGCAAAAAGACTTTCACTTTCAAGGCTCGTTAGAACTACATCGCTTTGATTCCCGTTTGGGATACGTAGGAGCGAGTCACGTTCTCGTCAAGCGCAACGAATAAAAATCCTTTTCGCAACCATAAAAAATAGCATTTGCATAATAAAAAGAAAAGAGTTATTCTCATAACAAAAAAGAATCACTTTTGCAAACCAAGATCATTTTCAGAACAAAAACTTTTTCCTTTCTAAAATCATTTTCAACCCATCGTCGCTAGTGGCTAACCAGAACCTTTGTTCGTCTAGCCATTGGTGGCGATGTCTTTTTCCCAAAAGAATAATAAGTGATGATCCATCATAACCTTTGTTAGTTTGATCATCGTGCAAATCAACCTCTTTCGAAAATCACTTTCAAAAAAGATAATAAAAACGAGTTGTTATTGATAGTCCATCAGAACCTTTGTTCGTTTGACTAGCGGTACAACTCTCTTTTTGAGTATTTAGTGGTGATTCATCATAGCCTCTGCTAGTTTAATCATTCACTAATGCTCGTCCTATTTCAAAAACTCACTAAAAAAGATAAAAAACAAAAACTTTTCGAAAAGACAAAGAAGAACTACGTAGCTTTGAGTTCTCCATCGCACCGGGAGATACGTAGGAGCGGGCCTCGTCTCGTCAAGCGTTTTATCTAAAAAACCATTTTTCCCCCTTTTTCATAATAAATAAAGATTTTCATTAAGAATTTTTCAATAAAAAGTAGAGAGGCAAAATTAAATATTTTCGAGTCAACACACTAAAACCATACATTTAATTAAAGGTTCCCTCTCAGTAGAGAGGACGTGTGGGGTGCTAACACCTTCCCTGCGCGTAACCGACCCCCGAACCCTATTCTCTAGTTTCGCAAGACCAATCGCTTTCCAAAAAAAGGTTTTCCTAATATTTTCCTTAATAAATATTGGTGGCGGCTTCATTGATTTCAGAAAAGTTGTGAACGAGGAAGGTTCTCCCTCGGGGACTTTTTCGGGCGCAACAATACTCACGGAAGATTTGGTTCATGTATCCCATGAATACTCCCGGCGCATTAGTCACACCGAAAGGCATAACAGAATACTCATAGTGCCCATATCTTGTCCTAAATGCCGTCTTCTGGACGTCTTCATCCTTGACCTTGATCTGATGATAACCAGACCTTAAGTCAATCTTGCTAAATACTTTAGCACCCACCAACTGATCCATCAAGTCATCAATTCTTGGCAACGGATACTTGTTCTTGATTGTAACTTTATTCAGTTGACGATAGTCCACACACAACCTCATACTACCATCTTTCTTTTTCACTAGCAACACTGGAGCTCCCCAAGGTGACACACTCGGTCTCACAAACTTCTTTTCTAATAAATCTTCAAGTTGCTTTTTCAATTCTGCCAACTCAGATGCAGACATCCTATATGGTGCCATAGACACAGGCTTAGTGCCAGGAACCAGATCAATAGTAAACTCCACCTCTCTCTCTGGTGGTACATCCGGAATCTCATCAGGGAACACCTCAGAAAACTCACGCACTACTGGCAACACATCAATCTTCGCTTGGCTCTCGGCAGACAACGACGCCAACAGAGAAAACAGCTGAACCTCTTCTCTCATCACTCTATGCAGCTGACCCGCAGATAGCAAACCAGACTTCTCTTCCGGCGAAGCAAAACTCACGGACCTTTCGCGACAGTTGATATGAACATGATTATCAACTAACCAGTCCATACCCAGAATGACATCCATCCCACTCAGCGGCAAACAGATCAAATCAACTAAAAATTCTCTACCATAAATAGATACAGGACATTTCGCACAAACAACGGAGGTAGTTACCGAACCCTTAGCTGGAGTATCGATAACCATCTCCCTCAACATATCAGATAAAACAAGACTCAGTTTCTCAACACATGCGGCAGCAATAAAACTATGGGTAGCACCAGTATCAACAATAGCAATAAGAGGAAAATTATTGATATAGCACGTACCTCGAATCTCATTCACCACGTCAGACTCAGCCAGAGCGAACACCTTCCCAAAAGACTTCTCCTTCTTGGGTTTCGAGCACTGTGTACTGATATGACCACTCTCCCCACAATTAAAGCATACCACTTCTTTCTTATCACAGCCGGACGATATATGCCCCTCTTTCCCACACCGATAACATCTCTTCTTATCCCCACTTGGGCAATCTGGACTTTTATGGCCTACTTTCCCACACGTGTAACAAGTAACACCGGTTGCAGCATCTCCCCCACTTCGCTTAGACCCACCAACAAACTTACCTTTGCCCTTACCAGCAGGCGCCTCATATGGTTTATCGCGACCCGAAAAATTCTTTTGCTTCTCCCTCATAACTCTGGAGAAGGCATTATTGTCCTCCTCAAAAATCCCGGCGCTATTCACTAACAAGGGAAATACACGGATCTGTTGATACCCTATGGCTCTCTTGATATCAGCACGCAATCCGTTTTCAAACTTGATGCATTTGGAAAACTCAGCACCCTCTCCATCATAATGAGGATAAAACTTAGACAGCTCAGTAAACTTTGCAGCATACTCAGTTACAGTCATGCTACCTTGTTCAAGTCTCAGAAACTCAACCTCCTTCTTCCCGCGGACATCCTCCGGATAGTACTTTCTCTTGAATTCCCTCTCAAACACAGCCCAAGTAACCTCCTCATTGGCAGCCGTCAACCCCTGACTAGTCGTCCTCCACCAGTCATAAGCCTCTTTCTTCAACATATGTGTGCCATAGCGAACCTTCTGAGCATCGGTGCAATCCACAACGCGGAAGATCCGCTCCATCTCACTTAGCCACTCAAGGGCACCATCCGGATTATACCCGCCTTCAAAAGCAGGAGGGTTCTCACGCTGGAACGTAGCCAAGCTACGCGTCCCATCACCAATAGCATTGGGTATGTTACCCACAACCCCAGCAATGGCCTGCAAGGCAGCAGCAAGTGCAGCATCGTTCCGTCCCGCCATTCTAGTACTGCAACGGAAAACAGAAATCAGAAAGGAGTAACAAAACTCAAATGTTACTCAACTTGACGACTCAACCACCGGCCGGACAGACCGAACTGCTCTGATACCACTTATGTAACACCCCTTTTCTACCCTTATATTACGCGTCATTTATCAGAGTAATCCTTTTCAAAAATATTATTTTCATTGATAGAAAAGAAATGCTACAACTTCATCAAAAACAAACTCATCAATTGCACTCTTCAAATTTGTGCAACAAAACATCCTTCATGGAAAATCAAATCCTCAAAATTAACCTCACAGCGGAATAAAACAACAACCCACCAATAACTCTCAAACGCGTCTCCAATATATCAATAAAATCATTAAAACAACTAATTAAATCGTTTATCAAAATTCACCCACGCCCCCTAGGTGTTACAGTATCAGAGAGCGACACACATTACATCCCAAGAGCTAAAAGGAAGGCAGCAGATCCTTCACTCGCGATTACCTGCAGCGTTGCCACAATAGAGCAACATTCCAAGCAGAAGGGGTGAGAATTTTAACAAAACATAATCAAGCATATGATAGAGTAATGAAGACAAACAGTCACACACCATCATTATCGACACCACATCATCATCGCCAAACACCAACTCAACCACAATTTGCCAACAAGTCACAGTCATGAATATGCATGATAATGCAACCCACACCTGGGTATATGCATGATGGTACCAAACTCATCATAATAAGCCACTAGGGGCACACCATCATCATTAAGAGGCCGAAGCCTATTCGTCACAAAGTGCACATGCTATGAGACTCTATGGACACATGTGCAATTTCACCAAAAGGAAAGACACTCACCTGAAGTACTCATCATCATCGTCATAAAACACTCATAGAGTGTATTCGTCGAAATTCATCACATTCACATTACAGCATCATTATAATCATACCCATAGAGTATATTCGTCACAAATCACCATAATTCATGTTACATCATCATCATACATATCACCTTTGAAATTTGGGTAACAACACGTTTAGAGTTGAGAAAAAGATCCCGTTTTAATTTATAAAACATCACATCTTAATTTGAAGGACATCACATTTTAAATTCGGAAAAAACACCACATTTTCAAGCTTGGGAAAACACTACATTTGAATTGGGAAACGTCATATTTTTATTAGTGGAAACATCACATTTTTATGGAGGAAACATCATATTTTTATGGGGAACTGGCGCCCTACTAGGCGCCCAGCAAGAAACAGGAACTGGCGCCCTACGCGCCCAGCACATCAGGGAATGGCGCCCAGACACCAGGAAATGGCGGCTATGGCGCCCAGCAACAGAATAGGCCAGCCAACATAGCGCCCAGCAACACAGACACGGCGCCCATGGCGCCCAGCAACAGAACAGGGCAGCCAACATGGCGCCCAACAACACAGACACGGCGCCCATGGCGCCCAGCAACAGAACAGGGCAGCCAACATGGCACCCAGCAGCACAAACACGGCGCCCAACAGCACAAACACGGCACCCATGGCGCCCAGACACTAGGAAATGGCGCCCAGCAACAGAACAACACAGCAAACAGCAACCGGGCAGCCACAACATTGGCGCCCTTGGCGCCCATGCGCCAGAAACAACACAGCAACAGCAACAGGGCAGCCACAACATTGGCGCCCATGCGCCAGAACAACACAGTAAACATCAATTGGGCAGCCACAACATTGGCGCCCTTGGCGCCCATGCGCCAGAAACCGCGACAGACATCAAAACGGCGCCCATGGCGCCCAGCAGCAACCTGCGAGCAACAAGATGGCGCCCAGGACAGATTTTTGGATTCTCAAACATCAACAAACATATGCATACATGATCAATAGGTGACAAACCTCATCAATCAGATTCAACATCAACATTTAGAGTTCAATACCTACAACTAGGGTTTTCAAGAATCAACAATACCTAGGGTTCCTTAACCTTCCTACATAGAGCCCTTCATACACCCGATTATAGAGTTAGAACCCCATCCTTACCTTGGATTCAAGAATTCGAAGCTCTCCTTGGCCCTGCCCTAGCTCTCTTCGTCGCCCCTCCTTGCTCTTCTCTCCCAATTCTTATTTTTTTTTCTTCTAAAGCCAGCAAAACCCTAAAATAACACCTTTTTATAATTATTTGGTCTTATGGGCTTTCTCATTCACTTATGCGATTTTAGCTTCATGGGCCTTCTTTACACCCCCCTTATATTTACTACTCCTAACACCAACAATTAGGCCCACATATGAGAATATATTCTTACTCTAATATTTTCTTACAACTTAATTTCCTAAACAATTCAATTAAATAATTAGTTAATTATTCGGGGCGTTACATTCCTCATGCTGCCTTTCAAGCTCCTTCTATCTCTGCATATCCTCCTCATTTTCAGCCCAAAGAGTGGGGTCAACAAGTTGCTTCTCAATTCTTTGGAAGTCTTTCCTGATTTTCCCCAAACTGTGGTCACTGAATTCAGAACCTATGGAGCTGATCCTGCCCAGCTTAGCAGTAGTGCCACCATCAGACATGTTCCAACTCCTTCTAATCATCTGTTCACACCTAGAATCTTTGTCCCAGCTCTCCTCAAATCTAAACAGATTTTTCCTGTTCCCATTGGGTCTGGTCTGAGGGGTTTCAAAGTGAATGAGGATCACAGCAAGGTCAGATCTGTACCTTGGCAGATGAGAGACTTTGATAGGAGAGAATCTATCAATAAGTTTCTGGTTTCCAAGTACTCTGTCCAATCTAGCTTGAATGTTAGCTTCATTATGTCTTCCATTAGACCAGGTATACAAATAGCCTTCAAAGCCAAGGTCTAGCAGTCTAGAATTGATGATACATTGTCTGCCAAGCTCCATTTGACCAAGACTTCTATCATTTCCCCCAATCTTCTCATTTTCAGCCACAATATCATTAAGATCACCAAAACACATCCAAGGTTTATCCTGCTGCAAACTCAACTGCTCAATTAATCTCCAAGTGAGTCTTTTGTCTTGTTCATTTGGATACCCATAGATACCAGAAATTAACCAATCTTCCCCACTCTCTTCATCCAAGCAAGAACCATGGATGTGATTGAGAGAGTAAGAGATAATGGACACCTTATGAGACTCCTTCCAAAGAAGGGCAATTCCCCCCTGCTCTGTCCTTCCCTGTGCCTAAACAATCAACAACAAGACATGAGTCAAAGCCAAGTTTCCTCTTAATAGTATCCATTTCACAAACCTTCATCTTTGTCTCCACGAGGAAGACAAGGAGGGGATTTTCTAATCGATTGAGCCACAACAAGGCTCTCACTGCCCGGGGATTCCCCAAACCCCTGCAGTTCCAGCTAATGGTTTTCATTGAGAGCGGTGGTGTTGGTCTTCCAACACCACCTCCTTATTGTTGTCATCAATATCCACCATCTCAATGTCGCCCTTGAGCTTCTTGTCCATAGCCCTCATTTCATCAATAGTCCCATCAGACACCAGAACATCCACAAGTTGCCTCTTCCCCAACTCTTGATTAACATGTGTGGCTTTTGGCTTCCTAGGGGCAGAAGTCTTCTTCCTAGTCCATTTCCTAGCCTTGCCATCCTTCTTGGTACCAGAAGCATTGCTCAGGTCAAATGTACTGGTTAGGGCTACAGTGCCAAGAGATTCAGCCACTTCCACAACTTCAATAAGGGGAGGGTTACCAATGGGACTTGGGGAAGGCATTTCAGTTGTTATCCCACAGGGTTGCAGCTTATCCTGATTCACTTCTTCCTCATCCCCTATTTCTTTCTCAACTGATTTAATCTTACTATTACTCGTAGTTGAGAACAGAGATCTATTACACGTACCTGAGCTAGTGGCCCTTTTTTGATCCTCAGCCATTCTGGGTAAAGGTGAAGCTCTGAGCCATGGTCCATACGCCTGATCCATCACCTCTAGCTCACTGTACACTTCAGCAGACACGTCTTCCTCTTCACAGTCTTTGATTTGATGACCAATTCTCCCACAAGTGAAGTAGAAATTTGGTAGCCTCTCGTACTTGAAATCCACCCAGATGTCCCTAACTTGGAATTTGAGTTGTGTTCCTCTCTTGCGAGGTGCTCTGAGGTCAATAGAAGCTTTTAATCGGAGGAAACGCCCGCTGCAGTGGATATCGTCCTGGTCCAGCTCCTCAAATCCTCCCATTAGGTTACCAATTTTCTGAGCCACTTCTTCCGATCGGAGTTTGAGAGGGAGATCGTATACTCGCGTCCAGAAGGAAACACGAGACAGTTCAAGCTCAAAGAGTTGTTCTTCTCCAGAAAACCTAAAAAGAATGACCAAGTTTCCTATCAAAACTCCATGGACCTGCGTTCCGAACCGACTCAACCTCCTTATTCGTAGTGAATCAGAACAAGAAGAGGTTCTTTTTCAGATCTTGTATATCCACTGGGTTCTTCAATCGCCAAGCTTGGGCCATCGTTTGCTTGAAAGCCCTAATGTTGAATGGACTATACGTCCATATCTTCCCTACAAGAAATGAGAGCGAATTTCCACAGGGAAAGGGAAATGCGAAGACAAGCTAAGAGGGGAGCCAACAATTAGTTGGGGAAAACCAGGAGAACTCGGAGCCGGCCACCACGTAACCCTAGCAGAGCGTCGGGTTGGGGGAAAAAGAGTTATTTTTTTTCTCGCCACTTTGGTCTTGCCCTGATTGAATCATTTTTAACCCATTTTATGGGCCTCCCAAAGTTGATAGGACTAATTTTTGGGGCTCTTAAGGAGGCAAGAAGGCAAGAGAGTTAGTTATACGGTCAAAGGGTGCGTGAAGGTGAAGAAGGGTTGATTTGGAGAGAAGTCAAAATGAAATGGAAGATGAAAGGGGCCGAGAATATTTGAAGGAGAGAAATATGAAAAATGGAGAGAAATATAATGATAGTGAGTTGAAGGAGAGAAATAGATTCCACTTGAGTAAATGAATTCCAATATAAATTTGGAGGGAAAGTGAGAGAATCTCTAATTATGCAAAACTAAAGAATTGACAATTTGACGCGCACTTTGGATTAGAAGATTCATTCGCAGTTCCAGTATGCGGTATGTTTCCTTTCCAATTCCAAACGGTAATTAATAATTTGTCCAGAGAATGAGTTACGAAGACGACGATGCATTTACGACTGCGAGCCACTTCAATTGCTCATCCACTGACCCCTCGCGCTCACCTCATCCACTCACACTCCCACCCTTCCCCTCCTCCCTCTCAATGGTTTTCCATCCTCCGCGACGCCATTGCCGCTTCCGATTTACTCCTCGGAAAACGTACTCACGCCCGCATTTTAACCTCCGGCCACCACCCCGACCGATTTCTTACCAACAATCTCATTACGATGTACGCTAAATGTGGCTCTCTATCCTCCGCACGCCAACTGTTCGATATAACTCCTCACAGCGACAGAGACCTCGTCACTTGGAATGCTATTCTATCCGCTTATGCCCATACCGGAGAACTTGACGCCGTTCTCAAAACTCAACATGCCTTTCACCTTTTCCGTCTTCTCCGTCAATCTGTCATTGTCACCACTCGTCACACTCTCGCTCCTCTCTTTAAGCTCTGCCTCCTCTCTGCTTCTCCTTGCGCTTCCGAAACCCTTCACGGTTACTCCGTTAAGATTGGGTTGCAATGGGACGTGTTTGTCGCTGGAGCTTTGGTTAATATATACGCCAAGTTTCGATGTATTAGAGAGGCACGTGTTTTGTTTGATGGAATGCCCGTGAGAGATGTGGTGCTATGGAACGTGATGATGAAGGCTTATGTGGAAATGGGTCTTTGGGATGATGCGTTGCTTCTGTTTTCCGCGTTTCACCGAAGTGGGCTGCGTCCTGATAGCATTAGTCTGCGTACTCTTCTCATGGGGTTTGGTAAAAAAACTGTTTTTGAAAGAGAGTTGGAACAAGTCCGTGCTTATGCTACCAAGTTGTTTTTGTGTGATGATGATTCGGACGTTATTGTGTGGAATAAAACTTTGTCTTCATATAACCAAGCAGGTGAAGCTTGGGATGCTATTGACTGCTTTAAAGATATGATCATGTCAGGTGTACCTTGTGACAGCTTGACGTTTATTGTGATTCTTTCCGTCGTTGCGAGTTTGAACCATCTTGAGCTGGGAAAACAGATTCACGGTGCTGTTGTGAGATTTGGGTGGGATGGAGTTGTTTCTGTTGCTAATAGCCTTATCAATATGTATACTAAGGCTGGTTCTGTTTATTATGCAACAAGAATATTTGGTCAAATGAAGGAAGTGGATTTAATATCGTGGAACACTGTGATATCTGGTTGTGCTCAGAATGGTTTGGAAGAGTGTTCCTTAAGGTTGTTTGTTGATTTATTACGGAGTGGCCTGTTGCCGGATCAATTCACCATTGCAAGTGTTTTGAGGGCTTGCTCCTCTCTTAAAGAAAGCTACTATCTTGGCGTGCAGATTCAAACTCACGCGGTAAAAATTGGTATCGTCTTGGATTCATTTGTTTCGACAGCTCTAATTGATTTCTATTCTAAGAGTGGAAAGATGGAGGAGGTAGAGCTTCTTTTTCAAAACCAAGATGGGTTTGATTTGGCAACTTGGAATGCTATGATGCATGGGTACATAGTGAGTGATAACTATCGCAAAGCCTTGAGGCTATTCGGTCAAATGCATGAAAGTGGAGAGCGAGCAGATCAGATTACTCTGGCCAATGCAGCCAAAGCTGCTGGGTGCTTGGTGGGGCTTCAACAAGGGAAGCAAATTCATGCTGTTGTCATGAAAATGAGGTTTGATTTGGATTTGTTTGTCATTAGCAGTATTCTGGACATGTATTTGAAATGCGGAGAGCTGGAAAGTGCACACAAAGTTTTCAGTGAGATCCCTTCACCAGATGATGTTGCGTGGACCACTATGATTTCTGGATGTGTGGATAATGGAGAGGAAGAGCATGCTCTTTTTACATATCATCGGATGCGAGTTGCCGGGGTGCAACCTGACGAGTATACCTTTGCCAGCCTAGTCAAGGCTTGCTCTCTTTTAACAGCATTAGAACAAGGGAGGCAGGTTCATGCAAATGTTATGAAGTTGAATTATGCTTTTGATCCTTTTGTGATGACCTCACTTGTTGACATGTATGCCAAGTGTGGGAATATAGAAGATGCATATGGTTTATTTAGAAGAATGAACACTAAGAGTGTTGCCTTGTGGAATGCCATGATTGTAGGATTAGCTCAACATGGAAATGCTGAGGAAGCCCTCCAAATTTTCAATGATATGAAATCTCATGGTGTAATGCCTGATAGAGTTACTTTTATAGGGGTCCTTTTTGCGTGTAGTCATTCTGGCTTGATATCTGAAGCCTATGAATATTTTTATTCTATGCAGAAAAACTATGGAATTGAACCTGAGACTGATCACTATTCTTGTCTAGTGGATGCCCTTAGCCGTGCGGGGCGCATACAAGAAGCTGAAAAGGTGGTATCATCAATGCCTTTTGAAGCTTCTGCTACAATGTATAGAACACTGCTTAATGCTTGTAGGGTTCAGGGAGACAAAGAGACTGGAAAACGGGTGGCAGAAAAGCTTAATACCTTGGAGCCATCTGATTCAGCTGCTTATGTTCTATTGTCCAATATTTATGCGGCTGCTAGCCAGTGGGAAAATGCAGCGAGTGCTAGAAATAAAATGAGAGGAGTAAACGTAAAGAAGGACCCAGGGTTTAGTTGGATAGATATGAAGAACAAGGTGCATTTATTTGTAGCTGGCGATAGATCACACGAAGAAACTGATTTGATATATAGTAAGGTGGAGTATGTTATGAAGAGGATCAAAGAAGAAGGATATGTTCCTGATACAGACTTTACCCTTGTTGATATAGAAGAAGAAGATAAGGAGAGTGCTTTATATCATCATAGTGAGAAGCTAGCCATAGCTTATGGGCTAATGAAAACTCCACCATCCACCACATTAAAGGTAATTAAAAACCTTAGAGTGTGTGGAGATTGCCATAATGCAATCAAATACATATCAAAGGTTTTTCAGAGAGAGATTGTTTTGAGAGATGCAAATCGATTCCATCGTTTCAAGTGTGGCATCTGCTCCTGTGGTGATTATTGGTAACATATTTCCTTTAATAATATCCCATTGTTTGAATTGGCTTGCCATAAAGCCATCAACTAACCTGCATTGACTCGAATGGTAGGTGCTAACTGGTAAGAGAGGTAACATAGACACACGGTGCACCCGTTTTCAAGTGGCGTACCAGTATACCCATAGGCAGATTTTTTTTGGCTAGTACATCCGTCAATTACGCGAAGAGAGGCAATGTTGAGCTATAATTGGGCAAAATATTAGTTTTGTTTTGGACAGTGTCTAGGAAAAGATGAAGAACTACAATTGTGTTTGTCATAACGTATGGCCGGTTAGAGCTGGCAAAACGGGCTACCTGGCCCATATCGGGCCGGCCCATACCGGGCTCGGGCTTTTGCGGACTGGACTAAAAAGCTTGGATTAAAATCCGGGCTCAACATTTGTGGCCCAAGCCCGACCCTATGCGGGCCACGGGATTTTCGGGCTAGCCCGCATTATACGCAATATTAATTAAAAAAATTATTTTTTTTAAAAATAAAATAAAAATATGCTTATCATTTATATTTTAGGAATAGAGTAATTTCAAATAAGAAAGTGAAAACATTAAAACTTAAACTGTGGCTGCAACTTATGTTTGCTACCTTTCAAATTTGCAATATACATTGATAATCCACATTCATAACAAACAACTTTTTTTATGACAAAACAAACAACTTGTTATAACTATAAGTAAATATTAAAAACATAACAGATACGTATATGATAAATTGTTAAGAAGAGTACTTAGATGTTAACTTGTTAATATTAGGTGCGTACATAATAAAAATATGTTTTAGAATATAGATAGCTCATCATGGCAGTGCTTTTATAATATACATGGACAGTGGACCGTGTAGTTTATGTTTTATATATTGAAAACATAAAATATTTAGTGTCAAATTAATCACTTTAGGATATTCTTAGGGAATTATGTCGTGACATATAACACTTGCGGGCTACTCATGGCCCGATCGGGCCAATCCAGCATGGGCTCGGGCTTTTATTGATAGGGCCAAAAAGCCCAGATATAAAAATGAGCTCAATTTTTTAAGCCCAAGCCCTATGTTTTTTCGGGCTAGCCCGGCTCGGCGGGCTCAGCCCATTTTGCGTCAGTTGAATGTCCACCGTAGAGTCACAACATTGATTGAAGATAAATGATTTTTTTTTTGGTCAAAGAAGATAAATGAATTTGAGAGTCAACAACGAGTTGAAGCAACAACTTTAGTTTCTTTAATATTTTTCTAAGAAAATTGTCACCATTATGCATAGAGATTTGACTTTGAGAAACATAACAGGAACCTATGATTACTGAAGCAAGCTTATTTCTCATGATCTAAGGGGGCCGGGGGGTAACATTCTTATAGTATACTGTATATAATATGCTATGGCAAATGGGGAAGAAAGATGGGCTGATTTTAATTATGTGTATGGGTGTATGGACTAATTAATTTTTTTCTTAAGTCATTTACCCTCTAGGAAAATATGTACAGAGAGGAGCATACAACATTTTTTATCTGTCGATGTTTAGTAGCATCATCCTACGAATCTTTCCTGGGAATTTGTTTTCATTTTCTTACAATAATACTTATATCTCATCAAGAATTGAGAATCGTAATTATAAGAGAATTTTGTCAAAAAAAGGTAATTATAAGAGAAAAATAGCAAACAGACGTACTATAACTAAATTTAATGAAAAGAAAAGTGATATATTGTACGAGAGTTTTTTTTGAAGAAATGTCAGAATTCTGTTTTTTATATAAAAAAATTGAAAAGGAAAAACTTGGGTACCCAACCCTCCCAATTGCAGATATATAATTAGAAAGTAATACTGCTGCCATGTGATTCTTCGTTTTCGTCTTGTACCAAATATAATCTCTCTAATGAAAATCATCTATTATATCGTCAAAATTATAAGAGACATTTGAAAAGTTGATTTTCTTTTTAAATCATGCGGTGTGAAGAAGTATTGGTACATCTTTATTATTTTGTTTTCTATAACAAGAATAAACTCAAATAGAGCAAGAACAAGAATAGAAGATGAGAGAATAATAAAGCTATTGTATTGTACTCTTCAAATGTATCTTCTACAATGTCATATGAGTACTATTTATAGGTTCAAGTATTATAACCTATGATTTGCGTTTAACATATACAATGATGAATAATAATAAGGAATAATGCCTAGGAGTTACAATTGCATTAGACATCTACTTTATTCACAATACTCCCCTTTGGATGTCTATTAAGGATATGCCTTATTAAAACCTTACTAAGAAAAAAACCCAATGGGAAAAAATCTCAGTGAAAGAAAAAGAGTACAACATCATTTGCTTGAGGGCCGCCTCGTTAAAAATCTTACCAAGAAAACCCATTTGGACAAAACCGTGGTGAAGGAAAAAAGAGTGCAGAACATATTTATTTCTCTCCCTCATGCATGTAATAATCTCCAAGACGACGAAAACCAATCTTCCTTGTGAACTATTCAAAAGTTTTGCTTGGCAATGACTTTGTCAGAAGATCTGCTAAATTTTCACAGGAGCGAATTTGTTGGATGTTAATAGCACCGCTCTTTTGAAGATCATGAGTGGAGAAAAACTTTGGTGAAATATGTTTTGTCCTATCTCCTTTAATATACCCTTCTTTCAATTGAGCAATGCATGCAGTGTTATCTTCATACATAGTTGTTGCAATCATTTCCTCAGAAGACAAACCACAGGTTTCTTGTATATGTTGAATTACTGACCTTAACCAAACGCATTCTCGACTTGCCTCATGTAGTGCTAAAATTTCTGCATGGTTGGATGATGTGGCTGTTATGGTTTGTTTTACAGACCTCCATGAAATGGCTGTATCACCACATGTAAACAGATAACCTGTTTGTGATCTACCATTATGAGGGTCAGATAAATAACTTGGATCTGCATAACCAGTTAAATCTGAATTTGATTCATTTGAATAAAACAAACCCATATCTATTGTACCTCTAAGGTAACGAAGTACATGCTTGACTCCATTCCAATGTCTTCGTGTAGGTGAAGAACTATATCTTGCTAATAAATTGACAGCAAATGATATATCAGAACGTGTATAATTAGCAAGGTACATTAGTGCGCCAATTGCACTAACATATGGTACTTCAGGACCAAGTAGTTCCTCATCATTTTATGGAGGTCTAAATGGATCTTTATTCACATCTAGTGATCTTACAACCATTGGTGTACACAGTGGATGTGATTTGTCCATGTAAAACAGTTTTAGCACTTTTGCTATATAAGTTTCTTGATGTACAAGAATTCCATTTCTTAAATATTCAATTTGTAATCACAAACAAAATTTTGTCCTTCCTAAGTCCTTCATCTCGAACTCTTTCTTTAAGAAATCTATAGCTTTTGGAAGCTCTTCAGGAGTTCCAATAATATTTAAGTCATCCACATAAACAGCAATTATAGCAAATTCTTCTCCAGATCTTTTCATAAAAATGCATGGACATACGGGGTCATTTTTATATCCCTCCTTTAACAAATATTCACTGAGATGATTATACCACATGCGTCCAGATTGTTTAAGTCAATAGAGAGACTTATTCAACTTGATCGAATAATCTTCTCGAGAGGTTGGATTGTTTGTCTTAGGAAAATGAAATCCTTCAAGGAGTTTTATATAAATTTCACTATCAAGTGAACCATATAAATAAGCTGTAACAACATCCATCATATGTAAATTTATCCCCTCACGTGCTACTAGACTAATTAAGTATTGAAAAGTACTTGCATCCACTATAGGTGAATAAGTTTCTTCAAAATCGATGCCAGGTCTTTGTGAAAATCCTTGAGCAATAAGTCGAGCTTTGTATCTCACAATATCACCATTTTCATTTCGTTTTCGTACACAAACCCACTTATATCCAACTGGCTTCACACCTTCAGGTGTTCGGACTACAAGTCCAAAAACATTTCTCTTACAAAGTGAGTTTAATTCCGCTTCAATTGCATTTTTCCACTTTGTGCAGTCATTTCTTTGTCGACAATCTTCGATGGACTTTGGTTCATGATTCTCATTATCACTCCTCACATTTAGCGCTATATTATATATCAAAATATCATCAACGTTGACTTTACTCCGGTTCCATCTTTCTTCATTTATGACATAGTTTATTGAGATCTCATTTCCACATATTTCAGAATTTTTCAGGTACCTGATTAGTTCTTCTGGAACTTGAAAAATCAATTATGTCAAATTAATCTTTTAGAGCTTCCATATCCTCCTTTGGGCCATCTTACTTTTAAGCTTTTTTCTTTGTTTGAGGATTATTTCTTTTTCTTTGGAACCGACCATGATACACGCTTCATGCGTGATTAAGATTCATTTGCAATGTTTGAGTGTCCAACAGGGACGTCAATTTTAATTGGAGCACTGCAGCTGTGATTAATTTGCTAAATTTTGCAAATGAGTTATCCTTTAAACTTCTGGTTCTCATTGGTTTGTAAGAGGATTAAGATGAGATACTAATAATTTATTTCAAATAATATTCATTTTTAGCTGCTCGTCTCTCCCCCTAATATTGGGAAAACTAACTCATCACAATTTTAATCAACTAACTTAGCTATAAATACATCTCGAGTTGTTGGCTCAACATACTTTATCATGGATGGAGATTCATATACTCATGTATTCCCAACATTCTTTAAGTATACTTCTTATCGTATAGTAGTGTAGTAATGTGAACATACACAACATTAAGATGAGAGATATTGGATTATTGACTAAAAATCAATCATAAAAGGGAGAACTTGCATATGATACCTTATTGGCTTGATGCGTATCAATGACTTTAATTGCAATATTGCATGTTCCCATGTAGAAATTGAAGTTTTGATCTCATAAGAATTGATCATATTATTAACTTTAGACGCCTAATGAATGGTTCTTCAAGACCATTTTATGGATAAACATAGCTATGTGATGTCCAATATCAATTCTAATATAATATAATACTTACCAAATGATTCCAAGATAATTCACATAATGACCTCTTACTCAAATTAGCTGAGCAAACCATCTCACAAACTTCAAGTTGTGAGTTGACGACAAATATATGTAGTATATATGTGGTCATCTAATAAATGCATCAATTAAAATCATAAAATATCACGTGATTGATGTATTTGTTTACAAATATCACCTTATACACATTTTAGAAATGTGAGGAACTTATTCTTTCAAATTCTCAACTTGCTTTGTGAACTAGTAATACACAAAAGTTAATGGATTGAAGAATCTACGGGCTCTTCAATACATGTTCACTAAAATTCTTAACTATTTTTTCGCATCATAATAGACCCAGGATGGCTCAACCGGTTTTGCCAACGATAAACTTATTATAATCCATAAACTTCTGGTTTAAGGTAGCATGTGTGTACTAATATACATTTAGTACAAACTCAAAGAAAATTTATTTTTCCACATGATCTCCTCTTAGATTGATATCGTTGAAACTTTATTAGTTTTCATGAGACTTGAGAGAATAGATGTGGTATCAATCTGTGAAAACTTTTTGTTCCTCAAGCTTGTAACAATACATTAGCTCTTCTTGAGCCTTCAATTATACATGCAAACTTCTGGTTGCAAGTTCACAATAAAAACACACTACCATATGACTTTCTGATAGTTTATATGCATTAAAACATATGACATAGAAAAACTTATTATATTGAAGAATCTTCTGGTCCTTCAAAAATATTAATACGTGTCGTCATCTTTATATTAGAAAAATATAATTGAACACATACTAAAAAGTAAAATCATGTAGATTATTAAACATCGGGTTTAAAACAACATTTTATTTTTTAAAAATGCATAGCAAACTTCTGGTTTTCCATAGCATAATTTTAATTGCACTCATATGTTTTACAATATTAAGTTAACATGAAATCAAAACAAGATAAAAAAAATAAGAACATGAAAAGATCTAATTCTTTAAGAAATAGGCTCATTGTAACCTATGATTTGCGTTTAACATATACAATGATGAATAATAATAAAGAATAATGCCTAGGAGTTACAATTCCATTAGACATCCACTTTATTCACAATAATATGGACGATTTATTTTCTAGGTTTAATGCTTGAGTCTAAGTGATGTCTAAGAAAAATATTATTGACTCATTTTTTGAAGAAAAAGAAAGAGTAACCGATGAAACACAATCCACTACACCATTATTAAATTTAGAGAGTAATGTTGAAAGAGCACCCTATTTGGTATGAAAGAGCAAAACCAACTTCTTTTGACCGGTCAACATCCTTGATAACAATATAAATGGACACTGAATGTAGTCACTTTCTTACATTTGGTACATATATATATCTCTCTCTCTCTCTCTCTCTCTCTCTATATATATATATATATATATATATATATATATATATATATATATATATATATATAGAGGAGACCCCAATTGAACCTCCATAATGCTTCTCAAGAGTTTTATCTATATTAATATTTAATATTAACTTACAAATAAATAAGACATAATTATTATTAAATTGATAGCACATATAATGTTCTCTAACTTATTAAATTATTCTATTAGTGGAATATTATCCAACTTTTTTTATATTGATATGAATCTTGAATTGATCCTTTAGACTACTCAACTCTCTTATTTATCTACTCTCTTTTTTACGATAATATTGAAATTTCTCTAAGAGTGTGTTTGGATGGGGCAATTTTTTAGGGTAATATAATTTAAGAGGGTAATTCAAATGCTTCAAACCAAATTAACTTGTTTGGATAATAAATGTGGAGAATTTTCAAAATGAATGGATTTTATGAGGTATTTTAGTAAGACTAAATTTAGAGAATTTGAAATACCACCTAAAAGTGAAGAATTTGAAATTCATTTCTTGCCAAAAATGTTCTTTAAAATTATTTTTTTTTGCACAATTATTATTTTTTTTAAAAAAATAATTTTTCAAATATTCCAAATCTCTCTCTCTCTCTCTCCCTCTCTCTCTCTCTCTCTCTCTCTCTCTCTCTCTCAATTACATTATTGTTCTATTTCGTCTATCATACAGTTTTACGTCCTTTAACTACATTCTACGTCTTCTTCTGATTTTCTATTTGAAATTATAACTTGTATTTTATTAAAAAGTAGCCATTAAAATATAATTTAAGAATTACTTGTTTTTTTTACTGGAAGAATTTCTTGTTAAAATTATATGCATATTTTTTTGTTAGAAGAGATGCATATCTTTACACTTATTAAGTATGAGATACTGGTAGTTTTTTACTGGAAGTGTATTCCTTAAAATTATTATTATTTTGGGTAGTTTTTTTGCCGGAAGTGTAGTCCTTATATATCAAGCATAGGAGCATTGCGAATTTTGTTTGTTTAGATTCAGAAATGAAAATATGATAATAAATCATGAATAAAAGTAGACTTCTGCCAAAATTGTTTTGAACTTTGAATTATATTATATTCACAATAACAAAATGTATCATTTGCTTTGAATTTTTCATAAGTCATCACCGTGAGCAATTTGGCCTGACAATGTATCCTTTGCTTTGAGTTTTTCATAAGCCATTTCAACTTGGGCTTGTTAGCCGGCCTAAAAAGGCCTGAGCCCAACACAGGTCGAGTAGTCTGCTTTCCCACCTCTAACTGATCCACTCCCAGTGGGTCAGGCCCGACATTCGGTGGGTCATTCCGTCGGTCGCCAAACTATAAAAAAAAAAGAATTTAAATTACTCTATCCAAACAAAGAATTTCAAGAAGGAAGATATTCAATATATTTATCCAAACAAGAAATTTGGAAATTGAAGAAATTTCAATTGAAGCATTCCAATTGCCTAGAATTTGAAATTCCCTAAAATTTTCAATTGCACCATCCAAACGCACTCTAAGACATTTTACGTCAAGGAATATGGTTGTGTGCTTCTCTAGAAAAGTCTCCAATCCATACCGAATCAAGTAAAAAATATGAAAAAGGTTATTTTGATTAAATTAAAAAGAATTGAGCTCAAACATTAACATTAAATTTATACTCTTATCATTTTTATTATTTATATTCAACTATTATCACTACCATCTTCATCCTTTTAACTTGCACATGTTCAACCATCGTTTTGGTTTTCAAATAAATAAATATTGTGTATTATTTCCATTGAGATATTTCTCCAAATAAATTATATTAAAGTTCTTTAATTTCATGTTTATTTTTAATTTTATTTATAGTTTGATTTTAATATACGAATTATTAATTGTTCATCAAAATAAAAAAGAGTATTGGACTTTCGTTTTCTATGATTTAAGTCTCAATATACACATTCAGTTGTCTCTATTATTAATATTCATACCCATAAATTTAACATGTTAAAAATTCTGTTTTATATAAGAATATTATCCCAAATAAATGATTAGTATATAATAATCACAACTAAATCTTTATATTATACTATATTCTTAATATACATAAATTATATTAACAAATTGAATATTTTAGGCTTAAATACAGTTTTGGTCCCCCTATTTTGACCAATCCACGATTTTGGTCCCTAAAGTTTTAATTTCACGATTTTGGTCCCCCTATTTTCCCAATTTGTAAAATCAATGGTCCCCCACTAATCTGGTCAAAATTGATTTTGACCTTTGACTCACTTAACCTACGTGGCAGTCCACGTAGGCAGTCCACGTAGGCATGGCTATTACGTAATCATCTTCTTCCTCCTTCTTTCTTCTTCTCTCCTGAACCCCTCTTTCATCTTCTTCTTCTTCTCTCCTGAACCCCTTCCTTCTTCTTCTCTCCTGAACCCCTTCAATGGCGCAAACCCTAAAAAAGGAGCAACCTTCGTCTCCGTGAATCGAACGTTCGTCTCCCCTGAATCGTACCTTCTTTCTTCAACCAGGTTCGCGATTGAGAGCTTCAAATCGCCCACAATCTCTTCTTCGTCTCCCTTCACGATCTGAACCCCATGTCTGAGTATTCTATTTCGTCGCAAGGGTCATTGAGAAGAAGACCCATTCAATGCTTCTGTGGAAAGGAAGCTCCATTGGTGACTGGTTGGACAAAACAGAACCCTGGGCGTAGGTTTTATGGATGTGGATTATATGAGGTATGATTTCTGCCATTACACTGTTATTTGTCTTTGATCTCTATTTTAATCTGCTACTGCATAATTTTCAGAATTTTGGTGCAAAACAATGTCAATTCTTTCACTGGTATGATGAAGCTATGTCTCCTAGAGCTAAGGAGCTAATTTGGTCCTTGAAGAACACAGTTGTTGACTTGAATAGCAAAGTTGCTCAATTGAAGACAAAGGTTACTGAGTTCAAGGAAGCAAAAAAGACTCAACAAGAAATGAAGGAAAAGAACAACATGTTATGGGGTTTTTTGGCAATTTCTTGGATCATTATTTTCATCCTTGTTGCATTAGTTTTCAATGTTAGGGTTGTGGTTTAGGGGTTATTAGTTCAGGGTATGTTTGTAATGGTTTAGGGGTTAATAGTTTAGGGTATGTTTGTAATGAATGGCTTTATGCCATCTATTGTTATGTTTATCAGTTTATGTAATGACTAATGTAATGACTAATGACTATGTAATGACTATGTAATGACCAATGACTATGTAATGACTATTGTTATGTTATAGCTTCAGTGCAGTTTATTACCATATTCTACACAAAGATTATTCATCCAAAGTAATTGTTGATAATATGGATGCTAAAGTAATTGTTGCAGCTTAATTGTTGCATAGTGCTGACCCAAATTGCTAAAAACAGATTGCATAACATAATACAGATTTCAGCAGCATTTCATTTCATGTAGGTAAACCTGGAAATTACAAAATTAATAGCAGTAGCACATAATGCATTTCATCATCAGCATATTTCAGTAGCACATAATGGCAGACAGCAGCATTTCATTTCAGCTGCATTATAGGCAGTAGCAGTAGCACATAACCTGATTGTTGATAATATGGATGCTAAAGTAATTGTTGCATTATAGGCAGTAGCAGTAGCATTATAGGCAGTAGCATTATAGGCAGTAGCAGTAGCATTATAGGCAGTAGGCAGTAGCAGTAGCAGTAGCATTATAGTGCTGACCCAAATTGCTAAAAACAGATTGCATAACCTGGTAATTTCATTCCAGTTCATTTCAGTAGCAGTAGCTGCATTTACATAAACATTGTTAAAAACAGATTGCAGCATTATAGGCAGTAGCAGTATTTCAGTAGCAATAGCAGTAGCTGCATTTACATAAACATTGTTAAAAATAGATTGCTGCATTATAGGCAGTAGCAGTAGCACATAAACAGATTGCTGCATTATAGGCAGTAGCAGTAGCACATAAACAGATTGCTGCATTATAGGCAGTAGCAGTAGCACATAAACAGATTGCATAACCTGGTAATTTCATTCCAGTTCATTTCAGTAGCAGTAGCTGCATTTACATAAACATTGTTAAAAACAGATTGCAGCATTATAGGCAGTAGCAGTATTTCAGTAGCAGTAGCAGTAGCTGCATTTACATAAACATTGTTAAAAACAGATTGCTGCATTATAGGCAGTAGCAGTAGCACATAAACAGATTGCATAACCTGGTAATTTCATTCCAGTTCATTTCAGTAGCAGTAGCTGCATTTACATAAACATTGTTAAAAACAGATTGCAGCATTATAGGCAGTAGCAGTATTTCAGTAGCAGTAGCAGTAGCTGCATTTACATAAACATTGTTAAAAACAGATTGCTGCATTATAGGCAGTAGCAGTAGCACATAAACAAATTGCTGCATTTCAGTTCAGTAGCATAAAACAATCAGGTGGATAATTTCAGTTGTAACAGATAAGCTGCATATAGGCAGTAGCATTTCATTAACAAAAGCCCAACAAGGCCATATTTACATAAACATTGTTTTGATTTCCTGGGATAACTACATATATAACAGCTTCACAATCTGCTTTACAAAATATGTGCCATACTAATCTGCTTTACATAAACATAAGCTGTACTAACAGCTGTACTAACAGCTTCACAAAAAACTAACAGCTTCACAATCTGCTTTACAAAATATGTGGCATACTAATCGTGGGATAACTACATATAACAGCTACACTAATCCCTTTACAAAATATGTGCCTAAAGGCATATGCCATACTAACAGCTTCACAAAAAGGCATATGCCATATACTTGCTAACACTAATAAGCTTGTCACACTTGTGGAGCTTGTGCCTCTTGTGGTTGAGAAGGTTGTGACACTTGTGGAGCTTGTGACCCTTGTGGTTGAGAAGATTGTGACCCATCTACATCAGCTGACTTCTTCTTTCTTTTGTTATTTCCACCTTTGGGTATCTCTCTATCAGCAGCAGTCTTACCCTTGCATGTCCTGACATTGTGGCCTAATTTTCCACATTTCTTACACTTCACAGTTTGCAGTAGCCTAGGGATCTTGTTGGCAAGCCTTGGCTCATCATTAGCCTTGTTTCTTTTCTTCTTTGGCCTCCCTGGTGCTCTCCTCATAGCAGGTGGTAATATTGGATCAGTTCCAGTCTCTGGCCATAACTTTGGTCCATTTGATGGCTTGACAATGTAGGAGTATGTGCTCATAAATGTTGATTTCCTTAGGTTTAAAAAACAAGAAAACAGAAATAATATATACATTAGCAACAGCCATGCAGAATTTATATATACAGAATTAAACAACATCATTTAATATATACATGACTAACAGCTCATAAATGTATGAGTAACAGCCATGCTAATTACCTATAATAATGGGAGACATACTCCTCGGGATTCTTCTCATTGTGCCAGATACAAGCAATTGCATGTGGGCATGGAATTCCTGACAAGTCCCACTTACGACATGAACATGTTTTGTCCTTTAAATTGACTGTGTATTGGTCAACATCATTTGATACCGAGAATAATGCAAAATCATCATCAGCATGCCATTGAGGAATCCACCCATCAGCTTCTCTCTTCAGTCTTTCAATAATAATTTGTATTTTAGGACAAATAAGTCCATTGTATCTATTCATAATTCTTTGAGTTACTATCCTCTCAGTTATGTAGTTCTTTATTCCTTCAAGCAAAGTGATGATTGGCTTCTCTCTGTGGTCCAGAATTGCCTTGTTGAAGGCCTCACACATGTTGTTGACTTGTAAGTCACATTGTGTGTGTGTTTTGTAGTGGGACCTAGTCCAAGTAGAAGGTGGAAGTTGCATTAGGGATGTCAAAACGGGCTTGGCCCGCCGGGCCGGCCCGTTGGCCCGCCAAAAAAAGGCGGGCAGGGCTAAGGTTTTGATGCCCGCCAGCCCGCGTTGCCCGGCCCGCTTCGCCCGCCAGCCCGCGGGCCAAATACTGTGGCGGGCCAAACGGCCCGTTTGCGTTTTTTTTTTTTTTTTTTAAAATTCAGTGTTAATTGACGGGCCAGCCCACCAGCCCGCCAGCCCGCCACTTCGCGGGCAGGGCATGATTTTTTAGCCCGCATGCTGTAAACGGGCCGGGCCGGGCCGCCCATTTTTTCGCGGGCATTCGTCTTAACGGGCCGGGCCGGGCCGGGCCGCCCGTTTTGACATCCCTAAGTTGCATCATATCCTTCCAAGCATCTTCATTCATATTCTTCATTTTATTCATTGCCCTCTGCCAATCAGGGAGTGTGGTAGTCCTAGCAGCCCACCAAAGGACTTCTTTCATTTCTGATCCAGGATATTTCTTCCTCCAATTACCATAAAGATGCTTCACACATAATCTGTGCTCAACATTGTCACACTGGCTTAGAATAGCAGGAACTAGTCCCTGAACATGAGCAAGAAATGAACAATATTTAGATAGATATAAATGAAATAAATTTATCACTTTTAAAATACCATAAACTGTCACTGTCACTGAATTTACTTACTTTTTGCTGATCTGAGATAAATGAATATTCCCTTTGTTGCAAGTCACACAAGTCATTTACCAAGAGATCAAGAAACCACTGCCATGAATCCTTTGTCTCAGCTTCTACCACTGCATATGCTATGGGCAGCATCATATTATTTCCATCTTTACCAACTGCAGCCATTAGTTGTCCACCATGTTCCCCCTTCAAGAAGCAAGCATCAAGTCCAATTAAAGGTCTGCATGTTCCCCCTTCACCTTCCCCATCATCCACTTCCCCATCAGCCACAATAGGGTTGTCAATGAGATGATCCACATAAAGTTCAACTACCTCATATCCCTTGGCATCTTCAATCATTTCCAATACATCTTTGTCAGATTGTAGTGGCTTCAAACCACCACGTGCTATTGCTAACTTAGGGTGCTTATACCAAAGGCATTGGAAGCTTATATAACCCAAACTTTTGACCAATTTTGCAATCTCCATATAGGACATGTGGTCCACATCCCAATCCCAATTCATCTCAATCATTTCCCCATTGACATAGACCTTTGTGGGGTAATAGACAAACATACCCCTGTGGTGGATTTTGAATCTAAGGCTTCTGTCATTTACAGGGCTGTTTCAGAAGAAAAACTGTTAAAATACACTACAAGACATTGTTAAACATACAAATGAGGGACCACAAAGATAACAGCTCACAATATAACAAACATAAACCGAAAAACAGGGACCACATGCTATTGATTGGTTCACAAACAGAGTACAGACACAATATAATACTAAAAATTAGTACCATCTACAAATCAACATAAAAAACGATTGAAGAGAACACAGGATAAAGAATGAAGTACAAACATACCGTTCCACATACTTTTGAGCCTCACTCTTCCTTGAAGTAGTATAACTCCCTCCATTTGCCTCCTTCGAACTCTGTTTTGCAGCCATTTACTTCCTTCGAAGCAGCGTAAGTTTAGGGTTCAAATAGGGTACGATTTGATCAGAGTTTGGGCTCGATTACAGTCGTCTAGGGTTCGCGAGTTCGGGATTCAAGCTTTCATGGTGCCAAAGCCAAACGAAAGCGAAGGTGGTGAGATGAGAGTGATTACGAATTCATGGTGCGAAGCTTTCGTGAGAGTGAAAGTGAGTTTTGCGTGAGAGTGTGAGTTTTGCGTGAGAGTGAAAGTGAAAGTGGTGAGATGAGAGTGATTACGAATTCAGAGAGAAATGAAACCCTAAAATAAACATATTCAAAATAAACTTAAATCCACGTGGTAATGCCAGGTAGGATAGGCTTTGACAGGTCAAAATCAATTTTGACCAGATTAGTGGGGGACCATTGATTTTACAAATTGGGAAAATAGGGGGACCAAAATCGTGAAATTAAAACTTTAGGGACCAAAATCGTGGATTGGTCAAAATAGGGGGACCAAAACTGTATTTAAGCCAATATTTTATTATATCAACTCTGAAAAAAAATAAAAATATTTTATAACAACCCGTGCAGCGCACGGGCATTCCCTAGTTTCTTCGTATAGTACTAATTTTCATGTTGAAAATGTTTTTTTTGGGGTTAATATGTTGAAAATATTGTTGAGCAACAACCAATTGAGTGCCTTTTTAATTGAGATTGTACTCACCGAAATTTGTCTTCCCAAGACAAAAGAGCGTATAATTTGGCTTCTCAAAGTAATTTTTTCCAAAACTCCTAGTATGTTGCTCTTTCTACAAAACTTAGTTTATTGTAGCATTTGAGTTTGAAAAAAATCTTAAACAAACATACTCAAAGTAAATGGTGAAACACAATCCAGTGCACCAATATTATATTATATTTCGTATTTTGTATACTTTGTCTCGATCTTTGTATAGTCGATTATGATATTTCAATCTTTCATTCTTGTCCTCTTTTTCCTTCCAAGTTGACAAATAGAGCTTTTGATTATGGTGCCCCTAGGGCAAGCTCTTAACTCCGCCCCCAATTCAACATTGGTGTTTTCACATGAATTACTTATTCACTTCCTATGCAAACCCTTATTATTATCTTGTACGTCTTTTCAAAAAAAGTGGAAAAAAAAACAACTTTTTTACTACGAATATTGTACGTGTATTATTCTACTCTTGTTTTCCAATTGATCCATTTTCAACAACAATACAAAAAGCACAAAAAAAGTAAATATTGATCATCTATTAGTACAAAATGCAAAAAAGGTGGGAAACATCAACAAAAGCGCGTTAGTAATGGTTTGGCAGGCTATTTGTGCTAGTTTTTGGATTATAATCGAATAAGGCCTCTTTCAGTCAACAATTTCCTTTTGCCATTCTTCACAAACATAGCAGCCTATTTTAGGTTGTGCCATGCGAAGTGTACAATGTCATTGTCTCCCAAGTTGCTTTTGTAGAATGCCATTATTGAGTGCATGTGCATGCCATCCTGCAATTGCAACAACCACTACTCATTTGGTACACCAATTTTCATCAAGAGGGTTGGAGGGGTGAGGCACTAGAGAGAAAAATTTCTTTCCAACAAGTGGGGCAACCATTTTGAAAACCTTTTTTTTTCATCACTTATAATTTATATTGACTAATAGAAAAATAAACTCCATGGTGAAACTTGTTCACTTATCAATGAAAAAATGAAGATGGATTTTTCATGAAAGAAATAACTTTTAAATGATGAAAAAAGTAGAGTAAAAGTCATTTATAGAAAATAACAAACCAAAAAAAAAATTGAGACTAAAAATAAAATTTTCAATGTTACTAAATGATAAAAAATGATACATGGTGTCAAATGTGTTGGGTGTTCGTGTGGCCCTAGGCACAGACAAATGTTTGGGATTACCATCCATGATTGGCAGAAGCAAAAATACACTTTCAAATATATTCATGATAGAGTATGGAAGAAATTAAATTCATGGAGCGGTACATCTCTTTCCAAAGTAGGAAGGGAGGTAGTCATAAAAGCAGTTATCCAAGCAATCCCAACTTATGCACTATGAGCATTTTTCAAATTTCGGAAACTTTTGGGGAGGAATTGGAAAGAATGTTGAACTTGTTTTGGTGGGGATCCAAAGTTAATGGCGCAATAGGTATCCACTAGATGTCATGGGGCAAATTATCGATGCATAAGGATAATGGAGGTATGGGTTTTAAAAGTTTATATGCTTTTAGTTTGGCTATGCTTGCAAAACAAGGTTGGAATCTATAAGAAATACAATTACGAACAAACTATATAAAGCAACTTATAAAACTAAACTTCTAATTGGTCCGGGTAAAATAATCAGTCCTACGTGTCATATTACTATTGGATCCGCTTTAACACATGTCTACTGCAAAAAAGAATTTAAAGTTTTGACTAAAGTAGTTTAAAAATAAACTGAATTAATAAACTACTATAAATGTTGTGCCAACAATTGGTTCAGACTTATGCCGGCAATTCGTTCAAATGCGTGTCTCTGGCAGTATTAAATTCAATTCAAAATTATCCCAGCATTTGATTGCTAACTCTAATTACCATAACACTATTTTTTTTATAGGCAATGTTACTGGGGTGGGGGAAATGTTAGTTTCCGGGGTTTTAACCCAGGACCTCCTTCTTGCACTCCTTTGGTGCACTTATTTGGTATCCCTTAGCTCGCCAACTGAGCTACCTACTTGAGATCCATAACACTATTGGAATTACCAATCAGAATTTTAAAACATTTCCATAACAATAGTAGCCTGGTTTTCGAAATTTGACTAAAAAACAACCGAGTACGTTATTATGGCCAGAATTAGCTCTATACACTTGATCGATAAATAATTGTCATACCGATCTTCGAAATATTAATCATAAATTAAATACATTACCATAAGAATACTAGCCTAAATTATAAGAATACTAGCCTAAAATTAGCAATTAACTGATCTAATCACAAATTTCAGGATTAAAAACAATCTTTCTTCATAAATTGCATATCACGATCAGATTTGGTTTTGCTACTTTATTACACAGCCATTAATTTTCATTAGGAATCATATTTTTTCAGCCAAAAATAAATTGATCCTACACATAATAATTGATCTTCAAAAGGGAAACAGTTATCAGGAGAGTTGATGTGGACATGGTCCCTCCCAGCATTTATACTTTCACTGCCCCAAACACTATCTAGCTGCCCACTTTTGACAGGAACTGTTTAATAGGTAACATATTTTGGAATCCTAACTCACCATTATGCAATTACTTGAACGAGTTTTATGATAAAATGCATTAAACTATCATTCGTGAATTACACACAGATGTCATTGGAATACTTACTGGCGTGGGTCAGCAGCATGAATATGTCAAGTCAACATTAATGGTCATTGAACTGGATAACAGAGGGTAACAACCCTATTACAAACTATTCCAAACATTATTATGAACTTAGATATTCCAAACAGATCTATTTACCCGTGGTTGAACTTATAGGTATCGATTTAATATCACTCTGTTTGGTGCTCTGGTTGATGAACTACAATCTTTCCTTATTGGTGGAAATGCACGCAATGCTGTCGTCGCCACTTTTGCAAAACTAAAAGAATTCCAAGGTAGTCTTGATCACTATGCAATGCCATCTACTTTGGAATAAATGCATTAGTTTGTTAACAACTGAATTTTCAATATGCAGCAGGGACATTCTACAAAGCACTATGTATTGATATTCTTCGATGCTGATGATCAATCCTGCTCTGCCTGCTGCTGTTGATCTCAGAAACAGGTATTATGGAATCATACATCTAATTTTTTTATGGATATAGTAATACATGTTTTATCTGTAACAGCTAACCAACCTGTGTAGTACTATTCATATACCTATTTCGAATTTATATCTAACCTTGCAAAATGGTTGTAGATGCTCTATCAAATGATAGTAGAAACAATTCAGACTCCAGGGGTATAATAGAAATATGCAAGGAGGTCCTAGGCACCACAACAAGCTTTAGGATAAGCTTTATTCGGAGACAAGCCAATCAAGTAGCCCACTCTCTAGCTCGGGCTGCTAGATCTTATGCTAGCTCCATGGTTTTCAATCATGTTCCAAGTTGTACTATGACAAGTTATATATTTGAATGAAATGAATTGATTCGCTTTTGGTCAAAAAAAATATCTAACCTAGCAACATAACATATTGCAATAAATCATTATATACGGCTAAAATGCGGTTAAATTTATCTAATTAATAACTAGATTGTATTCACACTAGTATGTACGACCCGTGCGCTGCACGGGTATATGTCTTCTTTCTTTAATTTAAATTGGAAGTATTTTATTAATGAAATTCTATATGTATATATTTATATATGTAACTAAACCGTGCCTTGGACGTGTATACAAATAATTTTTAACACTCTATGAAGATTATTAATTTGAAAAATACTACTTTTTATAATTTTAATATCGACAAATTAAGGAATAAATTATTAATTAATTTGATTAAATATTTTTTGATTCATGATGCAAACTGTATAATTGATCATACAATGTAGTCTTTAAAAGATTTTTTTTGTTAAATCACACTAACTTACACAACATGTTGAATAATAATGAATTTCATGTAATTTATAACTATAAATATTAAATCTGAAATATAGTTTGAGTAATAAGTTGCGAGTATATGTATATAAATTTATTAGATATGAGATATATTTATAGGATTAAATAGAGTGTTTACGATCATAATAAGACTTTTGAAACCTTTTTTTGGTCAAAAAAATCATAATGAGACTCAATTTGGTCCCTAAATTAATATACTCATATTTGGTCTCTTAACTATAAAAATATATTAAATAGTCCTTTAGACTATTCTAAAATTATTCCAAAACTGAAATAGATCAAATATGTATTTATAAAAAATATTTATTTTTGACAAAGTATTTATAATAAAATATATAACTTTAATGAAGTTATTTGTTAAATTCTTCACTTACACTAAATAAACCGGCTTTACAACACCGACTTTCATGAAATCAAGCCCTTGAAAACCTAGTTGCCTTCAATTGTAGCATCGAGCGGTTTCTTGATATCGGTAATTTCACCGAGCCACAACTTGCACATGAGAATTGAGATGCGAGCAGCCCTACCGGTTGGCGTTGCGTGTGTGATTGCCGATGGAGGGTGCGATGCATGAAGGTTACATGCGTGAGCGGCTGAATTTGTGGGTTTTATCTGAGAGGTCAGATCTGAGAGGGGGGGGGGGCTGATTGGAATGAGTTCGGCGAAGGGATGGGAACCTAGGAAGAAAAAGAAGAAGAATGAAAAAGCAAAGAAATTGGTGTGCTGGGTCAATGCTAATTGAACCATAGAGAACAATAAAGAGGAACCTAGAACATCTGAAGCAGCATCAGCTAGAGGAAGGAGTTGATGTCTCAAGAGTCATGTGTGTATTTTCCTCAATCACCCTGTTGTGGAGTATGTCTTAACCTCTCACTTTTTGCTATGTATTTTTCTTAGTTCTCACAGAAAATCCATGTTAGTTTTATAATACTAAAAACTATTTGTTTTTACTTTAAAATAGTGAAATGATTAATTTAATTTGTTCCAAACAATGATCGGTAAAATAGATGCCCATTGCCAGTTAATAAAAAGAGATTTGTTTGGCAAAAGCATTAAGCTGAATATGGGGACCCTCAGATTATCATTCCTTAGATTTTAGTCTAATTTATGTGATGTAATGTGTTTTTCCTTTTTTTTATAGATTTTTGAAAGTGGCTCACTTGAATTTCAACATGCATCATTTCATGTTTGGGATTTTTGAGACTTTGTGCTTCACATTGGTAATGAGACTGGTTACTTAGTTGGCGACAAATTAGTAGTATGCAGGGTAAATTAGTTTTATTCTATAGGTTTTTTCATGACTTTGACTAATCCCTTGTTTATTTATATAGTACAACTCCCTTGTAGTTAAAGTACCTACTTCATTGTTATCTTGCATTATTTTAATGGTTATGTCATTTATTCATTGACTGTGCAGGTTGGTTATGGAAGACCCGCACTTCTGACCACTAACCATACCTGCACACACATGTTAAACTTTGCTACCATGGTATGTTGAAGATGCCATTGAATTAAATTTTGCTGATTCCCTTCCTTGATCTGTGTGCCGATTGCCGAGGTTTCATATAACGAATGCAGTAAGTACTTGGCAATAATGTTGACCAAACAGGATCCATGTTTCATCCTAGAAAATGTAGATTTTATTTTTCTGATGGTAAAGTTGTCCAATTGCATTATAAGAAAATCTAAACTGCGGAGTACCATGCTGCAATGAATAGGCAGGCTTGTTGATACTTGTGATACTGATATTTGATGTAAATTTCTGAAAGTCTTTTATTGCTGTAATGAATAGGCAGGCTTGTTGATACTGCTTGTGTCTATTACCTTTAGCTTGTCTTTTGTTCATTCGAAGGCAAGTGGAATGGTTTCATGGTGGCCCTCAAGCTAGATTATTTTAATGATATTTATACTTATAAAAAAAGGCTTGAATGAAAATGGGGACCCTAAATAAGATATACTCCATAAACTTTAGTCTAATTTATGTGATCTAATTTGTTTTCCCCTTCATTTTTCATAGATTTCCGATGCTGGCTCACATGATTTTCAACATGCATCAATTTGCGTTCATAACGTTCAGAATTTTTTGAGGTTTTGAGCTTCACATCGGTAATGGATCTGGTTACTTAGTTGGCGACAAATTGGTATTGAAGGTAATTTGTTTGATCCTATAGTTTCCTGCATGACTTCAATTAATCCCTTGTGTATTTATATACCGCCCCCCTTTTAGTTAAAGTACTTATTTCCTTGTGGAATTAATCTATTTTAATGGTTCTATTATAAAAGTCATTGAATGTGCAGATTGATTAAGGAAGACATGGACTTATGGCCCCTAACCATACCTGCACACACATGTTCAACTTTGCTCTCAGGGTATGTTGAAGATTCCATTGAGTACATGTTTATTAATTCCGTTCCTTAATATGTGTCTTGATTGTTCTTATTTCATACTACGAATGCAGAAAGTAATTGGCAATCATGGAGGTGATCTGTTCCCACACTTGACATCATTTACATTGCTACTGAGTAAGGTAAAATAGCTGCATCATCATTAATAAAGTCTTTACCATCAACTGTGGTGCGGTGCACATTGTAAATTTCTTTAGGTCAAGACTTGATATTAATACAATTAACTAAAATACTTATCTATTGTATAAAAAAAGCTAATATATATATATATATAAATACTTGTCTATTGTATAAAAATCCAATATATATATATATATATATATCATATATATATATATATATGATATACTATATATAAAGACTTGATATATATTAATTCATGTATATGTAGTCAAAGTACATTTGTGGTGATTCAATCGCATTAAACTCTAAGTTTAGATGTCATATAATGACAAAGGGATAATAAATGGATACATTGACATGTTTTGACCTTACAATAAAGAAGCACAATCACAAAATTGTTTGCCTCGCCAGATGAGACAAACGAAGTGAGTTCCTCCACAAAGCTTCCAAAGAGCGTGACGTTGAAACGATAACTAAACCAAATGGTAAAGTGCAAAATAATTGTTCAAAGTAAAATAAAAAAGGTAGGTAACACACAAATCTCAAATAAGGATGTCTCACCCCCTGTTATCCAACTCAATGAGAATGAGACTGTTTTTCACAGGGGTGATTGTTTTTTGATTCGCGGCCTTTGTATGGATGTGTTTGTGCGTACACGGGACACTGAATAATAGGGTACAGAAAGGTGCGGGGATTTGACATAAGGTGTATTGCTATTTGTAAACCCAAGACAAAAAGGGCTTTGTCATCAGTCTGTATGCATTAGCGCAATTAGTGCAAATTGCGTAATATAATTTTTATTTTTATTTTATTAGATTAGGTGTGTTGTTTGAAATTGGGTTAATTTCAAATTTCAAATCTGAAGTAAATGCAATTGCTGTACCCTTTGGATTATTCCTTGATTTAAATATCCCTGTCTTCTTCGACATAACCTGACTAATAGATGATTTGAATATACTATTTTTATGATAAGTTGGTTGTCAAACCCAAACTAATCCAAATTGCTTTTACATGCATGTCACATTTGGTCGAGCATACATGGGATTGATCATCGCACAACTGTGACAGTAATTTTGAAGTTAGAAAATCCAATTAATGAGGTAAAAACCGTCATAATTTTGCACATATAATATGATTGAGATGTAGATGTTGTTTGTTCCTATTTTCCCTTATATTGATGAAGGTATTAGTGGCAAACGAATATAATCATTGAACCCCATGAGATTATTTAAGTACTATTTTCATTTCAGAAAAAAAAAAATTAACCATTCAACCGTACAAAATACTATGCTAACAGCTGATGATACCACAAATGCACGGTCCACGTATTAGTATCTGCCCTACAAATTATCAAAAACCTCACTGTACACAACATTCTTTGTGGACTGACATAGATTTTTTTCTTCATCGAGTATTAGTAGCTTAAGTCCATTTCTTGATTTAACACGGGACAATGCAACGTACAGTTGACCGTGTGTGAACACGGGCTTAGGCAGATATATTCCAACGTGAGAAAGAGATTGTCCTTGGCTTTTGTTTATCGTCATAGCAAAACACACTGTTATTGGAAACTGCCTTCGTCTGAACCTAAATGGAAGTCCGGGATCACTGGGGACCAGGTTCATTCTAGGGATAAAAATCTTGTCTCCAATGTTTTTTCCTGTAAGTACAGTAGCTGTTATAACATTCTTTCCCAAGTGATTGACCATTAGCCTTGTACCGTTGCATAGACCAGCAGCTTGGTCAACGTTCCTCATAAGCATCACCGGCACCCCAACCTTAAGTATTAATTTGTGATTTGGAATACCTGAACACTTCACTTCATTCAAGAATTCAGGGGTAAACCACTCGCTCTGAATTTCACTATCCTCATCCGACTGACAAACGGAATCAGAGCTTAAGTACTCAACAACCTCACCAGGTATTAGTGATAAAACATAGTCATTAACCTGTTCCACAGACTCCAATGTTGGAGCCAAAATAGCTCTCTCTTCAAAAAAATGTTGGCCATTCATGTTTGTAAGAAGTTGCGGATATGCAAAATCAACTAATGATTGAAGTGGGTTTGTTGTATCCGTAATTAGGAGATCTTCTGGAATGTCAATGTCACTCTCCCCATTTTCATTTGTGATGTCATTACCATCACCAATCTTGAGTATCCAATCAGCAAACTGTTTAATTTCCAGCCTCTCAGACTCTATGTTTGAACTGCCAAGTCTCATATTGGTCTTGAGTGTCAACACTTTACAATGTCCCCATAGCTTCGATGAATTGATTGCAGCAGAGACAATTTGGTTCCTTGATCCTTTCCTTATAACAGGCAATATTTGCCTGAAATCACCACCAAGTACGACTGTTTTACCACCAAAAGGTTTGTCCACATTAGCGCGATCGACGGTTGACATTATGTCCCGTAGTGTACGGTCAAGTGCTACAAAGCAGTTCTTTTGTAGCATGGGCGCCTCATCCCAAATTATGAGTTTCGTGTGTTTCAGCAGTTCTGCTCTTGGACTACCTTGATTGATACAACACGTGGAATCGTCGTGTGGGTTCAAGGGTATTGCGAAAGTTGAGTGAGCAGTTTTTCCTCCGGGAAGCAATAACGATGCAATTCCGCTGGATGCAACATTGAGAACAATCATACCCATCGAACGACATCCTGCAGAGGTTGTGTTCCATAAGTATGTTTTTCCCGCCCCACCATATCCATTAACAAAATAGAAACCACCACTTCCAGATGTAACAGATGTCATAATCTCATCGTATGCCCTCTTCTGATCGTCGTTCAACTTCTCTAGTAATGATTGGTGAGTCCTTGCCATTTCATCTTTGTCATACCTTGTTTCATCGATTATCAGCTTGTTTTGGAAATCAAACCCTTCTGTAATGGTAGGGAATGGCATTGAAAAGTCAGCAAGTGATCTTCCATTAAGACGGAGCAACTTCTCGATCTCAATTAGGCACATGTTTTTCAACTCTGCTTCACATATTTGAAGTTCTAAACGACAAATAATATGAATGAGTAAATAAGGAATATAGTGGACAAAACATTTACAAAATTAAGTAATCTATATGATACCTGGTGTGTCCATCTGCCTTCGTGTGTTATACAAAATTCCATCTGCAAGGAGATTCCAAGTGGACTGCCATACAAAATCGGCTTTGTTCATTGTGTTCATAGACAATAAAGTCACAAACATTCTCCGCAATTGATTCCCAGATGCCAGTTGGCTTGCCTCTGTAAGTGCATCCACGTATTCTCTATCTCCTTCCAACAATCCCAAGTGAAAGCAAGCGTCCTCAAATGTAGGGTGCATCTTACCGTTAACCGTTCTTAAAGCCTTATAACTCTTGCACCCCTTTTGAACGTTGAGTAATATCCGCAAATAGTATAATTCACCGATACCGGGTGGAACATAATTAAGCCTACCAATGCTATGGCCCTGTTTTCTTGGTTGCCAATACTTACCTTTTGCGTTGTATACAAATCGAGTTGGGAATTCAGAATAAGTCAAGTCTCTGCCCTCACTGTACAGTCTATTAGCTGCAAACCAAGCAAGAAACATGGTATCCGAGTTTTGAGCCCTGACTATAACATCTTGAATGTTGTCATGGTCATGAAATGGTACAGTTTGCTCATTTGGAAGATGAAACGTTAACCTTTGCACAGGAGGCCACTTGTGGTGGATTTCGAATGCAAAAATCCTCCAAATAGCTTCCGATGGGGACACATATCGACAATCATAATAATTCTTGATTTCGTCGACCGGGGCATCATCATCACCATTGTTTGTGCTGCGCAACACCTGTAAAGTGGCACGGTCTGGTCCCTTGTTAACATATTTGAACAAATATTTAATGGAGTTGGATTTGTTACAATACTCCACATTAACATGGCCACGATACCTCATCAACAGGTGGGGATTGTATGGAACCACAAATCTGTTATCTAATTGGGTTCCCATCTTATCGATGGTTATGCCAGTATCCATACGTTTGTAATTTGGGTAACCATCCTCGTCAATTGTGGTTGACTGTGCAAACTTTTTGGGGAAGAACTTTGTACATTTTTGGTTGGTCGTGCATGAAGAACTCGGGTTCGCACGACCACATGGTCCATGCATCATATATGCCGACACAGCCTCATGTAGATTGGGATAAAGAGTAGGATCGGGCAACTCTGCAGATATAATGTTATCTATATCTGTAGTTGTGTTCAGCTTGTTTGCAGCAGCTAACCACACCAAGAAATGAGCGTGTGGAAGACCTCTCTTTTGCCACTCAACTGTATACATCACTGCAACATAAACATGGATATTAGCAATTATAAAAACACACAAAAGCGTAATTTGTTAGCGTGCAAATAACAGAGTGAAAAAAGGAATACTACATAAAAAACCAATTTTACTTAAGTACCTGCGTCAACCTTGCCAAATATGTCGTTAGTCCTTAAATCTGTAATGAGCTGGTCGAGCTTAAGCTTAAAGATACGGGACACTATGTCTGGTCTGTCAGATGCTTGGAGACCTCTCGACTGAAGGAACTCAACCATTTCGGGCCACTTTGTGTTGCAAGTTATTGTAATGAATAAGTCTGGATAACCAAACCTCTTACAAATAGCCATCGCATCTTGACAGTTATTGAACATATACCGAACTCCCCCTGTAAAAGATGCCGGTAGTATAACACGCCGGCCTATGGAAGATGCATCTGTTTCACCTCTAGTAACTGCGTCTTGGAGCCCAGTTAACACATCAGATCTAATGAGTTGTTGATTGTTGCGGATGTACGAAAGTCTTTGAGATTCAATCATAGTATAACAATCAACAACAAACTGCTGAAACAACCTTCGTGCGCTGACTATCTGTCCAAACTCTACTTCTCTCTCTTGGATGCGGAAGGCAATGAACTCCCTAAGTGTGACCCTTTGTCTTTTTGCCGACCTTTCTTGACCACCCCTTTGTCTTATGGGAATATTTTCTCGAAACCCATCCTCTCCCCGGGTAAAAATTAAAGGATATTGTAATGGGAGTAGTGCAGTGTGTGTTTCGTGGACCCTTTCAAGCTCACCAGTCATATGTTTAACAACAATGTCTCTACCCTGCTCAATGTGGGAGTCATCTCCAATAATCAATGCAGCGACCTCATCACATGATGGAGTATTATGGGTCCTTGGGTCAGCGGATCTATGCCTAATCAGTCGTAGGCTAATTTTTTCATTCGGATTTTGTTCTTTGAAAGCCCTGACCTGCCTATACTTTTGTGCTATTACATTGTACTGGTCCACCATTTGTGTCAGATCTTTTACTAATGATGCATCCAGACCTGATGAATTACGACTCGAGCTGGAAGAATAATGTCTTATGTTAAACTATTAGTTCATGGATCATGAGTACACTAAATAAATATGATGTCAATTTGTTCAATAAGTATTTTATGTTGGTATGAAATATGGGAAGTTCTGAGATATACCTGAAATGACTCAATCTGTTTGATATCTCATTTTGAGTGTCGTAAATGTACAACTGTGCATATTTTGGTGTGTGGCCTTCCGTTGGTAATAGGCTCCCAATACGGTGGTAATTTTGACCACTCAATATGAATTGTGGAGGACCACCACCATCATTGCGTGAGGTATCAACCTTCCCTCCCATGGATGTAAATGCGAACATGCTGTTGTATGCCCTTATGTTCTCCCTAAAGTGACTGCTTCTATGGTCACGTCCCCTAATAAGATTCAGCAACAAAGGGGGTGGCTGTTGTAGTAGTGGAATGTCTACTTGACCTTTCATACAACACATGCTAATGTCGGGGGTGTTTGATCTGTCACTCTTAACTGCCCTCTCTTGAAACCAAAATAAAGCCATGCATTCCTTACATCGATAAGTTGGTCCTCCGAAGTCAAGAAAGGCTGTAAAATACAATTTCACTAAATATCACCAAGACATGTACTAAAATATACAATTGTTGCGCAATGATTAATAATTAGTGAAAATGCCATATAGAAATACATACGCTCTGCCTCGTACTTGTCATACAGTATAGAACGACCATCGTAGTTTTGGTGTTCGTTTGGTGGTTCTGTGCATAATAATTAAAATAAACTTCGTAAGCAGAATTATAAAAGTAAATAAGATTCAGAAATTTCATAGAATGCTAGCTTTATTATCATGCAGATTAAATTACCTGTGGCCTGATAGGTTGTGTCATCTATGTTTGTGTCTACTTCCATATCAAAATCTATCCTCATGGTGGGCAATGATGATGTTGGGAGTCTTGGTCGACCTCGACGTGTCGCATTTTTAGACGTGTCTACATGGTGTGTTAATACAGATTCTATTGTGTTTGGAGTGATATTATTTGCATGGGTTTCATGACCTGTAAGAATGTGACAAAGTCAAAATAAAATAAATACAAACAACAAATCATTAGTGCATAAAATCATTTTGTATAAACTTAAACTTCGAGATTCCTTACTGGATCAAATGCGAACATTACACAACAACATACCTTGTGTGTTTGTCCTGTTGTTATCAACTACGTTTCTTCGTCTTTCCATTGCATTTTCTTGCTCTAAAGATGACTGCGTGAATTGGTTTGTACATGGTTCCGTCGGAGACGTAGAGTTGATCATTGACGAAACATTTGGTGTATCTGTTATTGAGAACACACATTTTTTAATAAATATGTTGTTACCAATTGTAATTCGTTGTTATTGTGATCGTTTATCGTTAATATCTTTGCTGGCACGGTAGAAACTCTTACCTGTTGAAATACATGATTGGGGCACTGTTTGGGGTGTTATGTTTCGATTGCTCCCCATCTTATGGAAAAATGTGGAGGATGACATGATTGACGGAGGGGTGGCTGTAATAAATATAGGTAGTGGGGTTATATTAGTCATGTGCATTATTGATGGTCGTTTTGTCTCTGTGTATATTACCAGGAATAGAGTCTTCTTCGTGATTCCATATGCTGCATCCACCAAATGAGGCAGGTGTGTTCGGGTCAGTTGGGGTACCTAACATGCGAGGTTAATTATAAATTAGTTTACAATGCGATTCTACCAACACTGTGGTTAAATATAAGATTTGTTGACGGATTATACTTTTGCTGCCTGGCTTAAATGTATGTAGTATCCTTTTAATGTGTAACCGTGTTGATGATAGACGCGCTTCAGATGCCTTTTTTGTCTTGCATGCTTGTTAAAAACAATTTTAAATAAATTATTCTTTAATAATAGACAAATAATAATGTTTATTTCCATATATGTCAAAAAACTGGAAAAGTCGCTACTTCTATTACCGAGTGAATACCTGATAATTCCTTGTTTGATATGCTTTTTTGATTATGGCCGTCTAGGTTGTCCGCTAGGCTCGGAAGCTGATTTTGATCACAGGGAACTGCTCCAAAAGGTATTCATCATAACAACAGAGATATCATACATCTGTTATAACAATATAAATTTTTGCTAATTACAAATTAAACAATAGAATTATCATATGAAGAATTTGTTAACCATTACGTATGGGGTTAATGTCATGTGGTGATGCATTGCTTATTGTCTTCCGGGGTCTTCCACGGGAACCTATTAGAATGTGTAATCTCTCGATGTTAGACATATCAGCCATAATTAAATAGATAAAACTTTTGGAATGCATTAGCTTATATCAAAAAGTGGTATAAGTGCATACGAAGGTGAAGTTCAGCTAGCGAGACTTGTGTTTTGTGGTTTGATAACCTCGTTTCACTTTCCAGTGTGATTTGGTCATTATATAGGCCTCTTTTGTTCTCTCCACTTTGAGCTACAGACCCTACAAATATGTGAATAGGAAATTAGCTTATATATAGATACTTGTGTGTGAGTCAGTGCATGACCATATATGAAGAAATGCATGACAATAGTCCCTACTTGTATCACAGAATGAGTACCTGGTAATTCCTTGTTTGATATGTTTTTTTGATTATGTCCGTGCAGGTTGTCCGCTAGGCTCGGCTCCTGATATTGATCACAGGGAACTGCTCCAAAAGGTATTCATCATAACAACAGAGATATCATACATCTGTTATAACAATGGAGATTGCTAAATACAAATTAAACAATAGAATTATCATATGAAGAATTTGTTAACTTTACGTATTGGGTTAATGTCATGTAGTGATGCATTGCTTATTGTCTTCCGGGGTCTTCCACGGGGACCTATTAGAATGTGTAATCTCTTGATATTAGACATATCTGGGATAAATAAATAATCACAACATTTGGAATGCATTAGCTTATATAAAAAAGTGGTATAAGTGCATACGAATGTGAAGTTCAGATTGCGGAACTTGTGTTTTGTGGTCTGGTAACCTCTTTTCCCTTTCCAGTGTGATTTGGTCATTATATAGGTCTTTTTTGTTCTCTCCACTGTGAGCTACAGACACTACAGATATGTGATTTGGAATTAATGTTATATATAGATACTTGTGTGAGTCATATGTAATAATTATTTCCAGTTGGATTGCATGTCTAACACCATTGCAAACGAATACACAATCTGATATACACACCTATCAACTCATGATAATACCTGATGTATTAGCAACTGTCTTGCATTGCAGAACATCGATGTCTTCTATTGTATCTGTTTGACTTTTGGATGTCTTTGACAATAATGATACAACGCTGCAGTTTTGCTTTGGTGTCTCATCACCGAGCGTCTTACGGGGTCTTCCACGTGGACCTGATAAGAAATGCAATGGAAGAATGTAAGCAAACTAAATGCTAGCAGAATTTTAGGACTATGTAAATGTTGTAAAGTGATTGTTGTTATAAAGTTCTTACGAATTTGAATTTCAGCAAGAGGAATTCTGCTGCTGTGGTCGGACAATCTCTTTCTTCGTCCCAATGTGCTTTGCTTTGTATTTGATGCTGACCCACAATAACTACTTTCCGTTGCAGCTTCTTTGTTTTCATCCATCTTTTGCCGACTACATTCAGATCTACCGTTACTATGAGCTTCTGTAATCCTACATCAATGAATGGTTAGTATGTTATGAAATGTTTGAGTATTCTATGATAAATAAGTACATTGCTAAGTATAATGCATTGGGAGGGAAATTTGAAATTTGAAATCATTTAATTTATTCATTTAAGTATAATCAGTTTTAATTTGAATTCAATAAATTTAATCATAAAGGCTGTACAAATTTTTTCTTCTCAGTTAAGTATAATCCGTTTTAATTTAATTGTTACATAAATATTTATGATATATTAAGTGATTAACAATAACACTGGGCGAAATTTACTACCATTAAACACATTCAAACATATTTCTTGGTGTCCATAGCATTGACTTAAATATGTAAATGGACAACTAAGAATCCCACGATTATTATGAATTTAATCATTTAAGTATAATCCGTTTTAATTTGAATTCATTTAATTTAATCATTTAATGTCCAATTTGAAATCATTTAAGTATAATCTGTTGTAATATAGTTGTTACATAATTATTTATGATATATTAAGTGATTAACAATAAGAGTGGAGAAATTAAATGATCAGCTGTGATAGTGTACTCTCTTCAGCTTCACTCAAAAACTCTTGCTCAATAGATATGAATTTGTTATCCTGGATCTGACTAATAACAGTGTTTGGGGAACTTGCATCCCGGCTCAAACTGCATTATCGATAACATTTTTAGAAATCAGAATTAGAATTTATGATATATTAAGTGATTAACAATAATTTAGTTGTTACATAATAATTTATGATATATTAAATCAAATATAAATATTGAATACAACAACAATTTGATTTATGCAATATTCAGTGTCCAAAAACGACGTTAATTGTAAATACAATTGTAGGTATATGAAAGGCGTGGAGACTACCTCTGAAAGACAATACTTATGGCTGGTGACCTTTATCGACTCAGTTAGACAGCTCCACTACAGTAAGTGTTTTTAAATCTTGCGTATGTAGCATTGTTTGTCTCTTTATTATTTGGGTATATATTAATTTAGAAAATTATATAATATGAAATAGCGACATAGTAGTAGAATGGTTACTTGATGCCATATGGTATTAAAGGCCATATCATAGACTTAAATATGAGCGAGACTACTAAGAATCCCATATTTGATGCCATATGGTATTAAAGGCCATAATGAATTTTGAATTCTATGAAATAATGTTGGGGATAATACACATATAATGTTGCCTTCGTTGTGTTCTGATATGCCAAAAATATGTTATATGTCATATTTCTATTTCTATATATTTTATTCAAATCGATTAACAAAAGGATGCTTCCTCAAGAATATATTTTATACTTTTGGCAATCAAATTTTGATCCAGTAAGTATCAATAAGTATTATATTTATAGACGGCTTTGACTCACTCCAAGAAGATATTTTACACTTTGGCAATCAAGTTAGTTTCCAGTAAGGAATAAATCAAATATAAATATTGAAGACAACAAAAATTTGATTTATGGAATATTCAATGTCCAAAAACGACGTTAATTGTAAATACAATTGTAGGTATATGAAAGGTGTGGAGACTACTTCTGAAAGACAATACTTATGGCTGGTGACCTTTATCGACTCAGTTAGACAGCTCCACTCCAGTAAGTGTTTTTAAATCTTGCGTATGTAGCATTGTTTGTCTCTTTATTATTTGGGTATATATTAATTTAGGAAATTATATAATATAATATGGAATAGCGACATAGTAGTAGAAGACATTATGGAGAAACCATTAAAAATGATCCAGTATCCTCATATATTTTATACTGGTACTTCTAGATGTTTGTACCCAGAGCCAGGTATACATTATTGTTCATGAGGGGAGTATACTTTAGAACGGCAAACACAATTGACAGCTTCTTACTGGATGTCAATACGTAAACATGAAACACATTCAAATAATTGTAAATGTTAAAAAAATGGAGTCCCACAAACTCCTATTAATGAGGCAGCAACACTGGATCAAAACATATGTCCCCGCACCCTACTTCTCGATTTTAACCTTTTTGATAACAAAACTTGATGACGAAGCTTCATCACCAAAAGTGAATTTCCTCTTTAGTGGTGGAGTCTCCTCTGTATCGGTAGTGATGTCAATCACACCATTCAACATGGCTGCAGTGCTGGAAGCCGCCTCATTAAGCATGACTGCGGAGCTAGAAGCCGCCTCATTCAGCTTGGTTGCAGAGGCAAGCGATTCGATCGTCCCAGGCCTATCACAGAGCGCCACTGGAGCGATAGATGACCCACCTACCTCGATAAACTTGCCAAGTAAATCCTGCCATAAATTAAATGTAAGTGAACCGAATAATTCGCGTGTGAACCGAGTTCGTTGTAACGCACTTAACCACAAATAGATCATTGTACTATATTAAATTAAATTTAATTAACTTATACAATTTCAAAACAACCTGTGCCACTTCTCCAGTTTCTGTTTGTCCAGTAGTAGGAACCATATCCTCACGCATCTGCAAGAACGGAGGAATATCAATTACATTCTGTGTTAAGTCTATTTGACAGAAATGAAAAATACATGTGTTACCCCTACAGCCTCGGCTTCTCCACGACCAGCATTGACATGCTCAGTATGTAGCGATGAACCAATTTGAAGAGTATCATCATTCTGCTTGGCACCAGATATTTATATTTAGTAATAACAATTGGGAAAACATTTTAATTAGTGGAAAATGGTTAATTCGTCTTTATATTTGTATATTGGTATTGTAGAGATGCATTAAATTAGCACTACCTGGTCTATATTCCATCTTTGTTTGTACTTATTGATCAAAGCCCGATTATCAGAAACTCGTCTCACCCGGAATGACCGAGGGAATCGACCATTAGCATTGCCATCGCTTTGGATCTTGAAAAGTGCTTCCTTTCCATTCAACCCTTTTAACTCTGATGGAATATAGTCTCGCTCGGGATCCTTTAAAGTAAATACAGATATTGAGACATCCGTGCATTATTATTAAGAGAAAAACAATAATGGAGAAAAGGGTCATACCATGTTCCATGATTCCAGAACATCTTCGCATGATCTTCCCAGCAAAATTGCAGCGTCGCGGTCAAAAAGGACAACATTGGCATGTCCTGTCTTGTCTACTATGCATAGCTTAAGCAAATATCTGTTTGTTGAATTGATATAAACAATAGGTTTTCAACAATGTTGCTGTATGTAATGAAGGAAAGCAAGGTGGTACCTTGGGGTAACAGAGACGACATGACGCTCGCACTTCTCACAGAAGTACATATTTGAGTCCGGATAGACCTTCTTGTGACACTTACAGGCGAAGTACCACCAGTCATCTGATTCCACTACTGATTTGATAGTGGCAAATATGATAAAATCACCAACCTTTAACACATAAAAACACATATTGGAAATTTTAAAATCGTTAGTCTACATCATAAAACATATTTCAGGATGAGTCAAAGTTATAAACCTCTCCATGTTCAATCAGCTGTGATAGTGTACTCTCTTCAGCTTCGCTCAAAAACTCTTGCTCAATAGATATGGATTTGTTATCCTGGATCTGACTAATAACAGTGTTTGGGGAACTTGCATCCCGGCTCAAACTGCATTGTCGATAACATTTTCAGAAATCAGAATTAGAATTTAAAATCTCTAAATCTCTAAATAACAACAATTATGTGCATATAAACATATTGGAATGATTAATCTCACTGGGCAATGAGGGCTGGAGTTTCTGAAATATCTGGATTGATTAGTAGTTGGGATGAATACATGCTGGTTTGAATGGACCTTTTCCCTGTAGCTAAATTTATGCACAGTTTCACTGATTTAATAATTTGTATACGTAACAATTTCATTTTTATGTCAATGCCAATCAAAACAAATATAAGCATCTCTAAGTTGCTTTGTGATTTATCAAAAAAAGGAGACTAAACTATTTTTAAAACAAATTCTTCTCTCTCGATTATGAATACCTTGATATGTAGTGACCTTACAAAAGAGAAGCACAATAACAGTGTTGGCAGCCTCTCCAGATGAAACAAAGGAAGTCATTTGCTCCACAAAACTTCCAAAGAGGGTCACATTGAAACGGAACCTAATTAAGAAACAATGTCGCAATAAGTTATCCAAGACAGTATTCACTTTAATATAATAACAACAATAGAACTCACCCTCTATTATCCAACTCGATGGTGATGAGAGTGGACTTCTTATTATTTCTATAGTACTCTTTTGTGGCGGTGATACCAGTTAATACACCAGCTACATCTGCATAGGGAAATAATATATAACAGATGTATGATGTAAATTTTAGAAAATGACATAAAATATAATAAGTTTAAATCCCCATCAAAAATATAAATCATGAAACCTATTAAGAATTCCTCTGGAAATATTGGCTGGAAACAGTCCGCAGGTCGGGTAAAGGTGTAGGTGGGGATTGGCACCGATTCATTTGGTGCTTGCATAATCTTTGTTTCGAATTCAAAATTCAGCTTGAACTCGTGCCTTGCGGCACGATAATCACCCAGATTTTGAACAACTTCAAACTTGGAAACATAGTATACGAATCCCTCATTGACGAGTTTATCTTGCTTGTAGATAAACTGCCGTTTAATGTGTGCTTGTATTTTAGTTCCCTACAACAATAACAAATAGCAAAGTTAGTACATTATGAGTTACGCATCGATGTTATTTGTAAAATGAGAACTCCCAACATGAAGACAGTGTATTTGGAAATGAGAGACGTACTTCCGAATCAACCAAGACCAACTCAACAGACATTGGGAGCTTTGACCATTTATCACCAGGGACACGCCATTTTCTCAAAACCCTAACTAAAATAGAACCATTCCCATGATTAGGACCAACAACAGATAGGAAGTCGAATTTTTTGTGGAGGGGGGTGAGTGATTTTTGATGTGACGCCATTGGGTGAGTGTGTGTAAAGTCTAAACCTGATGGTGTGTATTATGTAATAGATGAAATGTAATTGATAGGTGTGGAGACTGAGAATAGTTGTACCAATATTTATAGTAAAAGCATATGCCTCAATATCTATATTTGTATTGATCTAAAATATTTCAAAATTGATTTAGTTCCATTTCAAATTCGTTGGTGTCATCTGATTGGTTATACATTATAATGTCATTATATTCCTGCTGGCTGTATGTTGTATGAGGTAATGATTACTGAAATTGAGGTCAAATTTGAAATGTGCATTCAATACTTGACTGTTTTAATATGTGCTGGCTATTAAAGTGTGGTTATTGTGCCGAATTATATGGCCGAATATTCTACAGCCTTTATGTCATTAAATTCCTGCTGGCTGTATTTGGTGACGTGTAATTATATTAAAGTGGGATTATGTTTCTGAATTTAATGACCTTATAATTATGCAGGTTTTTAGAGCAATGTAACCGCGTAGTCATCCAAGAGTGTTGACACGTCCCCACAAATTAAGCCGGCAATCCCAGATTTGTTTTTTTGGTTTTGATGGTTGTGCAGGATCAAAATATGGTGAATTCATTATCAGAGGTTGAAGATACCAGATGATATGGCAAAAAGGATATGCCTCAATATCTATATTTGTATTGATCTAAAATATTTCAAAATTGATTTAGTTCCATTTCAAATTCGTTGGTGTCATCTGATTGGTTATACATTTCAATTGAAAAAATTCTTGCTGGCTGTATGTTGTATGACCAAATAAATTACTGAAATTGAGGTCAAATTTGAAATGTGCATTCAATACTTGACTGTTATAATATGTGCTTGTAATTCAAGTGTGGTTATTGTGCCGAATTATATGGCCGAATATTCTACAGCCTTTATGTCATTAAATTCCTGCTGGCTGTATGTTGTATGAGGTAATGATTACTGAAATTGAGGTCAAATTTGAAATGTGCATTCAATACTTGACTGTTATAATATGTGCTGGCTATTAAAGTGTGGTTATTGTGCCGAATTATATGGCCGAATATTGTACAGCCTTTTTTTCAATTGAAGCGTTGAGTCATCAAATGTAGAGGTACATGTCATAATTTATTTGGTGACGTGTAATTATATGAAACGATTACATGGACAACACTTGAATGAGGGCTTTGAGAGAAGCCTTCATTGTATGTAGTATAGATTTTAATTTCATGGCGCAAATATGGTTACTTTTACTGCACACAAAAGAATCATCACCTCTCGATTCCCGCTAGAACATTTGCACGTTAGCTTTTGTTTATGCTCACATGCATTGACATGCAATTTTGTATTCAATATGCATTTATAAATGAATAAATAAGAAAATAACTGCAATAAATCATCTTCATGATTGGATTTTGTGAACAATATACACACATTCATTTTGTTAGTCTGGCACACACAACTTATCAGTTTTCTCCATTGTCTCTGTCTCACCATTATCGGTGCTAACTTATTTATGTTAATCAAAAATATTTTTTTCAGTATGCCAGAATCCAGATACACTTGATTCTCCAAATACTTTACTTACCCCACTCCAAAGTGCTAAACATACCACCATTGAGGAGGATTTCCTCAAGCAGACTGAACCTGCTAATATTCAACAACTGAAAAACTTTTCCCATCTGTGTTTTCATTTTATAAAATTCGAAACAACGATTAGATTAAGGTAAATTCTACCATACCCATTGAGAGTTTTGTGGGTATGATACCTTCTAGGCAAAATTAGTCCAATTTTAATTTTATTTTAGAATATTTAAATAGAAAAAAATGATGTGTCATTGAGTGATTAGATAAAGTATCATACCTTTTAACCATGAATGGGTATGAGAGTGTTCACCTTAGATTAATGGTCCTTTTTACATGATGAAAAGTGTATTTTCTATCTCAGGAAACCACTGTAGTTGTGTACGCTACTGTTAACAACATTATGAGTGACAGTGATTGGTGGTATCTTGCGTGCAAGTGCAATAAAAAAGTATATGCAGATGAGGGAATGTACTTCTGTGAAAAATGCATCTGCCATGTTCTTGCGGTAACTCCAAGGTAACAAAGCAACCAATTAGTTGCATCGTCTATTTCTATTAGTTCATTTGTTGTCTGTATTGCAATGACTCACTACCACGCCTGTAAGTGTGGCAGGTACTTGCTGAGGTTGCCTGTTGTGGATGATACTGATCACACACACAGTCTTTGCGTTGTTTGACCGTGAAGCCGCAGTACTTATTGGCAAATCCTGCGCTGAGCTGATAGAATCAACTAAGGTGATGTTATTAAATTATCCCTTAAATACAAACTATTTGCAATGTGTGTTAATTACATATTAGTTGTTAGTACCTTTAAGTGTGGTCACCATAACAAGTGTATATTTTCTTAACTCCTTATAGATCACTGAACAATCTAATTTTCCCAAGCCAATTTTCGACCTTTTTGGGAGGTCGTTTCTGTTCAAAGTTTATTCAGATGGTCGCCATGAGGATCACTTTGAAAAAACATTCTGTGTCTGTGGGGTGGATGGGGATGAGTAAGCACCAAAACGGTATAGGGTATGTTTACAACAAATCAAACAAACCACCAAAACGGTATGAGGATGCTGATAAAGACAAATTTGTTTATAAACCGGACAAATGAAAATTGAAGTAAAAAACCAAACCTGAAGCAACATGTTCAGGAGCGGCATACGCTGGAGTGTCTAGCACCTGAGTGGAAACATGAGAACTATCGCCAATGTGACTTTCTTTTCCAAATTCAAAGTCTGACATTCTTGCATTAACGTCCTGCATAATTAGTAGACCCAAAATTAAAATGAACACTTTCATTCAGCAAATTCAAAGTGAAATTTTCCATTAAACTCAGGAATGCATTTTATTATCAATGTGTGGAGAAATGAAGAAGCTGGGATATGAATAAATAGGATAACATATAGATACAACTAAAAGGGAATACCAACACATGAATTGTGTCCATCGATTTCCCCCCAATTCCAAAAGTTAGATGACAATCGATATCACTCATATCAATCAAACAATCAACCCAACAAAATCTAATTTGAAAGAAATCACAATTAAAAGCACAAGATGGCAACATAGATCTAAAGGTAATTGATAATCTGTTAGATATTATTGTCACTCATATATTGAATCTGATTTTTTGGAAATACAAGAGAAGTTACCTCAGGATTGCTAACTATTGATGACATAGCTTGATGTTGTGATTTTCGAGACGTCGCCGGAATCGTACTGCTTCATCGTTGCTTCGCCTAACCTCGCTGTCCATCGCATGTCGTACTGCTTCATCGTGGTAGTATAAACCTTATTCTTTTGAGGTACTCTTTTTCCTGCCCGAGTCTTTTTCCCACTCGGTTTTGGCTCAGAAATGTTTTGAGGAGACCCTCTCCCTTTCATTAATGTATATGGGATTGATGCACCCCTAGTGCCCCCATCAATACAATTCTTGCTTATCAAAAAAAAGTTCAAAGATAAATAAAAATAAATAAAAAAGTATTAAAGTGAAATAAGTTTTGGGACCCAATTTAAGTTTGTGAGAGTTCACTATTGGAGCAAAAATTGGATGGAGTGCTTAAAAAGGAGGTGTCATTGTGTAGTATACTTTAAGAACCTAGAATGAGTTCACGGTTGGAGATGATCTAAGAGCACATTCACCGGAAGGTTCGTAACAAGCAGTTTGCCAGGTTGTCGCATTTACGAACACAATTTATACTATTTGCTGTTGGAGTCGACCAAATTTTTGACAGCGTGTCGAACCAGTTCGCAGTGATGAAATCGGGTGTGTATCATTATTTAAATTAAAATATTCATTTTAAAAATGTAAAGAATGGAAAAAATGCATAGAACCACCCGGAAAAAATTCCAGATAGTGACTTCCATTTCAACTATAGCGATAGAGTCGAATTTAACACAGAAAAATCTTGACCATAAATCAATCTGAAGGAGATGTGCTACTGAATTTGAAGCTCTTCCTTTCTTTTTCTGATGGATTGCGCCAAAGTGATACAAAGTGGAAGGGAACAAACAGAGGGATGATGACAGGTAAGAGATCGACCTGACCTGAGAAGATTTTATAGGAGCTTGAAGACGATAACTTATCGGCGCAGATCTGAGCACCGGACCAGAGCTTGAAAAATTGTGTGTGTGGTGCAGGGAAAGGGATGAGCGAAACGACGAGGATGGATGACTTGATGCTTTACACTTCAATTTTTTCTTTGAACAGAAATAAAAAATAAAAGAAAATAAAAAGAATATCAAACATACATAAAAAATTATTGAAAGTGGGATAGGGTGTGGGACTCGATATGGGATCTTGACAGTTCACCATTGAAACAGTTAATTATACTTAGCATATATTGTTAAGTTAAAAGTAGTTATTATTTAGTAATTTAGTAACGTGTAATTACATTAAATAACTTGATATATCTAAATAATATCTTTTTATTAATAATAATCTAAACAAAATTTATATATATATATATATATATATATATATATATATATATATATGTGTGTGTGTGTGTGTGTGTGTGTGTAAGAAATTAGTTATAAACAAATAAACTTCTTAATATGAAATGTGACTTTCAATTTGGATGCATATTTTACTATTTAATTTACTAAACTATAAAAATAGATAGCTCTAAAACTACACCTCACAATGCAATTTCATTAGATAAATGAAATTTAAATTCTTTGCAGATATTTTTTTAAATTTCACGTAATATCAAAATTAACTTTTTTTCTAATATATTAACTACTCATATGTCCTACTGTACCAACAAATTATTTATTTTAATTTTTTTAAAGTACTAATATAGCATGTAGGATATATAAACTTTATATTTCTTTTTTTTTTTTACAAATAAACTAAATTTTCTTTAAATTTGATCAAAGTGTAATGTATACCGTGCATCGCACGGGTCATACGCACTAGTTTAATTACAAAACTGAATGTTATGATCTCTAGAATTTTCAAAGCAAGGTCTTTATTGAAAGAGTGGTATAGATGGTACTAATATTAAAATTTGGAACGAGCCTTGGCTTAAATATAGAAAACCAAATTTTAATCTTCTAAATGTGCATGTATAGTAGCAGACCTTATGCACCTAACGAAAAGAAGATGGGATGCAAGGGAGCTCAACTCCATCCTCACTACTGCACAAGCCGATATGGTCAGGAGATGTCCATTACTACCAACAATTATGGATGATACTATTATTTGGGCCCCCACTACTAATGGTTTGTACACAGTCAAACCTGGATACCACTTATGTCTTAACAAACTGGTGGACTCTACACACCTTCATGAATCATGAGCAAGGAGATTGACGAGCTATTTGGGATCTTTATGTCCCTCTTAGAGTAAAACACTTCTTATGAAGGGCTTGCAAAAATGTTCTCCCAATGAGGTCAACGCTTAGAGAAAAGGTATTGATATAACAACATCTTGTGTTGTTTGTGATGATGCATCTGAAAACACTTGGCACATTTTTTTGACATGCACAGAGTCTAGAAGATGTTGGTTACAAGCTGGTATATATTTTGCATATTATAGAGCAAAATTTAGATAGATATGATAACTTTAAAGATTTTTTAACTGGCATGAAGTCTACTCTAAATGAGCATCAGTTTATTAATTTTTCAATGATTCTCTATAGTATTTGGTATCATAGAAATATTAAACTTTGGGAGAATAAGGATAAACCAATTAAAAGTATTCTTGCTTGTGCTCACACAGATTGAGATGCTTAGTCAAGGATTAATTCTTGCAAAACTAGTATACATTGGTTTGGTCCAGCTTCTACCACTCATGATAATGTACAATTTTGGGCATGGACAAAGTCACCTTTGGGTCGTAGAATGCAACATTTATGCACGGTTCCACGGTGGTGGTGATGGTCTTGGTATTGGCATTTGTGTTAGAGGGTCGTCGGATGAGTTTCTCATGGCAAGAACTTTGTGGAAAAACTCACAATTTAGTGTCATAGGAGGGGAGACCTTTGGTGTACAATCAATTGGCTCACTGAGTTATAACTTTCTAATATTCTTTTTGAGATGGATTGCAAAACCATTATGGATGATGTCAACCAATAAATGAAGTATGCTTCAGAATATGACTCTATCATTTTAGATTGTAAAGGGAACTTTCATAATTTTTCTCAATTTAGCAAAGTTGTTTTTGTCAAGAGACAATCAAACATGGTAACTCATTCATTAGCAAAGGTAGCCATTGTTGAGTCTTGTTCTCAAGTTTTTACTTTAATTCCAGATTGTATTACTACCTTTATCATAAATGAAATGCAATAGATATTTTCTTGTCAAAAAATGATACATGATTAAGTGAACGAAACATTGTTAGTGGAAATTCATATGTACGACAAGGCCGTGTACAGACATTTTGGGGCCTAAGGCGAAATTTTTAAGAGATTTAATTTCATATAAATTTTCAAACTTTATACGAAATCTCAGTTCGTAAAAAATTAATTAGAGATGAAATAAGTTTGAAATAAAAATAATCAAATTATATCAGATATGTATTACCTCCGGTCTCAAATTTAAACAATAAAAATTCTAGTTCAGTGTCCAATCCATAATATAAACAAAAAATATCTAACTTCACACAAAATAATGATATTTTATCCAATACAACCTTTAATTAATTCAAATTTTATCTTTTTTTTTACTAAAAAATGATACTCATTCATTCAAATTGAGAGATTACATCGATGATAATACAAATTCAGCATTGGGTAAAACTGTTTCCTATCTAACTCGATAAAGAGGACACACAATTGCAATTGGAGGTTCAGACTTCTCTGCTATTGCTCTAAAATTGTGTTTAAATTTTCTCCATGTTCCTGGTTAGTCAAGAGAGACTTGGGTGTATCACGTTTATAAATATTCTTGTTGTACTTTTGCTTATAAAGATTGAACTGTCAATCTCATCATAGAAGCATCTTGTTTTGTCCCAAGAAATTCATTTTTAAGTGTGTAGAGGAAGCCTTCAAATTAGCACATTGAGCAAGTCAACCTTAGGAGTAAATGTCTTGCAGGTGGAGCCATTAGGGTAATACCAAATAAGAAAATCGGGGAATTAAGGAATTAGGGAATATGGAAAAATCGCTTATAGCTTTTTTTACCAAATAGAGGGCCGAAGCCCAAAAAAGAAACTACAAAGAGAAAAAACTAGGAGTAGAAACTCCACCAGCTACATCAGCGAGCACCAACGACTCAATATAAGCAGGAACATTAGTAAACAATGAAATATTTGAACCTTGATTGCAGCCGATAGAAGCAAGTGCATCAGCACACTTGTTGGCTTCCCGGTAAGAGTGAGAAACAGCAACCTCCCAATCTTTAGAAATCAAGGTTTGGATTCTACGCAGCAAGCTCCACCCATCAACACTGCCTAAACAACCATTCTTCAAATGTTGAACCACAACATCAGAATCCACATTAAGCCCGGCTTTGCCAAACCCCAACTTATACGCCAGTTTGAGGCCCTCATACACCCCCACAACTCAACAAGATAAGTTGTCTTTACCCCAAGTTTTTTAGCAAAACCCCCAAGCCAGTTTCCATCAACACCTATGAGAAGCCCACCACAACCATCACTTCCTTCTTCATGCTTACATGCCCTATCTGTATTCAGCTTCACCCAACCATCTGCAGGAGGCAGCCAAAGAATTTGCCTCACCACCCTTTCTCGATGAACCAAGTCAGCCCCCAACATACTAGTAGCATTATACAACTTGCCTTCCTCCAAAACCACTGTCCACGGAAAGGAGGGCCTAACAAAACCATCTTCATGAATCACTTTATTCCTCCAAGTCCAAAGATTGTAACAAGTCAAAGCCCAAATAGGTGACCATTCCATGCCATTAAAATTCCTCATGCTATCAGTTAAATTCAAATTAACCCACTGCCGCAGATCACAATCAAAGAAATCGTCTCGATTTTCCAAACCCAACAAATGCATCCAAACTGTTAGAGCTTGAGGACAGTCCCGTAACACATGAAGGGTTGATTCTTCCTCATTAACGCAGACATGGCAGTGAGGAGCACCCAGGTTCATCTTCGCCAACCTGACCTTAGTGAGCAATCTATCGTGACACACCAACAAGATAAAGCAACGAGCTCTCTCTTTGACAGGGATTTTCCACACCTTGTTCCAAACACTGTCTTCTCTTCTTCCAGTAAAACAACATAACAGATTATATGTAGCAGAAATTGAGAACTTACTTGCATGACAACCAGGCCACAACCAAACATCTTCCCCCACTCCTCTCTCCGGCGGCGCTAGAGCAGCAACACGGCTCACAACATCCGACGGGAGCCTCTGCTAGCAAATCAAACCTCCACTCACCATCAGCTCCCACCAAATCGGCCACAACACAATCTTGCAAATGAGAAGGGACGGTGAGTTGAGAATTCCCAATTTTAATCCCAGGTGAGACCCACGCATAATTCCAAGCTTTAATAGTCAACCCATCACCAATGACCCAAAAACCGTATTTGTTAAAATTAGGCCCAAATCTACAAATGGACTTCCACAAACTAGAATCGGGACCCTTTGAAATCCAATCACAGGTTTGCAGCCTATCTCGACCATACTTTCCCTTTAAAACATGGGTTTTACTTTCCCCACACCCCCTCCTACTCTTTCACACCCCCTAACTTCTAAAAACCCTAAAATACCCTCAACTTAAAAAAAAAAAAAACACAACACCCTCACACCCCTCACTCCTCTCATTTTCCCTTTCACTCTCCCTCACACCCCTCATTCGAACCCTAACTCTCCTCTCCCCCTCTCACTCAACTTCTCACAACTCACTCAATCTCACCCAATCTCCCACTCAATCTTCTCCACAAACACCCTCAAGACCACCTGAGTTTTGTTCGTGTCCTCTCACTCTCTCTAATCGTTCCATTTTCATTCAGGTAACCCTCTCTCCCTTCTGTACATTTAAGTTTTTTTTTTCTGTGCATCTGCTGTGTTCGCATGACCTCATGCGAACACGTGAAAATGAAGGTGTTCGAATGAGGTCATGCGAACACCGTTCGAATGAGGACATGCGAACACCCGTTCGAATGGGGTTGTTCGAACACGTGCGAATGCTTCTGTTCGAACAGGTGCGAATGATGCTGTTCGAACAGGTGTGACAGTATTGTTCCTGTTATATTGCTGGTTATGTTGCTTAATTGGTTTAATGGTTGTTGTTTCAGATATGGTGAGGCATCGTGGCGGTAGTTCGCAACAGCCGGAGCGTAGGCCACCCCCGACGGCTTCCGAACGCAAACGGAGGCAAGATGGAGCTGAACCTTCCCGGAGGGGTAGGCGTAGGGACGTCCCTCCTCCCCCACCGGAGGTTGATGATATTGGCCGGGATGTTGAGCGTGATGCTCAATTTCCGGCATATGAGCTGGCCGGCCCTTCTGGTCATGCACATGAGGAGGGAGGTGCTCAACATGAGGAGGATGTTGAGCCTCAGGAGCCTGCTGCTGCTCCTAGGGCTACATTCCCATTCCCTGGTGGACCTGTTGATGGTTCTGTCTTGCCCACATACGGGTCTCATATTTTGACTGAGTTCTATGCTGGCCGGGTAAGTTATTGTTATATAATAGCGTGTTGTCAATTTTGTTTCTTATTTTGTTGAACATATTGGCTTATTGTGCCGGTGTCATTTGTCAATGCAGGTTCGGCCGGACATAACTACGATTCTACATGGACCGGTTAACCTTGTGGTCCATGCTAGGATCAGGGAGACTCTTATCCTATCGGGGTTGTTCCCTCTCATAGGACTTGGTTTTCCCCTCACTCACAAGGGGCTGCTGAACGCATTCATAGAGCGTTGGCAGCCGGATACATCATCATTCCACCTTCTTGTGGGTGAGATGTCTATCACCCTTGATGATGTATCCCAGCTGCTACACATCCCCATCACGGGCCAGTTCTATGACATGCCTGACTGGACTTCGTGGCAGGGAGAGCAGCTGCTGATTGACTATTTGGGGGCCACCCCCCAAGATGCCGCTGAACAAACTTCTGCGCGAGGGTTGTCAGTTGGTCTTGTATGGCTGAGGGATCATGTCTACCACCCAGCCATAGCTGAGAAGAGGTGGCATTATGCTGCTAGGGCCTATTTGCTCTATCTTTTGGGCTGCACATTGTTCGCAGACAAGTCAGGAAGCAAGGTTAAGCTTGGCTACCTAGGTATGCTTCTTGATTTGAACAATGTTGGAGACTACTGCTGGGGGGCAATGGCCCTTGCCCATCTTTATGATCAGCTGAAGGATGCTTCAAGAAAGAAGACGAAGAAGATGGCTGGTCATATGGCTCTACTACAGGTATAAAACTTACTTTTTTTTTATAAGTTTGCTTTAGGTTTACTTTCAGATTTATAATCAACCAATGATATGTTCATTACAGGGTTGGATTTTTGAGCACTTCCAGAGTGCCAATTTTACATCTTGGGTGGTGCACCCAGAATATGTTGAGAGTATGCCACGGGCGAAGAAATGGCTGTGTAGGGATGGCCCCGGGGCCATCAAGTCACACACCATCAGACTGTGCCTTGACCGGCTACACCGTGAGGAGGTCACCTGGGACCCCTACACAGGCCATAGGCAGGAGAGACCCTTTGAGGAGCTGGGCAGGTTCAGAGGGTTCATCCGGAGTGCTGGCTGTATGGTGAGCCATTTGCCGGATAGAGTGGTCAGACAGTTTGGCCAGGTACAGCACATCCCGGAGGAGCCCAGACCTACAAATCGGGCCGTCTGTACTCTCACGGAGTGTGATGAGAGGTGGACACAGTTCCAGGACCACTTGGTGGCGCGGAGGCCTCCCTGTGTGCCCCAGACAACAGGATATTTTCTGGGGTCTTCATCATCGCCCCAGACAAAAGCTCGCTGCACTTTTTTGCCAATACTGCATGAGTATATATAATGGTCTTCATTCTTATTTGAATTTGAGTTGGATTTTAGGTTGAAATATGAATAGTTAAGCAAATTCGAAATAGAAACATATGGTATTATGTATAGAAATTGATTTTTCATTAAATGATTTTAATGGAGTAGAATGATATATTTAGAAAATACATATTTGATATTCAATTTGTTAATAAATGTGCTTAATTTTTTTGGTTCATTTGATTTTCTATTTCCTAATATTATGTGATATATTTGGTGTTTCATTTAAAATTGATTTTCCATTAAATGATTTTAATGGAGTGGAATGATATATTCATAAAATACATATTTGATATTCAATTTGTTAATAAATGTCATTAATTTTTTAGTTTATTTGATTTTTTATTTCCTATAATATGTGATATATTTGGTGTTTCATTTAAAATTGATTTTTCATTAAATGATTTTAATAGAGTGGAATGATATATTCAAAAAATACATATTTGATATTCAATCTGTTAATAAATGTGATTCATTTTTTGCTTCATTTGATTTTTTATTTCCTAATATTATGTGATATATTTGGTGCTTCATTTAAAACTGATTTTCCATTAAATGATTTTAATGGGTGAATGATATATTCACAAAATACATATTTGATATTCATTTTGTAAATAAATGTTATTAATTTGTTCGTTCATTCAATTTTTTATTCCTAATATTATGCAATATATTCTTAATAAATGTGAATACTTACTAATTTTTTTAGGATAATTTCATTTTTAATTATTTTTATTTTATTTAAGGCTACAAACAAAGCGTGTTAAAGATGACATGGTTAATGGTGTTGAGGTGTTGTCATTTAACTAAAAATACACATGAGCTAGGTTGTAGATATGGATTTATTACAAATCCACAATACTAACATTAAAAAAATCCCCAAAACTAATATATTCTTAAAAATAAAATAAAGCAAAATAATTTAAAGTACAATCTTACATTTAGAACTTGGTCAAAATCTTACATTGATAATCTTTAAAGAAAATTAAAATTAATATGAAGCAAATTATTTTACGAATTTAATTTTGCTAAAAAATTTGGTCACGGGTTCCAGCAAAGAGAATTGTTCCTTTGTTTGTGGTGTTTTCATAGTGTCTGTATCTACTCTTCCACCCCCTCAGTCCTATATACTCAGTCACTCTCACTACTACTACTCGATACTCGTCCTTCAACGTGCGTTTGCGTTCAACATCAACTTACGTTTCGCTTCTCTTCTCTTCTCTTCTCTTCTCTCCACATGGAATCATCAAAACATAACGACAATCACAATCAGAACCAAACTGTTGTTGGTGTTAAACGAACCTTCGATCACTTGTACAAGAAGCCCAACGTCGATGATTCTCCTTATCAAGATTCAACTATTTCCAAAAACATTGATCCTAGAAGGTCCTCTCTCTTTTTCAATTTTTTCTCTGTTTCTTTAACCATGCAGTTCATAAAGTTTTTTTTTCGGTTTCTTTCACTTCAATTTTGATTTCTTGAATTTTGTGAAGAATGATCATAAAGATTGCGTTTTTCAGTACTTTCTTGATACTTTCTTTTAGAATTTGGTGTTAATTGAAGGTAAATGTTGCATGTTTGCATTCATGAGTTTTGGGTTTTTTTCTTCTTCTTCTTCTTCGTGTATAATAGGTATCAGTTAGAGGTGTTTGAAGTTGCAAAGAAGAGGAACACAATAGCTGTGTTGGATACAGGATCAGGGAAGACATTGATAGCTATAATGCTTATTAAAGAAATTGGTCAAGCTATCAAATCTAGTGGTGTTAAAAAATTGATTGTTTTCTTAGCTCCTACGGTTCATCTTGTCCATCAGGCATATTCCTTAAACTCTTTCTTTAATTCAGTGTATTCCTAATTTAATTTCACAAATGTGACATGGTTAGTGAAGATTATGCTCTTCTTGCAGCAATACTTGAGTATAAAAAATGTTGTGGATTTTCAAGTTGAGGAATACTATGGGGCTAAAGGAGTTGATTTATGGGATTTGAAGACCTGGCAGAAGGAAATCAGTGACAATGATGTATGTTTTTATTGATCTGCAGTATTGACTGGTTCTGAAATGGATAACTGATACCAACATACATATTGTCAATTTTTATTTTTATTTTGAAATTTTGGGGTTTCATTTTTGGTGTGTTTTATAAAACAAAAACTTCGCTTTCAGGATTTTTATTCAGACTTTCTATCTAGTATTTGCAGAATTTTTTCGTACTAAATTTATGACTTTTTAAAACGACTCTTGCTTTTGGTGTTGGGGTGTATTAAAAGATGCTAAATATATGATGGTTTATACAAGGAATTAGTGTTATTTAATGAACTAAATGAAATGCAGTATTTAGTGTTATAGGAAAAAAATATTTGAATATTTCAACTTCAAAACTGTTAGTATTTTAATTATATGTTCACTATTAAGTTTCAACAAGTGCAAATAAATTATTTTCCTTTCCGAAGCTTACCACTTTTGGCTTTGAAGTGAGTTCTTGAATAGTTTTTGGTGTGGATCTCAATAACATACTATTTCACTAACAACTGATTTCATAAATTATGCTGATAAATTAGAACATCTTTGACTTAGCTCCATCCTTATTAGAATTAGAACAATATCTTTTTGTATTATAGGTAATGGTTATGACACCTCAGATTCTTTTGGATGCCTTAAGAAAAGCATTCCTGAGTATAGAAATGATATGCTTGATGATTATTGATGAATGTCATAGAGTTACTGGCAACCATCCCTATGCAAAAATAATGGCGGTGAGTGTTAGAAAACATATTTTTTTTCCTGATATTTTCTCTGTTCATACATGATTTTTCATCTTTTGTCCAATACTTGTATTAGAGAATAAATTTGACAAATGACTAGTGTATTCTGCTGGTGAAGGAATTTTATCACCAAGCTAATGAAAAGCCAAAGATTTTTGGGATGACAGCATCACCAGTTGGTAAAAGAGGTAATTGTTTATGTGCTAACTTTGACACACAACCACTGTTTTTCAAGGATTAATGTTATGTACTGTTCATATTTCCACTGACACTCATAGTGTAAATTGTGTCTGCGAGTATAAAAAGCTTACTGTATTTATTATTTTTGCATTATGTCATGAATTAGGTGTTTCCTCTACTTTGGATTGTGAGGGCCAGATATCAGAACTTGAAACCATCTTGAATTCTCAGGTAACTTTGATTATGTTTCAAAAATTAATTTTTCCGGCAGTGAATATGTTCATGTCCAAAGAAGGTAAATGATTTTGTTTCTATAGAGATATACTGTTGAAGATCGGACAGAGATGGATGCATGTATCCCTTCTGCAAAAGAGAGTTGTAGATTTTATGACAAAGCACGATTTCCTGCTTTGCGTTTGAGGCCAAAGATTGAAGCCGCATGGTTGAAGGTATTTTTGGGCCGCACGTATATGGCTATGTACAAGACACACTCATTTTTTTCCAACCATTTCTTCTTACTTTTTTAAATAAAGGTGACTGACCAATATTAATTTGTTTGGACAGTTGGATGAGTTGTTGTCAGAATTTCAAAGTAACTATAAGGATATTGGCGAGAAATTTAAGTCACTGCATCAGCGGATGTCCAACGAGCTTGCAAGAATTTTATATTGCCTCGAAGGTCTTGGACTCTTGTGTGCTTACGAGGTAGTCCCCAAATTGTGACATTATTGAAAGTTGCGCCCTAAAAAAAAATGAAAAATTGTTATATTTTCTGTTTATATTTACTAATAGTTTGTCTTTGTTCATGCAGGCTGCTAAAATCTGTCATGAGAATTACAACAAAACTGATGGAGAGTGTGAAATTTATAGAAAAGGTTATCGTCAGTGTATAACTGTCATTGAAGAAGTAATCCAAATATTCAAAGAATCCCTTCACTTTGGTATGCATATAGACCGGCTTTGGTCTTTCTGAATCTTCATGCATTTGTGAGATTGCAAGTATTTATATCTAACTAACACAAACAACCAAGTGTCTTTTATTATTCTATTTTAGCCGGCGCTAGTGTATTTTCAGGAAATTTTATGAACTCGGTTTGTCATATTATATAGCAAGACTTTATATTGATGTGTTAACTTTTTTATGAACTCGGTTTGCCATAATCTCTGTTGCTAATTTTTTTTACTATTATTACCACAGCTGATCAAATGATTTTGGATATTGAATTTGATTGTACAAAGGCAGTAGACTTGGGATACATATCTCCGAAATTACTTGAACTTATTAATACCTTCCAGACACTTGGGTATGAAACTATGAACTCACTGTACTGGTCATATCAATAGTTCTCTTTTGCAATGAAGTTGTATTATGTATTGACAACTGATAATCTATTGTTCTGTATTTGCAGAGAATCTAGTAGGTTAATGTGCCTTATTTTTGTTGAAAGAATCATTACGGCTAAGGTGATTGAAAGATTCGTGAAGAAAGTTCCACAGATATCTCATTTAACAGTTTCCTATGTAACTGGAAGCAATACATCGGTTGATGCACTGCCTCCTAAGAGGCAGAGAGAGATATTGGATTCTTTCCGATCTGGAAAGGTATTTGGTCATATATTTTTAAAATAGTTGGTATAAAAAATCTCGTTATTGATTATCAATGCTTTTTATTTAGGTCAATCTTCTATTTACTACTGTTGTACTTGAGGAAGGAATTCACGTGCCAAACTGCTCGTGTGTGATACGTTTTGACATCCCCAATAGAGTTTGTAGTTATGTCCAATCTCGAGGAAGATCTAGGCGAACTAACTCCCAGTTTATTTTGATGTTGGAGAGGTGATTATTCTCATTAGAAGGGTTAAATCACTTTCCACAGAACACTCATTTATTTTCGCGCCGCACGTGCCCCGACGACACAAACAAAAATGGATTAATTTACTAATTAGCACTCATGTCTACAGGGGAAACTTGAAGCAAAGAAATCAACTCTTTGACATAATCAGGAGTGAGCGCTCCATGAGTGATGCAGCTACTAATAAGGACTATGAATCTAATTTAAGGACCTTCACAGTAAGGAAAACGGATGCATACTATGTGGATTCTACGGGAGCATCTGTCACCTTAGATTCTAGTGTTAGTCTTATAATGCAATATTGTGACAAGCTCCCACGAGATAAGTAAGAGTATATCCTATTATGCTCGTCTTCATTTTAACTAACTACTTGAAGCGAAGTGTTTCAAACAACTTCTGCATGAAATTTGAATTGTATTCTATGACGTAGGTACTCCTTTGCAATGCCGACTTTTGATTTTCTGTCTGTGGAGGGGGGTTACAAGTGTGAATTAACGTTACCACCTAATGCAGCTTTCCAAAAGTTAGTTGGTCCTTCAGGAAAAGATTCCCGATTGGCAAAAAATCTTGTATGTTTGGATGCTTGTAAAAAGCTGCATCAAATGGGCGCCTTAAATGAACATCTTGTCCCAATCATTGAAGGTCCTTCAGAAGCGGACCGTATTATAAAAAACAAGGAATCAAGTTCAGGTGCAGGTATAAATGTTTTGTTGATTGAAAATTTATCACTGGCTATAAACGTGCTGAACTTTTATCATTGGCTAACCAACAGTTATAACTCTACACTTACCTTTCAAAAGTGTACTCCTTATGAAAATACAGTATTCAGTTACTTGTGCTGATGCAGTTTGATTTTGCCATTTGAAGGAACCACAAAAAGAAAGGAGTTACATGGTACAACCAGCATTCAGGCATTATGTGGTTCATGGGGTGACAAAGTTGATGGAGCCAAATTTCACGCTTATAAATTTGAATTCAATTGTAATATTGTTAGTGAAATTTATTCTGGATTTGTTCTTCTACTCGGGTCAAAGCTAGATGATGATGTGGGAAATGTGAAATTGGATCTTCATTTAGTCTCAAAGAGTGTGAAGGCTTCTGTTGTTTCATGTGGGCAAGTTGATTTGGATGCGAAACAGGTACAATAATAAGTAATTTACGGTTTAGTCTGAAGTAATATAGAGCAATTTAAGTTTTGATCTGAACATGTATAGAGCATGTAGAGATATAATTCTGAGTATTATTTCAACTGTATATAATTACATTCACTAATCTTTATTATATAGAGTTACAGATAGACATGTTAAGACTAGCTAACCCTAACGGGCCTCTTACAATGATGACTATTAGTTACAAATATCTACTATCTACTATTTACAACATTTATCTGATTTGTTCTGAATGTTAACTTGATGCTTTATTTTCTGTTCTCTACTAGATGCTGGAAGCAAAATGCTTCCATGAGATTTTTTTCAATGGTTTGTTTGGGAGATTGGTTCTTGGTTCCAAATCAGCTGGTGGGAAAAGGGAATTTTTACTTCAGAAGGACACAAAATCATTTTGGAGCCCAAGAAACTTGTATTTGCTTCTACCACTTGACAAATCGAAAGATATATGTAGTGGATCTTTGCGAATAAAATGGTCTGCAATCAGTTCTTGTGCTTCTGCTGTTGCATTTTTTAGGAGGAAATTTTCGTTGGTTGCTGGAGACAGCGATGATAACAGCAAAATCTTGTCACCTTCTCGTGATACCACATTATCAGACGTCGAATGTGAAAGCACAAACAAGATTTACTTCGCCAATTGTGCAGTTGATGTTAGTAAATTGAAAGATACGGTAGTTTTGGCCATTCATACGGGGAAAATGTACTGTATCACTGAAGTAGTTGTTAACTCATCTGCTGAAAGTCCTTTTGATGGAAGCGAAGGAAAGTCTGAAGCGAATGGCATGACTTTCTCGAAATTTTTTCAGCAAAGGTGCATAATTTGCTTTATCTAACCTCCAATTGTTTTTTTCACTCTTAATTCTCGCCATTCATAGGTTATTAACATAGTTGACTAAATAACTTTTGACCAGGTATGGGATCACACTGAGACATCCAGGACAGCCTTTGTTGAGGTTGAAGCAAAGTCATAATCCACACAATCTTTTTTTGAACCTTAATGAGGAAGGTTGGTTTTTCTAACTTATGGCACATTTATTGGATTATATTCTACCTATTCCTGATTCAAAAATTGGCCTGGAAACATATATTTATTATGATATTTTGAAATAAGCAGATGCTGGAAACAAGTCAGCACAAATTGGCCCGGTAACCCCAAAAGTCTCAAAAATGCCTGCGTATGTTCACATTCCACCTGAGCTTCTATGCCTTCTTGATGTGAAAAGAGATGTAATGAAGTCAATGTACTTGCTGCCTTCTATGATGTACCGTATTGAATCTTTCATGCTATCTAGTCAGCTTAGAGCAGAGATAAATGGTCACGCAGGAAATTTCAAGATATCTAGCTCTCTGGTTTGTTCCATATAATTTCGTTTTGTTGAAAACATACTCAATTATTTCTGTTTTTATTATGATAATCTTATTTGTCTCCTCTCTGTGTCTGTTAGATTCTAGAAGCACTTTCAACTTTAAGATGTGCCGAAAAGTTTTCAATGGAACGTCTTGAGTTGCTAGGAGATTCTGTTCTGAAATATGTGGCGAGCTGTCACCTCTTTCTTAAATATCCAAAGGAAAGTGAAGGACGATTATCTCCGAGACGGCAATGGGCTGTTTGTAATTCAACCCTACATAAGCTGGGAACAGATCGCAAATTACAGGTAGTCTTTATTATGAGTATTATTTTTTACTTAGGCACTGTGAAGGAACTTAAAAGTTAAACTGCCTTAGTGAAAGGCCTGTGATTGATTTTTATATTGTATCTCCATTGACTTTGAGTTCATGCCAGATTATTTTGTCATTTTTTCCCACAGGGTTATATCCGAGATTCTGCATTTGAACCGCGCCGTTGGGTTGCTCCTGGACAACGCTCTTTACACTCTGTTCCTTGTGATTGTGGATTGGAAACCTTGGAAGTTCCTTTAGATGTAAAATTCCATACTGAAGATCTAGAAGCTGTGGTTGGGAAGTTTTGTGACAGGGGTCACCGCTGGATGTTATCAAAGACAATTTCTGACTGTGTTGAAGCTCTGATTGGAGCATACTATGTGGGTGGTGGATTGGCTGCTTCACTTCATGTAATGAAATGGCTTGGAATTGGTTCGGAACTTGAACCATCCATGGTTGATGAAGCCATTACCGCTGCATCTCTGCACACATATACGCCAAAAGTAAATGAGATAGAAAGCGTTGAGAAAAAAATTGGATATGAATTTTCTGTTAAGGGACTCTTACTGGAGGCAATCACACATTTGTCTGCGGGGATTGGCTGCAGTTACGAGGTAATTGTATTATACTATTATATGATATATCTTATTTATAATTGATTTAATGAATATTTAAGGTGTGATAGTTTCTCAATATTATATGTATACCACTATATATCTTATTGTATTTCGTGCAGAGACTTGAATTCCTTGGTGACGCAGTTTTGGACCTGCTTATCACATGGTATCTATATCAGAGTCACACAGATGTCGATCAGGGAGATTTGACGGACTTGCGTTCTGCTTCTGTAAATAATGATAACTTTGCTCAAGCTGCTATTAGACGAAATCTTCACCAGCATCTTCTACATAGCTCGGGAGTATTAGAAAACCAGATATCAGAATATGTGAAGGTCATTTCTGAATCTGAGGGCAGCACCATATCACTCCCAGGCATTAAAGCTCCCAAGGCACTTGGAGATCTATTTGAAAGTATTGCTGGGGCTATACTAATTGATTCCAAGCTAAATCTTGAATTATTGTGGAAGATTTTCTATCCTTTGCTGTCTCCGATAGTTACTCCTGATAAATTGGAACTGCCTCCATATCGGGAACTAAATGAATTATGCGACTCCCTTGGATATTTTGTAAAAGAAAAAAAGTGTGAAAAGGAAGGAGCCACGACTAATGTTAAGCTTAGTTTACAGTTGCCAAATGTACTGTTGGTTCAAGATGGAAAGGGGCCAAATAAAAAGACAGCAAAAGGAGAAGCTGCCTTTCATTTGTTGAAGAAACTTGAGGTCTGTTATTCTCTTGAGTTTTGAATGTATTCTCTATTTTTCTATTCCCTCTAGAATAGTTCTAAGCTTTTCTAAAATTTATGTATATATATTTTTTTATATGCTTCTTGGGAGAAAATAGTCAACAGTGTTCCTGATCATAAAACATGATTAATACTACTGCTACTAATACTACTACTACTATACATTTAGGAAATCTAAAAATATGCTCACTTGAATAGATTGGTGAAAAATAAACTCAGAATTGATCTTGCATAAGATTTTGCTAAAAGAAACCTAAAATGCTCCAACAGGAAAAGGTCTCTAATAAACTCAGTTGATCTTGCATAAAATTTTGCGAGAAGAAACATAAAATGCTACAAGAGGAAGAAGTCTCTAATATATTTCAGCCTGTCTTGATCATTTGGCTTATACTTGTGATGCTACAGAAGAGAGGAATTTCGAGCTTGTCGAAGGGAAAAAGGGAGATGGAGTCTAATATTTCCACAATTCAAACTGAAGAACGGTCCTCAGAGGCAGAAGCACAAAAGAAGCAGAAATTGGACACAACTAACTTAACTGCAAGTGCATCTAGTTGTGATCTCAAAGACACTTCCGGCGAAGCCTCTGATACTAGTGGTTCCATTCCAGGTTTGCACCAACAATTTTGCTGAGTTTGATATTAGTGGTTCAATTCCAGTGGCAAGGAGTTGACTTCATAACTACCTATAGATTAACTTTCATTGTGGCTTCATATTGTACAGTTATTTCAGCTATTAATTTGAATAAAGGAGGACCCCGAAGCCAACTACATGAAGTATGCAAGAAAATGCAGTGGCCATTGCCTGCATCTGAACCAACAGAATATAAAGATAGGTGTGAATCCACCAACAACCTTATACTTTCCATCACTCATTTATCTTACTTTTTTATGCATACATGTTTTATTGTTTCTCATGGGTATAAACATAAATATGTTTGTACACTGATCAAAAAAATAAATATGTTTGTACATATAGTGCTAATATGACGGGTATTATATTTTTTTGTAACAGAAGTATATTTGGATCCTGTGAAGGCCTAGAGGGAACAAAAGGACTGAACTGTTTTGTGTCGAAAATGACATTGTGTATACCAGATTATGGTAATATAGAATGCCAAGGAGAAGTTAGAAGTGATAAGAAAAGCTCATTTGACTCTGCTGCAGTTAAAATTCTTCATGAGCTACAACGACTCGGAAAACTTAAGATCGGGGGTTCGGATCCTCTCCAATGAAAAGTGTGTCCAGTTAAATCCTAACCCGTCATCGTAAAATAGAGAGAGAACGTAAAATAAAGAAAAATGGTGCAAAATAAGTTTTTAAGGGTGAAGATTTCCCACTGCATCTCCTCCACTGAAGTCTCAACCGGAGACAATCTATTCCCCAAGATTGGTGTTCTTAATAGACTTGAGCCAATAAATGTATTTAATGTTAATGTTAATAAATCAGGTTTACGCTTTTATTAATTATGGCCTCTAATTGTTTGGTTTTCAATTGCAGTAAAAGTTATGAGCTGTAGTTTTACCCTCTTGCTGAATGAGTTAGAGGCAGTCATGGTTAGCCAAGTTAATACAGGTTAGTTTGGTTTGGTAGTTGCCTGATAGACTCATGTAGATAGTAATACTGCTATATATCAATAGTCTTTGTAAGTTTTAGACAGATTATTTTGAAATCAGACGCACGAATGCAGTGCAGTGATTGCTCATAGAAATTCGCTGGTTTGTTAATAGAGATAACAATAGTAATTACGTTATATTACGATTACCACTCCACTAGTATAAAGGTCTCCCTTGAAATGCCACCGGTAGCCAAATTTTAACAGCGGGTCGTGTTATTTTTATTAATAGACTTAGACATATTTTAATTAGTCCGAACATTACCCGTAGAAATTAAAAAACCAAATTGTATTAAAGTTTCAAATTTTCCAAATTGTAATATTTCTCGTAAAGCCTAAATAAAACTTATTGATAAAAAAATATATGGAATATTAAAAATGAAGAAGACATGTAAATGAAATTAAAGTAGATATACTGTGAAAAATATATAAATGAGATAGAGTTAGAGGATGAAAGATGATGAGAGAGTGAAAAAATGTGTTAGAAAGATTGAAAAAATATATGAGAGAGAGTGATAAGTAATATTTCTTGACCAATTATTCAAATAGATGGGGGTAAACTAATGAGTTCGGATATTAATGAACTCTAATTGCAGTAGAGTTTTTAATTTTACAAATTGTAATATTTCTCGTAGAGACTAAATAAAACTTATTGACAGAGAAAAAGTATAATATTAAAATAGATATATTGTGAAAAATAGAAAAATAGATATATTGTGAAAAATAGAAAAATGAGTGAGTTAGAGGAAGAAAGATGACGAGAGAGTGAAAAAGTGAAAAAGTGAAAAAGTTTGAAAAAAGTGTGTGTGTGTGAAAAGCTGAAATTACATAAATGTCCTAAAATTGTTTAGTTGAAAAAATGGTAAGATTGGTATTTTGGTAGTAGGTTAATGGTATAGATAGATAGTATATTAGACATTTTAATTAGTCCGAACATTACCCGTAGAAATTAAAAAACCAAATTGTATTAAAGTTTCAAATTTTTTAAATTGTAATATTTCCCATAAAGACTATATAAAACTTATTGATAAAAAAATATATAGAATATTAAAAATGAAGAAGACATGTAAATGAAATTAAAGTAGATATACCGTGAAAAATAGACAAATGAGATAGAGTTAGAGGAAGAAAGATGATGAGAGAGTGAAAAAATGTGTGAGAAAAATTGAAAAAATATATGAGAGTGGGTGATAAGTAATATTTCTTGTAGAGATTAGAAAACAAAATTGCAGTAAAGTTTCAAATTTTACAAATTGTAATATTTCTCGTAGAGGCTAAATAAAACTTATTGACAGAGAAAAAGTATAATATTAAAAAAAATGAGGGAGGCATGTAGATGAAATTAAAATAGATATATTGTGAAAAATAGAAAAATGAGAGAGTTAGAGGAAGAAAGAAGATGAAAGAGTGAAAAGTGAAAACGTTGAAAAATGTGTGTGTGTGTGTGTGTGAGAGAGAGAGAGAGAGAGAGAGAGAGAGAGAGAGTTTGAAAAAGTGAAATTATATAAATGTCATAAAATTGTTTAGTTGGAAAAATGGTAATATTGGTATTTTTGTTGTAGGTTAATGGTATAGATAGATAATAGATTTGCTTTAAATAAAACTAAATATTTTTGAATATTTTTGCATTGAGTTAATTTTTTGGATATATATAATGTAATCTTGTATTTTAATTAAAACTTACAACTTTTTGTTCCAAAAAATTTTACTAAAATAAACTTTCACTTTTCCAAGAGAAAGTATTTGATTTCAATATTTTTCTAAAAAAATATATGGGGTCTATCAAGTGGCCAATCAGAAAGTGACAACCAAATTTAAACTCTTCATTTATTAACAATCCTAACCGTTCAATATTTTCTTTTCAAAGAAAATTCTAATCTACCCTATTTATTAGTCCATTCTCAATAAGAAAAATAATGTTGAAATTTGATCTACCTTTCTAAAAACCTTTCTAAATACATTAAAAATAAATATTGAACTTTCTTACACTACAACATAATTAGTATTAGCGAACCAACACCGTTGGCCCAATGGCTTAATCTACCTTGGGACACGGGGGTCGACTCAATGCTCCCGGGTTCAATTCCCACAATAGACAAACTTGGTGTTGGCCAATGCGAAATTTGATCCTAAGTACGAGCGGAGATTAGTCTTTCATTGAAAGCGTTGAGACCCTATATGAATAGCAAACAATGGTCCATACCAAAACCCGTGTGTTGCAAGTTTCCCTCCCACTTACCAAGTAATAATATGTTTGTAATACAATAATGAGTAAATGAAATATGTACCCAACAACTAACCATTAACCATTATTGTATCCATAACTCCAATTTCTTGTATCCACATGCTAAAGAATTTCCCCATTTTGGTCATCTCTAACCATGTGAGGTGATATTCCACCAACATTAACATCATAATGTTACAGAGACAATCCTTGTAAAATTTGGATGCAGCCGGTTACTAGGTATTGAAACTTGCAGCTGCTCATGTAACTTACGCCCTAAGTAATAACTCATATACGTTGGAGTTGTTGTCGCCAGTTACACGCTTCAACATTTCAAAACTCCTACGACTACCCAAAAACTCAATTCGTTTGAACACGACATAACCACGCTCTGCTGTTTCCTTACTGGAGTACACTGATCTAAGCCTATCAGCATGTCTTGAATCTGTATGAATTGCCGCTTCTAATTCATGGCTTGACATATTCTCCTATCATAAAAAGTATATCACCATCACATCCATTGTCTCATTAATGTTGGTGCTAGATGAATGAAAGATGGCCATATTGCCTGCAAATTTTTGAATGAATACATATTGTACCTGATAAAATGCATGGATATGATCCAACACCTGAAGACACGTAAAACCGTTATCATTGAAAAACGTTCTCGAGGAAGGACCGATCTCGGAAAATCGGTCGACTGGGAAGAGTATGGTGAGAAAATGGTTTTTAAATATTAACTCAGAATTCTCACTGCAAAAAGCCATGAAAACAATGTTGAGAAAATATTAGAAAAGGTCCAATAAAAAGTCATATTTAGTACATTAGGAAAAGATATACCTTTCTGTTAGAGGACGAGTGGAGTTTGAAAAGGAAGCGTTTGAATCCTTTCCATCCCCTTTTGCATCAAAAAATATTGAAGTGTGATTTTCACTAGGATCTTCAGCACTGAAAGAGTCTGTATATATGGTAGCGGTTGAGGTTGGCTCGGATATTGACCAGCAGATAGAATCCAGAAGGTTGTTAGGTGTTATGGGACGAATTGGAGTCTGACAAGTCTGCAAAGCCGAGTTCAAATTAAGAAATAATTAATCCAGATTTCAATCTTTAGTATCGTGTTAGCAGACCCCAAATTAAGCCTATTTTCTATAAGGAAGCAGATTTGCAGCAGTCTAAAGTTCTTTTTTTGGCGTACAATGATGACGTAGATATTTGAACCTATGATTCAGGAGTTAAAAAATTCTTCCATTACTGACATACCAAATTACCAGTTCATGCTTTCGAGAAAAAACTTATGAATTATCACAAATAAAATAGGTATTCTGATGACTATTGCAAAGTGCCCTGTCATACTTTTCAATTTAAACAAATTTAAAAATTAATACAAGCTAAGACCAACATTTTGATGAAAGACAATGCAATATAATTTTTCTTATTTAAAAATGATAACAAACTAAAGAGGGGTGGATGATTGTGTTCAAAATTAAATATTTAAATCGAGCCCAAGTTTCATAGACACGAAATTCTTTAGAGGTGGAGTGTGCAGCATCCAAAAAATGAAATTACACTGGGAATGGGAAAAATATCAAAACATGATTGTATTTTAAGAGACTGTAACATATAGGTGTTGAGATCAAGCTTCGTAGAAAAGATAGAAGTGAATGTAAGACCAACCTGCATTCGACGACCACGGCGATTTCTGACACCATTTTTTGCAGAGTTTACAATTTGTTGTCTTTCTTTGTAACCAACTTCACTTTTACTACCCTGAAGATCGGCGTGGACATTTTGCTTTAATACTTCCTGCTAGATCAATAAAATTCATATCTCAATTCGATTTCCAAAATTGATATTGATAAAATACTTTGCTAACCCAGAAAGTGCAGAAGAAAATAAGATTTCCAAAATTGTAAAGGAATATACTTAGAAATTACCTTCCCTGGAATGCCATTATGAATGTCTTCAAGCATCAAGCCAGTTTGCCTAGCCAAATCAACAGACATGTGAACGAGCCTCTGCATCTGTTTCTCCTTAGCTGTTTTGAGAATCCACAGTGGCTGAGACATATCATATATCAAAGAACTTCACTGTGATATAAATAATACTGTAAAGGCCTACTAGGTGTATAATAATTAATAACATCTTAATGTCTTCCAGAAGACGTACTAGCACGGATAAAGTAAAAAAAGGGGGCAAGAAAACAGTCCGGGCTTCAAAAAGTAGCATGCCTCCAAAAGATTATTCCCAATGCTCAGATAATGAGATAAACATTAAATCACAATGTAGAAGCACTCACTGTAATGAGGTTACTAGAGTATCCAAGATATCTTTGGATGGATGTCCCTTCAGTCACTACATGACTAACATTGCAGCCAACAAACCATTGTTCCACTAAACTAGCACCTTCTCTTGAGGCAGCCTCCACAACCTATTGAACATGCAGAGTTACCTAAATGTGTCAGCCAAGAACACATGCATCATATGCTAGCCTTACTAAAACAAGAACTGATAGTTCACATACAGATAGTGCAGTTACAAAATATCTAGATATTTATTGTTAGATCACATAATTATACCTTGTTCTGCAATTCAGATGAAATGCCTGGATCAACATATATGGAGCAACCAGACAATGTTGAGTCCAAGCTTCTGTTAGACTCTCTCCCAGAGAATCTATGAAATTCTCCAACACGATGGGAATGGTTCGTTTCATGGATTCTTGCAGGAAGACAATTTTCAGAATTTGCATATCCAGGAAGCAATTTAAAATCATCCAAGCGCATATTGTTCTCCCCATAACTCTTCAGACTATAAAGTGATTCAGTCAAACGCACTGCCGCAGACAATAGAAAATGCATTCAGGTCATAATAATTACAAATATCAATATGTATGATTAAAATTCATGACTAAATTACAAATTGCACAACTTCATAGCACACTTGCTAAATTACAATCAACAATAAAACTAACCAAAATTCAAAACATGTAATAGAAAGAAAGCACATGAACTTAATTACCATTTTTCCTGACACTATCCACAAACCAACCGAGTGTGACAACAAAGAGACCATTTTTTGATCCATGCTTCAGCGCATGTTCAAATTTGCGTCCGCCGAAGCTGTATTGGATGTTAAAGATTTCATGACAGTACTGAACCAATTAACACAAATGCAATAGGCAAGTATCAATGCTGGAGAATATGGATGGAAAGCAACCATCATGATCATGTCGACATTAAGAATAACATAAGATATTTCTAAACACCGTAAAAATAAAATGAAAAACTGATATGGTATGAAACTTTGTTCTCTCCCACAACCAAGAAAGTTAAGAAGAGAATTTTGGGGATTTGACAGAATTTTGTGTATGACAGTATATTAGAATCCCATCTACCTACTACAGCATCATGCTACTGCTATTACTCCCTATGGTCCAAGAAAAATGCACTTTTAGATTCATTAACTAATGTATACGGTCTATATTATAAACCAGATGGCAGATGCATTAGTTATTCACTGAATCTAAAACTATATTTTTCTGTTATATATGGGATCAGAGGTAGTATTATGTAGTGAAGTTCAGATGATTTTAGGAGGAAAGGATATCTGAACCACCAAGTGGGTACATTGAGGATGCAGATTGGGGCTATACTGGCCACCTAATCTCTCTGTAGCCTCCATGACTTGATTCCTTGCTTCTGTCAAAACACAAATCCAAAGAATAACATCATTGTATGAGAACATTTTTGTATATTTTAGCCAATGCCTTGCTTGAAGTAATTGATTACCACAAACAAAAAGTTGTGAGAAATTGAAAAAAAGATAAAAATAATGAAACAAAATTCATTGGATGAAAGATGAAAATAATGAATAGTAGACGAATGAACAAATACCTTTAGATAAACCAGTAACACATATAACGAGACCATTAAAAGGAGCAGTTGATCGCACTTGTGGAGAGGATGAAACAAAAGACATTGGCTCCAATGGTTGAAGACCTCTGAATGAAGATGAAAACAGCCTCGAACACCCTTTCCCACTCACAACTTCAACTCTAGCCTCACCACCCATAACAGCCACTATAAAACGGTTCACAAAAAGATTGTTTTTTATTTTTTACTTCTTTACTACGAAACGCTTTCAAATCCAAAGTATTTGTTCATCACCAAGCAATTGAAAATCCAGAAAGCATATATACATACAACTTGAAATTCAGAGATGAGAAATTAAATTCCCCATTCATAAAAAGCCGATTTCTGATATTTCAAGAGCAATAAGAAGAATGAGTTAAAATTTCAACAAGTTGAAAAAATTCTGAGGAAAAAGATGGAATCTTGAGTAAAGGGGTTATAGAGTTGGAGACAAAGAATGAATTTTTAAGATGGAAAGAAATAATGTGTTTTTTTTGTCTTGAAGTGTATAGAGGAAGGACGAAGAGAAAAGGGGAATTTTTTTGAATGTGGTGCTCTCACTCACTGAGGAAGAGTCATAGTCAGAGTTTTCAATCTTCTTTTTCTGAGTGTGTACGCCAAACAAAGGAAGAGAGTGATTCCATTTTGGTTAAAAAAATAAGTCTGCTTTTGTAATTTGCAATGGCATATTGGCATGTGATTGTGGGGGAGAGAGAAAGAGAAAGAGAGAGCTTTATAACAGAAAAAATTACAAAAAAGTGGGTCAAAGTTAATGAGTAACGGGAAGCACACCTCAATGGAACCAAATTGAGTTGAAATTGAAATGAAGTAGATAGAAAGTGGGAGAGAGAGAGAGAGCAAGAAGGGATTCCCATTATTATTCCTTAAAGTGAGCGCAAAGGGGAGGGGTAGAGTAGACAGAACTCACCTGGGTGGCGATTCAACCAGGGCCGTGTCGCTCGGCATCATATAGTCATCGGAGATAGAGATACATACCATGTATTATATGTATTATGTATTATGCGCTGTGCATCTATGATCTATCTATCTATGTGAGAAACACGGAGGCAAGATGAAGCTTAATTTGAAATTCAACAATCTCATCATCATGACGGAGATGCAACTTTTTATTTTATTTTATTAATATTTTTTTCAAGGGTACTTCTAGCGTATGTAAGAGAGTAAATAACCATTAAAATTGACCGTATGATATTTTGTAAAATGTTATGAGTGGTTAAGATTGAATTTACTAGTATTAAATCTCAACCGTTGACGAATTTTTATACTATATTCTACGGTCAATTTTAGTGGTTGGTTCACCGGTGAGAGATTTGATTTGCTCCTCTACCCTAGAAGCACCCTCTTTTCGAAAACAAATATTATTTTATTATTTGTAGGGTGGGGGATCAACTTAATTCCTCACCGGTGAACCACTAAAATTAACCGTAAGATATAATATAAAATCTCATCAATGATTGAGATTTAATATTAGTTTATGTGTGCTTGTCTTTTGTTCCAAACGGTAATGATCCAAATGTTATGTGCGATCACTTACCGACATGAGATTTAATTTTGGTATTATGTGTGCTTGTCTTATCGTGTAAGCTATTGTATACCCATTGGCGGACTCATGACTCTGGGGTTAGGGGTGTCAATTTTTTTAAGACCAGTGTCAAATTGGTGCAAAACTTGGTCTACTAGTGCAATTTTTTTTCCATGGGGTTCAACTGAACCCCCTGGTTACAAGGTAGGTCTGCCACTGTGTATACCTGTTTGGGTGATAATATCAATAGAGCTTACAACTCTCTGTAAGCTATTTTTAAAATAAGCCAGCCTTAACAACAAGCTTAAAAGTGTTTTGTAGTTTGTGCGGTGAAATTGAGTAGGGATCGCCTAACTTTTAGACAAAATTTTGTCCCAAATTTTCTATTTATCTCTCTCTATGTCATCATTCAATGTCTTAGTCAACATCTATTAAATGTAATGGACAGAAAGTCCAAAAAAAGATTTGTGTCATGAATTTGAAATATAGAAGACATTTTTTAAATAAAAAATTTTAAAAAACTAATGTGAACTTTTAAAATTGTCAAAAAAAAAATTAGCTGACAAAATAGCACATAAGCCACGAAACTAGAACCTAAAAATAAAACTAGAACTTTAAATAGACATGAGAATTTAAAGTGTAAACTCACCTAAAAACAAAGGAATCATCAGAGTAATCTATTATACTATAAAAATGATCAACAAAAGTGACAACTTATTTTTGTAATGTAGCCAAATTGTTGAGCATATGTATCATCAGAGTCGTTATGCAAGAAATCCTTTTTGCAGACAGATATGTCATTGTCAAGCAATTAAAATTCACCAGTCTCCAATAATATAGATAAGAAATTACAGGACCACACTCAACACAACAGTAATCACTAAGATGGTAATAGAAAAAGCAAGCACAAACGTACAATTGAAGTTGGCAAGTTGGCAATTCACGGTCCACTAATCACTAGTGAGTTGTGAACTTGTGACTTGACTTCACCCTTGTCGTTTTCTCATGGATACCATATACAACACTAGCTGCTAAAACCCAATTGCTGTTAACTGTTAAGTGTACACTAACCCAATGTGTATCTGTAGTTCATTTCCAGCACACAATATGCGTTGTGATAAATAGGTAAAAAGAGTCAACTGGGATGTTAACATCAAGTGATAAAATAGGGACACTCTTTGGATAATAAGCCATCAGAATATTGTACAAGGCAACGATTAACTTAATAAAATCAAAAATTAGGTTCAGCGACAATAGTATTGTCTTTTCGTTTTCACATTGGTTACATATCCAATCCAACATATATGCATTGTTACCACTTACCATGTTGCAGCACCTACATGCATTTCTATAGGTTTAGGCTTTAAGACTTCTATTCACTTTGCGCTTTACAAGTGCGTGATATGTACTCAGTCTGAATTGTTGAAAACAAAAGCTGATAATAAAACAAAGGTTTAAATATGTTTTCGTCTATGCAAAATCACTTTTTTTTAAGGCTAAATATATATTTTGGCCCTTTATCTTTGGGGTTGTGGTCACTTTGGCCCTTTATCTTTTTTTTTTCTCATTTTAGACCCTCATGTTTTTTGTGTGTGTCATTTTGGCCCCTGCCGTTATCATTTTGGTCCCTTATGTTTTTAATTGATTTCATTTTAGTCCCTTATGTTTTTAATTGATTTCATTTTGGGCTCTTATGTTTTTAATTGATTTCATTTTCGTCCTTAAAAATTTGCCTAAAAAAACATAAACATAACGGCAGGGGCCAAAATGACACAAACAAAAAACATGAGGGTCTAAAATGAGAAAAAAAAAAGATAAAGGGCCAAAGTGACCACAACCCCAAAGATAAAGGGCCAAAATATATATTTAGCCTTTTTTTAAATATACTTAACTTTTCTGTCAAAAAATACTGATGTGGCAACATTTGTTTGATTTGGCTTTACCATGTCATATTTTTATATTTTCAGTTATTTTAAAATCTGATTTGGATTAACCGCTCATTATCTTTAACCTCCAACCTTCAACCTCTATAACTTTTCTTTCCCAACGCTCTCAACCTCCATAGCCTCTTCCAAAATTGCAGAAACCAAATCCCTCTTCTTCCGCAAAAAAACAAAAGAAACGAAACCCATTTTTCACCAACTCTCCATTCTTCTTATTACGAAAATCTAAAGAAACATAGGAGTCGCCATCAACTATTCCCCTTTCAGAGCTATTTTCAATGTTAAAAGACACATACTTCTCAGATCCAATATTACCTCTCCTATAAACAGAATCATCATCCATTGCACCAGCACGAATCTCTCAGCACCAATCTCTCTCAAAATCAGAGTCTTCTTCTACACCAACATCCCCATCACCTAATTTCTGATCCAAATAAAGCCTTCCACTATCAATATTATCAATTCCTTTAAAGTTACAACTCTCCGGTGTTGTTCTTCTTGCTGTTGTTGTTCTTAAATTTCAAGTGTTCTTGTTGCTGGTGATTGACAGGGACCAAATTGAAACTAAAAGAAAATATAGGCAACCAAATTGAAATTGCTGCTCGTGTTATGCTGAACCAAATTACAAAATATTGGTGTCCATTTCGCTCAAAATTTCATAAGGAATCTGATTATGTAAGTTTTAGGACCAAAAAAACGCTTATAAGAAAAATGATTTTGGAAAACCAAGGTTGAAGATGAAGGTTCAAAAGCTTCAAGTCAACAATGGTAGAATGCTCAAAACAGCACCAAATCAAACAAAATTTGTGCCTGACTTGAACGAAATTTCACAATGATCGCGAGTCCACCATCGGTTTGCACAAAAAAAAATAGCACAACTTATCTGAAAACGTGTTTTTGGCCAAAACACGGGTTTGAATTTTGTGAGAGGCTAAAATGCTCAAATCTCAACCAAATTGCACCAAACCAATTGCAAAATGCTCGAAATTAAAGCAGCAAGTGAATGCAACAAAGAGATTTCAATGAAATTCATGCAAAATCAAACACAAAATTGAAATAAAAAATAATAAAGGAAATAGTTTTATGTTTTTGATTTAAAAAAATGGAATGCTACATCATTTAATGAAATACACATTAGCCATGACATTTAAAATGCCACGTCAGCAGTTAACTGCAAGTGTGACGTCTGTTAATTTATTGGACGAAAAACACCATTGAGGGACAAAAATGAAACAGAAATGGAAGAAGAGGACCAAAACAGGACAAAAAAAGATAAATGACCAAAATGAAACCTAGAGCAAAGATAAAGAAACAAAAGTGTTATTTGACCCGAATAAAAAGACTAAAGGTGTGTGTTAGTAAAAGTAGGTGAAAATAGCAATTAGGAGTGCTTAAATCCAAACTGATTTACATAAAAACTGCAAATCGATCCATACTAAATGAACCACCGCAAATCCCCATCAACTTCACCACAAAACATAGTTTTTTGTAACCTAGTTTAAAAAGTGTTTGAATCCATTGGTGGAATTTAGCAAACATGCGATGCATATAACGCTACAAGCTACCTACCAAAAAATATAACGCTACAAGCTATAGCTTTTGTAAAAACGTGCCTTGGGGTGCGCTATTTTTCTAAATGGACTAGTTCCAAACGAGCAATTATTGTCTTTTATTTAGTATTTCTTAATGAAAAGTTGTGGCCGGTGTGGGTTATGGTTCATGCGACTGCCCCACAAACCAACACGTGTCTTTCTAGCATGCGTTGTCCTCACTTGCTTGCTTTCCAAAAAACTTCCCAGAAAGTCACCACTCCCCGCCCTCGTCAGCCACGGGTGCCACATGCCTACTAGCTTCCGCTTGGTTCGTCCCCGAACCACACCGTACTAGGAGAGGTCTGCTGCTCTGATACCATTTGTAACATCTCAGATTGCTTTCAGAAAAGAACAGTCGACTGCCCCAGAAACCAACACGTGTCTTTCCAGCATACGTTGTCCTCACTTGCATGCTTTCCAAGAAATTTTCCAGAAGGCCACTCATCTCACTACTACTCCAAGACAAGTACGCTTATCTATTGAGTTCTTATGGGAATGACTCCTGAAAAGATAATGCAATATGTTGGTATAGGTAGTCCAAATCAATTCTTTAAAGCATTCCTCAACTGTATAGTCTCATACCTGCACAGCCTCATAATCCCTCTCAATGCATATTCGGTTCATCTGCGTGTCCCTCCGCCTAGAAGCATGCCATGTGAGCCAATCTTTGTCAGTGCCAACTTGTTGGGCACCGACGATTTCTCCCCGCCCTCGTCAGCCACGAGTGTCACATATTTTTTAGAATATATTATTATTCATCAATTGTTTATTCCATATGATGCAAACAGAATTCTAAAAATGGCAATACTTGATACAGATGGGGTGGATGAATTAATTTGGTGGCGAAGTAAAAATGGCCAATATTTCGTTCGATCTGCGTACTTTGGAACTATGGATGATTTAATAGATAACCCACACCTTCGTATTCAAGGAGCATGGACGGATCTTTGGAGACTCAAAATTCCTCACAAGGTTAAGCTCTTGTTGTGGCGTATTACTAGGGGCTGTCTTCCGTCGCGTAGCAACCTTAGACGGCGTCAAGTTCCGTGTGAAGAGCTTTGTCCTATGTGTGATATTGGAGTGGAAGATGAACAACATATTTTTCTAACTTGCACACATGTTGTTAGTATTTGACACCAGGATTTAAGCAATGAAGTGATGATGGCAGCCCAGAATCACGTCAGTTTTTCAGGTTCTTTTTCCATTTATTGGCTGTGTTGCCATCGTAAAAAAAGCTTACCTTTGCTATGATGTTGTGGGCTATATGGAAGAGGAGGAATGAGAAGTTATGGGAAGGTATTGTTCGACCAGAAACCGTTGGAGCATTTACGGCAATGGGAACAAGCAAGAACTAGGCGCGAAATTACTAATACTACGTAGGGGTGTAAAAAAACCCGGACCCGCGGGTACCCGTGGGTAAAACCCGTCACGGGTAGTTAAACGGGTACCCACGGGCCAAATAAACGGGTATTTTGACTACCCGTCAATAAACGGGGCGGGTCCGGGTAGCGGGGTACCCGGACCCGCGGGTACCCGTACCCGTTAGTAAATATAGTTGCCCTCATATATATACCAATATAAAAAGCAAAAACTTATTGTTGTTGTTGTTTAAGTGGATGTTTATTCACATTTTGTTGTATCTTTTATCTTAATATTTTGGATAATGTTTAGTTGTTATTTTTCAAGTTTCTATTATCATAATTTTAGTTTTTTTATCTCAATTCATTAACAATTATATATTAATAAATAGTTGATACGATAAATGCATATCAAAATGCGTAATTTTTTTATATAAATGAATCAAAAAAATAGTGTTAAAAAAACTAATTTTCTATAGTATTTCAAATTTTATTTTTAAAAGTTTTTTATTTATTAATTTACAAATACCCGCGGGTACCCGTTTAAAAAAATATCCGTTTAAAACCCGTTAAACGGGTACCCGCGCGGGTCCGGGATGGGTCCGGGTCATATTTATAATAAACGGGTCGGGTCCGGGTAGTGAGATACCCGTGCCCGCCCCGCCCCGCCCCGTTGACATTCCTAATACTACCGGGCAGGGGCAGATCTTCATTAGGACTTGGCAGGGCCACGGCCTACCCTAAAAAATCATATGAAAAAACTAAAATACCCCTACTTTTTAATATCCGATATTAAATATATATTACAGTTGCGCAAGTTTATCTAAATCGGTGGTGTGGCGGAGTGGTTTATACATCCTTGCTTTAACATTACCGCTAAGCCACCAATTGCTGTTGATATTGATTTTACAAATTTAACATATATATAATGCAGAAGCTAAATATGTTTTTTATACTTTAATAATATTTTTTTATACTCAACGTACGGGTAATATGTAGCAATATATAAATATATATATATATATATATATATAAATAATAATACATAAATGGTATTTTTTATATTTTTGGAGTAAAATTTTATTCATATTTTTAATATTATCACATCTTTTATATTAGAATTAGAAATTATGAATAGATAGTTGATAATTTTCGAAAAAAATATCTCCGACATTTTAAAATGAAATCAAATAAATTTAAAATTAGCTTTTTACAAACAACATCAAGTCGAGTCTCTATCTGAAATTAAAGTTACATTTTTAGTCAATTAATTTTGCTTATAAATAATTTTAATTTACATTTATCTATTCTAGTTGTATTTATGTCTCTTTTCCCGCGTTTCTGAGTTTTCATAGCGGCCCACTCGAACCTTTTAGTCAAGATCCGCCACTGACTACAGGTGGCAATATTACTTCAGCACGCAGTGGCTTTTCTTGGCAGAAGCCTAACGCTGACAGCGTTAAATGCAACATCAGCGCAACTATTTTTGGCAACGACAACAAGTATGGAGTGGGCATTTGTGTTCAAGACTACCGGGGCATTTTCAGGAGAGGTAAAACAGTGTGGTTTCACGGCTCACTAAGTCCTCAAGAAGCGAAAACAGTGGGTCTTGTTCAAGCACTTCATTTTCTAAATGAGAGAAATTTTACATCAGCTGTGTAGCGACCAAAAAATCCGGAGGAGGGATTCTTCGAAGTTTTTGAAATGAAGCCACCACCAAGGTTTAGTTTAAGGGCAAACATTGGAAAATCCCTATTGAGTGGATAAGGGGGTTTTGCGGACCAGGTTTAGGCTCGGGAGTCGTTTATGCGTAGAGAATGTATTAGCACTCTACGACATCCTTCCTAAGGAAGGTTGCCTTTTAACTAAATGTGTAAACACTCATTAATTCAAAAATAATGATTTTACCCTTATAATAATAATAATAATAAAGACTCGATAAACGGTTAGTTATTTTTGTTTGTTTTTGAAAAAAAATAAACAATTTACAAAAGGACTAAAAAAGGGTTTTTATTAATGCAGTTGACAGAGGTCGGCCGCCCTCTGCTCCTACGTATCTCCTGGTAGAGAATCAAATCACACGTAGTTCTTGGGTAGAAAATGTTTGTGCGTTGGTGTTTTTTATTATTTGAAATTTGAAAGACGTTCGCAGTGACCAAACAGATAAATCTAGAGGGGTCACCACTAACAGACCATTTGAAAAGGAAGGTATTCACAATGTTCAAACGAGTTAAACTCAGAGTGACCATTGTAAATAAATGATTTGTGACCGAGTGCTTCAAAATGTTTGCTTGAAAACATGACTTTAAAAAATAAGTTGAGGTTGTGTGAAAATGAGTTGAGCTTATTGATTTGTAACATCGTATGAAGATGAGTTGGACTCATTGGTTTGTAAAATGTGTGAGGATGAGTTGGACTCATGACTAGTTAAAGGGAAGAAAATATTATATATTCCAAAGAGAATATGAAAGTGAGAAGGTGAGAATGTAGGAAATAAATGGTGTAAATAACAAATATTCATTAGTAAAAAAAAGGAAAGAAATAAAGGATCAAGCATATGAAGAAAGGGGCATCACCCGCAGCTAGCAATTAAGAAGGTAGATTAAAAGGAAAAGGACTAATAGTACATATAACAATGTAAAGAAACAATCATGAGACAAACAATGTAACCTAAAGTTATAAATAATAAAAATAAACCGTGGGGAGGGGGGTGTATGAGAGTTTAAAAGAAAGAGGAAGAGTGAGAGTTAGCATACAAGATAAGATGAAATAAATAAATAAATAAATAAACAATGGGAAATGGGGTGTAATTGTAAAACAAGGGTGTGATTAACAAAAAGAGGGTTGTATTACTAAAACTGGGGGTGCGTAAAGCAGCCCACTGTTAGTTCTGCCAGCCCACGAATTTGTGGGATTTTCACAGGGGGTATACGAAGTAGAAAACTAGGGGTGTGTCAGTAATCTGAGTTAAAATAAAACAAAATAGGGAATCAGACTATATAAAACATATGTAGAACCAAAAAGGAACCCTAGTTTCAATCCTTCTCACCATCACGAAGAGAGAGAGAGAGAGAGAAATTTTCGTGGGGAGGGAAAGAGAGAAATAATGAGAGAAAGGGAGACAGTGAGGGAATGCGAGGAGGAAGATGGGAGAAGATGAGAAAAAGAGAGGGGGAACGAGGATGGAGTGTTGGTGAGAGACACCCTCGCCGGAGGGAATATCGTGGCGGCGCCGGCGAGAAAGAGGGAGTTACGGTGAGGGAGAGAGCTACGCGACTGAGAGAGAGAGGGAAAGGGCGTGACAGAGAGATGGAAAGGAAGGCGAAGATGGGTGGTGGTGATGGGTGGTTTCGGTGATGTTGTGGTGGAGATGGGAACGAGAATGAGGCCGCGCGATTGAGAGAGAACGGCGAAAAACGAAGAGGGGGAAGGAAGGATGACGACGGTGGTGTTGTTTGGACAGAAACGCGACGATGATGGGGACGACGAATGCGGGTGGTTCACGGCGGTGTGGTGGTAGGGATGGTTGTAGGGGCGTTTGGTGGTGGTTTTGTGGAGAGGGAGGAACAAAACTGAAGGGGAGAGAGACGGTTTTGAGTGGTTGACGGTGGTGGTTGCGGTTTGCGGTGGTTGTGTTTGGGAGGTGAGTGGAGGTTTTTGTGATTTTAAGGTTGTCTCTGTGGAATAGTTTTGTTTTTCCATTTTGATTCTTTGGACTCTTCGAAGTGGTCTGTTTTGGGTGGGTTTAGTTTGGTTAGTGTGATGGCTTGTTCTACGTTTAGGTCGTGGAAATGGGGATGTGAAGTTGAATGTTGTAGGAATTTGGGAAGATGAATAAAAAAGAACAGTAAATGTGATATTTGTTGTTGTTGTTGTTGGAGAAGGAGTCGTTGAGGGGATTGAACACCAGAGACCGTGTTGTGTTCCCCCCTTTCCTCCCTTTGTTCTAAGTTTTTTTTCTAATTTTATTCCCTGTTCCCCCCCTTCACTGTTGTTGCTGAATTGTATTTGTAGGCAAATTTTGTCATGTAGGTGAGGAATCAAAGGACAACATGTAGCTGGATGGGGGCGCTGGTAGTGGGTGCTGGGGAAGGACAGTCAAAGGAAAGAACGAGGAAGGACAACATCAAGAAAAAAAACAAAAGGACCAGCAGCTAGGACTGCTGCTGCGCCCTCTTCCTCTTTTTTTTTGAATTTTATTTTAAACTTTTGTACTATTTGTTTTTTTGTTTTTGTCCATATGTGTAAAAGGACTTGGTTATGTAATAAAAGAGACTTTGGCTATTCAGCTTTTTCCTAATTTTATATTACATTTTATTTATATTTTTTATATTTTATGAAAATAGAGCAATATCAACCAAAACGAGTATCAAAATAAACGTCACATGTTGAGCATTAAAGACACGCGCACGATTAAAGCGACGAGAATAAAAAACCTTTTTTTTTTTGGATTTTTTCAATTAGCCGAACAAAATTAGGGTATGACAAGCTGTTATCGAGACAGATTGTCTTTCCGTAGTGAATGACATCAACAACAATATATCCCTCAATAATGAACTTGGTGTTCTTTTTTCTCAATGTAGGACTATCATTGCAAATTGTCAAAGCTATAGGATTAGCTATGTTAGAAGGCAAACAAATTTAGTTGCTCACACTCTTGTTAGAGCATCTCGATCTCATGCTAGCTCTCATATTCATGATTTTACTCCAACTTGTATCGATAATTTTATCTTTAATGAAATGATATGAATTTCTTTTGGTCAAAAAAATAACATATTGTAAATATGTAAAAAAAAAATAACATATTGTAAAATATATTGGTAATACATTCTTCTGGTCGTTAAAAACTGAATCTTCCAATCAAATCCAAATCACGTTTATATTGGTTCAAATTTTACCTCAAGAAAATTATTCAAAAAAATCAAATCACATATTATTTTTCTATTTTTGAGTGATAGCTTTTGATGAACGGGAGATATTAAAAACTGTTTTTCCTGCATTTAAAGTCGGATTTCTGAAATGAGCTATGTTAAGCTGGTTTTTTTTTGGCGAAACGGTTCAAAGACCAAACCGGTATGAGTCCAAAAACCGATTTATGGCAAGAACCAGTTATAAACCAAAACAAAACAAGATTGGAACTGGTTTGTCTGAAAAACCGATTTATTTGAAAGTGGTTTGTGAAAACCGAACCAAACCAGAAATGTGGTCCGGTTTGGTTTGGTTTCTAAACCATGCACACCAAACTAAACACCCAAATAGGGAAACCCCTAGCAAGAGAGAGCGAAATTTGAAAACACAAATATAGCACAACCCATTACGTTCCCACCAAAAATTTGGAAAATTTGGAAGACGTCGTCTTCTTCAAGTGTCGCAGGGACGGAGAGGTCGCAGAGAAGAGATGAGCTCAACAATCATAGCCAGTTTGGATCCCACTCATTTCGATGACAACGATGATTTTGAGGTTCCTCTTACCCAGACACCAACTTCCAATAATCCCATTCACCGCCCATCCAAGAAACCCAAACACAAAACGACCGCGTTTGGTGACAAGGAGAATTTCCCCCTTTACCCTTCCTCTCCCACTCACACTCACAGCGACGGTTATCAAATCGATGACTGCAGCTTGGATTTCATTCCTTCCACCTTAGATTCCGATATTACCACCGTTCAAACCATTTCTTCTTCTCCGTCGGAGCTGAAAAAGAAGGGCACTTATTTCAACAATTCAATAGAGTCTAAGCTTGTGGTGTCAAGAACAAACGCAATAAACTATGCAGAGGTTGATTCCAACGTTAATTTGTGCGATGAGTTAGACAGCTCCGTTCAATGTCCCCTCTGTGGAATCGATATTTCTGATTTGAGCGAGGAACAGCGACATCTTCATACCAATCATTGTCTTGATAAAGGAGAAGATGTAAGTAAGATATATGCCCTTTCTTCATCAATTTTAACCTTGTAGTCAATTTGTGCATCAATTTCATGTTTTTTTGTTCCATTTGAAGAGGTTTTCAATTCAACTAAGGAAAGGTTGCAACTTTGAAATTTCTGTATATGCCGGATTGCACTCGGGTTACCTATCTATGAAGTTTCATGTTTCAATAACTTCATTCGACATTCGGACTTTATGTAACTTAACGGCTTATGAGTTATGACCCGATGCTTATGTATGAGATTATCTTATCTGTTTAGTATTTTGATGTTAATATTCAATGGTTATTCTAGATATATTTGTTGGGTATTACATTTTGTTTTTACTTCTTTCAGTTCTACATTCAAAATATAATCTCACGGTGGTATGAATTAGTGATTTAGCTGCGGAGGCAACATTCATCAGGATCGAAGATTGAAACTGTTAAACTGAGTTTGTAACAAACTAATGCTGTACAGTTCTTATGCAGGCTGTCCTTCCTAATGATGATACAGGGGCGGCTCATTTTTTGCCAAAAGCCTCTCCCGTTGTTGATTGGCTACGTGAACTTGGTTTAGCGAAATACGAAGATGTTTTCGTCAGGGAAGAAGTTGATTGGGACACCTTGCAATGGTTGACTGAAGAGGTGAGTTTATGGATGTTCATTACCTTATCTCATACCATCGATTTTAGGTTCACAACTCTTACCTCATAGACTTCGTTGCTGCATTAAAAATACCATATTTAGTCTTCAGTTTTAAATCAAAAATTGGAAATTATATTTTTCCTTCTTAAAAAATGAACAGTTCTCAACAAAAAGGATAGGGAGAAGTATGGAGAAAAGGAATTCTCATTTGATAGATTGAATTGGGTTACATCAACTCTAGTTTATAACAATGGAAAGGTTGCACATATACTGCAACTAAGAACCTTTTTACACTATCAAATGTCGCTAACAAAAATAGTTTAGTAACTAATTATGCCATATCAGTAAAGGTGACCTTGCAACATGATGAGCATGATAGATGTCTAACTTGGAAATAAAGGGTGTGAAATCTGAAGCAGGACTGGTGCTCAACCACATGTAACAGAGTCACTCTTAAATCAGTGAGGAAACAACTCACATGAAGCTGTAGAGAGTGCCTATATTCTGCCTCTGATGAAGATCTCGGGACTGTTTATTGCTTCTTTTCCCTTCATGAGACTAAATAGGAACCAATAAAGAAACCAAACAATAGCTTGTGATTGGCTTCCTTGAATCTAAACACCTGTCATTCTGCATCATAGGATCCAAAAGAGCTGAACTCCTGCGAAAAAATAGCCCTCGACCTGGGCTGGACTTTGAGTATCTAACTACTCTGCAAGCACTGCTGTAGTGTGTCATAATAGGAGGACTTAGGAATGGACTTAGTTGTTGAGTGACAAAATGTGGTATCCGGTCTAGTTGCAATCGAGAGCAATTTCCAAATGAGCCTCCTATATGCTTACTATATCTTCATAAGGCTCCTCCGATCCGTATGCAATTTAACAAAATTGTCCAAGGGTGTATTGGCTGGCTTAGATCCAAGTAAATGCAAACAATACTTTCTTTGAGTGGATATACCTTGCTGAGAGTGTGCCACTTCCATTCCAAGGAAATACTTAAGACTTCCCTAGCCCTTGATTTTGAAATTGGAATCAAGAACTTTCTTAATTCTGCAAAACTCTTCTAAGCAATTTCCAGCCAAGATCACTCCATCAACATACACAAGTAGCGTGGTAAGTTTTGCTCGAGCATTAAGAGTGAAAAGGGAATGATCAAAATTACATTATTTGTTCCCTTGATTTAATAGTAGAGAGGTCAACTTTTCATACCATTTTCTACTAGACCGATTGAGTCCATAGTCCAGACAATGATTTCAGCAATTTGAATACTTGATTGGACTTCTCACATGTTACTCCTTGAGGAACACTCTAGTACATATCCTTCTTTAAGTCCCTAGGCAAAAATGTATTTACATCAAGTTGATGTAAGTGCCAATTAAGGATTGAAGCAAGGGCACAAAGAGTTCTTACTGTTGTAAGCTTTGCAACCAGTGAGAAAGTATCGCAGAAGTCCAGCCCCTCTACTTGATTGTAAAACTTTACCACATTTGATCCATCAACCTTATGCTTGACTTAGTAAACCCACTTGCTCCCAAGGGATGACATGTGCTGGTTTATCAACCAGGACCCAAGTTTCGTTTCTATTCAATGTTTCCAATTCTGACTTCATAACATCATTCCAAAACTTGCTTTTGCTGTGCTCTTCATATGACGTTGGCTCAAGATAATCACAAATAGACAAAGCATAATGTTTTTGTGCAGAAGGCTGCAAATGGCCTATGCCGTTCCCCATCCGACTTCCTCATGTGCTTGGTTTTGACTTGGGCACTGGATGGTCATTGGTTTATGAATTGAAAAGATACTCGTGACACAAGACTAGGTGACTACTCGTGACACAAGACTAGGTGACTCATGTGATTGTGACTGATGGCTAGGACTAGGTTGTGTGACTCATGTTGTGTAGAGTGGTAATGCCAATTAGACAACGGATGGGATGATTTGTAAGGTAAAATATGCTTATGGAATGTAACGTTTCTCGAGATAAAAACGTCTCTATTATTGAGGCCCAACAATATGCCCCCCTTCATGCTAACCTTATGCCCTAAGAAGACACACTTTCTGGCTCTTGATTCTAACTTGGTATAATCGGAATTGATTATGGAAGCAAAACATTATGAGCTAAAACATTTCACATCATGTAAATTTGGCGATTCACTATATATAGGACAGCATATGGTGTTTTGTGATGCAGGAGAGGACTATACACTCTATTAATGGTGTACGTGGCATAGAAGATGGCATATGACCAAAACTATTTGGGGAGTTTAGATTTGAAAACCAACATTCAGAACATGTGGTTCCTGTCTAATCTCCCATTTTTTGGGGGAGTTTCCACACAACTGATTTGATTTCAGAACCAGTGTGGCACCAACTGAAGAAGGACCATCCCCAAGGTGAACGTAATAAGGACTAGATTGATTTTGCGATGGACCAGTGAGATTCTGATTTCCTCCATTGTAGTTAGCATTTGAGGTACCAGAAGTAGTTGAATTTGAGTGATTGTTTCTGGTCATAGATCAGCTCTTATTTATAACAAGGGAAAGGTTGCACATATACTGCAACTAAGAACCAATCACACTATCAAATCTCACCAACAAAAATAGCTGAGTTAACTAATTATGCCAAATCAGTAAACATGACCCTGCCACATGTGCTGCCAGCTGTGCAACTCCCCCACTTCTTGTTCAAGATCAATCACTCTTTTGCAGTCTCATCACTTGGGAATTGAGATAAGTAATCATTTTGCAGTTTGGCCTAAAGTAACATTCTGAAGAAGAGTACTCAATCACATTTTTGTTATCGGAAATCTGAAATGCGTTTGGTTGAGTTTTTGGTATCTGAAATTAAGAAGAGTGCTATAAAACACAAATATTCAACTATTTGTATTACATGCCTGCCTGAATATTTACTTTATTGTTACAGTTTGTGTTAATCGATTTTCCCCCCACTTTCCCTTTTGTATCTGTAGGATCTCTTAAATATGGGTATCATTGCACTTGGTCCCAGAAAAAAGATTGTGCACGCCCTGTCAGAGCTTAGAAAAGGAACTGTCCCTTCAAACGAGAAACATGAGGATGCTGTGGCAGACCCCAGAAGGATTAGAAACCAGAGAGTCAAATTGCAACATGACAAGTCTGAAAAAAAAGTTGATGGAACTGGTAAACCAGCAGCAAACAAATTGATTACTGAATATTTTCCAGGATTTGCTATCAATGGGAAGAAAGTTTCCACCCCTCCTGGAGAACAAAATGAAATGAAAAACAGTGGCTCGGTTTCTAATCCAAAGCAAAAAGCGAAAAATAGTTCAACAAATCGAAAGCTTCGTGATGTTCCTAAATGGTGTAGCATACAAGGAACACCTTTTCGGGTGGTAAATACCATTTTGCACGATACATGTGTTTGTTGTATATACTCCCTTGATGCATTCCTTTAAAACACTGCAAATATCATATTGCTAGAAGGAAATCTTTTTCTGAATGGTCGGAAAATATAAAAATCATTATTTTTACATTCTAGTTGTGTTTTTTATGTGTCATAGCCCAAAGGGTGGTTTTTTCATGTGCAGTGCATGGTAACTAATTTATCATATTCTGTCAAGAAAATGCTTATTGGCCACTTGGATGACAATTCAAACTGAGCATGCATGTAAATCATATTTCATTTATACCTGCTGAACTGGGAAAAGAAAACAGAAGATAAAGGGAACAATATGTATCTAATGAATTCAAAAGTAATAGCCAGTAAACTACAAACATTAAGGAATTTCTGGTATTCCATCACCGCTTCTGCCCTATCTTGTTTTGATGTGGATCTGAATATCTAAGTAACACATCTAATATATGCAGGATGCTTTCAAATACCTAAGAGGAGATTGTTCCCACTGGTTTCTGACACACTTCCACATGGACCGTAAGTCTGTTTCAATGTGTTAAATAACTATCTTTACCATCTAGAAATTTTCAGTCGAGTTACTGTTTTCATGCAATGAATATATTTGTGAATGTGACATGTATGTAGATTTTAGATTGATTGTTTGTGTTGTAAAATCCGCCATAATTGCGGGTGCCCCTAGTCTCCTTCACTGTGGAAACTTTGGGCGGCCTTCATTGCAGCTTCCATCACCTTAGTTGTGTTGGGTATAAGAGGTGTGTTTAGTCCCACACCGCCTAGAGATATGACCTAAGTAGTGTTTATAAAGCCTGGACATACAATTACCCTGCAAATTGTATATTCACAGTTCGTATCGATGGATTAAAGCATATGCATCATGAACTATTTGGTAACAGGAGTTTTGGTGTTTCTATGATACATGGAAGTGCAAATGTGTCGTATAAAAGCGTGGATTTTTCTTTGCTCAAACTATTTTTGGGTGATTTGGTGTCTGTTCTCCTATCAATTACTATGGAGTATGGAGTTTCAGATCTCATACTAAAACTCATTTGTAAATACAGATTATCAAGGTCTCACCAAGTCGTTCAATCATGGAAAGATCTATTGCTCCTCTGTTACAGCTAGACTTGTAAATATGAACCTCGGGATTCCATATGATAAATTACATATTTTGCCTCTAAACCAAAAGGTTGAAATAGCCGGTATTGACGTGACTTGCTTGGATGCCAACCACTGTCCAGGTTCCATAATAATATTCTTTCAACCTCCAAATGGTAAGGTGTGGCATGGATTGACTTCCTAATGAGCTGAATTATCGCTTGCTAGCCGCCCATTGTTGTCTTCAAATTGACTAGATATTTTTCTGTCCATTTAGGCGGTACTCCACACGGGTGATTTTCGTTACAGTGAAGAAATGGCAAACGATCCTTTACTGCAGATATGTCCTATTCATACGTTAATTCTTGATACAACATACTGCAATCCACAGGTGAGTCCATTTGTCAATAATGAAGTGATCTCTTTTAAATGACATGACTGTATCAAATTTTTGCTCTGGAATTTCGCTTCCTTAAATTTATTTATCTTCAATACGTAATAAATTAATTGCTTTTCAATCTACTCTGTCCAGACAAGTTTTGTTTTTGATAAGCCAGACAAGTTTTCTTGAATCTATGGTTTGTTAGACCCTGGGTTCTGATAGAGGCAATATCTAAGATGGTTAGTTTGGTCGTAGTCGTAGCAGTGTCAGTGTGGCATTATGTTAGAAATTCTCTTAACCTTCCAACTATTTTTGTTATCTTATAACCATGATGGAAGTAGCTGTAGCAGTGTGGCATTGTGTTAGAATCTGTTTGTTTGTGTTCTTTTAGTAAAAAAACTTTTTTTTAATTAAAAATATGGTTAAAAAGTTATGATAGTTGGATAAGTGTTTGTCAGAAAAACCCTAAAAATCAAGAAAAAAATTGTTTTGGTAGCAGTAGTTTTGGTAACATTATTTATGGGGGTTTTGAGTTTTTGTGCTACGTTTCATTGCAGTATGATTTTCCAAAACAAGAGGCTGTCATACAATTTGTTATTGATGCCATTCAAGCAGAAGCTTTCAACCCCCGGACTCTTTTTCTGATTGGCAGCTATACAATTGGTAGGTTCAACTCATCTCTCTTCCTGGATATTTATGGTGCTTACTTTACAATGTCTATCTTACCCTTTAATATTTGTTTGAAATATGTTGTAATTTGATAAATAGTAGGTTTGTGTTTCTATGATAATACTGCCCAACTACCAGGAAACTAATGAGAAAAAATCTGAAGGTTCCCCCCTTTTGTTTTCTATATTTCTGTAGGAAAAGAAAGACTATTCTTGGAGGTTGCTCGTTCGCTTCGTAAAAAGGTTTACGTAACTGCAGCAAAGTTTCGTCTTTTAAAATGTTTGGAATTTAAGGAAGAGGATATGCAGTGGTTCACTCAAAATGAACACGAAAGCAACATTCATGTTGCCCCTATGTGGACACTCGCAAGCTTCAAAAGGTTGAAACACTTATCAAGTCAATATGCGGTGAGTGTTTTCTAGGACAATCATTGTCTGCTAACTTTGTGGTATTTTTCAATGTAATATATAATAGGAACATATCTTGAAGTACACATTTAACTATGTGCAATGCCTATATTTATAGATAGTCATATTTTGTTTAATATCTATTCCATGGGAAAAGATTCTGTTAAGTGAAAAAAACTTGAGAAAATAATGTGATAACAATTTCACCCTTAAACCTCTTCTTCATTTATTGTAATATAAACACATTTTCTCTCTTTGAATGGATGGTGAAGATTTTACTAGACTCTCATATTTCACATGAGAGGAATCATTCCCCTATTCCATGATCGAATACCTTGGTGGCCGTAAACGATCCAGGGTTGCTATCTGGTCTACTTGCTAAGCAGTTGGGATCTCGATTACTGAATTACAAGTCTTTTAACTTTTCTTTACATTTCTAATCATCAGATGCATTTTCTTTATTCAGAGTCGGTACAGTCTTATAGTAGCCTTCTCTCCTACTGGTTGGACATTTGGCAAAGGTAAAAAGAAGTCTCCTGGAAGAAGGTGGCGGCAGGGTACTATCATAAGGTGATGTTTTATTTTCCTTTATTAATATATTCTTTTGATTTTATTATATGAAATCCTCGACCTTGTTGGCGCATTTTGATATTTAATAGGTGCACAACGCTGGTTGGAAGAACAGTTTGCTTTGCTTACTTTCCTTAAATTCGTTTAAATACTGATTTACTAACTGAAGTTTTCTTTGTTTATCAGGTATGAGGTTCCTTACAGTGAGCATTGCAGCTTTACAGAACTCAAAGAGTTTGCAAAACTTTTATCTCCCAATAACATTATACCTAGCGTGAATAATGATGGACCAGAATCTTCCGATTCGATGGTTTCTCTCTTGTTATCTTGATTTGATCATTAAAAGGGGGATTCAAGTCTACCATTGTGACATCTACTGTATGATGGACATTAAATAAAGGTCGAATGATTATGTCATAACCTTTCAATTCCTTCCCAAATCTTGTTTGTATTTATCACAAGATTTTGGGGAGCATTTTTCCTGAGAAAGTGTTTTCTTTTGTTTCACCATAAGCATAAGGTAGTTGACCAAATTTTCCAAATGTTTTTTTTTTGGTTAAATATTTTTGCAATAAGGTCTTGAATCAAATAACTTGTCACGTCAACCCATTTTTAAAGGTAGACTTGAGTTTGGTATTTTACTCACCCGGCTTATTTTTATGTGGTTGTGTTTAGGTTTTATCAACTGTGACATTCTCTCTCCCAAAATAAGCGTTGTTAAAGGTTTTTCACACAAATTAATAAATACAAATGAATGAGTGAATATTTTTCAACTGTCGATTCATTGGTTCGATCGGTGTGATTCAATGATCTAGGTGAGTCAATAACCAGTTCTAATTTTTTCTGAGGGAAATATAACCTATATTCTGTACCGTACTTACGAGCTTTATGATAAGATCAAAGTAGTTAGTAGGTGTTTTATGATTGATAATGTGGCGATCTTAAAGTGACGGTCTTGTTCGATTTTGGGATAGTGGTCTTTGTTCAATCTTGGGATGGTGGTCTTTGTTTGATCTTGACGTGGCGGTGTTGTACCTGCAATAACACTCCGAAGCTCAAGTCAGTGTTTGAGTAAATATGTGGTGGTTGGAGAAAAATTACTTACATTTATGAGTATTGAAGGTGGTATTTATAGAGTTTGTGTGATGTATGTTCTGACGATTTTGAGCCGTCAGATCTCGTCGAGTTATCTGAGCCGTTGGTCGATTAGGCTAGATTTTCTGGCTATGGGCCGGTTTGTTATTGGGCCTTGCAGGGGGTGTAAATATTGTTGAGGCCTTTTACTTATTACCATAACAGTGGCCCCCCAAGCCTGGTCGCCCGAGGGGTGATCTTGGCTTGATGAGTTGGTGTCACCTTACGTTGTCGATCATAGGACGCACCGAGCTTTCTTTTCTGAGGGGCGATCTTGGCTTGAGATGTATTGAGCTTTCTTTACCGAGCTTCCCTTTGAGTAGTTGGATCAGTGCCTTTGAGTCAGTGTCATGCATTAAATGTTTCTGACATGGCATGCATTACGATGGCGGACTAATGATGGTGACGTTTTGTTTTTAGTGGCTGACCTTTGGGTTTTGATTGGACGCGTCGATTCAACTTTCAGGCCCAGCCCATGATATTCGGTCCACTATAAATAAATGGTCACTTGCTCTTGTTTTGTTCGCTGCATAACTTCTTCTGCTCTGACTACCGGTCTTGATTAACTTCTTCTGCTCTGACTTCCGATCTTCAGGTCGACAAAAAGAGTTCTTTCAGATTCGATCTCTGTATCCGCTTTATTTCGAGGTTAGTTTTTAATGTTTTCTATTTGTAATTTGTGTTTTGTACCCCTCCTAGTTTTTTATTTGTTCGCTCAGAGTGGGGGTCGTCAGGTCGGGTTCTGACTTGTTCGCGGACCCATTTGCGATTTCTTGTCCTGACACTTCGTCCCCCATTTCTGCAGCTTCTTAGATTTGGCGAGGACCAAACAAACCCGTAGGGACATAACCGAATATCGAAACGAGTTTGTGAAGATCATGGCTTCTGGTGGTGATATCCCTAAAAGTCGAGAGAATCAGTCAATGGTTGGTACTCCTGACGAGCAAGATCATCCGCCCTTTGCTCCTACCAGCAAGCAAGCGGAGGAAAATGTCGATGTTGAGAGTTTTTCTCCGGTAGACGATGTTAATGAGTCCGCTCCGGAAGTTGTGGGAGCTATGGAGGAAGACCGGAGGATCAATGTTGTGGCTCTCTCTTCTGATTCTGATGAGGAGGTTCGACCGGAGGAGAAACAGGGGAGCTCGGATACTGTTGAGTCGGAGGGCTCTGATGCTGATTCCAGGATGAGCTCAGTGCTTGGAGATGACTATGATCGGGTCGATGCCGATGGCATGGATCAATCAGGCACGAGTCGTGCTTCTGATGTTTCAGTCGATGGTTATTCCAGTACCGGTCCTGGGGCCCATGACATGCCGGTGCGGGAGGTTCGTCCTTACGATTGGGTTTCCGCGAAGGTTTTGGAGATCGTTGTACCGTTCGGGTGATAACCTAGAGTCGGTAGGTCGAAAAATTGCTGGGCGCTCTGAGAGGAATATTTGGAGGGTCGAAGGCATGAAAGATGGAGAGCACGCGGCTTCCTGGGATCTTAAATTTACAATGTACCACGTGACGATAAATGATATGAACATCCGGCCTCCATTTTCTTCTCTCGAACAGACAGTTCTGGCAGAGCTGGACGTAGCACCCTCCCAATTACATCCAAACACATGGACTTTCCTCCGAGCCTTTGAGTTGATGTGTATTCACCTGGAGAGACACGATGGCGCCTAAGAAGCTCGCATTTTTGAAGAAGCTGGCGATGCAATCGGCTAGTGTTGAGCAAGCAGGGGTACCGCAGCAAATACCTTCTCAACCTAGATCTGTTGTCGAGGCTCAAGAGGTCGCCATCGTTGCCGAACCGGTGACCACCGTTACTCAGAAGAACCTGGCACGTGTCGAGGCTGAGAAGGGGAAGAGGATCGATGTGGAGACCTCTGCAAAAAGGGGGCGAGCTGGTGTCGAAGAGGAGTCTGGGTCGGCCAAAAGAACAAATACTGGGAAGAGGTCCAAGCATAAATGTAAGGCCGTTCCCCTGGATGAGAAATTTTTAGAACAAAATTACGAGCACTGGCGAGAGGATCCCATTGCAGCGTCGGCCCAAATCTTCCTAAATTTTGCCGAGGTTCATAAAATCGCAAAAACGAAGTATGAGCAGCGAGCTGAAGGTGGGTTTTTGTTTTTGCTTTTGTTTTGTTGATTTATTTATGACTTTCCTCTTTGTTTTGATATCTTTTTTGACACGTTTGTAGAGTTGCTGGAGACCGAGAAGACAAAACGTTTTAAAGTCTTGGAGGAATTGACTGCGAGGACCACTGAGCTGAGCCAAATCCGAGCTTCGGGCTCTGAAGGAAGGCGCAGAGATCCTTATAGCGTTGAAGGTGACTGCCCTGAATCGTGTAGAGACTGCCGAAGCTCGTGTGAAGCAGCTCGAAGGTCAGCTCAGGGTCCTAGAGAAGTCTGAGGCCGAGGTAAAGAGAAAGGCAATGGTCTTGGAAGAACGAATAGTCGAGCTTGAGGAAAGTTTGAAGAAAAGCTTGTGAGGTGAGGGCGGAATCTAGTACCGACCCAGAAGCTCGTATTGCCGATCTTCAGGCTGCCCTCCAACAAAGTAAGAGGGACGCAAAGGAGGCTGCCGAGGCGGCACTTGAGATGTACAAAGAAGGTTTTCAAGGTGCCCTTTTGCAGGTTCTTTTACTTCATCATTCTCTTCCGCTAGACCCAATGATTGTCGATGCCGATCATGAGGTCGATGGGAGGCGTATTGTCAAGGTCGACCCTGTAACGCCCCAAAATAATTTAATTATTTATTTAATTAAGTTATTTAAGGCTTACAATATTTATTCAAGTGAATTAATTAAAGGGAGTTAGGTTGTGGAAAATTATTAGAAATAATAATAAGGTATTTTATTAAATCAAGGGAGTGGTGTTATCAAGTAATTAAATGGTGGGAATAATAGATGAGGTATTTAAATTAATAGGGGTGGTGTAAAAATGGGCCCAAGTCACTTAGTGACCCAAGCCCATTCCAAAGACTCCAAAACCTAAAATTTTAGTTTCATTCCCACCCAAAAGAAAGAAAGAAACAGCGACTGAGAGAGTGAGAAGAGAAGAGGGTCGCGACTTCCATCAAGGGAGGAAGAAGAGGAATCATTCATCCAAGCTTTAGCCCCACAGTTGCGCAAAGAGGAGAGGAGGAGGAGCTGTGCGTTTTTCTTGGTGGGTAGGCGTGGCTGAATTCTTCGATTTATCAAGGTTAGGGGGCTCTACTTTATACCTATAATAAGGATTAAGATAGGCGAATATATATATATGGGTTAGGTTGTAGGGATTGAATTGTTGAATGTTGTGTTAGTAAATATATTGATGAAATGGTTTAATTTGAAATTGTGGAGATTAGGCTACTGTTGGTGGTTGTAGTGAGATTGATTAAATTGTTGAATATGATGCTAATATTTTGTTGATGAAATGAGTTGGTTGAAAGTGTGGATAATTGTTGAATTATAGGTTAGGTTGAAGTGTGGATAATTGTTGAATTGTAGTAGTTTAGATTGTTGAATTAAGTTAGTTTGAATGGGGATAATTGCTACTGTGTTAGTTATTTTAGTGAGATGGGTTGAGTTGTGGAATGGGGTGTTAATGCATTGTTGTTGTATTGAGTTAATGTGGTAAATTAAGTTGAGTGAGGTGAGAGTGAACATAGTAGGAATCGTGACTTTAAGTTAATTGATTAATTACCTCAATGAAAAGAATGTAGTTATATGTCGGTTGCGTTGTAATTAATAATTAATCAATCGAATTGGTGTTGAAGCGGTGTGAACTAAATGTTGAATCGTTAAATAAAATTATTGTTAGAGTGTTGAAGTTGTGGTGTGTGTAATTGCGGAAGTGTAATTGTAAAAATTAGATTACTAGCCTAAGGATATAAAGCGGTGTGTACGGAGTTGTAATTATTTGAAGATGTGAAAGCGGTGAGGGACTCCGGTCCAAAGCGGTGTGGTAACCTTAAGGCCTATATGTCGATGATATTAAATCGAGAAATGCAAAGCGGTGAGTTTAATAATTATTATGGCTTATGTGTGGTGTTGTGGTGCATAGTCATAGTGTCACATGACTCATGTTGCATAAAGCGGTGTGTAGGCTTCGGCCAAAGCGGTGCGGTGGCTTCGGCCAAAGCGGTGAGTGCCCTCCAGGCTAATAGCGGTGATGATGGATCCACATGCATGTTGCATTACATGCATTAGTCAAGCATTTGATGAGTTTATGGATGAATTACGAATATGATGATTGTTGTTGATAATGTGGTGAGTTGTTACATTAGTGGTATCAGAGCAGTTCGGTCTGTCCGGCCAAGTCGTCTAGTCGTAGTGTCCTTAATGATTGAGTAGTACTAGATTAGTTCTAACAATTGTTTGTGTAGTAAGTGATGTTCCTGCAGGTAGAGGGCAAACCGAGTACTGCTGATGGTAAGTGAATAAGTGGGGGAGATACCCCTGCTGATGATGTGTGCTGTATTGTGTTTCCGATGTGTGAAATCTGTGTCTTTTGTTTTTGATTTCTCTGCTGATTTGGAAAATGCCTGGTTTTCGAAAGATGCATTAGTTACTTCTTTTGAAACCGAAGGAAAATATTATTAGGATTAGGATGAATTGTCAATATTGTATTTCAGGTCATCCTAGTTATCATGTTAAAAGAGATATTTTGCCGCTCTAGGCTTTAACGTTCTTATAAACAATTACTACATGATTTGAGGAGCTGATGACACTTTTCACTTGCGAAAATCATTTCCAAAACTAAAATGCTGATTGTGCTGAAAAACAATTCTCACTCATTTTTCGCACTTCTATTTATAAATGTTTTTGGGGTAGAGGTGTCACATTTATTGATATGTCGATTGTGTGATTGTTATTTGACTTGGATTTTGTCCATGACTTGTGATGTTGTTGTTGTTGTTGTTGTTGTGTCTAATAATACGAAAGTTGTTGTTGCTGTTGTTGAGTCAATGTGACCAAAGCGGTGTTGTTGTTGTTGTTGGGTCAATGTGACCAAAGCGGTGTTGTTGTTGTTGATTGGGTCAATGTGACCAAAGCGGTGTTGTTGTTGTTGTTGTTGTTGTTGTTGTTGTTGTTGTTGTTGTTGTTGTTGTTGTTGTTGTTGTTGTTGTTGTTGTTGTTGTTGTTGTTGTTGTTGTTGTTGTTGTTGTTGTTGTTGTTGTTGTTGTTGTTGTTGTTGTTGTTGTTGTTGTTGTTGGGTCAATGTGACCAAAGCGTTGTTGTTGTTGTGTTGGGTCGAATAAGACCAAATGTTGATGTCGTTGTTCTCGGGTTAACTAATAGTGTATTGGTGAATTATATGACAGTGTATCTAATGATGGTGTGTTTATAAATGATGAAATTGTGGTGTTTGGTGTTGAGATGAATTATGAACATGTGTTGCCTACAAGTTGTCTGATGGTGTTACCTTATGAGTTTTGAAGGTGAAATTACTGTGCTTAAGTAGTATATGATGTTGAAATTGGTATTTTGGTGGTTGGGTGAATTTGGGGTGTCTTAATGTTTTGATAGGATTGTAGTCAAGGTGTCGATAAAATGTATAAGTGAAGTTTAGAATGCATGTAGGTGTTTGACCAAATGTCAATATGTTGATTGAATGCCCAAGTGTTGTTTGATGGCATGAGTTGTTGGATTTGAGTGTTGTTTGAGATTATTGTTTCGTGACTAAACATGATGAATTTTACTTGTTTACGGTTTTGTGCATTTCTGGACACTGTTTCATTTTTTCTAAAACTGGTACTGTTTGGTTGATCCAAAAATTATGTGGCTGATTGTTTTTGAAAATAGACTTAACGCCGGTCGTTTTGCCACTGGTTTCGTTTAATTTGGAGTTGTGTAGCTCAAGTTATGATTGTTTCAAGTTAGGTCAAGTTTTTGGAATCACACTGTGAGTGGGTTCGGTTTTTGTAGGTTTTGTGTCATAAAATGAACTCCGTTTTGAATGATTCTTGTTTCTTTGGAAAGTAGACTTAATTATCTACAATTTAGACACTGGTTTCATAAATTTTCATTAAGAAATGAGAGAGATAATTTGGTTACAAGTTGAGTAAGATATTCTGCCCAAGTTTGGTACCTCAGTGTAGTGTTTTGAAAAACTGTACCAATTGGCTACTTATTTTGAAAAATAAAAATCATAGGTTGAAACTACACTCAGAGAGCTTTCCAACAAGTATTTATTTGTCGAAATCCGACGTCGTTTACTATTTTAATTAATTCGCCAAAGCAGGCGCGTAGTTGCAGAATTTTCTGCACCCGAGTTTATGAAGATTAGCAAAAACGTTTGAACCGTGATATTTATACGTTGTGGAATTGTAATTTAAAAACGAAGTGATTTTTGAGGTTGCTTGTGAACGTTTAACAAACAATTTTTATGGTTGGGTATTAATGTGAGTATTAAATTTATTTTCAATGAAATAAATGTAAATGACGAGTACTTTATAGTAAGTGAGCAAATGCCTATTTTGATGATGACGTGGTTAAATATAATTATGATTGATTGATGATTTGTTTAGTGTACTAGGACAATGAAAATGATTTGCCCAAAAACTTATTGTGTATGATCATGAGAATAGTCTAATGATACAGATTGATGAATTGATTTTATACCTAACAGTATGTGGTTATACATGATTAGTTGAACTTGTGGAGTATGATGTGTTTGCTTGTTCCTTTTTTTAACTGACTAGTTGATGTGATACAGAGTTGTGTTGTTGATTGTTTAGATATGTGTGATTAAAAGAGTTTTAACGATGTCAAAAGAGTGGGAGTCGTGACGACGCCTTCGCACTCTAGACCGCGTTGAAAGCCTTTTAGTGTGGTATGTGTAAATTTGAGAGAATGTAGTTGTTGTGACCTTAATTAATTGGTTGCATGAGTAGGAGGGACTGATCACCCCAATAACTCATCTCCAATGAAAGAGGCGACAATAACCCATGGTATTAGTAATTTTGGATATATGTGCTAATTCTGATTTGATTGACTAAGTGGTGTGCTCATACTTGACTTCATGTTAATTATTACATACATATATGAATGTTCACAATGTGTGATGTTGTGAAAAATGCTTGATTTGGAAGTCACGTATAGTACTACAAGTTTGTTATTCATTTTAGAACTCGTGGGTCGTATAAAATGCTTATGTATTCTTCTGCGAGTGATCCTTGAAGGTAGAAGGTTAATTGAATCTTGTTTTAATTTTCGTGCCTTATTGAGTTTTGGGTAGCAGTTTGTGCTTGGATTGAAAGTAGATAGTTATGTGGTAGGGGAGATTGAACCAATACCTTAAGTTAAGACTCATGAAGAATAGTAAGACTATACATTATAAGAACTTTTGGGAATGTGCCCTTATGGAATTCGATATGGGTTTGATAGTATTGGAATAGTTGAGTAGGACTTCGATAACCTACAGATTAGAACATCTAATTAGAAATAAGGGTGTAGAGAAGAGTGGTTGGTCTGATGCTAAGTATGCGATAGATTATGGACAAGGATGGTCAGAGATGACAAGAAGATTGGGTTTTGTTTTCGTGAGTTTGGTGTAAATTTTCGAGGACGAAAATATTCTAAGTGGGGGAGAGTTGTAACGCCCCAAAATAATTTAATTATTTATTTAATTAAGTTATTTAAGGCTTACAATATTTATTCAAGTGAATTAATTAAAGGGAGTTAGGTTGTGGAAAATTATTAGAAATAATAATAAGGTATTTTATTAAATCAAGGGAGTGGTGTTATCAAGTAATTAAATGGTGGGAATAATAGATGAGGTATTTAAATTAATAGGGGTGGTGTAAAAATGGGCCCAAGTCACTTAGTGACCCAAGCCCATTCCAAAGACTCCAAAACCTAAAATTTTAGTTTCATTCCCACCCAAAAGAAAGAAAGAAACAGCGACTGAGAGAGTGAGAAGAGAAGAGGGTCGCGACTTCCATCAAGGGAGGAAGAAGAGGAATCATTCATCCAAGCTTTAGCCCCACAGTTGCGCAAAGAGGAGAGGAGGAGGAGCTGTGCGTTTTTCTTGGTGGGTAGGCGTGGCTGAATTCTTCGATTTATCAAGGTTAGGGGGCTCTACTTTATACCTATAATAAGGATTAAGATAGGCGATATATATATATGGGTTAGGTTGTAGGGATTGAATTGTTGAATGTTGTGTTAGTAAATATATTGATGAAATGGTTTAATTTGAAATTGTGGAGATTAGGCTACTGTTGGTGGTTGTAGTGAGATTGATTAAATTGTTGAATATGATGCTAATATTTTGTTGATGAAATGAGTTGGTTGAAAGTGTGGATAATTGTTGAATTATAGGTTAGGTTGAAGTGTGGATAATTGTTGAATTGTAGTAGTTTAGATTGTTGAATTAAGTTAGTTTGAATGGGGATAATTGCTACTGTGTTAGTTATTTTAGTGAGATGGGTTGAGTTGTGGAATGGGGTGTTAATGCATTGTTGTTGTATTGAGTTAATGTGGTAAATTAAGTTGAGTGAGGTGAGAGTGAACATAGTAGGAATCGTGACTTTAAGTTAATTGATTAATTACCTCAATGAAAAGAATGTAGTTATATGTCGGTTGCGTTGTAATTAATAATTAATCAATCGAATTGGTGTTGAAGCGGTGTGAACTAAATGTTGAATCGTTAAATAAAATTATTGTTAGAGTGTTGAAGTTGTGGTGTGTGTAATTGCGGAAGTGTAATTGTAAAAATTAGATTACTAGCCTAAGGATATAAAGCGGTGTGTACGGAGTTGTAATTATTTGAAGATGTGAAAGCGGTGAGGGACTCCGGTCCAAAGCGGTGTGGTAACCTTAAGGCCTATATGTCGATGATATGAAACCGAGAAATGCAAAGCGGCGAGTTTAATAATTATTATGGCTTATGTGTGGTGTTGTGGTGCATAGTCATAGTGTCACATGACTCATGTTGCATAAAGCGGTGTGTAGGCTTCGGCCAAAGCGGTGCGGTGGCTTCGGCCAAAGCGGTGAGTGCCCTCCAGGCTAATAGCGGTGATGATGGATCCACATGCATGTTGCATTACATGCATTAGTCAAGCATTTGATGAGTTTATGGATGAATTACGAATATGATGATTGTTGTTGATAATGTGGTGAGTTGTTACAGACCCCGTGACGGAGGAGAAGATCGTCGTCTTTCTGACCTCAGACGTTAAATCGGTTTCCAGCATTTTTGCAGAAGTTCTGGGTGTATGCTTTTCCGATCAAGTTTTGTATAGACTTAGAACTTCTTTTATGTAATTTTGGAATTTTGAAGGTTCGGCCCATCCGTGGTGCTTTGTATTTGAAAATACATTTAATCGATCTTGATTTTTGGGTCTCATTTACGAGCTTTATGAATGCTTTTTTTAATTCTGCAAGTCATATACGCCGTTTTTAGAGATCTTTTCGCACCTGAGGGGCTCGAGGTGGTTTATAAGCGTCGGTCTATAGAGCAGTTTACCAGGACTCGGCCCAGATATAACTCGCCCTATAGGGGTATTGGCAGCTGTGGCCAATGGTCTTTCTGAGGATATTTCGATCCTAGAAGACCTGGTCCCTTTGAAACAGTTTACCAAGACTCGGCTCGGATTTAACTGGTACCAAAGGGTTGCGACCTTAGTTGGTCGCTTGGGGAGATCTTTTAAGATCGGCCCCAGTCACTTTTGGAGAAGGAATTTGGTTCCTACATTCTGTTTGATTTGATAAATCAAGAATGTGTGGAACGTCGGTAAGATCACCGCAAGAATTCGAGGAACATCGATAAGGTTACCGTTCTTTATTAACAATGAGCAACTCGTTTTTACAAGAGATTGGCGCACCCTATGGTGCCCTTTGTGAGAGATTTGCCCAATTTCTGCCTCTAAAGGTAATAACTTTTTAGCTTTGTTGCGTTCCAAGTTCTATCTATCTTTTTTCCTTGGAGGGTCTCCAATTTAAAAGCTCCTTTACCAGTTTTAAATGTGACGCGGTAAGGTCCTTCCCAATTTGGTGCGAGTTTTCCCTGGGAAGCGTTTTTCTGTCCAACATCAGCTCTTCGGAGTACCAGATCGCCAAGATCGAAGTCCCGATGAACGAATTTAGCATTGTACCTGGTTGCTACATTTTGCTTGATGATTGCTTCTCGAAGTGAGGCTCGACCCCGGACTTCATCGATGAGGTCGAGCTCCTCTCTTAGGACTTGGCTATTGTCGTTTTGAGATTTGGGGTTTGTTGTTCTCCAACTAAATTCGCCAATCTCGACGAGAATGACCGTCTCGCTGCCGTAAGAGAGCCTGAAAGGTGTCTCTCCTGTGGAGCTTTGAGGGGTAGTCCTATATCCCCAGAGGACATAAGGTAATTCTTCTTCCCAGTTTCCTTTAGCATCGCCAAGACGTCGTTTTAATCCGTTTAATATTACTTTGTTCGCCGCCTCTACTTGTCCGTTGGTTTGAGGGTGTTCTACCGAAGTAAAACGGTGTTTGATTTTTAGGTCGGACATCAGCTTCCTGAAACCTGTGTCAGTGAATTGAGTTCCATTATCTGTTACCACTACTTTGGGGATCCCGAACCTGCTCATGATATTTTTTCTAAAGAATTTTGTGCAGTTCCTTGTAGTGATGGTAGCCAGAGGTTCTGCTTCTATCCATTTGCTGAAGTAGTCGATGGCGACGATTAAAAATTTGATCCGACCTGGAGCTTTTGAGAATGGTCCCAGGAGGTCTATCCCCCACCATGCGAAGGGCCATGTGGAGGACAAACTTGTTAGATCGGTCGGAGGAGCTATGTGGACGTTGGCGTGAATTTGACATTTTTTACATCTCTTGACGTGGGTGCTAGCATCGCCTGCCATGGTCGGCCAGTAGTATCCGGCGCGGAGAGCCTTCCGAGCCAAAGAACGAGCTCCCATGTGCTGTCCGCAGATTCCTTCATGAATTTTTGTTAGGATATAGGCTGCTTCCTCCCCTTCAATGCATTTTAACAATGGGGAGGAGAGACTTCTTTTGTATAGCGTTCCATTAATGACCGAAAAGGCAGAGGCTCTTCTTCGGATGATTTTAGCGTCGTTTGCGTCTAGGGGCTCTGTTCCTGCAACGATGTACTCTAAGATCGGAGTGATCCAACTGTGAGTTTCTTCTATGACGTAGATGGTCGAGTTAAGATCAGGGTCGAGGGACACATTAGGTTTATGGATAATTTCTTGGATGATCGTTCTCTGATTCCCAGGAGCCTCGGTGCTTGCGAGTTTGGCGAGGACGTCAGCTCGTTGGTTTTCCGCTCTTGGCACGTGTTTTACCTCATTTGCTTCAAACTGAGCTAACAAAGCCCGTACCCGGAATAGGTATTTTTGTAAGATCTGGTCTTTGGTCTCGTATTGTTTGCTGATTTGGGAAACTACCAATAGAGAGTCGGTGTGCAGTGTTATCCGAGGTACTCGGAATTCCATTGCTAAGCGTAAGCCAGCGATGCAAGCCTCGTATTCTGCCTGGTTGTTCGAGGTTGGGAAGCTGAATGTCAGAGAAACTTCAATGATGATGCCGCTCGGGCTTTCTAACATAATACCAGCGCCACTTCCTTTTGGGTTGGAAGATCCGTCGACGTGCTGGATCCAATTATCTGTTTCGACGTTTGTTTGTGTCATTTCTGCTACGAAGTCTGCCAGGACCTGTGCTTTCAGAGCTGTTTGAGCTTCGTATGTTATTCCGAATTTCGATAGTTCTACTGCCCACTTGATCATTCTCCCTGCAATGTCGGGTCTGTGGAGAATTTTTCTGATGGGGTAGTTAGTCCGAACGACTATCTGGTGAGCAACGAAGTAAGGTCGAAAGCGTCGAGCTGCGATGATGAGAGCCAGAGCGATCTTCTCGATCTTCTGATAGCGACTTTCCGATCCGTGGAGGGCTTTACTCGCGAAGTAGATTGGGCTCTGTCCGGTTTTTAACTCACGCACAAGAACGGCTCCTATGGCTTCTTTTGAGATTGCTAGATATAGAAAGAGGGTTTCACATTCGTTTGGTTTGGTCAAGATCGGAGGTTCGGAAAGGGCCTTTTTGAGCTGGTTTAAGGCCTCATCTTGTTTGGAGGTCCATTCGAAGTCTTTCTTTTCTTTCTTAAGCAGTTTGAAAAGGGGGAGAGACTTGAATGCTGCATTTGATATAAACCGAGATAAGGCGGCGATCATGCCGTTAAATTTTTGGACCTCTTTTTTCGACGTTGGGGTTCGCATTTCAGTTATGGAGCGACATTTATCAGGATTAGCTTCGATCCCCTTTTCTGTTAGGTAAAAATCCAAGAATTTTCCAGCTCAAACTCCAAACGTGCACTTATCTGGGTTTAACCTCATAGAATTCTTCCGGACCTCAGAATATCTCTTTAAGGTCACTTATATGTTTGTTGTCGTCCTTACTTTTGACGATCATGTCGTCGAGATATACCTCGACACTCTTACCGATTTGTTTTCGAAACAGTTTGTTCATCATCCTCTGGTAGGTGGCTCCGGCGTTTTTAACCCAAAAGGCATGACTCGGTAAGCGAAGTTACCTTGATCGGTCATGAAAGCAGTTTTCTCTTGATCGGGTGGGAACATGGCGATTTGATTATAGCCGGAAATGCGTCCATAAAAGATAACAAACAAAAACCTGAAGCGTTGTCGACGAGTCGATCAATGCTGGGGACAGGAAAAGCATCTTTTCGGCAAGCTTTATTGAGATTGGTGTAGTCTACGCACATGCGCCATTTCCCGTTGCTCTTCTTTACCAGTACCGGGTTCGATAGCCAAGTCGTATATTTGACCTCAGAAATGAAGTTCGCCTTGATGAGATCGCCAACCGCTCTTGAAGCAGCGATGACTTTCTCACTGCTTTGAGTTCGCTTCCTTTGGGCGACCCACTTGTCTCCTGGGTTGATCGAGAGCCGGTGGCAGGCGACCTCCGGTGGAATCCCGGGCATGTCCTCTGCCGACCAGGCGAAGATGTCTGCATACTCTTTAAGACATTGGGTTAAGTCGATCTTAACCTCTTCTGGTAGATTTACCCCGATTTTAATTGTTTTGCAGGGGTCTTTACTGAGTTGTATTTCGAGGAAAAAAAAAGTTGAGGTCTTATCATTTTTCGTTTGAGCTCTTTTGTAAGCCCGTCGTCGTCTTCATCCTCAGTACTTTCTGGATCGTACCGAACATCCAAGTCTGTTGCGTTAACTTCGGTAGATCGAATTTTAACTTGCTTGGGGGTAGCGATTTCTGGAGGGGGAACCCCTCTTGTTCTAACGCTTTTTGCTCTGTTTTGGACCATAGGAAGAAGCATCTGGAAGCAGATTCCAGATCGGAGTTTAATGTGATCACTTTATTGCAGAGAGAGTGGAATTTCTTTTTTAAGTGCGTGGTAGACGTCACTGCTTCGAGCCTGCCCAAGGTCGGTCTTCCAATGATAGCATTGTAGATGGACTCGCAAGGTAGGATCAGGAATTTTGTCTTGATAATTCTTACCATTGGCTCGGTTCCATAAGAGACCATGAGTTCCAAATGGCCGAGTGGTTTGGTCCGGGACCCGTTGAATCCGGATAGGGCCGTTCCTCTGTATGGAGTGAGATCTTCCCTGTCGATCCCCATTTTGTTGATAAGATCGACAAAAAGGATGTCAGACGAGCTCCCTTGGTCTACCAAGATTCTCCTTACTTCTTTGTTGGCTATGATCGCCGAGACTATGAGGGGGACGTGTTTGTTGGGTTTCCCGTCCATAAGATCTTCGTCACCGAAAGATAATGGAGGTCGATATGAAGTGGATGTGGGTGCTGATGTTGAAGCTACGTTCAATAAGTCTTTCCACTTTCGTTTCATTGATTTTCCGGATCCTTCATGCTCAAATCCTCCTGTGATCATCATTATGACTGAGTGAGCTTTCGACCTTCTATAATCTTACTCTTCATCATCGGAATTGGCTTTCTACTTACTCCTATTTCTTTGCACCTCATCTTCTCGCTCTTCTTTAACCTCACCGGTGGGTGCTCCGGCTTTTTGACATAACCTCGCCGGTGGGTCTTCAATGTCGTCCTTTAAAGCATTGCAGTGGTTCGTGTCATGACCATTACTTCTGTGGTATCTGCAGTATTTGTTAGTCTTTTTCCCAGGTCGGTGAGGCAGGGGTTTGGGTGTTCTGACGTCTTTGAACTCGACGTTTGTCATACCCCAATTTTGTCCGGCTTAGGTCAAAACCCTAATTTCCACAAAAAAATAAATAAATTGAAGAGCGAAGAGCCTTATGCACTGCATTTCGGATCCTAGAAGGCATTCCAAGGTTCTTGAAATCATTTTTAGGGTTGGAACGCATTTTCCGGGCAAATTAGGGTTTTAGAGCCAAAAAGGGTATTTTGGTCAATTATAATGGTTTTTTTTCTCTCACTTTCAAAAAGGCTCAAAAATATGTATAATTAAAAATAGAAATCTGAAATCAAAATAAAAAATGAATAACAAAATAATATTGGATGCTTATGGTATTTTTAGAATTAGGGCTAATTCCTTTTAGGTGCTTTTTGCTTTTATCCATTTTTGGCCAAAGTAAGCACCAATTTCACAAGCAAACAACCTCCCTCACTCCACCCTCATGCCCTTCACTTCAGCCCCATCAAGTGCACATCACAAAAAAGCCTTTCATCATGACAAGCACACATTTGAATCCAATAACATTCAATACACAACATATTTTTACCTTCTTTCTCTCTACACCACTAAATACACACTAATTTCTTTATTTCCCTCTCACAACCTTAAACCCATTAGATCTTTGGCCTCCCAAGGATTTGAATAAGGATAACTCACTCCTCTCCTCCCCAAAAGCACCAAGAAATTCGTAGCCCCTCTCCTCTCCCTCACTTCCTCTTGTTTTTCTTTCATCTCAAAGGAACCTTCCCATTTCTCCTACACCAAAAAACCCTAACAAACAACTCACCTCATTTGCATCCCTCTTTCACATACTCCCTCCATTTTCTCATCCAAAGTTCAAGCATCATCATCAAGTGGGTACTTCTTTGAAGAATATTGGAGTCTTGTTGAGTTGTGTCTAGCTTCATCTTCTCATCTCACTTTCTAGCTCAAAGCTAAGGTAATCCTTAAAACCTTGCATCATCTTTGAGTATTTCCTCAAAAATATAAAAAGCATTTATCCTATCATTTTCATATTCTCATATTGTTGATTGTTGTTGGTGAGAGGTGTCATAAGCACTTTGACAAGCACTTAGGGAGGCTTGGGTGCTTATGGTACTTCTCACCCTTTAATAAATGTTGATTTGTGTTGATCTTAATCCTTGCCTTTCATGAAATAAAGTGTCGTTTTATGGCATGTTGATTTCGCATACTCTCATAAAAATGTGATTTACTAGTTGTTGTTGTGTTTTCTCACATTCCCTTGCATATTCACTCATGTTTGCATAATTTTCACAAAATAAGAAACCTATTTCAAGCATGATAACATTCGGCCATGGGCCAAGGTTTAGGGTTCTTGAATGCTTTTGTTTATTTCATGATTTGGGGGTGAATAATAGTTGATTTAGGGTATGTATGCTCCTAGGTTTTAACATAAAAAATTAGGGTTTGGGTTTACTTTAATAAACTTGTTTTTTTTTGTTGATGATTGGCAAGGTGATTCACACTTGTGCACTTAATCTTAAGTGTGAGAATTGACCAAAGTGATTCAACATTCTTTGATACTTTGGTTGCTAAATAATTTGCTTGCTTATGCTTGCCTATGATCATGATTGAGGCAACTCTTTTCCCTAAGCTAACAATTTCATTGTCCACTCTCATATAAGAATATCATCAACACTTAGATAGGCTCATTCCTTACATTGCATCTTCCACTAGATGTGTATTTAGATTCCCTTGCGTTTTGTAGAAATATTTGAGTATGGTTCTCGCCTAGCATCTTCCACTAGATGTGCATTTAGGTTCAATCTTGCCTACTCTTGTACTTTTTCTTAATGCCCAATTCAAGTTCCTCCTTTGCCTATTTATGTGTTGTGGTCTAACATGTGTAGTCTAGGCTAATATTTGCTCAAGAATTCAAATGAGATTGTTGTTTGCCTAAGGATTCGATTTGCATTCATTGCTTTCTTTTCTAAATGGCCTAGCATGAAAATGGTGACTAGTGACAATCACCCATAACCTTTGTTAGTTTGGTTGTCCCAAGAGCCTAAATTTCAAAAAAGGGATGTTTTCATATGCATAAGCTACTAGTGATAATCACCCATAACCTTTGTTAGTTTGATTATCATGAATGCTTTCAATTTCAAAAGATATTTTCCTAAGCATCAAAAGTCATAGTAAGTGTTAGTGATGATCACCCATAACCTTTGTTAGTTTGATCATCATGAGCGCCCCTCACTTTTCGAAACCAAAGCAAAAAGACTTTCACTTTCGAGGCTCCTTAGAACTACATCGCTTTGATTCCCATTTGGGATACGTAGGAGCGAGTCACATTCTCGTCAAGCGCGATCATAAAAAGTTTAGCATTTGCATAACAAAAAGAAAAGAGTTATTTTCCTAACAAAAAGAATCACTTTCGCAAACCTTTTCCTTTCTAAAATCATTTTCAACCCATCGCCGCTAGTGGTTAATCAGAACCTTTGTTCGTCTAGCCATTGGTGGCGATGTCTTTTTCCCCAAAGAACAACAAGCGATGATCACTCATAACCTTTGTTAGTTTGATCATTCGTGCCAATCAATCTCTTTCGAAAACCCCTTTCAAAAGAACAAATAAAAACGAGTCGCTACTAATAGTCAATCGGAACCTTTGTTCGTCTGACTGGCGGTAGTGACTCTCATTTTCAAGAGTACTTAGCGGTGATTACCCATGACCTTGGTTAGTTTAATCGTTCACTAAATACTGGTCCTATTTCGAAAACTCACTAAAAAGATAAAAGACAAAAACCTTTTTCAGGACAAAGAAGAACTACGTAGCTTTGAATTCTCCATCGCACCGGGAGATACGTAGGAGCGGGTCACATCCCGTCAAGCATAACAAATAAAAATCATTTTCACAATAAGTTTTCAACAATTATTTTCAAAAGAACCTAGAACTACGTCGCCTTTGATTCTCCACCCGGAGATACGTAGGAGCAGGGCCACGCCCCTGTCAAGCGCAAAAATAAACAATTTCTAAAATTAAAGAATATACAAACAGATCTCCTTCATTTCAAAAGAAAAAATCTTATTTTCAAGGTAGGGGATTAAGTCGGTCGTACGGCCGGGTTAATCATCGTTTTAAGATAAGTGAACTGTGGTCCCTCAGAGCCCCAGCGCTCCTTCAGCCCTCAGTGGCCCTTCAGAGCCCCAGTGCTCCATCAGACCCCCAGCGGTCTTCCAACACAGATCACACAGTCCTAAAACCCCTACATAAAAAAACACCAACCCACAAACATTTTCTACACGGAAGAACTACGTAGCTTTGAGTTCTCCATCGCACCAGGAGATACGTAGGAGCGGGCCTTGTCCCGTCAAGCGTTTTTTTTTCTAAAAACCCATTTTCCCCCCTTTTTTCATAATAAATAAAGATTTTCATAAAGAGTTTTTTTCAATAAGAAGAAGAGAGGCAAAATTAAGTATTTTCAAGTCAACACACTAAAACCACACATTTAATTAAAGGTTCCCTCTCAGTAGAGAGGACGTGTGGGGTGCTAACACCTTCCCTACGCGTAACCGACCCCCGAACCCTATTCTCTAGTTTCGCAAAACCAATCGCTTTCCAAAAAAGGTTTTCCTAATATTTTCCTTAATAAATATTGGTGGCGGCTTCATTGTCTTAGGAAAAGTTGTGAACGAGGAAGGTTCTCCCTCGAGGACTTTTTCGGGCGCAACAACGTTCCAACATTCCCCCAACAATTGGGCGTTGGAGACGTTGAGTTCTGTGTAGACCTGGTGACGATTCCGATATCGCGTCGTGATGGGCTCGTGTCGCGACACGATGGCTTGCTGAAGTTAAGGTTTTTAATTTAGTTTTGCATTTTTTTAAAGGAGCTTGGTCATTGGAGCGCAGCGAGACGTCTTGGAGCAAAGAAAAGTGAGATTTTGGGAGTTCTTCACCACTTGGGAACGAGGGTTGAAGGTTCCTATGTCTATCTTTACTTGTATTGCTTTTTTTACTCTAGTTATGTCTCTATTCACCATGTGTAACTAATTTTCTAAGATTAGGGAGAGATGATTCTCCCCGAACCTATGTTATGGATACTTTGTTATGGTTAATACAATTAGTTGTTTGAATTATCATAAGTCTATGTCTTTGATCGTAATGCTTTATAGTTACATATGATAATTATAATGATTTAGGTTATGTGATTGCATAGGGATATGGGTTGCATGCTGGATATGGGGTATTAGATCATGTACTTGTGATCACCATAGGAATATGAGGTTGGATGCATGAATTCTTTATTTCTCAAGTTTATTGCTTTACTGGTTGGCATGATTCACCTAAGGAATTAGGGTAACTCAATTAGGTAAAAGGGGTTCTGAGGCAAGGAATTGTCCTTAACCTACTATAGTGAATTGAATCTGGTAGTTCAAACAATTAATCTGTAATTAGCTGAAGGTTCATAACATAGGTGATGGGAGAGGATTCGACACCTAATCGCTTTCTCTCGTTATTTCAACAACAGTCTTTATTTTCGCGTTCCGCAATTACAAATCAATTCAATTTTCACAATCTAGAATTAATCAAATTTGTTATTGTTACAACACGCAATCCCTGTGGAATCGACCGGTACTTACCGTAATTTTATTACTTGCAACGTTTTCAGTGCACTTGCAAGCATTCTCCCCCTCTAATGCAATTTTGGCACTCAACGTGTGAAAGAACACATAATTTTGCATCCCCAACACTCTCCAGGTATGATAATTCTCACCATTACTTCTTAATTCTGGATTTGTGATGGTATAGTTTGAATTAGGATAGAAAATCGTTGTTTTTGAGAGTGTAGGTGAGGTGTTTGATGAAATGCTTGAATGCAAATTTTTTGTGTAGTCAATGTGTTTGTGAAAATGCCCAAGTGAGTTTTGGCTAAGCAACCCAACTGTTTGTGAAAATGCCTAAGTGAATGCTGTTTTTGGTTGCTAGCCTGTGCTTTAATTTTGTCAATGATCATTGAACCTTAGGGTAGTTGACTAGTGCTGAGAAAATTTTATTGCCTATTTTTGTTGGATTCTCTGCTGTGAGTGGGGCCCACACCAAGGACCCACCGAGAACTAATGATTTGTGCTGCATTCTGGTTTATTTCATTACATGGCATTTACAGGTAAACTACAGTGAGGCCAAGCAATGCAGGCACCTCCAAGAAAAGGAGAGGGGGACCACCAGTTGAGGTTGAAAGATTCAAGTCCCCCACGCACGAAGAGCGGTACCAGCAGGTGGTCAAGGGCAAGAAGATAAATCCTGAGAGGGCCTTTGACCTCTCCACAGATGAGTTCCCGATTATTACTTCCACATTGCGGGAGTTGGGGTGGCTTCCACTCAATGCAATGATTAAGCAGGAGAACCAGAGCCTGGTCAGGGAGTTCTACTCCAACGCCTATTGGGAGGAGGAGAAGGACAAGTCTACATCAGTTTATGTCAGAGGCAAGACTGTGTCCTACTCTTCGGACAACATCAACAGCCTGCTTGGGCTACCTACAGAGGCCTACTGTGCTATGTGCTACGCTGCAGTCAACCCCAGAAAGATTGATTATAAGGGGACCTTGAGAGAGCTGTGCCGTCCAGGGGCACAATGGGCCGAATCCCAGAACCTTCCACGCCGCTTTTGCAATATGGGACTGAAGCCAATTCCGAAGGTATGGAACGCATTTTTCAACCAGTCAATCATCTCCTGTTCCAACAACACTGATGTGAAGGTCAAGGTGGCCATGGGATTATTGGCTATTATGAGAGGACAGAGGGTGAACCTGGGGAGAGCCATATCTGAGAGCATTGCAGAGATAGTCAGATGTCCTAGGGCTAGATTGGGGCATGCCTTTGTGATCCATGCCTTATGTATACAGCAGGGCTGTCCTGAGTACCCTGATGACTTACTAGTTGACCCCAGGGAGCCCATCACTGCAGCCTGGATCATGAAGCATCCCGATGGGCCTATGGATGGAGCAGTTCCACCACCTCAGCCAGCATCTCCAGCACAGCAGCAGTCAGCAGGCCCATCCTACTGTCAGCTGTATGGCAGCGAACCTTCCTTCCAGTATGACCTCCATATGGCCAACTGGTGCGGGACGTCGATGCTACTACAGCAGCAGGGCATAAACACCTCTTACCTTGCATCAGCTAGAGTCCACCTGGCTGCTCAGGAGTATTTGGCAGAGAACAGGGCAGCAGGTGCATCTTCATCAGCACCACCGGTAGAGCAGCAGCCAGACTCTCAGGACCCCCTACTTTCAGGGATGAGTACATTGATGATCACATTTCTTTTCCCTGAGCAGGAGGCTCATTTATCTTTCACTGTTATTTTCAGACATTTTTATCTTGCATTTTTAGTCCTATTTTCCCATTTGACTTTATTTTGCACTTTGGTCTGTACTATATTACTACAACTTACTCTGTGATATTGAGACACCATTACCCTGGGCTTTTGTAAAAGCAGCTTCAATTTTATGGTATTGTGGTATTTAGTTTCATTTGTTTTACATTTTACCTTGTGATTGCTAGTGTGTCAAATTTTATCATCAGGTACTGCTAGTGGTCATGCCAAAAGTTGAGGCAGACTGAGATCATCTGTGGGCATTCTCTCAAGTAGCATCTCTTAAAATTTCCAGCTGTGAGGTTTGCCCCAAACACTTATTCTATTCATTGTGTGATTATTCCTTGCTTGCATTAGTCTGCAGAACTTGAGCTTGTACTTAACTATCTTGCATGTGATTTATATATACACTGAGGTAATTTTTGAAAACCTGAGCCTTTCAAGCCAACCCTCTAATTGCTATCCCTTGTTAGCCCCTCTGAGCCTAATTGTGTATTTTTTTTGTAATTTTCCTGCACATCATAGCCTAAGTTTTCTTAACTTGGAGTTAGGAGATTAAAGCATGGGAGTGGGGAAATATTCTTAGTTTGGGGTTGCTCATGGAATAGCAACATTCTAAGTTTGGGGTGGTATACAAGAGAAAGGAACATACAAAGAAAAGAAGGAAAAAGAAAATATATATATATATATATATATATATATATTTCAAAAAAAAAAGAGGTTATATATAAATAAATAAGTAAATAATTCATTCTCTTGTGGAATGCTTTGGGAAAATGGGGAAGTGAGTGAGATTGTTGAAATTGACAAAGAGAAAAATAGGCCTAACTCCAAGTTGTAACCTACTTATCCAAATGTATCCACCCTTACCTAAGCCCCATTACAACCTTTGAAAGCCCTCAAAAAGTGTGTATGTATTTCTTGTGTATTGATTTGTATAGTACTTGTTCAAGCCTATGAAACGATGATGCAGGTACTGTGAATTGAGTGAATACCCTAAACACCTCAAACAGAGAAACACCGGTGAGATGTGTGAAAAAGAGATAACTTGAGAATGCTTGCCTGCTTATGATCTTGTGTCTTACCGATTCAGTTGTCTTGCTACTGCATTAGGTTGATGATGACTTTTGATATACTGTGTAGTTATTGGTTTGTGTAGAATGTGTGACAGCTAAATAAAAAAGTAGCCACAGACTGAATTGAATGTTTGCTTGAGGACAAGCAAAAGTTTAAGTTTGGGGTTGTGTTGACTCTCTGTCATATGATGTAAATTGTCCAATTTTAGGACCAAATTGTGCAGAGTTTTGATTGTATTATAGTCAGTATATGGGGATTTAGCTGAGTATTAGAATTTTGTAGTAGGAAGTCCTTTTGTAAGCCATTCCTGCATTGTTGGAGTTATTTTATACTTGAAGACCTCCAATTTGTGTGTTATCATTCGGCGAACCAGACACTTGCCCGGAGATGCAGCACAATTGGGAAGACTCAAGTTTCTGTTCAATATCGCGTCGCGACGGGCTCGTGTCGCGACGCGATGGCTTGCTGAAGTTAGGGTTTTTAATTCAGTTTTGCGTTTTTTTAAAGGAGCTTGATCATTGGAGCGCAACCAGACGTCTTGGAGCAAAGAAAAGTGAGATTTTGGGAGTTCTTCACCACTTGGGAACGAGGGTTGAAGGTTCCTATGTCTATCTTTACTTGTATTGCTTCTTTTACTCTAGTTATGTCTCTATTCACCATGTGTAACTAATTTTCTAAGATTAGGGAGAGATGATTCTCCCCGAACTAATGTTATGGATATTTTGTTATGGTTAATACAATTAGTTGTTTGAATTATCATAAGTCTATGCCTCTGATCGTAATGCTTTATAGTTACATATGATAATTATAATGATTTAGGTTATGTGATTGCATAGGGATATGGGTTGCATGCTGGATATGGGGTATTAGATCATGTACTTGTGATCACCATAAGAATATGGGGTTGGATGCATGAATTCTTTATTTCTCAAGTTTATTGCTTTACCGGTTGGCATGATTCACCTAAGGAATTAGGGTAACTCAATTAGGTAAAAGGGGTTCTGAGGCAAGGAATTGTCCTTAACCTACTATAGTGAATTGAATCTGGTAGTTCAAACAATTAATCTGTAATTAGCTGAAGGTTCATAACATAGGTGAGGGGAGAGGATTCGACACCTAATCGCTTTCTCTCGTTATTTCAACAACAGTCTTTATTTTCGCGTTCCGCAATTACAAATCAATTCAATTTTCACAATCTAGAATTAATCAAATTTGTTATTGTTACAACACGCAATCCCTGTGGAATCGACCGGTACTTACCGTAATTTTATTACTTGCAACGTTTTCAGTGCACTTGCTGAATTGTTAACAGGGTGCTTGGTTCCCAAGTGTTGATATGTTTTTTGAAAAGACTTCCAGGAAGTAGGCCCCGCGCCATGAAGAAAATTCGGAAAGCGTCGTCCTGTTCTCGAACTTGGAGAGCTTCAGAGTTGAATCTTTCTACCCATTCTCTGAGGGGATCGTCCTCCCTCTGTACTACGGACATTAATACGTTTTTGTTTTTGGGTTTACTTTTGGAATGGGCAAAGTGTATTGAAAAGAGTTTTGCTAATTGGTCCCAAGAGGAGATAGTGTTTGATCTTAAAGTCCTGAACCATTCTGATGCCACTTTGTCGAGCGTTAATGGAAAGATTCGACACTTCATCTCCATTGGTACATTTCTGTATTGCATGCTCGTGTCGAATTGGTCGAGGTGCCTATCAGGGTCGCCGGTTCCATCATATATTTTCAGACCTCCAGGAGGTTTTTCGAGATACCTCGGAACTCTGTAGTTGTCGATGCTCGTTGTGAACGGGCCTTTGCACTTGGTTGGCAATGGCCGTGGTTGAGCCTGAGTCAGGTGATGATGATCAGGATAGTCGTTTTCCCGGCTTCTTGACCGTCGATGTGGTGACGTAGAAGCCAAAAATGAACGAGGGCGGTGATAATTTGCTGGATCTTCCAGATCGTTATACTGTCGAGCCGGAGGAGAACGGGAACCATTCCCTCAGTGATGGCTGATAACTCATATTTACATGAGTTATTTATACCTATTCAAAGTTAAATCATGCAAGTTCTCTGGCAATAGTAGGTTATTTCTATTAAGTTTCTGTTAGTTTATTACTTTTCAGTTAGAAAGGGGCTAAATTACAAGTTCTAGGCATTTTGGTGCCAATTGGCGCCTTTGTGAGCGTTTTGATGCTTCTTGTGTTTGTACAGTAATCTGAACGTGGCAACGTCTCTCATCACGTCTGAAGAAGGGCAGCAAAGCAAGAAAGTAATATCTCATTTTGGCGCGCATGTAATGATGGTCAAAGATCTGGAAATGAAGAAGATCTTCTCTCTCCTCAGCAGCTGACGCGGCTGACGCACTGTAGCACTGCGGTGTCACTTCAGGGCAGAGTCAACTCGCAAGCAAGCTTGGAAGGTGGGGAATGACATCAGCAAGCATGTGACCCTCTTTTGACCATGGCTATTCTCTCTTTACAAAAAGGCAAGGGTGCACCATGCGGAATATACACGACTCCATTCATCATCCACCTTCCTCCACTTCCAGAGGAGTTTTCTAAAAGAAGTTCTGGACACAGACTTCTTCATTCGAACTCTCCTCAAGCTCCATTTTTATTTCCATTCGCACCCATTACTGTGAAGCTCAGACGTTGCAACGTCTCTACAGCGTGCATGAAGGAAGGCTACTTAGGCGTATCTTTTGCGTTTAATCTCATTTTCTCTATGTACGGTATTTGGATTTTAACTCCTCTTCTTTCTGTAAAGACGCTCAGCATGAGCTAAACATTTGTAGTTGGGTTGTTGTTTTGCATGTAATGAACCTTTAGTCTAATGCTATGAAGTAATGATGTTTATGCGTTTTAAATCTTTGCATGTTAATATTTCCAAACTTGTTTTGAACTGGCCACTTAAAATAAGTAGATTCATAGGTACAGACATGGTCTATGAAAAGAACTCAAAGATTTATGTGAATGAAAAGGTGCACTAAAGACATTTAGGCATTTTTATCTAAGTCTAGACATAGAATGGATAATAGTTCATAGGACATTGCTGTGGGTACTTAAAATACAGGAGTAGGCCTACTTAGAACCTAGACATAGGAATTCTAGTACTTGAAGCTCTGACGTTTTGTGACTGAAAAGCACAACTCTTTTGCAACAGCGTTCAAACGTTATAACGTCTATACAACATAGCATTTGTACGTGTTAGCGTGTAAACGTTATAACGTCTGACTAGAGGAGATTTACTTGCATGCAGCAATCCAACTCATACTCTTCCATATTCACAACCACTTATTGTTTACTTGCTTTATTTACGTTCTTAGTCTTAACACCTACTTTTAGTGCCGATTTATTACCTGTTTCACTTGTGTTTTAAAGACTTGAACTCTGAAAGTTAATCAATCCTCGTGGGAACGATCTCTTACTTTTATCCACTTTATTACTTGTACGACGTGTATACTTGCACTGATATTGCGATTATAAAACACACGGACGCAACAATGGCGAGGATAATTATGCGGATCTTCGAGATCGTCTAATTGTCGAGCCGGAGGAGAACGGGAACCATTCCCTCGGTGATGGTGAGGATAATTATGAGGATCTTCGAGATTGTCTAATTGTCGAGCCGGAGGAGAACGGGAACCATTCCCTCGATGACCGCGGGGGGGGGGGGACCGATGATAGAGCCTTCTCCTTGGTGAATTAGTGAAAAGCTGTGATAAATGCCAAAGAACTGGAAACATCTCCAACAAGCAAGAAATGCCATTGACAAATATCCTTGAAGTGGAGCTGTTTGATGTGTGGGGAATGGACTTCATGGGGCCATTTCCTATGTCTCATGGAAACTTATACATTTTGGTAGCTGTGGATTATGTGTCAAAATGGGTGGAAGCCATTGCATTGCCCAATAATGAAGCCAAATCAGTCAGCAAATTCCTTAAGCAAAACATCTTCACAAGATTTGGTACTCCAAGAGCTATAATCAGTGATGAAGGCTCTCACTTCTGTAACAAGCTGATTGAGAACCTATTGGCTAAGTACGGAGTGAAACACAAGATTGCTACAGCTTATCACCCACAGACAAGTGGTCAAGCAGAAATTTCCAACAGAGAAATTAAAAGGATACTTGAGAAGATGGTTGGTCCAAACAGGAAGGATTGGTCCCTGCACCTTGATGATGCATTGTGGGCGTACAGGACAGCATTTAAGACACCACTGGGCATGTCACCATACAAGCTAGTCTTCGGAAAAGCTTGTCACCTGCCCATTGAACTCCAACACAAAGTTCACTGGGCACTGAAGCAACTGAACTTAGATCATTCAAAGGCTGGAGAAGCAAGGCTCCTCCAAATAAATGAGCTAGATGAATTCAGGCACACTGCCTATGAGAATTCAGCAATGTATAAGGAGAAAACCAAGAAGTGGCACGATCAGAAAATTCAGAGAAGGGAGCTAGTAGAGGGACAATCAGTTTTGCTGTTTAATTCAAGGTTAAAGTTGTTCCCTGGGAAGCTAAAATCAAGATGGTCAGGACCTTTCAAGCTGGTAAAAGTCTATCCTCATGGTGCTGTGGACCTGTTTGATGAGAAAACTAATTCCATTTTCAAAGTCAATGGCCAAAGAGTGAAGCATTACTATGGAGAACATGTGGTTAGGGACAAGACCACAGTGGCTCTCAACAACCCCTGAATTCAAAAAGGGAATAGTCTGGCTGAAGACTCTTAAAGCAAGCGCTCTTGGGAGGCAACCCAATGGTTTTAACTAACCAGCAATTTTTGTCTTTAAATTTTTGGTTTTGTGCATGAATGGGAGCTGAAGTATTGTAAACGTTATAACGTCTCTGCGTGTCTAGGATGTTGTCACGTTTGCTGCCTGGGTAAAGTTTTAAATGAAAAAGAAAAGAAAATGAGTCAAGCAGTTTTCAAATGAAAAAATTTTTAAAATGAAAATGATTTTTTAAGACGTGACTGCCAAAGTGATCATGACGTCACTTCCAACGGTTACCCCTTTTCCCAAACCCACGCCACCACCTACTTCTCACACTCTCTGGGTTGATAAAGAGAGGCTGATTGCTATTGATGTGTAACACCCCGGTATTTCTATTGACCAAAAAAAATTACCCAGGTGCACATTAGTAACACATCAGAGATATATTTCCTGCTTAGACACTGAATATCACTATAAATTTTTCGCTGAATATAACCCAAACAGTCTTATTTACAACAAGACAATATGGCTCTCAGACCATATACCATCAGCATCTATAGTATTCAGTATCATACAAGAAAGCGGAAGAAAGATATACATTAAATACATAATATTTTAGTATACAGACAACAAAAGGGAAATAAGCTTAAACATAAAGCTAAGTCTTCAGTAGCCAGTCCGAGGGCAACCTGCTCGTGCCTCTGTGGATCTCCTCTTTCCCTGTTTCTCTGTAAAACAACAACAATGGATTGGGTGAGACAACTTGTCTCAGTGAGTTCTACCGAGACCCCTACTCGCACTCTCGGTTCAATTATAAAATCCGGTTTTAAGTCAATACGGCATCGGCCGCGCAAACGCTCCATCCGATGAACCGCATAAAAACAATCACACAAAAACAGATTACCGCTGACGCGAACGCTGCAAGCCGGTAACCTGTTAACTCAGTACGACACCGCTGACGCGAACGCTGCAAGCCGGTATCGCACTACAAACAACATAACACCGCTGACGCGAACACTGCAAGCCGGTGAACCCCCCTACCAATAGTACATTCTCCTATTGGCATGGAGCCTAGGTAAGAGGATCATGACTCCCTCCCCCTAGTATGTTACAACATAGGGTCGTCACCCAACTCGATATATAAACATATATCTACAGTACTATGAACCCACGGTCCATCAAATTAGACAATCAATGAAACACTTAATCCACATTTTCTTTTTATAAAAACCAAGTTCACACTCGCACTCTAGTTGACCGCTTTTCGACACAATTTTCCATATCAAAAACAGTTCATTTTGCCTTAAAAATAGAATATTCAGTTAGGCCTCTGAATAAGCTTTCCAACGCATCTTAGAACACCTCAATCGGGTTCCGGAATCAAAAGATATCGCGAAAACAAAATCAGTGAAAAACTGTTGAAAATCTGCAAAGCGTCGCGACGCGATACGAAACCGTCGCGACGCGGAAAATGACAGAAATATTTTCGTTGCAAACTGAAGCCTGGTCGCGACGCGAAGGAGGGAGGTCGCGACGCGATGGGGACCTGATGCTGCAGAATTTTGGCGGTTTCGCGCGAAAACCGCTATTCCGCTCAATTCCGATTCTCGTTCTGATCGAAAACAGTTTTGACAACCAATACAATAGACCCAATACAAACCACACAATCAATCAATCCAATCAAAAACTCAATCAAAACGAATTTTTCCAAAATACGACATATTCCGAAATAACGGTTTTTGACCCAAAAGTTCTCGAACGATTCTCGTTCCGACCGAAAACAGATTTGACGACCATAAAAACAGTCTCAATCAAAGTCACACAATCAAACAAATCAATCAAAAACTCATTGTAATCGAATTGTATCAAAACGCGACATATTTTCAAATAACGGTTTTCAACCCAAAATCTCTCAAACTCGATTATCAAATAATATTCCAGTCCAGCGAAAGCGATAAAACAGTTTATCAATTAATTCGAAAAAACAAAAATCCTAAGCGTGAGTAGAACTCACCCTTGAAGCGTGTGCCGACACCGAGACTTCAAAATCACCGAGACTTCGCCAAATCACCGAGTAGCCACACGAACGCTCCCCGCTCCGGCGACACCCAATCCGCTTCCAAAGCTTCCCACTCGATCACGAAACCGCTTTTGACCGAAATACCGATTTCCCGAAATTCTCCATGGGGACTATTCATCATCTTCTTCACCTCAAGTCACTATTCACATAACCTCAAATCTTGATTTTTCAACCTAACTCACCCAATCGATCTTCAATACTCGAGTAATCCACCTCGTGCTCGCTCCTAAACATCGTCCTTAGCTTTCCCTTGAGCTTGAACCACAAAACCTCTATTTTTCCTCTCAAATCGAAAATGGTAGATTTGAGGAGAGTGAGTTGATGATGAAGATTTTGGTACCAAAACGAAGAGGAAGTAGCGCTGAACATTTTTCGTGTTGGACGGAAGTCGTTTTGATGAGCGGAATTGCCCCCTTTTTCCTCTTCTTCTTCCTCCCCCTTTCTTTCTCTCTTCTCTCTTTTTTCTCCTTTTCTCTGTTTCTCTCTTCTGTTCTCGCGTCCTTTTCTTCTTTCTTTCTTTCTTGCATTTTATTCACACACACACACTTATATATTTATTAATATATACGCGGTCAAATTACCATATTGATCGAAATCTCCTGTTTCGATTCCAAAACTTCCTTGGTCCGTATTATCCGGTTAACGATCCGATGACCACCAATAAATAATTTTAGCACTCAATAAATTTACCAGTCGAGTATTAAATTAATTTGATTGGGTTAATATCCAAATAATTCTATTAATTATTTCGCGGATGTTACATTCTCCCCAACTTAAAAGAATTTTGTCCTCAAAATTTCGTCAAGTCTTACGATTGACTAACCGAGAACAGACATTCTCAGAAAGGTCCAAATTTTGCTGGAAAACATTCCTGAATTAACGAAATGAGTGCAGAAACTCTTCCCAAGTTGGCACATCCACCTCCAAGTATGATCCACTACTGCCTTGATACGAACTCTCTGGTTTCGAATCAATACGAGAAACTCCTCTTTCGCCTACATAGGCTCGGCACCGCGTTCGAAAACACTTCCGAAGTTTCATTCCAGTTATCCTCGCTTACTCCCCAACTTTGATTAATCTAAATCAAAGGGTTTAATACAAGACACTTGATAGAAATATTTGTTGAAAATGAGATCCACAAACTGGTATTCCTCGGTAGAGGTAAAAACAAACACGATTTCCTCGAAGGGTGTAAACGCTTTCTCCACAAATCTTCTAAAATCCATAACAGTTTTCGTACACACCGAGAAATGTGACGGAAAAGTCATCTGTGACGCTTCTTGACTCGCCCCCAAGATTTCGAGACAACACTTTCCAAAAAGATAAAATGAGGATTTTACAATAAGCTTTGACCTTAAACGTAGAAATAAACCGCGGGGACATCGAATAAATTGAACGTAATGAAAATCACATCAGTTGTTCTCCAAACAACTATTAAACAGAACACAGAGCTCATTTTCTTATTAGTCAATAGCGTTGAGAGATTCCCCTCAACCTAAGTAGTCCTCCCAGGATTTTCCTCCTCAATCATATCCTATTAGCTTCTTAATTCGTTCCCAAAATTAACTTTAGCATGCGGTTTTCACAAAAACGATTTTCAAAACTATTACACCGCACGCCAAGCTTCACTTCGGAAATTTCAGTCACCTACAAGTAGATCCATCAATTAATCCTTTGATCGTTATTCGCAACGTGACAACAATCAGCAGTTACCTCATTTACATATCCGTATTCACGTTCGACTTGTCAAACGGAATTTCGTAAGACAATCTCATTGTCAACCTTCACCAAGGAGAGGTTAATAAACTAATACCTCGCCACCAAAGTGGAAACTTATGGATGTACTCCAATTTAGATCTAAAAGACTCTAACAATCCCATTTCTTGCAGCATCAACTCTGCTATGTGAATGGATTTTCTACTCGACGCATCAGCTACAACATCGGCCTCTCTTGAACGTTACATCAACACAAATTTATAATCCTCCAGAAACTCAACACACTTCTTTGCCTGTTATTCAGTTCTTTCTGATCAAACAGATACTCTAACTTTTGTGATCACTAAAGACTTCGAAACGAGACCCATACAGGTAACGTCTCCAAATCTTCAGTGCATACACAATCGATGCCAATTACAAATCATGAGTCGGATAACTCTCTTCATGAGTCTTCAATTATCTGGACGCATAAGCTACCTCTTGTTGATTCTGCACAAGAACACATCCTAAATCCTTCCCAGAAGCATCGCTGTAAATTTGGAATCTCAAAGACGGATCTGGAAGAATCAGGATTGGAGCAGAAGTCAACCAAACCTTCAATTCTTGAAAACATTCTTCACAATCAGCACCCTGCGTAAACGGTTGACCCTTACGAGTTAACCGTGTAAGTGGAAAACTAACTGTGAGAACCCTTGAACAAATCTCTTATAGTAACCGGCTAGACTTAGAAAACTTCTGATTTCAGTGACTGACGTTGGTCGTTCCCAGTTCAACACAGCTCCCACCTTACTGGGATCCACCGCAACTCCCAAATGGGAAATCACGCATTCCAAAAACTTCACTTCCGACATCCAGAAGTCACTCTTCGACGGCTTAGAATACAATTTCTTCTCTTGGAGTACGTTCAGAATAACGCGGAGATGTTGGGCATGCTCCCCAATAGTCTTAGAGTACACCAAGATATCATAAATGAAAACTACCACAAACCGATCCAAGTAAGGGTGGGAAACCCTGTTCATGTAATCCATGAATACCGCTGGAGCATTAGTCAAACCGAAGGGCATCACTGCAAACTCGTAATGTCCATACCAAGTACGGAAGGCTGTCTTCGGAATATCTAAGGCTCTAACTTTTATTTGATGATGTCCTGACCTCAGATCAATTTTAGAAACACTGCAGCACCACAAATTGCTCAAGCAAATCGTCTATCCTTGGTAAGGGATATTTATTCCTGATCGTCACTTTGTTGAGTTGTCGATAATCAATGCACGATCTCATGCTACCATTTTTCCTTTTGACTAACCACACCAGAGCACTCCTTAGCGAAGTACTCGGTCGAATGAATTTCTTTAACATCGACTCTTCAAGTCGAGACTCCATTTCCTTTAATTCTAAAGGAACATTCAATAAGAAACAATAGACACTGATCCCGTGCCAGGAACCAATTCCACCGTAAACTCTACCTCTCGCCCAGGAGGTTCAGAAGAAACTTCATCGTGGAAACACCCAGAAAGTCATTCACAACTTGTACAGATGATAAATCTAATACTAGTTCCCGTGGATGCAGATAACCTACTAACATGTGCTTCCGCACCTTGGAATGAAGATTGACCGTCTAAGGTGAACCAGGCAACCGCTTCAGAATTTGTCTTAGACAATTCAACTGATTCTGCAGCGAAGCTGATAGTTGATTAACATAGTCGATTGCAACATGATTTACAGTCATCCAATTCATACCCAAAATGGTGTCCACACTTCTCGTAGGCAAACAATAAATTCTACAACGAAATTTCTGCCTCCTATGACAAGTAGACAATTCTATACCAAGATTATGTCTGGACACGACCCTTAGCAGCAGTTAAAATAGCTATCGGCTCGGATAGCGGAGACAATGCTAATCCTAACCGACCCACACATGATTGTGCTATAAAACAATGGGTTGCACCCGAATCGTATAATATACTGACGGAGTTATTGAAAACTGATCCCATACCCCTCAGTAACTCGTCAGCAGTTGTAACTGTCTGAGCATCCAAAGTGTTGACGCGTCCTTGCCTTGGAGCTGCTTATGACTCCTTGGAGCTTTTCCTGGCAGGGCACTTTTTACCATAGTGACCCTCTACATTACTGTAATAGCACCGATTAGATCTTCGCTTGCAATCACCTCTGTGAGGCTTTCCCCAGTTAGAACATCTTCTGACCTTTGAAGAATCAAAGAATTGCATCTGCTTTTCCTTCGATGAAATTATCTTAGGACTTTGCATTCGGAGTTGATATTTCAACTACCTTCTTTCCTTTCCCATATTTCCTATGAGATTATCCTCGGTGACATAGGATGATTGCACCAAGGCAACATAATTGGCAGCAGTATAAGAACTGAGACCATAAATCATAAAAGCACTTATGCCCGTCTTATACTTCTGCATTCTCCATTCGTCATCTGAAGCTTACTTTACCACTTGGTAAGACTGAGACAACTTCTCAAACTTAGCGGTGTATTCTTCCACCGTCATGTCACCTTTCCTGAGGATGCACCGGTTGAAGATTCCGATTGTGGTCGAGGATTGCATCTTGATCATCCAGTCATAATTCCGCTTATGATGCACTAAGTATTAAGTTGATCAGGCTCAATGTCTCTTAGCATCACAAATGTAATTACAAAAAGGACTAGCAAGGAATCGACTCAACCCTAAACTAAGTCCGACTAGGTCGAACTGCTCTGATACCAACTGTAACACCCCGGTATTTCTATTGACCAAAAAAAATTACCCAGGTGCACATTAGTAACACATCAGAGATATATTTCCTGCTTAGACACTGAATATCACTATAAATTTTTCGCTGAATATAACCCAAACAGTCTTATTTACAACAAGACAATATGGCTCTCAGACCATATACCATCAGCATCTATAGTATTCAGTATCATACAAGAAAGCGGAAGAAAGATATACATTAAATACATAATGTTTTAGTATACAGACAACAAAAGGGAAATAAGCTTAAACATAAAGCTAAGTCTTCAGTAGCCAGTCCGAGGGCAACCTGCTCGTGCCTCTGTGGATCTCCTCTTTCCCTGTTTCTCTGTAAAACAACAACAATGGATTGGGTGAGACAACTTGTCTCAGTGAGTTCTACCGAGACCCCTACTCGCACTCTCGGTTCAATTATAAAATCCGGTTTTAAGTCAATACGGCATCGGCCGCGCGAACGCTCCATCCGATGAACCGCATAAAAACAATCACACAAAAACAGATTACCGCTGACGCGAACGCTGCAAGCCGGTAACCTGTTAACTCAGTACGACACCGCTGACGCGAACGCTGCAAGCCGGTATCGCACTACAAACAACATAACACCGCTGACGCGAACGCTGCAAGCCGGTGAACCCCCTACCAATAGTACATTCTCCTATTGGCATGGAGCCTAGGTAAGAGGATCATGACTCCCTCCCCCTAGTATGTTACAACATAGGGTCGTCACCCAACTCGATATATAAACATATATCTACAGTACTATGAACCCACGGTCCATCAAATTAGACAATCAATGAAACACTTAATCCACATTTTCTTTTTATAAAAACCAAGTTCACACTCGCACTCTAGTTGACCGCTTTTCGACACAATTTTCCATATCAAAAACAGTTCATTTTGCCTTAAAAATAGAATATTCAGTTAGGCCTCTGAATAAGCTTTCCAACGCATCTTAGAACACCTCAATCGGGTTCCGGAATCAAAAGATATCGCGAAAACAAAATCAGTGAAAAACTGTTGAAAATCTGCAAAGCGTCGCGACGCGATACGAAACCGTCGCGACGCGGAAAATGACAGAAATATTTTCGTTGCAAACTGAAGCCTGGTCGCGACGCGAAGGAGGGAGGTCGCGACGCGATGGGGACCTGATGCTGCAGAATTTTGGCGGTTTCGCGCGAAAACCGCTATTCCGCTCAATTCCGATTCTCGTTCTGATCGAAAACAGTTTTGACAACCAATACAATAGACCCAATACAAACCACACAATCAATCAATCCAATCAAAAACTCAATCAAAACGAATTTTTCCAAATTACGACATATTCCGAAATAACGGTTTTTGACCCAAAAGTTCTCGAACGATTCTCGTTCCGACCGAAAACAGATTTGACGACCATAAAAACAGTCTCAATCAAAGTCACACAATCAAACAAATCAATCAAAAACTCATTGTAATCGAATTGTATCAAAACGCGACATATTTTCAAATAACGGTTTTCAACCCAAAATCTCTCAAACTCGATTATCAAATAATATTCCAGTCCAGCGAAAGCGATAAAACAGTTTATCAATTAATTCGAAAAAACAAAAATCCTAAGCGTGAGTAGAACTCACCCTTGAAGCGTGTGCCGACACCGAGACTTCAAAATCACCGAGACTTCGCCAAATCACCGAGTAGCCACACGAACGCTCCCCGCTCCGGCGACACCCAATCCGCTTCCAAAGCTTCCCACTCGATCACGAAACCGCTTTTGACCGAAATACCGATTTCCCGAAATTCTCCATGGGGACTATTCATCATCTTCTTCACCTCAAGTCACTATTCACATAACCTCAAATCTTGATTTTTCAACCTAACTCACCCAATCGATCTTCAATACTCGAGTAATCCACCTCGTGCTCGCTCCTAAACATCGTCCTTAGCTTTCCCTTGAGCTTGAACCACAAAACCTCTATTTTTCCTCTCAAATCGAAAATGGTAGATTTGAGGAGAGTGAGTTGATGATGAAGATTTTGGTACCAAAACGAAGAGGAAGTAGCGCTGAACATTTTTCGTGTTGGACGGAAGTCGTTTTGATGAGCGGAATTGCCCCCTTTTTCCTCTTCTTCTTCCTCCCCCTTTCTTTCTCTCTTCTCTCTTTTTTCTCCTTTTCTCTGTTTCTCTCTTCTGTTCTCGCGTCCTTTTCTTCTTTCTTTCTTTCTTGCATTTTATTCACACACACACACACACTTATATATTTATTAATATATACGCGGTCAAATTACCATATTGATCGAAATCTCCTATTTCGATTCCAAAACTTCCTTGGTCCGTATTATCCGGTTAACGATCCGATGACCACCAATAAATAATTTTAGCACTCAATAAATTTACCAGTCGAGTATTAAATTAATTTGATTGGGTTAATATCCAAATAATTCTATTAATTATTTCGCGGATGTTACATGATGCCATTATGTCAAGAGATAAGATTGAAGTGGGTAAGCTCATCAACAGGGAGATTAACAAATGGCAGAACAGGAAGGATGGATACCTATACTTCCCTTGTTTAATCACTGATCTCTGCATGGAGGCTGGAGTGGAGATTGAAGCATCTGAGCTAAGAGAGGAACCCCAGGGGGCATTCTCTACAAAGTTCAAAGCTAGGCAGAGAGCTGCAGATGCTACCACGTCAGTTGATGCACAGACGTTACAACGTCTGGTGGACCAGCAAAACAGCCTAGCCAAGTTTGTCAAGGAGCAATTTGAGTGGCAAAAGAAGGTAATTGCACAGACAACAAAAGGAAAACATCCCCACACCTCCATCACCAAAAGCCAAACAACCCCATCCCTCAGCTAAAGAACAACCCACCCATGACCAAAACATCCCCAAAACACCACAATCTGAACCTGAAGATCAACCCATTTCAAAACCAACCCCCACTCAACCTGAACCAACTAAAGAGCCATCACAACCATCCATTCCAGAAGTAACCAGTGCAGATGTGACTACGTCTGAACCAACTGCTGTTGAAACTAACCTAGACCCACAACTCATTCCCCCACCCAAAAGACAAAGATTCAAGACTGTGCCCACCCAGAGTCCATTTGGGAAGAAGAAAAGGCGTGAATTAGCCGCTGCAAGTGAAGAAGCAAGACATGGTGAAGAAGAAGAACAACTAGTTGATGCTCCTGCAACCAAAAGGCAAAAGTTGCAGGTAAGAAAGAAATCTGAAGCTGCTAAAGACAAGCCAGCAACAGCCACCAGTGCAGCATTTGTTGCTGCAAGTGGTTCAGAGAATGCTCCTGCTGTTGCTGCTGAAGAGAAAGCTGCAGACGTTACAACGTCTCAAGAGCCAGAGGTTGAAAAAGCCCAGGGGGAACCCAAAGAGCAGCAGCAGATTCATCCTGCAGAACTGGAAAAGCAGAAAGCATGGGAGGAAGCAAAGAAAAGAGTTGCTGAGAGCAGTGCAAAGATGCCAAAAGAAACTGAAATCTCAGTTGATGCTGGTGATGGTGAAGGAGAGAAGAAGAAGAAGGAAAAGAAAAAGAAGACTGTGCAAGCAAGCATCCCAGCCAGGCAGAGTGGAAGGCTCAGGTCTGGTGCTCTGAACAAGTAAGTTAACCCTCTTTTTAGCAGTAGTATAGTTATAGTTTGCAATTTCAGTTCAAATAAATAGCTGTCCAGACGTTACAACGTCTAGAGAGTTAGTAGTCAGTAGTTGTTTTGTTTCTGTTTTGTTTGAGTGTTCCTCTCCCATTTTTGAAGATCAGTGAGCAGTGGGGACACTGCTCATCTTTGTGTCTGGGGGGGAGGATCATTTTTATGTTTCGTGTATGCATAAAATCAAATGCAAAATCAGTTTACTTCCCTACTTGAGTAATTATCAAAAATGTTTCTCTTTGGGCTAAATCTAAGAATGACTTTGTGTGAATGTGTGTGAGTAGCTGATGCATGCTTAAATGAATAAGAATTGATTGCTGCTTCCACACAAACTCTGTTTTGAGGAAAACCTAGTTAGCTAGGGACTATGTGATGCAAAGCTAGTTTTGGTTGACTATGGTGATTGTAAAACTTGATTAAAAACTTAGAGTAGCAGTAGAAACTAAGTTTGGGGGTACATCAGGTTGTACTAAGGCTGGGTGCAAAGACTGTAGGATGATTAGTGCTTGTGTAGTGTGAGTGCAACGTTGTAACGTCTAACCGTAACGTTATAACGTATGCCGTGTGTGTTTGTGTGTTGAGTTCTGTGTTATCAGACGTTGTAGTGTCTCACCTATAAACGTTATAACGTCTACTCCAAAAAAAAAAAAGAGAGACCAAAAAGTGTGTGTTGTTTCAAATAAGTGGAAAAATCCACATGTCCTCTGTGTTGGCTGCAATTTCCCGAAACAAATACTGGGTACCCCAAATATCTCAATCCCAAATTGTCAAATCCAAGGGATCAAAAAGGAGAAAATCAAAAAAACTCCAAACCAAAAGTAAAGTGAATCAAATGAAAGGTGCTCAGTAATGAGGGGTTGCAGTCCTCTATGTGTTTTACGTTGTGTGAGTCAGAAAAGTAGTTGCACTAATCTAGTCCTAGCACCCAAATTAAGACCCTTTGTCGTGCTTAAAATAACCCTCATGTCTTATGTGGAAAGTTTAGCCTACTCTATGTTTTGAAAGATGTTATACTCTCACCATATGGAAACCACTCTTTCATAGGCTAAGGTAGCTTCTGAACCTAGCTAGGAATAGAATTGATACAGAGATCACACACTCACTTTGGGCAGTAATGAATCTAAAATTTAATTGTGCATTGGTGCATGAGTGTGTAGTGAAAGTCTGAAGAAATTAGCCCCTTGAGGAAAGTTTTTGATCAAAAAATAGATGAGCAGGGTGTAAACTGTTGGTGTATTTAATTTCTTGCATCTTTTCACATGTTGTATTTCAATTGCTTGAGGACAAGTAATGGTTTAAGTTTGGGGGTGTGATAACTCATATTTACATGAGTTATTTATACCTATTCAAAGTTAAATCATGCAAGTTCTCTGGCAATAGTAGGTTGTTTCTATTAAGTTTCTGTTAGTTTATTACTTTTCAGTTAGAAAGGGGCTAAATTACAAGTTCTAGGCATTTTGGTGCCAATTGGCGCCTTTGTGAGCGTTTTGATGCTTCTTGTGTTTGTACAGTAATCTGAACGTGGCAACGTCTCTCATCACGTCTGAAGAAGGGCAGCAAAGCAAGAAAGTAATATCTCATTTTGGCGCGCATGTAATGATGGTCAAAGATCTGGAAATGAAGAAGATCTTCTCTCTCCTCAGCAGCTGACGCGGCTGACGCACTGTAGCAGTGCGGTGTCACTTCAGGGCAGAGTCAACTCGCAAGCAAGCTTGGAAGGTGGGGAATAACATCAGCAAGCATGTGACCCTCTTTTGACCATGGCTATTCCCTCTCTACAAAAAGGCAAGGGTGCACCATGCGGAATATACACGACTCCATTCATCATCCACCTTCCTCCACTTCCAGAGGAGTTTTCTAAAAGAAGTTCTGGACACAGACTTCTTCATTCGAACTCTCCTCAAGCTCCATTTTTATTTCCATTCGCACCCATTACTGTGAAGCTCAGACGTTGCAACGTCTCTACAGCGTGCATGAAGGAAGGCTAATTAGGCGTATCTTTTGCGTTTAATCTCATTTTCTCTATGTACGGTATTTGGATTTTAACTCCTCTTCTTTCTGTAAAGACGCTCAGCATGAGCTAAACATTTGTAGTTGGGTTGTTGTTTTGCATGTAATGAACCTTTAGTCTAATGCTATGAAGTAATGATGTTTATGCGTTTTAAATCTTTGCATGTTAATATTTCCAAACTTGTTTTGAACTGGCCACTTAAAATAAGTAGATTCATAGGTACAGACATGGTCTATGAAAAGAACTCAAAGATTTATGTGAATGAAAAGGTGCACTAAAGACATTTAGGCATTTTTATCTAAGTCTAGACATAGAATGGATAATAGTTCATAGGACATTGCTGTGGGTACTTAAAATACAGGAGTAGGCCTACTTAGAACCTAGACATAGGAATTCTAGTACTTGAAGCTCTAACGTTTTGTGACTGAAAAGCACAGCTCTTTTGCAACAGCGTTCAAACGTTATAACGTCTATACAACATAGCATTTGTACGTGTTAGCGTGTAAACGTTATAACGTCTGACTAGAGGAGATTTACTTGCATGCAGCAATCCAACTCATACTCTTCCATATTCACAACCACTTATTGTTTACTTGCTTTATTTACGTTCTTAGTCTTAACACCTACTTTTAGTGCCGATTTATTACCTGTTTCACTTGTGTTTTAAAGACTTGAACTCTGAAAGTTAATCAATCCTCGTGGGAACGATCTCTTACTTTTATCCACTTTATTACTTGTACGACGTGTATACTTGCACTGATATTGCGATTATAAAACACACGGACGCAACAAGTTTTTGGCGCCGTTGCCGGGGATTGTATTTAACTTTTATTGCTCAACAAGAATTAAAACACTAGGTGAAAGAATTCTGCTGTGTTGTTTGTTGTTTTTGTGAGTGAACAGGTAAACGTTACAGCGTATGCTTAGTTCCAGTTCAAGCTCTAGTCCAACAGAACCAGGAAGTGGATCTGAGCCTGAATTCTATCCAGAACCTGAAAGAACCTTCAGGCAACTAAGGAGACAACAAAGATTAAGAAGGCAACAATAACAACAGCAATTTCAGCCACCCACCATGTCTGAACATGGTACTGGTGGTAGAAGCTCTAGAGGTGGACGCACTCCAAGAGGAGGAAGGCACTCTGATGCTGGAGGACGTGGTCGTGGACCACAAACTCATACAGAAACCTATGTTGATGATGAACACTGGCAGAGACAGCAACTCATCAATGCAGGGCCACAAGACATGGTCAATGATAGAGACAGGCCTATGCGCGATTATGGCGTGCTCAACCCTGCCCATTTACAAACAGGCATTGCAAAACCACCTATTCATACTGGTCACTTTGAATTCAAGACAATGATGTTCCAAATGCTGCAGACTGCAGGGCAATTTGGAGGTTTTCCTCAAGAAGATCTTTATGCACATCTAAGGCAATTTTTGGATGTGTGTAGCAACTTTGTCATCCCTGGAGTCTCAGAAGATGCTTTCCGATTGAAGCTATTTCCATATTCTCTTAAGGATAAGGCCAAGAATTGGTTGAACTCCTTAGAGCCAAATTCAATTCACACTTGGGATGAGCTAGCTGAGAAATTTCTTGGAAAATACTTCCCTCCCAACAAAAATGCCAAGTTAAGAAATGACATCACTTCCTTCAAACAAAGAGAAGGGGAATCATTATTTGAGGCTTGGGAAAGATGGAAGGAATTACTAAGAATGTGCCCACACCATGGTATACCCGTGGTTATTCAAATGGAGACTTTTTATAATGGTCTAGATCAACCCACCAGACTTATACTTGATGCTTCATCAGGCGGTGTCATATTGAACATGTCTTTCTCTGAGGCATGCAGACTTATTGAAGACATAGCTACTCACAATGCCCATTGGCCTTCTGATAGATTCACTCCCGGAAAAAAGGCTGGTGTCCATGAGATAAGTGAAGTAACTGCCCTTTCTGCCCAGGTTGCTTCTCTGACCAACATGATTAAAAATTTGAGTACCCCAAACGTGGCAACGTCTGAAACACAGACTGCTGCAGCTGTTGAACCAACACCATCTGGGGGAGTAGTGTGTGTCTATTGTGAAGGAGGGCATGTCTACGAGGAATGTCCACATAACCCCCAGTCTGTAAACTTTGTATCACATAACAAAGGTAACAGTCCCTTCTCCAACTTTTACAATTCAAATTGGAGAAATCACCCAAATTTTAGTTGGAAGAACAACAATTCTTTGAATGCTAGCGATGCTGCTCCTGCAATACCCCCAGGATTTCCCCCTCAACAACAAAAGCAGTATACGCAGAATAACAACAACAGCAATTTGGAAGCCTTGATGAAAACTTTCATAAGTGATTGTAGGGCAACCTTACAGACCCATGAGTCTTCAATCAAAACTTTGGAGAACCAAATTGGACAGATAGCCTCAGCTCTTACTCAAAGACAGAATGGATCTCTTCCATCCACAACTGAAACACCATCTTCATCAAAGTCAAATGGTAAAGATGTGGTGAATGCACAGGTAAATGCTATCTCATTAAGAAGTGGCACTGAGTATCCAGAACCATCTATGCCTAAGGAATCTGAGGTGCCAGACAAGGAAAAAGAGAAAAACAAAGGTGGAGAAAAAGAGAAGAATATTCCAGATATTGTGATGTCTAAGCCAGATGTTACAACGTCTAGTTCTGAACCAGGAATCAAGACTGTTCCTAAGCTTGTACCTGAATATCCTCCTCCACCCTACCCTCAAAGACTAAAGAAAGCTCATGAAGACAAGCAATTCAGCAAGTTCATGGAGATGCTAAAACAGCTACACATAAACCTTCCCTTGGTTGAAGCTCTACAACAGATGCCAAACTATGCCAAGTTCCTAAAGGATATCATCACCAAAAGAAGAAGGCTAGGGGAGTTTGAAACTATTGCTTTAACTGAAGAATGTAGCTTAATCATGCAGAATAAACTCCCTAGAAAACTGAAGGATCCTGGCAGTTTTACTATACCATGCTCCATTGGAGATTTTTACCTTGGCAAAGCTTTATGTGACTTGGGGGCAAGTATTAACTTAATGCCCAAGTCCATTTATGAAAAACTTGGTATAGGAACTGCCAGACCTACTTCTTTAAGTCTTACCTTAGCTGATAAAAGTAGAGTTTATCCTGAGGGCATATTAGAAGATGTTTTGATTAAAGTTGACAAATTTGTTTTTCCAGTGGACTTTGTTATTTTAGATTTTGATGCAGATAAGGAAGTTCCTATCATCTTGGGGCGACCATTTCTGGCCACTGGAAGGACACTCATTGATGTGCAGAAAGGAGAATTAATCATGAGGGTCAATGACCAAGAAGTCAAGTTCAACATCCTCAACGCACTCAAGTATCCAGAACCTAACACAGAGGAATGTTCCTTTGTGGTTGCCCTTGACCATGTGATTCAAAAACAATTCAATAAAGATAATGACCACTTGGAAAAGATTCTGGGCAAAGATGAGATTCAAGAGTTGTTATCAGAAGAAGCTGAACCGTTAAACGTTACAACGTCAACCACAGACGTTGTCACGTCTGATTCCCATGTACCCAGGGCGTGGACAAAGAAGTATGAATCTTTGGGGCAAGAAGACTCCAATCTCAAGAAGATAGCACCCTCCATTGAAGAACCACCCACTCTGGAATTGAAGGTGCTACCTGACCACCTGAAGTATGCCTTTTTGGGGGGAAATGATTCTTTACCTGTGATCATTTCTTCTAATCTCTCACAAGAGCAGGAAAGTGATCTCATTAGTACCTTGAAAAGACACAAGAAAGCCATTGGTTGGCAAATGGCAGATATCAGGGGTATCAGTCCCACAATCTGTATGCACAGAATTGTCTTAGAAGAGAATGCAAAGAACAACATTGAAGGACAAAGGCGATTGAACCCGATAATGAAAGAGGTGGTCAAGAAGGAAATCATCAAATGGTTAGACGCAGGAATCATCTACCCAATCAGTGACAGCTCATGGGTGAGCCCAGTTCAATGTGTACCAAAGAAGGGTGGAGTTACTGTGGTGACCAATGACAAAAATGAGTTGATTCCAACAAGAACAATGACTGGATGGAGGATATGTATGGACTACAGGAAGCTAAACAAAGCAACCAAGAAGGACCATTTTCCTCTGCCATTTATTGACCAGATGTTGGATAGACTTGCAGGCAAAGAATTCTATTGTTTCCTTGATGGTTACTCAGGATATAACCAGATAACTATTGTGCCTGAGGACCAAGAGAAGACCACATTCACTTGTCCTTATGGTACCTTTGCTTTCAGAAGGATGCCATTCGGGTTGTGTAATGCACCTGCAACATTCCAGAGATGTATGATGGCTCTATTTTCAGATTTTATTGAAAAATCCATGGAAGTTTTCATGGATGACTTTTCAGTTTATGGAGACTCATACAAGGCATGCTTGGAGAACTTAGAAGGAGTTTTAATAAGATGTGAAGAAACCAACCTAGTACTCAACTGGGAGAAATGCCACTTTATGATTCAAGAGGGAATTGTTTTGGGGCATAAAATTTCAAAGAAAGGGTTGGAGGTGGATAAAGCAAAAATTGATGTTATTGACAAATTACCTCCACCTACCACTGTCAAAGGTATTAGAAGTTTCTTAGGGCATGCTGGTTTTTACAGAAGGTTTATCAAGGATTTCTCAAAAATTTCCAAACCTTTGTGTCTGCTGCTGCAACGTGATAACATCTTCAACTTTGATGAGCATTGTCATGAAGCCTTCCAGAAATTGAAGAATGCCCTAGTAACAGCTCCTGTGATAGTCACTCCTGACTGGTCCAAACCATTCGAATTAATGTGTGATGCGAGTGACTACGCTGTAGGGGCTGTATTGGGTCAAAGGTATGGCAAAATTTTTCACTCTATATATTATGCTAGTAAAACTTTAGATGATGCCCAATTAAATTATACTGTAACTGAGAAAGAGTTACTGGCTGTTGTATTTGCTTTTGACAAATTTCGATCATACTTGGTGGGTGCAAGAGTTATTGTTTTTACTGATCACTCAGCCATCAAGTATTTGATTTCTAAAAAAGATGCAAAGCCACGACTCATCAGATGGGTTCTCCTCCTCCAAGAATTTGACTTGGAAATTCATGATAAAAAGGGGGTGGAGAACCAAGTTGCTGATCATCTTTCTAGGCTTGAGAATGTTGATGCAGGTACAGGCGCAGAAGAGATAAAAGAAAATTTCCCTGATGAAAAACTGCTGACAGTAGCCACAGTAGCTGAAGACGTTACCACGTCTATGGCAATTTCGTCCAACGTTATAACGTCTGATGCTACTGCACCCTGGTATGCTGATATAGTCAACTTCCTAGTTAGCAAGATTGTTCCTGTGGATTTCAACCATCAGCAAAGAAAAAAGTTCTTCCACACAGTGAAGCACTATTTTTGGGATGAGCCCTATCTGTATAAGATGTGTCAAGATCAGTTGCTTAGGAGATATCTTGCTAAAAAAGAACAACTTTATGTGTTACAACAATGTCATGCATCACCTTATGGAGGACATTTTGGAGGAACCAGAACTGCAGCAAAGGTGCTACAGTCAGGATACTATTGGCCAACACTCTTCAAAGATGCTCATGAATTAGTGAAAAGTTGTGATAAATGCCAAAGAACTGGAAACATCTCCAACAAGCAAGAAATGCCATTGACAAATATCCTTGAAGTGGAGCTGTTTGATGTGTGGGGAATGGACTTCATGGGGCCATTTCCTATGTCTCATGGAAACTTATACATTTTGGTAGCTGTGGATTATGTGTCAAAATGGGTGGAAGCCATTGCATTGCCCAATAATGAAGCCAAATCAGTCAGCAAATTCCTTAAGCAAAACATCTTCACAAGATTTGGTACTCCAAGAGCTATAATCAGTGATGAAGGCTCTCACTTCTGTAACAAGCTGATTGAGAACCTATTGGCTAAGTACAGAGTGAAACACAAGATTGCTACAGCTTATCACCCACAGACAAGTGGTCAAGCAGAAATTTCCAACAAAGAAATTAAAAGGATACTTGAGAAGATGGTTGGTCCAAACAGGAAGGATTGGTCCCTGCACCTTGATGATGCATTGTGGGCGTACAGGACAGCATTTAAGACACCACTGGGCATGTCACCATACAAGCTAGTCTTCGGAAAAGCTTGTCACCTGCCCATTGAACTCCAACACAAAGCTCACTGGGCACTGAAGCAACTGAACTTAGATCATTCAAAGGCTGGAGAAGCAAGGCTCCTCCAAATAAATGAGCTAGATGAATTCAGGCACACTGCCTATGAGAATTCAGCAATGTATAAGGAGAAAACCAAGAAGTGGCACGATCAGAAAATTCAGAGAAGGGAGCTAGTAGAGGGACAATCAGTTTTGCTGTTTAATTCAAGGTTAAAGTTGTTCCCTGGGAAGCTAAAATCAAGATGGTCAGGACCTTTCAAGCTGGTAAAAGTCTATCCTCATGGTGCTGTGGACCTGTTTGATGAGAAAACTAATTCCATTTTCAAAGTCAATGGCCAAAGAGTGAAGCATTACTATGGAGAACATGTGGTTAGGGACAAGACCACAGTGGCTCTCAACAACCCCTGAATTCAAAAAGGGAATAGTCTGGCTGAAGACTCTTAAAGCAAGCGCTCTTGGGAGGCAACCCAATGGTTTTAACTAACCAGCAATTTTTGTCTTTAAATTTTTTGTTTTGTGCAGGAATGGGAGCTGAAGTATTGTAAACGTTATAACGTCTCTACGTGTCTAGGATGTTGTCACGTTTGCTTCCTGGGTAAAGTTTTAAATGAAAAAGAAAAGAAAATGAGTCAAGCAGTTTTCAAATGAAAAAATTTTTAAAATGAAAATGATTTTTTAAGACGTGACTGCCAAAGTGATCATGACGTCACTTCCAACGGTTACCCCTTTTCCCAAACCCACGCCACCACCTACTTCTCACACTCTCTGGGTTGATAAAGAGAGGCTGATTGCTATTGATGCCATTATGTCAAGAGATAAGATTGAAGTGGGTAAGCTCATCAACAGGGAGATTAACAAATGGCAGAACAGGAAGGATGGATACCTATACTTCCCTTGTTTAATCACTGATCTCTGCATGGAGGCTGGAGTGGAGATTGAAGCATCTGAGCTAAGAGAGGAACCCAGGGGGCATTCTCTACAAAGTTCAAAGCTAGGCAGAGAGCTGCAGATGCTACCACGTCAGTTGATGCACAGACGTTACAACGTCTGGTGGACCAGCAAAACAGCCTAGCCAAGTTTGTCAAGGAGCAATTTGAGTGGCAAAAGAAGGTAATTGCACAGACAACAAAAGGAAAACATCCCCACACCTCCATCACCAAAAGCCAAACAACCCCATCCCTCAGCTAAAGAACAACCCACCCATGACCAAAACATCCCCAAAACACCACAATCTGAACCTGAAGATCAACCCATTTCAAAACCAACCCCCACTCAACCTGAACCAACTAAAGAGCCATCACAACCATCCATTCCAGAAGTAACCAGTGCAGATGTGACTACGTCTGAACCAACTGCTGTTGAAACTAACCTAGACCCACAACTCATCCCCCCACCCAAAAGACAAAGATTCAAGACTGTGCCCACCCAGAGTCCATTTGGGAAGAAGAAAAGGCGTGAATTAGCCGCTGCAAGTGAAGAAGCAAGACATGGTGAAGAAGAAGAACAACTAGTTGATGCTCCTGCAACCAAAAGGCAAAAGTTGCAGGTAAGAAAGAAATCTGAAGCTGCTAAAGACAAGCCAGCAACAGCCACCAGTGCAGCATTTGTTGCTGCAAGTGGTTCAGAGAATGCTCCTGCTGTTGCTGCTGAAGAGAAAGCTGCAGACGTTACAACGTCTCAAGAGCCAGAGGTTGAAAAAGCCCAGGGGGAACCCAAAGAGCAGCAGCAGATTCATCCTGCAGAACTGGAAAAGCAGAAAGCATGGGAGGAAGCAAAGAAAAGAGTTGCTGAGAGCAGTGCAAAGATGCCAAAAGAAACTGAAATCTCAGTTGATGCTGGTGATGGTGAAGGAGAGAAGAAGAAGAAGGAAAAGAAAAAGAAGACTGTGCAAGCAAGCATCCCAGCCAGGCAGAGTGGAAGGCTCAGGTCTGGTGCTCTGAACAAGTAAGTTAACCCTCTTTTTAGCAGTAGTATAGTTATAGTTTGCAATTTCAGTTCAAATAAATAGCTGTCCAGACGTTACAACGTCTAGAGAGTTAGTAGTCAGTAGTTGTTTTGTTTCTGTTTTGTTTGAGTGTTCCTCTCCCATTTTTGAAGATCAGTGAGCAGTGGGGACACTGCTCATCTTTGTGTCTGGGGGGGAGGATCATTTTTATGTTTCGTGTATGCATAAAATCAAATGCAAAATCAGTTTACTTCCCTACTTGAGTAATTATCAAAAATGTTTCTCTTTGGGCTAAATCTAAGAATGACTTTGTGTGAATGTGTGTGAGTAGCTGATGCATGCTTAAATGAATAAGAATTGATTACTGCTTCCACACAAACTCTGTTTTGAGGAAAACCTAGTTAGCTAGGGACTATGTGATGCAAAGCTAGTTTTGGTTGACTATGGTGATTGTAAAACTTGATTAAAAACTCAGAGTAGCAGTAGAAACTAAGTTTGGGGGTACATCAGGTTGTACTAAGGCTGGGTGCAAAGACTGTAGGATGATTAGTGCTTGTGTAGTGTGAGTGCAACGTTGTAACGTCTAACCGTAACGTTATAACGTATGCCGTGTGTGTTTGTGTGTTGAGTTCTGTGTTATCAGACGTTGTAGCGTCTCACCTATAAACGTTATAACGTCTACTCCAAAAAAAAAAAAGAGAGACCAAAAAGTGTGTGTTGTTTCAAATAAGTGGAAAAATCCACATGTCCTCTGTGTTGGCTGCAATTTCCCGAAACAAATACTGGGTACCCCAAATATCTCAATCCCAAATTGTCAAATCCAAGGGATCAAAAAGGAGAAAATCAAAAAAACTCCAAACCAAAAGTAAAGTGAATCAAATGAAAGGTGCTCAGTAATGAGGGGTTGCAGTCCTCTGTGTGTTTTACGTTGTGTGAGTCAGAAAAGTAGTTGCACTAATCTAGTCCTAGCACCCAAATTAAGACCCTTTGTCGTGCTTAAAATAACCCTCATGTCTTATGTGGAAATGTTAGCCTACTCTATGTTTTGAAAGATGTTATACTCTCACCATATGGAAACCACTCTTTCATAGGCTAAGGTAGCTTCTGAACCTAGCTAGGAATAGAATTGATACAGAGATCACACACTCACTTTGGGCAGTAATGAATCTAAAATTTAATTGTGCATTGGTGCATGAGTGTGTAGTGAAAGTCTGAAGAAATTAGCCCCTTGAGGAAAGTTTTTGATCAAAAAAATAGATGAGCAGGGTGTAAACTGTTGGTGTATTTAATTTCTTGCATCTTTTCACATGTTGTATTTCAATTGCTTGAGGACAAGTAATGGTTTAAGTTTGGGGGTGTGATAACTCATATTTACATGAGTTATTTATACCTATTCAAAGTTAAATCATGCAAGTTCTCTGGCAATAGTAGGTTGTTTCTATTAAGTTTCTGTTAGTTTATTACTTTTCAGTTAGAAAGGGGCTAAATTACAAGTTCTAGGCACTTTGGTGCCAATTGGCGCCTTTGTGAGCGTTTTGATGCTTCTTGTGTTTGTACAGTAATCTGAACGTGGCAACGTCTCTCATCACGTCTGAAGAAGGGCAGCAAAGCAAGAAAGTAATATCTCATTTTGGCGCGCATGTAATGATGGTCAAAGATCTGGAAATGAAGAAGATCTTCTCTCTCCTCAGCAGCTGACGCGGCTGACGCACTGTAGCAGTGCGGTGTCACTTCAGGGCAGAGTCAACTCGCAAGCAAGCTTGGAAGGTGGGGAATGACATCAGCAAGCATGTGACCCTCTTTTGACCATGGCTATTCTCTCTCTACAAAAAGGCAAGGGTGCACCATGCGGAATATACACGACTCCATTCATCATCCACCTTCCTCCACTTCCAGAGGAGTTTTCTAAAAGAAGTTCTGGACACAGACTTCTTCATTCGAACTCTCCTAAAGCTCCATTTTTATTTCCATTCGCACCCATTACTGTGAAGCTCAGACGTTGCAACGTCTCTACAGCGTGCATGAAGGAAGGCTACTTAGGCGTATCTTTTGCGTTTAATCTCATTTTCTCTATGTACGGTATTTGGATTTTAACTCCTCTTCTTTCTGTAAAGACGCTCAGCATGAGCTAAACATTTGTAGTTGGGTTGTTGTTTTGCATGTAATGAACCTTTAGTCTAATGCTATGAAGTAATGATGTTTATGAGGTTTAAATCTTTGCATGTTAATATTTCCAAACTTGTTTTGAACTGGCCACTTAAAATAAGTAGATTCATAGGTACAGACATGGTCTATGAAAAGAACTCAAAGATTTATGTGAATGAAAAGGTGCACTAAAGACATTTAGGCATTTTTATCTAAGTCTAGACATAGAATGGATAATAGTTCATAGGACATTGCTGTGGGTACTTAAAATACAGGAGTAGGCCTACTTAGAACCTAGACATAGGAATTCTAGTACTTGAAGCTCTGACGTTTTGTGACTGAAAAGCACAGCTCTTTTGCAACAGCGTTCAAACGTTATAACGTCTATACAACATAGCATTTGTACGTGTTAGCGTGTAAACGTTATAACGTCTGACTAGAGGAGATTTACTTGCATGCAGCAATCCAACTCATACTCTTCCATATTCACAACCACTTATTGTTTACTTGCTTTATTTACGTTCTTAGTCTTAACACCTACTTTTAGTGCCGATTTATTACCTGTTTCACTTGTGTTTTAAAGACTTGAACTCTGAAAGTTAATCAATCCTCGTGGGAACGATCTCTTACTTTTATCCACTTTATTACTTGTACGACGTGTATACTTGCACTGATATTGCGATTATAAAACACACGGACGCAACAATGGCGAGGATAATTATGCGGATCTTCGAGATCGTCTAATTGTCGAGCCGGAGGAGAACGGGAACCATTCCCTCGGTGATGGTGAGGATAATTATGAGGATCTTCGAGATTGTCTAATTGTCGAGCCGAAGGAGAACGGGAACCATTCCCTCGATGACCGCGGGGGGGGGGGGGGGGACCGATGATAGAGCCTTCTCCTTGGTGGAGATCGATGTCTCTTTAGAATCGGATTTCTAAGGGAGTTCGGTTCTGGTGATTCCTGGTCCGGAATATCTCGTGCCTGGAGCCTTACTACCTCGGCCTCGAGGCCAGTGAAGCGGGTGCTTCTTTCTTGGTTTACTACCTCCTGTCTGGCCAGCAATTGGACGAGCTGTTGAACAGCATCGGTTAGGGCCGGAAGTAATGGAGGGGGAGGTGGTAAATCGGTCCCGCCGGGGCTCACTTGTATTTGGGCAAGGTTTGGATTGGGGCATTGAAGACGCGCTTGGGTGGAATTGGTCAAGCGTTGAACATGGCCTTCAGGAGTTTGTTGAGGCTGAAGCCCGGTACGACCGGTTCCAAAATGGGTCCGACAACAAAGCTGGCCGGTTTTGAACGGAGTTTAGGTGCCATTGAGTATCAAGGAAATGATAGAGGAACTAGAGTGTTTGGACCTCCCACTGTGGTCGCCAATGTTCTGTTCTGTACTGTACTTACGAGCTTTATGATAAGATCGAAGTAGTTAGTAGGTGTTTTATCCTTGATAATGTGGCGATCTTAAAGTGACGGCCTTGTTCGATTTTGGGATAGTGGTCTTTGTTCGATCTTAAAGTGACGTGGCGGTGTTGTATCTGCAATAACACTCCAAAGCTCAAGTCAGTGTGTGAGTAAATATGTGGTGGTTGGAGAAAAATTACTTACATTTATGAGTATTGAATGTGGTATTTATAGAGTTTGTGTGATGTATGTTCTGACGATCTTGAGCCGTCAGATCTCGCCGAGTTATCTGAGCCGTTGGTCGATTGGGCTAGATTTTTTGGCTATGGGCCGGTTTATTATTGGGCCTTGCAGGGGGTGTAAATATTGCTGAGGCCTTTTACTTATTACCGTAACAACCTATAAGTTGACTAAATTGCGGTGTTTTTGACTTTTTGTGATCATGAAAAATACCGTATGTGTGTGACATTTTCTTGGTCAACTTTAATGTGGGAACGTTAGTTGTTATATGTTTTGTTGCCAAAGAGTTCTTAGAACTCCTCACTATGGAGAACACAAAGAAAGGAAACAAGTCCCTTGTCCCCTGCTCATATTTGACCGTTGAATATGATGAAAACACGACAGGTCAAAGTCAAATCAAAACCAAAAAAACATAAAACAACTTCCAACTTACAAAGCTCAATTTATTATAGTACATACAGTCGTTAATCATCCGTTTGTTTTTTTGTCCTGGGTCTTTTGACCGGGGGGTATTCAATGGTTTGGGTAAATCCGAACCGATCCATAATCCAACTCAAATCGAAGTATTTGGTTCGGATAATTTTTATGATCGGACCAAACTCGAACCAACCCATCAAAACCCGTACTAATTTGGTTCGAATAACGGAATTTAAAAAATAAATTCAATCCAAACCATCAACCCGAAGGTAGTGAGCTAATACATTAGTCGTTGACTTTTACCACTTTCCTAGAATTCATTCCACTCTTATAAAGCAACTTTGTATATAGAGCAATTGTGTATCATTTGTAAAGTCAGTAGCAAAAATCTTGCATTTTTTTATATCTATTCACCATTATTGTTAATCTTTGATATCATAATGGTATTATAATATCACACACATGCAACATACAGAGAGAATGAGAGGAAAAGAGTTATATTTCTAAACTCAACTGATTTGGGTAGTATGTACGTTCAGTGCCTTTTATAGGCTAATATATTCTCATAAAATAACAAGCTTAATCACTACAGTATATAGGTGAGTGATACATCAACAAAAATCTAGTGGCCGCCAATCTAGTTTTATCTAATGACCCGTGAGCCCAATCCGAACCAACCCATTCAATATCGGGTTGGTTTGGTTCGGATTTTATAGAAAAAAACTCAAAATCCAAACCAATCCAAACCGATGAAATATGATTGGTTCGGGCAACAGATGTAGTTAAAATCCATCCAAACCAACCCGTGAACACCCCTACTTTTGACCCCCTACGGTATCAAGGGGAAAGGAGCCCTGAATAATCTGGAGTTCGGCCGGGAGGTAAGTAAAGTCTGACTCCAATTTGTTCCATCGTCGGGGATCGAATCCGGGTACTAACCGAGTCTACTCCTTAAGATGGAGTGCATTAACCACTTGCACCCAAGCTTGGAGTTATCCGTTTGTAATAAAATATAAGTAAAAACAAATTACCTACTTGGGATAATGTGTAGTTAATTATTATTATTATTATTATTTTTTGACATTATTATTATTATTATTATTCTACTTTCACCCTAAATTAATAATATGTATTGCGTCATTAACAAATTATTATATGTTATGAATAATATAATTAGTGGATGTCCATCATTAGGCTTCCACATTCCACAAAATCTTTTATGTGATTGAATGGTTAGTGACTTTTTATCGTTGATCGTTCACTTGCCAAATTATACCCTATAAATAAGACTCACTCATTAGTGTGTACAAGAACTCTCTTCTTCTCTCATTCTCTCATTTTCTTGTTATTCTTCTGGCTCTAGTTTTAGTTAATTTCATAACATTATACTTTTTTTTAGACAAAAGATTATTATACTTCACTATACATTTATGATTAATAGTCGCCATTAGTCAGAATAATTTTTTTGAGCACACAATGATGGGAGGATTCTCGTGTTTTGGAGGAAAAAAAATCGTGTTTCATGTAAACGTGTAGCTAACTTATTACAAATTATCTTCCAGTTATTTAATACTATAATTGAGATAGTTTAGCAGTAAGGCATTTTTCACGAGGGAGATGTTTGCTCATAATTATAAGTTGGATGAGGATGATGATGCAAGGACTCGCGTCACATGAGTGATGAAACAAAAGAAAGGAGGAGGGGAGGAGACTCGGTCAGTGATCCACACGGTTAAACCGGAATGGAACGAGTCTAACTTAGTAATTATTATTATTAAAAGGACATAATAATAGTCATTTCTCTGTTAAAGAAAAAATTCACCAACGATACTAACACTAAATTGTGGTTAGTATGTACTAACCGAGTTTTCATTTACTCGTTCACTCACCACACAAACACTAAATTGTGGTTAGTATGTACTAACCATCGGATGTTGTATAATGGTCACCGAAAAATTTAGTAATTGTTATTAAGGAATTCTTTAGTATCGTAAGTCATTGCCTAATGAAACCATGCAGTCAACAACCAATTCAAATTACTTGACCACCGGCGCATTCTTTTTTTTGTTACCATGCCATTGTTGCATAATTTCCATCGGCTTTGCCGGTGGCTAATCTACGCCGGGGAACTTGGCTGGCCACGAATTTTCGGCTTTGCAGGCCCGGGTGGTTCTCCCCTCCCAACAGAGTTTTTGCCACACCCAAAATTCGAACTTTAGACATTTAGTGGGATTCAAATCCAATTACCACTTGAACCAACCGTCGTTCGTACCCGCGCATTCTCTTGTGATAAAAGTTCCGTACAAATGGAAATTTTATTATTTTATTTAATTAAATGTGAGTAGTAGTCCTTTGTATTAACATGTTATTATTGGTGATAGTGATAGTACGTTGAGTATTTTTATAAGGGTTTTTTCAATTTTAAGACTTTCTCTTAATTCTGGTTGACATCATGACCCAATTTAGATAAACTTTTTATATAAAAAACTATTAAAAATTTACAAGCAAAAATAAATGAGAACGAGCAATTAAATCATTTGCAAGGGTCGTCTATTTTGGTAATATTTCATTATTTTGTAATCTATTCAGTTTTGCTTCATTTTTGTAGATCAAATTTTTTTCAAGTTCATCGGGGTTCAAATTGTTTGGATGGTTGGGAGTCTATTATGTTCTTTGATCCTATTTGGACCTATTCTGTTCTGTGTCTATGAGTTTATTGTAATTACTTATTGGCGTGCTTTGGTACAAATTTTGATTTAACGATCATCACTGCAAGAATAAACCTATATTGCTACCAATGTTTGCCACGGAGGACTGTCCGTCGCTAATTTGCGACGGACTTGCGACGGTTTGCGACGACGAGTGAGTTTGGGCGTTGGGCGCTAAAAATCCCGCTCATAATTTGCGACGGGAAGGCACGTTGGTCACTAATTTGCGACGGACGTGGATATTGGTCGCTAATTTGCGACGGATGGGTCGTCGCAAGCCCGTCGCAAACGTTATTTCTATTTTTTATCCACGCGAAACCCTGTTATCTCTTCTCTCACACAACACAGAACACAATTTCTTCTCCGGTCTCACTCCTCACGCGTTCTCCGCCTGGCTCGCTCCTCACGCCGTTCTCCGCCCGCCTCACTCCTCACGCCATTCCGGAACTCGTCGCCACCCTTCGTTCTCCGCCCGCCTCACTCCTAACGCCATTTCGGAACTCGTGGCTCACAGTTTCGTCTCTACCAGGTAAATCGCCTTCCCTTTTCCACCCTTCGTTCGCGAAATCGTCCATGTTTTATGATGTTGCGCATCTCTTCCCTTTTCCCTTTTCCCTTTTCTTTGATTTCTGTTTTATGATGTGTTTTAGGGTTTTTGATTTCTGCATTTTAGGGATTCAAATCATTTTTGATTTCTGTCTGTTACGGTTGTTACACTGTCCAAATCATTTCTCATGAGTGTGTGGAACCCATTATTAATTTTGAGAAAAAAGGTATTTGGCAAGAGGTATCATCTTGTCAAGGGGAATGTTGTGTGGTGTGATATGCTTGCTAACTGGTTGATGCCTGTTTTTCACTGTTTCTTGAAACATTATGAAGATTTTGATAGGTGACAAGTTTTGGAAAATTGGAGATTTTTGAGTTCAAAGAAGGGAAGGAGAACATTTTGAAAAATGAAAACTTCCTTAGTGGCTTACTGCTTGATGTTAGCTTAAATTGTGTTTTTCTATCTTGTATTCTTGTTTTGAATAAGCTATGTCCTTGTGGTTAGATCTTGTTACTACACCTTTTCAGCTGATACCCACACTACAAGTTTTCATCATGGGATAATATGGAATAAATTATGGTTTTTGTTTCTTTGAGAACAGAGAGCTTGAAGCTGAAATTAATTCTTATGATATTTTTATATCTTGGTGTTAATTTTAACAGTGCCTTGTTATTCAGTTTTTAAATCACAAAGATCTCTAACAAGTTGCTCTGTTTTCATCTTTTGAGAGTAGATGTTGATACTAACTGTCATTAGAATGACATAAAGGGTGCTTTATATTGAAAATTAAGATAACCATTTGATGTCAAACTTCTTATTAGATACTTCGCTTTCACAATAGTAGTAGATAAGATAACTAAACCGTTTTTTTTTTCTTAGTTGTTTTAATGCCTTGAATATAATTTGACAGTTCATCTACTTGCATGTTGTGAGCATTCACATTTGCATATTAGGTTTCTACAAGGGGTAGGTTTTGTTTCCCGTCATCTGTCCTTAATAATGCTGCATTTCTGATTAATAATGTTATCATATTGCTGCTGCTGTTAGATTGTTTGACAGTTCCTATGCGGAGTGAGAGCTAGAGCTTCAGCAACCAAGGCGGAGTGAGCAAAGATCTTTGAGGTAATTCTTTCTACACAATTCATGTGGGGGATGCGTTCCTTGGCTAATTAATTAATAATGAACAATCGAGAGTATCAAATGAAGCTTGTTTTGGGGTTTAATTACATCAGGAAGTTCCATTTGGAGTGTTTGGGAGTTGTGGGTACTGCTGGAAATTCCTGGGAGGTGTTGTGTTGTCGTTTTGAGTTGCGGTTTCGGTGAAATTCGGAGAATTTCGAACTAGGCTTCAATTCCGGTGAGTTCTTCGATTTGTGCTTAAATTTACTACTAAAAATGTGTTTGATTCTGTTTGTGTTGTTGTTGTGTTTGCTGGTATGAAACTTGGTGCTATTTTGAGCCATTTTATAATTAGCAAAATCACTGTGCTGACATTCTGGACATAGGTGCAATCGTTTAGCAGCTCATATTTTATTAACATGTGTATGAAACTTGTTAATAAGAGTAATGTAAAGTAAATGAAATAGAAAACAGCTGATAGTGATAAAACACTGCGGTAGACTTCTGGTCTTTCAGTACTTATTGTGTATTTGTCTACGTAGAAGGACATGTATTCGGCAAGAAAGAAAACAGAATCACACCAAGTTAAAACACTGGCTAGTATAATGATTTAATCTTGAATCTGATTCTTGAATTTATATATAATTACATCTTTCTTAGGTTGAGGTTATAAACAATAACAAATACAACTTAGTACTTGACATATAATGTAAGTTGCTAAGGCCCCTGTCATAAAGAAATCCCCTTATTTGGTAGCTTACCTTTCACAAAATCTCAGCTGGGCTTGGTTGTAAATTTATCAGGTACGTTTGTACACATCAAATAGAGTCTTGGAGGAGCAACAATCTGCAAAAGAAGAATACATTCAGTCACCGAAATTATTTGATACATAGACACAAGTGAGCACTTTATCTGTTCTTGTGTTGTTAATATGCTATGAATGGACTTTTTGTGGTTTTTGATGTGATTTTGTTTTGAGCTTCAGGGTTCATGTGTGAGATGCTCCATGTTGCTGAAGCATTTATTGACAAAATTGGAGGATGCTATTGCTGTTCTTGATTAAGGTGTTGGATGGATAGGATAATGCCAGCATGAATTTGGAAATTGGTGTGGGATTTTATGCATACCTTCAGGGTGTCTTGTGTTTCCAGAGGAAGATAGGCATATGACTAATATAGAGAGAAAGGTGAGCCTTGTCCTTATACATACATGTTGTTCACCTTCCATGAATGTGACATACTTGAGTCACTTGACCTTTATTATCCTAGTTCACTGTATTATATTATCTCTGTTATGGTGTTTGTCTGATCTTTAAGATATGATGCCACAGATTCGACCAGTGTTCAATATCCCCACTGTCATTCTTTGATTTGGATATCATATGTGTGTTGAATGGTTGCCTAAATTTTATGGTTATTGATTTGTTATGATTCGCTACTAATTGATCATTTGACCTCATGTTCTCTGTCACTCTAGTTAGCTGGATTTTACTCAACAAAAAACTGCTATGATACTTTAGTTTTGGTTATGGTATCTGATTGATAATTTTCCTCTTTATTTTATCATGCATATATGCCTAACATGTGTATATGAGTGTGGTTGTTGTGTGTGGTTGTATGCTGCTGGAATTCATGTTTTGTTGGTCTTACTAATAATATTCAGGATATGGAATGCTTTTATCCTAAAACTTGAAATCTGACTCCATGGCCCAATGGATAAGGCGCTGGTCTATGGAACCAGAGATTCTGGGTTCGATCCCCAGTGGAGTCGTTTTTTGTCACATTGAGAAACATGTAGGACTTTTAAGAAAATTGTATAATTGGTGAAATTTTGTGTTTGTAGGATTTTTTTTTATTTTTATTTTTTTAAAATTTCCGACGGATTTGCGACGACTTTGCGACGGAAATTTGTGACGGATTTGCGGCGGAAATTTGTGACGAACTTGCGACGGAAATATTTGCGACGGAAAAATCCGTCGCAAAATATTTGCGACGAGCGTTTTAGCGACGGAATTTTGTCCGTCGCAAATGTCGTCGCAAACGCAAATTTGCCACGAAAAAGGTCCATTTGCGACGGAAATTGCCGTCGTAAATGAGCGATTTTCTTGTAGTGCATGTAGATAATATATATAGGCTGCCCTACTCTCTTAAAATCATTTTCATTTCTCCTTGCATTTTTGGCAAGTTTTACCTGTGTTTAATGAATGTGTGGTTGATGAATACTATTTATAAATTGGAGACTTGATATATGTTATAGAATTTATCTTGCACATGTACTTTTTTTTACTTGTGTTTACCCTCTATGGTTCATATTTCTAGCTTAGCAGAACAAACAAAACTTCAAAGTAATATTTTGAACCCAAAACATAAATTGTAAATGAATTATACCATCTCTAGTTAATAAGGCTAGTAATTACTAAAAATGGTAATAGGAAGTAAAAAACACAGTTAGGCCATGGCATTATCTTAGCTAAAAGATAAAAGTATAAAAAGGGGGAAAAAGAACTTGCAAATCAAACATGCAGAAGACAAAATAAAAAACAAAAACAAAAACGAAAACCCAACAAAAACAACCTTTTTGTAAAGAATGGGCAAACAAAGAAGACAAGGTTACCACAAATCAAAATGGGAATACAATTAGCAATATATAAGTTAGGTAACCAATACAAACAGCTCACATGATAAATTAGATAATACATTAAAAATCGAGAATATATGGATGTCAGAACACTAATATGACAACAAATCAAAGTAAATAAACATGCAAAATTTATATCACACACAATTCTAAAAAATAAATAAATTTAAATTAAAAAACAAAATAAAAGTAACCAACCATTTAATGAACATATGGTTTGCCACTAAATGAAACCAACATTTTAGAAAAATCTTGTTAAACAAATAGCCGCTAGAAAACAAAGAAAACACAATAGAACATAACAAATTAATTAATAAAAATAAAAATTAGAAAACTACCAAAGTCCATGACGTACCAAAGTGGAGTCTTAACTAACAAATTTAAAAATAATTGGATATTTTAGGAAAAAAAGTTTATGAAAAAACAAAATAAAAATAACCAAAGAAAAAAAAGTAGAAAAAGAGGAAAAAAATATAAAAGGGGTGAGGGGGAGGGTGGAGTACTACCTAATATTTATTATATAGACTCATTATTCATTTGGTAAAGTAGCACAGTAAAATGTAAGAATTGAGTTGTTAATCTAAATAAAAAAGAAAGGTACTAACTTACTCCTTCTAAAAAATAGTTAATGTTCACAAAGTGCATTTTGATGGTGAAAGAAGGATTTGGAACGTCGGGTGCACTCAATAAAAAATACAGTCAAGTCAATGCAGGATGTGTATTAAAAAATATTTTTAATTAAAAAAGAGAAAGAAAACGGTTATGGACAGGGTCTTTACTAACTACACCCCATGGCCCTTTTGCAAGAGGCCCATTCAAGAAAACAAGATCCACTCATCAATGGCCAAGATCGCAACGCAAGATCGGGCGGTCCAAATCCATCAGGTCAAACACCACCAAACTCTATAAATAAGCATTCAATGCTTCATTAATCGTAGGCAATCTAACCCTAATCTCTATCTACAACTAACTACCTCCCTAACTTGAGTGTCGAAGTATCTTTACAGGTACCACACCCCACCTCGGATCGGACAACGATCAATCAATGACTTCATCTATCAACTATCTCGGATCGGACATCATATCTAAGATCGGATACAAGTTTAGAGATACGATACAGAACTTTGACGACCACAGTGGGAGGATCTTGTACTCTAGTTCCTCTCCCACCTCCTTGATTGACAATGGCTCCGGCCTTACGACATAGGACTATCCCGAGTGTCGTTGAGGGACCGGTCCTACAGGAGGTGATTCCGAAAGGAGTGGTAGTCACCTTACCCCGTAGCTCGGCTACGGCTACGGTTCCTGGGAGCTCAGCCCGGAACTGACTTCCACCTCCCCCTCAGACAGTTCAGGTGCCGGCCGATGCTGTTCAACAACTCGTCCAGTTCCTAAATCGGCAAGCCGAGGCCGACCAGCGGGAAAGCCAACGGTACACCCAGTTAGAAGCTTGTTGCCAAGTGGCTTCAGTCTCAAGAGGGGGGGGGGTGAATTGAGATTTAAAAACTTTTGAAAACTTTTTCCCCTTTTTAATGACTTAGATTAATTTTCGCGCAGGTTAAGTGGAAGCGAAGGAATTAGAAAATAAAGCGATAAAGAACACAACAGATTTATACTGGTTCGGTCACCTCCCAGTGACCTACGTCCAGTCCTCACACCCTTGTGAGATTTTCCACTAACACAACAAGGCTTACGGGTGCCTTGGAAACCTTTACATACTCAGGCACTCTCCTCCTAGGATACCCCACCTATGAAGAGCCCTCAAATCTATTACAACAATAACAAGAGATCCCCCACCCCTGTTACAACCAGCTGCCCCAGAAAGATACCCCACTTCCTAGTACAAACAGCTACCCTAGAAAGATACCCCACTCCCTAGTACAAATCACAACAAATAAACAATTACAAAAGCAAAGACCAAAATACCTCTAATGTAGGCAGATATTACAACTTGAAGATTCCAACCCCGACTAACTCTTGCGAGAGATCAACTCTGACGGACCAATGGAGCGAGAAGAGCGGAAATGAAAGTGTGAAGAGTTTTTCGAAATGATGCAATTTGATCGTGAAAATAGGTTGTGTGAATCGAAGAGTATGAAGCCTCTATTTATAGGCAATGTGAGTTGAAACATTTTTGGAAATGAAGGAATCGATCGTTTGCCTGAATAAACTAAAGTGGACAATCGATTACATGCTTGAGTATGTTCAGGTTGATAATCGATTATGTGCCTGAATGCACTAAGTGTATAATCGATTATGTGCCTGACACATTCTAAGTGCATAATCGATTCTTCCTTGTTTGTAAAAAGGTGTCAATCGATTCAAGGCTTGAGTCAGGCAAGGAATCGATTATGTGTTATTTGCAAAATGTTGTGAATCGATTCTTTCTTTTTGAAAACACTTGTGAATCGATTTTATACTTGGTAAAATCGATTATGCAATTTCACATTTAGTTAGAAATCGATTTTAATGGTTTTTCAAAAATGCTTTTTGTGTTTACGTGTGCATGCATGCATTTTGAAAATCATGAGACTTTGAGAGATGAGCTGACCCTCGGAAGAGCTTACACTTTTTCCTAAGACAATCCCAAACCCTAAGGACTACCCTTATTTCATGAGACACCAACTCTTGAGTCTTGATTGCCTTGGATTGTGACTTTGATATTTTGTCACTTTCATCAACTTTGGCCATCAACTTTGGCTTTGTCTTTTTCATCATCAAAACCTAACCTGCAATATAAGTTACCTGCAGTACAAGATATCCACAAAGCTGAGATTGCTGAGATCCGGGCTCGTAACATCCCGGATCGGAGTTCCTCTCAGTGCAGCTCTTCAAGTGGAAGGACTCATGGCCACAGGCGCCACCGATCTCCGGCTTGGAGGAGGAACCATGCATCATCGCTCTCCACCTCGTCGTAGAGGAGGGCGAGGATCGGAGACTCCCCAAAGTCGGACCCCTGATGATTCCTACTATCCCGAGGGTTCCCCTCGGCCTAGCTCGTCTCTGGCTTCCTCTTGTACGATACAGAACAAAAGCTCACATAGTAGTTTGATTATTTTATCCAAGAGGTGATTAGTGTTAGAGATACGATACAAAACAAAAGCTCACATAGTAGTTTGATTATTTTATGCCGAAGTTGTTAGGTTGAATATCATGTCTCGCGTTCGAACCCAGGACCTCACAGTTGTGTGTGTGAGTTTCTAATGGCAACAACCACTCCACCTACAAAGCCAAAAAAAATGGCAACTGATTTTTGCGACTAACAACTTAGCAAGAGTTAGCAAATTAACACTGTTGGAGAAACGTCACTATAGAAAGTGTCATTATATTGAACATTTCGCACTGTAATTTTTTTGGTGTACAAACATTTCCCTATATATAAAAAGGCGGCAGTTTTTTTGTACACCCCTCATTAGACTCCATACCCCCATTTTACCATAAATCTCCAAAATACCCCTAATTTTTCGTTAAAAAAATATATTTTTTTAAATTAAAAAAAATTACGCGAAATAATTAAATGTAACGAAACTCGCTAAACTAATAAACAATAATAATACAATATCAATACAGTATCAACACAAAATGATGATGGCTATGGCCAACGAAGAGTCTTCCCTCACTATCATTTTTACTAATCAGGGCCTCATTGATCATCAGGGCATCATCATCAACGAAGATGATGATGTCTGTTTCGAGGGGCAAGACACGTTCCAGTGTAGGTTAAAACACAACATAACATTCGCTGCCCTGAAAGAGAGACTACTGCGTAAGGTGCAATCGGAGGGCGACGAGCATGAAATAATTAGTATAATTTATCGAAAACCAGCTTGGGTTAATGGACGTGTGCACTGGTCTGCAATGGATGTCAACAACGACGATGACGTCCAAGCCATGATGGCCATTCATGTTATCTTTAAATGGAAGGGTTATCTGCATTTATACGTCGAAACCAGAAGGACCGTCGCTGAGATCCTTCGTCTTTTCACTCCACCATCTCAGTAGTTTCTATTATGTTTTCGTTTTGTTTGTTGTTGCAATCTGTTATTTTAAATCAATGTAGAAGGCGTTTTTAATTAATCAAATAAATGTTTCATTTTTTATTTTTGCACTCCGGAAACACCATATTATATGATAAATTCAGAAGACAATTTTAAGGGATTTCCGGAAATACACCAAATCTAGATAAATCCGGAAGTATGTTTTTTTGATTTTCCTGAAATATCGCATTTTACGGTATTTCCGGAATGTAAAATGTGTTCCGGAAATACCGTAAAATGCGATATTTCTGGAAAATAAAAAAAACATACTTCCAGATTTTCTAAATTTGAGGTATTTCTGAAAATTTTGTAGATTTAAGGGGTAGTTTCGTCTGTTTGATCATTTATAAGAGTATATGGTATAAGAGCGGGGTAAAAAAAACAGCCTAAAAAGGCACATATAGACATATAGCTGATATTTATTGCTACTAGTATACAAACGTGATTTATTGGAAAAGGAAAATGCTTGTGCCAATTAATCAATGCAATCGAAAGATATGCACTACAGAAAAACCACGTCACTTGCAAATGAATGGTATCTAACTATCTATATATCTATATATATATATGGTCTAAGAGAATATAAGAGATAGAAACTGAAAAATGATTCTCTATATTTCAATTGAATATCTGAAAGAGTATTTATACAATGATCAACTACAAATAGAAGAGAGTTGAATAAGTTAATATTGTTACAACAGATTCACCTCTTCTAACTAACCCTAATAACTTTACTAAAAACAATTACAAGAGAAGGTGACTTGTTAACTTGCTGAGCCGGTGACACTTGAGTTAGCCACTTGGATATTGACTTGGGGGCTTCTTATTTTCTTGAGAAGTCCTATTCTCTATTAGAGAAAGACCGACGCCCAGCCAGTGCTTGCCATTTTTTTTGTCTTTTGATAAATCGCCATTCCTTGTCATTGACTCATTGTTGTTAAGAAATTAACAACCATATATATACTCCCTCAATAGTCGACTATCAGAAAAAAAATTCAAACTTTTGTGGTTCAAATATAATTATTTTTTTTTACCTAACTTCAAATTATGTACCTTTACTTATATTCGAGTTGGTAGCAAAAAAACAACAGTTAAGGAGATGAGGAGAAGAGAGAGTCAGAAGTTCCAGCTCCAAAGGAATGATTGGTGAGAAAAAGGGTCATTGTCATCATAAATATTATCAATATCACCTTCAATTTGTTCCTCAAAAAAAGGAGTTATATACGAAAAGTCACCCGAGTGCATCTTTTCTAGGTCAGAAAATAGTCCATAGTGATCAGAGCTGGAGCTTCCAACAGCATTACTTGATTGATCATCCAACACATTCAAAAATGTCCAATCTATATTATTCATGCTGCTTTGAGTAGAAGATGAGGTGGCAGTGGCACTAGTACAAGTAAGCAATGAAGGTTGTTGTTGTTGTTGTTGTTGTTGTTGTTGTTGTTGTTGTTGATGATTATTATCATCATGTGTTGGAAGTTTTTTGTTGTTGGCAAAGTTTTGAGCAATTTCTTGAATCTGTTGTGGTGTAAGAGATTGACGACCAGCTGCAGCGACATTGATGTCCAAATCGAAAGGTGTGTCGGGGAAATTGAAACTAGCATGACGACCTCGTAGACAGTAAAGTGCAGCATCGAATGCTCTAGCTGCTTTCTCAGCTGAGTCATGAGAACCCAACCAAATACGTTCACGACTATTTGGAAGCCTAATTTCAGATACCCATTTCCCCCACTTTCTCAATCTCACACCTTTGTATAACTTATTATTGCTACTACCATTAGTAGAATTAGAATCACCACCACCACCACCACCATCACCTCCCATTGAATGTTTCACTATATCCATAACTTATATATGTTGCTGTGATCAATTAATGAAGTTGAATGCAGTGTGTCTGAGGAGTGAAGAAGAGGGAAGCGATGTATATATAAACATTTAGTAGTTGGTGTGAAAAATGAAGAATGATTTGGATTTGGATTTGGATTTTGAATTTGAAAGAATGGAATGAAGAAGGTCTAAGTTCGAGACGTGTTGATCCAAAAGAGCGTAAAAGATGTGTTGAGAGCACGTGGACTTGTGCATCACATATCATATAAGGACGCGGTAGGCCCAACTTTTATTTATTTATTTATTTATTTATTTCTTCTGATAATTAAATTAAATATAGAACACGTGCAAATTGTAGGACGACGTTGACAACAAATATGTATGGTTGTTTTCTCTCTCTATTCTTTTTTGCTCTTTTTTTAGTTAGAGCTCATATGTCTCGTTGTTTTGTGGACCCCACCACGTATGCTTGTTTGTTGACACTGAAACTGTCCCTGTCCTTGGGTGTGTGTGACTGTGGGGGAGAGAGGAGAGGATAATATTTGCAGCTTAACCTATATATAGTGCATCCATTCCATTACGTACGATCGCCATCTCAGTTGCGGCGCGTCATCCATCTTTGTTCTTCCACCACCGGAAATAATTAGGGATCACAAATACCTATAGGTAAAATAAATAATTGTTTTAACTACTTGTTAGTTAATGGATACAGCAAATCTTCACCAAAAAAATGGATACAGGAAGTAATGGTATCTATATCAGCGGGCATCGGTACCATTAATTAGTAAATTATTTAAATACTCAATTACTTAATGTATATACTTTGAATTTTTTTAACATTTAATGGAAGCTTATTGTATTTGTTTTGTTGCTACTGGAGACCATGATGTGATAACAAGAGTAAGAAACACTGCTTTGTTGGAGCATCATGAGCGCTCCGAACTTCTCGGAGGGTTTTACGTTCGCGGCTCATCGAGTGTACACGGAGGTTAAGGAGAAGCCGCCGGATAACGGTGGCATGCATCTTTAATTCTGATCAGGGAGAAGATAGGATCCAGATGAAGAATGTCTCGTTTAGAGATATATAATATTGGCGGAGGGGCAACAAAGGGCTCCGATTAAAGAGAGGGTTAACCTGGTTGAGTCGTTGAGAAAGGTTTGGTGAAGATCGCGTATGAGGGGGGCAACAGCTTGCTTCCTAAAGTTTACTTAGAGGAGAGCTATTTCAAAGATTTGTGTCATCCGTGGAAGGATGCGTTGGTGGTCAAGTTGTTGGGAAAGAATGTGGGTTATCACGTTTTGAAGGAAAGATTGACGAAACTATGGAAGCTTCAAGGGAACTTTGAAATCATGGATGTAGATCAAGGTTTCTATATGGTTAAGTGCGACATGTTGAGTGATCGCGAGAAGATAGCCACAGAAGGACCCTGGATGGTGTTTGATCATTACCTTGCCGTCTCCCAATGGTCCCCGGAGTTTGCTGCTTCAACGGCTCAAGTGGAGAAGACATTAGTCTGGATTCGTTTTTTGGGGTTAAATTTGCTTTACTACAATGAGAGTTTTCTTCTGGCTCTAGCTTCAACAGTGGGGACTCCTATTAGAGTGGACAAAAATACTTTGAATGTGGAGCGTGGCAAATTTGCTCGTATATGTGTGGAGATTAATCTCACTAAACCGGTGATTGGCAAAGTGTGGGTTAATGGCCACTGGTATAAGGTTCAGTACGAGGGGCTTCATATTATTTGTGCTTCATGTGGGTGCTATGGGCACTACACCCGTAACTGTGTCAAGAAAACGGCAGTAGCTCCGCCACAAGGGACGACGTCTCCAGCTCCTGTTACGGCGTCTCCAACAGTGGTTGCTACGGGTCCTGATGCAGGTACGGTGGCGCAAGAAGAGGGTTCGGCAGTTGCGAGAACCGTAACTGAAGAAGTTATGGGGGAGAAAATCACGGAGGTCAATTATGAGGAGCAGAGAAATAATAGGAAGGAAGAGGATCCAATAGCCGAAGTTCATGGGGATTGGATGATTGTGTCACGAAAAAAATGCCAAAGTGGGCCACAGAATCAGGGTGGTAAACGAGGTCAAACGGGAATAAAAAATCATTCTCCTAATAATATGGCTTCAGGTACGAGGAATAAGGGGCACTCAAATATCTCCGCAGCAGCTAAAGTTGATCATGTGCAACCGGCTGCAGGGAGTGGTTCTAGTAAAAAGTGGATTAAAGCTAAAAAACGTGGGTTTGATAATCTGGGCCAAGTGGGAAATGTAGTGAGCCCAATTAATTATTAAGAAAGCTTCTGAAGGCCCAGTTAACTCACCAAATGCAAATCTCACTGGTGCAAAGTCAGGCCCATCTACCAGCATCAAACCCAATCATCAGACTATTAGTGGCTCGGGAAAAATAGTTGACTCGATTGTCAGTACCGCCCCGTCTCCGTGCTCCTCGCTTACAGAAATCAACTACGAGCCCATGTGTCTTGTTGATGATGAAGGCGAATCGTAGACTGCTCCGCAACCTACGGTGGTGCCAACAAATGCAGCTGATGACATCGAATGTGTGCAGGAAACTCCCAACCATTGGGAGGAACACTGCAGCGATATGTGCCAATAACATTGAATCAATAACTTTGGAAGTGTCAAAAGAATGAGCCATTTTCTTTCTAAGACAAATTGTGGGCCCCGTGCGAGGAATGAAGACGGCCCAAAAAAACCAAGGCCCATACTTCGTACAATCCCCCTCTACTCACTGGACACCCCCAAAACTAGCGAAAAGACCAAAATGCCATCAAAGAGTAACGCGCGCGCTTTTTTTTGGGTTTAAGAAGGTTCGGAACCTAACTTGAACCGGTTCAGAAAATAAGTTCCGAGTGTGTTTTCTCGACTAATCAAACATACAGACACCCCCTTCTTAATTGTTAGTGGGAGGTGTGTTTAACTTGCACTTATGCCTCAGGTGCAAGGTTCGATTCCCACGGAAGGCAAAAATTCTACAAGGGGGGTAGAGAAGACCGTGATGTAATAGTGCTGGGGTGGCCAATGCGTTGGACCTGGGCTGTTACATATATCGCGTAATAAGAATTATCGATCCACAGGGAGTTATACGTGACTACCAATCTAGTTTCAGTGGTGATTAGCTGAAAAGGAATAGTTAAGTAGGAAATGTTGGTTTTAACTTTGAATATAAAAGGCGTCTTGGGATCATGGATAGATCACAATGATGGTAATAGAAAAACCCTTTAGCTATTCTCTATCTTATAATTGAGTTTGTTTTAAGGACAAGGTATTCTTTTGGTTTAATTCAAGTTTCCTTTCGGAATACAAGAACGTGTCTCGAAACGATGATCAAGCCTATTCTCATGGTTGATCATCGCCGAAACCCATTAAGCACAACCTTATTGTCCCAAAGTTACCTCGGCTATTCTCATGCTTCGGTTACTTTGTCTAATTCCATTTGTTCTAATGTCAGGCTTCACCTTTCGGTACTTCACCTGACATTTGGGTTATACAAATTTGCACAATGGAATTAGATTAAAAGTCAAAGCAATCATAAGAAATGGCTTAGCTTTGGGATTAATTAGGGACCATCATTAGATTGTATCTCATAATCCCAAGACTAAAAGAAGTCTACTCACAATTGCTCATTGTAGACAAGGGAGTAGAAGAGAAGGACATAATGTAAATAGCGAGAAATAAAATAAAGCGTGTAAAAGACTAAATTGTAAAAAGGACAGAATAACAATAACCTTAATAGAAAACTTGCAAGAACTTTAACATAAACTTAGAGTGAAAATTACAATGATCCAGGATGCCTATGAAGCTACATTGAGGCCCTTTTTATAGTCTAGGATCAGTAGACAAAACACTAAATTTGAATTACAATCCTTAAAGATGAGAATGGGAAGAGTTTGTAACATCAACACTAAATTCGAATTACAATCCATAAAGATGAGAATGGGAAGAGTTTGTAACATCTTTTGAATTCATGGCTGATTTTTCCACTTTTATATTACTTGATTATTTTCCCCATCCTATTGTCTTTTGATCCTTGCTCTTTAAACATCAAATTTCCTCATTTGCTCCATAATTAACCCTAAGAATAAAAACTAACAATAGGTAGTAAAATAGTTCTAAAATAGAATCAAAACATCAAATAAATTACTTAAAATAAATACTAAAAACACACTAAAATATGACTTATCAAACTCCCCCACGCTTGAATCTTTGCTTGTCCTCAAGCAAAACTATGAAACTCACTGGGCCAATTTTTGGAAAAACTTCTGAATTCCTACAAAACTTCAAGTGGACCGGAGGTATATTTCTGCACTTCTCTGGTTTGAGACTTACTACTTTGGGCTTTTGTGATTTATGAGACAAGTTTTAGGTACTAGCACAATAGGAAGGATATCAATGTCAGCATAGAACTAGTTCCCTAGCATTCTTAAGCTTGGGTCTTCCATTCACTAGACCGGGTCTCAAAGGAGGGTCTTTATACACTGGGCATTCAAGCACTTTTCTTTTTTCTTTTGCTTTTTCTTTGATGCAGGCCAACCAATTTTAATAAACAATTTTTTTTTCTGAACTTAAAGTGGTCAGCCTTTGATGTTCTTTTTTGGCTAAAGTGCTCCCGGGGTCCCTTATCTTTATTTAAAGTAACGAATTAGTCCTTTATGTTTTTTTTGTCCCAAATAAGTCCTTTATCTTTCAATTTTAATTTTTGACACATAAATCCTTTTCCGTTAACAGTGCTGATTTATGTGTCAAAAAAAGGATTTATGTGTTAAAAATTTGAAACATAAAGGACTGATTTGGGATAGAAAAGGATTTATGTGTCAAAAATTTAAAACATAAAGGACTGATTTGGGACAAAAAAAAGATAAAGGACCAAATCGTTACTTTAAATAAAGATAAGGGACCCCGGGAGCACTTTAGCCTTCTTTTTTTTATACCCCAACTCAGATGTTTTTCTCCAGTAACCTCGTATCAGGTGAATGTCACCAAGAGAACTAAGTTTCTAGTTTCTTTTCTAAACCTCCTAATAGTACCAATAACCAAAAATAAATCTCAAGAGAGTGTGTGTGAAAACCCAAAAAGCAGTAACAAACAAACATTTATTTTTACCAGTCAGTCCACCTAGATGAATACTATGAATTTCAAAAAAAAATTAATCCAAAAGATGCCCTAACCAAATAAAACATGCTTTCAAAACTCACAAAGATTTGAGAAAAGGGGAGATGATATTTATTCAAAAATAAAATAGACTAAAAATAACGAGAAAACAGTAAAGAAAAGGCAAGATACCCCCCATGCTTGGACCAAACATTGTCCTCAATGTAAAACAGAATAGAATATATGAGAGGGGTAAGAAAGCTCACATTGAGTGCCATTTTGTAGCTTTTCTTCTTATTCCAGGAAAACAAAACATAGGTAAACCAGTGGGTTGCCTCCCACGCAGCGCTCGTTTATGGTCATTAGCTTGACCTTTGCCCTTTATTGACTTATTCCTGGCTCCCATTGCTTGAAGCATAAAGACCAAGTGACACATGAAGAATGAAAACATATTCCTGGATCCCATGGCTTGTAAAATGGAATTTGTATAAGCAATAAGATCTTATATTTTTCAATTCCCCCTAGATAAAATGTTATTTTCACAAAGGAAGGTGAAAAATAAGATAAAGGAGACAACATTGTAACATCCACACATGCATTTAAATTAATATACTTATCCAAGGGAGAAATTACAATTTCCTTTGTAATCTCCATTTCATGGTATATCTCTTGTGAATCATCTTCCACTACCACTTTACCATTGTTTTGATCTACCTCAACAACAATATTTTTCTCAGTTTCATGTATTTTTTTGAATAACCCTTGTAAGAAAGGTGGTGGTGGTGGCAATGATGACGCATTAGATTCCCATTCCTCCTTGGAGAAAACAAATACATTTTTGTATATCCCTTTTATGCAACATGGTGGTGGTTGCAATAATTCCTCAAAGTATTCCCATTCCTCTCTGGAGAATGTAAATACATGCTTAATATTCATAGTAACAAGATAAAAAACATTTATAGAAGAGAATAAGAAAATAAAATAAAAGAAAAATTTCAGTCTAACCGGTACCAAAAAGTTGATTAATATCACTAACTCCCCGGCAACGACGCCAAAAACTTGATAAGCCGCAAGTATACGGTTATATCGCGTAATAAGAATTATCGATCCACAGGGAGTTATACGTGACTACCAATCTAGTTTCAGTGGTGATTAGCTGAAAAGGAATAGTTAAGTAGGAAATGTTGGTTTTAACTTTGAATATAAAAGGCGTCTTGGGATCATGGTTAGATCACAATGATGGTAATAGAAAAACCCTTTAGCTATTCTCTATCTTATAATTGACACTAGTGCAAAAAATGGATTTAAAGTCAGGCGAAAAGGGGATTTAAAGTCAGGCGCTCGCTTGACTTTTATTAAGTCGACTTTGTATGTAAGGAGTTTTAAAGTCAAGCGATAGCCTGACTTCGTAAGTCTGATTTAAAGTCAAGCATTTATTTCGCCTGACTTCGTAAGTCAGTTTTAAAGTCAAGCATTTATTTCGCTTGACTTCGTAAGTCAGTTTTAAAGTCAAGCATTTATTTCGCCTGACTTCGTAAGTATGATTTAAAGTCAGACATTTATTTCGCCTGACTTCGTAAGTATGATTTAAAGTCAAGCATTTATTATTGCCTGACTTCGTAAGTATGATTTAAAGTCAAGCATTTATTATTGCCTGACTTCGTAAGTATGTTTTGAAGTCAGACTTTAGTTCCGCCTGACTTTAAAAGTCCATTTTTTTAAAATTTTTTTTTATTTGGTAGCCTTAATGTATACCCATGCTGCACCTGAATCTATTTCTTCCATTTAAAAGGTTATGCATTACATTCCAGTGGCTGCGCATCCAGTAAAAACAACATAAATAAATCTGAAATTCTTGAAAACAATTACACCCCAATATCTAAAAATTAACATAGTAGCATATCCCTATCATCCTAATCAGACTAGCAGTAAACACCTATTCCCTAACAATTGATCATTTTAATCACAAAATACTATCCGCAGCCAAATAAAAGCACCAAGCCCACCATTCTTAAGCACATTCGCCGCAAATCCTCCTTGCCAACTGAATATCCTTTGGCATAATGGTGACACGCTTAGCATGGATGGCACACAAGTTGGTATCCTCAAAGAGTCCTGTTGCATTCTTAATGAATCTGCAGTCATAACAAAAAATCCAAATAATTGGTCATTTACCAAATAAGTTAAATTATGCAGCATCAATATATGCACAAGCAGTGGAAAAAAAACTGAATCAAACACTTTCCAAAATTTGAGCTCATCAATATATGCACAAAACAGAAGAAACCCAAGAAAAAGAAGCAGATTTTGTAAATAACTACTACTAGCTACTCCTAAGATTACTTTGATTATCTTTCCTAAAAAAAAAAGATTATTTGATTATAAATAAGACTACAAAGCTTTAATGAGAAGGAAACCAACAAAGATGACACCCAAATACAAGGGATTTCTGCAAGAGAATACAAAACATGGGTGAGACCAATTGAATAACACAACAAAAAGTGATGAGTTTTATCAGGTTTCTGCTCAATGTAACATTCTTATATTACTAGAGTGCCTACATATAGTTTATGTCCAGCACATAAAATATATTTTTATGTCAAATTTATACTTCTATATTGTGCAGCTGCTAGAGGAGAGAGATGCAGAGCCAAGAACACGTTAAATATTTAATAAATAAAAGCAAGAATATAAACATCATATGAGTAAAGTTGACATGCACCTTAGAAGTGACATAAATTCATTAAATCCAAGAATAAGCATAGCAACTATCACCCATGGGGGAGGTAAGAAGTTGTTATTACGCTTGTTGGCCTCCTGAAAATAAAAATAAAAAAGTATTGCATCAATAAGTAAAAATTGTAAAACATTTTTCAAAGATTACAAAATTTGAATGCCTTGATCTCATATGCATCCATGATGTTTATCAAACTATTTATATTAGCTAGTTGGCAAATCATTTATGTTTTGAAGTTACATGGAACCTACCAATAAAACAAAGAGCAGAATCCTTGGGACCATACCGACAACTTTACATATGAATGAAACAGAGTGTCACTTATTTGATAAATTAGACTAAATGGCTTGAGCTACAAGTTTTAAATAGATAATATCCGCAAAAAATGTCATAGGATTTAAATTATTATAACTTTTTTCATCTTATTTCTCTTATACATAAAGGAACCTTCAAAATTTTAAGAAGTGGCAAAACAACGTGTCTGTGCAGAAATGGCTTGAGAAACACTGTACTCTGTCTCTGTCTTGAATTGCCTCCACAAAGATTTGCATTGGACTGGTGTAATCAATGTCTTAGAGGATGGAACCTGCATTGATATTTCAATCACAACAACCAATCAGATCAGTGCCGAAGATGAAAAATGTTCTCAGACGTCACTCAAGGAACCAAATAGTAGCACTTTTGTGGCCCAAAATATACTCATGTCATGTCAACCCGGCTAGATATTTACTCATACTTGAGCAATGAGACCATAAATTGATGCCAATCAGACTATTCATATACCCAAAAAGAGTACATAATTAACCAATTCATCAGATAGAACTAGTAAATAGCAACAATAAAAATGCACCTGTTCCCAAGTGCTAGAAGCTAGCGGATCAACCACTGTGATGCTCCTATCTCTATTAGCACCGCTTGATGAATCCAGCAATGCAACGGCTAATGTTTTCTCAATATCATCAGTATCACCATCATCCAAACGAAGTGCAGACATAACAGACAGCAACTTCAAAGACTGCATAGGGTTAAATTTGGTCAAAAAGATTACTTGATTATCTTTCCTCAAAACTATCATTTCTTCTACAAAACTACAAATTCAGTTATCATATACATAGCAGAATTATATTTCCCAATCATAATCTTTGCAGAAAATAAATTGATGGAAAAAGAAACAAAAGTGTCAAATGCTCAAACACACACAGTGCCCTCAATCAAACTTTCAACCATCCTAAACTTTGTTAGCCAAATAAGTATGAAGAAACCTTAGCTTCAATATTTTTACAGTCAAACAAGCACAGCCTACATAACCTAAATGGACCAATTAATACAGTAGCAGCTAAATAAAAGGATGGAAGAACTTTTGATGATAATATTTACCATTTAAAGAGATTCACAACCAACTAAACTGGAACAGCTTAATCCCAGACCCAATTCCCCTGCAAAAACAAAAGTATCAGTGACCAATAACTTGATTACAAATGCTCACTCACTTATCATCAAAGATTCAAAAAAATTCAAAATGAAATGAAACATACAAGAACAGTAGAATATACCTTCATTGGAAACATCCAACCATTGAGATCATAACCAGATGATCCTATTGCAGCTCCTGGCTCAAAAAGCTCCTTAAGAACCAGAGATGATGGCAATATGGTCATTTCAATTTCCTTGTCAGAATGGGAAGTTGATGACTACCCATTGACAACGTGACAATGACTGCCAGTCGAGTTGTCACTACTTTCTAAGTAGCGGTAGTCTCCCCTATCGTCAGATGAAAAGCCTTTATGTGAACCATTTTTTTCCACCAGTTCAAAGATTAACCTCTGGATTAGTGTTCGCTTGAGATAAGCCTCCGCAGGTTGAAACCGGTCCAAATTTAGCTAGAAAAATTCCATCATTTTAATGTTAAGGTTAAATCCATATAAAACCATGTGAATCATTATAGATTACTACTGATTGAAATATTGACTAGGTGAGGAGCTAAAAAGTTGGGATAGATATGTAACAATATATAAAACAGCAATATCAAAAGCTTCAGATGCAAGTTTAAAAATCTGAAACAAATCAAAAATAAGAAAACCACTTACAAAATTCGAGAACTTGGTTAATTTCAACGGATTGAAATTCAATGGAGCTTCCGCCAGAAAGAGCTCTAGATAGTGTAGCAAGAAGAGGCCACAATCATAATTTTTTCCGTTGCTGCGGTACCTGTCAAGCACATTCAGTTGCAAAACATTAGTAAAAGAATATCCATCAAAAAGAAAAATAGAAAGGTATTCCTTGATGACTCAAAATCAATCATAAGCCCGACACAATAAGGCACATGTTCATCAATAGCTATGTGGATTGTGAAGGAACTTTGCAAAAGAAACATGCCAGTTTTATAGCAATTTCTTAAATGATGAGGAATCTTTTAACGAGCAGATAAAACTGAAATTTCTTTTGTTTAACAGAAAGAAATCTTTGAAGAAAGAATGATTATATCAGTGCTTCTAATCAGAAAGCTGTGAAAATGTTAGCATTTAAAACCGCAGCTGGGAGAAACCGCATGTTCAAAAATCTGGATGAGAGGTCTTCTCCACATGTATTCTTCTGCCTCTCTTTCCATTCTTCGTACAAATAACTGTCAGTTCCAAATGATGAGTCAATTTATAACTATGCTAATCTATATCATTTGCGTGTATCTTACTCACTTATTCATAGTTCATTGTTCCCCATGCAAATCACATATAAAACCATTTCCTTAGTTTCTTCACTGTGAAATTTTTTTCCCAAAAGAAAAATAAAACCAAAACTCCAACAAGTTAGAATTTGATTAAGGTGTGAAGAACAAAAAGTTTTTAAAGGACGGTGAGAAGAGAAGAGGGATTTACCTTCTATTGTGTGTATCCGGTGTTCTTCTAAGCTGTGATTTGAAGCAATCACCATCTCAAACAGCCAGTTTGAGCACATACAACAGAAACCAAGAGTGTGAAACATAGGGTTTAACACATTAAAAGGAAACAAAAGAAAAACAGAAGGTGACGAAAACAATACCTGTGTGCGTTCTTCGTTTGTGTTTCGTTTTCAACACATCCAGTAACATTTCGTTCATGTAACAACAGAAACCAAAGAAATCAGATTTGCAGTTTCCCAAACAGAGAAATTAACGAAGCAATCAAAGGGCTTTTGTTTAATACCTTCTTAAAATCGTTTGTATAACTGTGTCGGTATGAATCCAGCCTTCAATCTGTACAAATTATCAATAAACTGTCAAAACCTAGCAGAGAAGATAAGGGAAACCGAAGAAGACGAAGTAAAGAGAGACAGAACGGACCTGAGTGAGAAACGACACTGATTTAGGGTTTGTTTCGTCACGCGTCTGAGACCCTGAGCGAAGGAGCAAAGGAGGGATGGATTCCATAAGAGAAACGTGAGGAGAAGATCGAGGGAGACAGAGTTTTGAGAGTGACTGAGTGAGAATAGGGTTCGATTCCATGAGCGATGGAGCGAAGGAGACCATGAGTGAGGGAGCCCCTGAGAGAAACGCGAGGAGAAGATCGAGGGAGACAAAGTTTTGAGAGCGAGACTGAGTGAGAGTAGGGTTCGAGAGAAATGAGACTTAATTTTTATTTTTATTCTGAAATACTTTAGAAGTCAGGCCATATAGGAGCTTGTCTTTAAATGTTAAAACTTTTCACTTTTAAAGTCAAGCATAACTACGCACGACTTCAAAACATGCGCGTCAAATAAAGATTTTCATCTTAATTACAAGTTTGCCACCGCGTCAACCTACAAAGTCAGGCATCTGAGCGCCTGACTTTAAATGTCTAATTCTTTTCCTGATTTTGCACTAGTGTGAGTTTGTTTTAAGGACAAGGTATTCTTTTGGTTTAATTCAAGTTTCCTTTCGGAATACAAGAACGTGTCTCGAAACGATGATCAAACCTATTCTCATGGTTGATCATCGCCGAAACCCATTAAGCACAACCTTATTGTCCCAAAGTTACCTCGGCTATTCTCATGCTTTGGTTACTTTGTCTAATTCCATTTGTTCTAATGTCAGGCTTCACCTTTCGGTACTTCACCTGACATTTGGGTTATACAAATTTGCACAATGGAATTAGATTAAAAGTCAAAGTAATCATAAGATAGGGCTTAGCTTTGGGATTAATTAGGGACCATCATTAGATTGTATCCCATAATCCCAAGACTAAAAGAAGTCTACTCACAATTGCTCATTGTAGACAAGGGAGTAGAAGAAAAGGACATAATGTAAATAGCGAGAAATAAAATAAAACGTGTAAAAGACTAAATTGTAAAAAGGACAGAATAACAATAACCTTAATAGAAAACTTGCAAGAACTTTAACATAAACTTAGAGTGAAAATTACAATGATCCAGGATGCCTATGAAGCTACATTGAGGCCCTTTTTATAGTCTAGGATCAGTAGACAAAGCACTAAATTTGAATTACAATCCATAAAGATGAGAATGGGAAGAGTTTGTAACATCAGCACTAAATTCGAATTACAATCCATAAATATGAGAATGGGAAGAGTTTGTAACATCTTTTGAATTCATGGCTGATTTTTCCACTTTTATATTACTTGATTATTTTCCCCATCCTATTGTCTTTTGATCCTTGCTCTTTAAACATCAAATTTCCTCATTTGCTCCATAATTAACCCTGAGAATAAAAACTAACAATAGGTAGTAAAATAGTTCTAAAATAGAATCAAAATATCAAATAAATTACTTAAAGTAAATACTAAAAACACACTAAAATATGACTTATCATAGCTGCTAATCTGGTCCAGATCAGTGAGCAACCCAATGTACCCAACCTTCACCCTATTTCCAGTTTTGTCAGTGAACAAGGTGCACCCCAACATGTATAGAAGGTAAGTACGAGCAGCATCCTCAAAGCGACCCTCACGGATGGCTGCGGGGTAGACAGTAGTCCTCAACAACTTAAGAGTTATATAAACCCCTTTTTCCAGTAATCTGAGCTTGGGCATCTTCAGGGTCTGCACCCAAATAATCTACTAGAAGTTCTTGAGCCTTTCAAAATTGGCATATTCTGGCATGTCAAAGAACATTCCCATGATGGGAATGTCCAGCAGCTGACAGACGTCATCTAGTGTGATCGTCATGTCACACACCGGAAGGTGGAAGTTGTAGGTGTGTCCCTGCCATCTCTCGACGAAGGCATTCACCAACCCAACATTGATGTTGGTGAAGCCCAAATCCCGAAGGGGATACAAACCAGATGCCTGTATGTAGTCCTCAATGACTGGGTCCATATCCATCCCCCTAAGACCGTGGTTATGAACCTTCAGCGGCTCACGTTCCTACATTTATGATTATAAAAAAAAATTGGTTAATTTAAATAATTACCTAAACATAAAAGCTAAAAAAATTAACTTAATTTAAATAATTATAAACTTACCGTCCCCTCCCATATCAAGCAGGCAACATGTGAGCCATATGAAGGCAATACAGATCTGTCATCCGGACCACCTGAGAAAGGGAATGTGGCTGGTGCCGAGGTCGAGGGTCTCGATGTAGACGGCTCAGCAGCTGGAGCAACAGTATCAGCAGCTGGGGCAGTAGTATCAGTGGGGTTATCTAGACCAGCCAAGTTAGCAGCTAAAAAGTTGCCAGCATCCTGCTCAAGGTCATCATATCGAAATGCAGCATCAGCATGCGGTGGGAGGGTTTTTCCGCGGCCACGTCCACGTGGATTATTCTGAGCATTCCTATTGCGGACAGAAGTCGTAGGACGCACTCTCTCGTCGTCCTCCCTTTCCTGTCGAGAATTACCACCTCCCATAGTCTTTGCCATTACTAAAAAAAACATTAAACATAAATTAGAATTCAGAAATGAAAATCAGGATTGCCAAGCAGGGTTCGATATTTTAAATCCGAACTAGGTCGCTATTTTAAAATCTGAACCAGGTCGGTATTTTAAATCCGAACCAGTTCGACTGTTTAACGACCGAACCATGCGAAAACCAGAAAATAAAAAACGCAGAAAACTGAACGAAAACGAAAGGATATCTGTAACAACGTAAGAAGAGACGAAGGGAGAGTCCCCAACTAGCAATGTGAGCAGAGAAAAGGGCGAGGTTGAGGGAGAAGAGAAGAGGGCAATTTTGAGGGAGAAGAGAAGTAGGGTTCGGTTGAAAATGAGTTGGAATGGGGGTGTGTGAGAGAGGGAAAGGGAATAGATTAGGGATTTTGAAGGGGGTATTTGGGGGATATTGGGGGTTGGGGGTGTCTAGTGAGTAGGGTGTAAGAAGTATGGCCCAAAAACCAATGCCTAAACCTAAAAAAAAAACAATTTTACCCAAAAAAAAACGACAAGAAAAACAATGCGTCGCTCGAATTTGTTCTTCTTGAAGTGTTTGTTATCGTCTTGTCTAGTGCTACTACATACACACAGAGTATGACAGCCACAACACAAATGCATGCTTAAACTAAACTTGTAGCAATTCAATGCGGCTTAAATTATTGGGAATCGATGAATTGTTGTTGGGTAGAAGAACATGTGAGAAGCGATGGATGACAACCAGTAAACGCGTCCAAGACAGGAGCAAGAAGAAAAGGGTTCACGATCTTGAAGTAGCAACCGAGAAATGGAAAATAGCTTCCAAAATGGTGTTCTTAATCGAAGTCATCAAACAAGAACCCGAAATGGTAATTCCCGTTCGTTCCCTAACACACTACAGAAAACAAATCAATCTACCCAAACCCCACAAATTCTCCGATTTCCTTCGCAAAACCCCAAACCTCTTCGATCTCTATCAAGATCGAAAAGGGGTTTTATGGTGCGGTTTGACTAATAAAGCTGAAGACTTGATGGAACAACATCAAAGAATCATTGAACAACATTCAGATAAAGCTGCTGAACATGTTACTAGGTTTCTCATGATGTCTGTTGATAAAAAACTTCCCTTGGATAAAATTGCTCATTTCCGTAGAGATTTTGGGCTGCCTTTGGATTTTAGAACACATTGGGTTCATCAATATCCTCAGCATTTTAAGGTTGTGAAACCCTCTCTTGATGATGTTGAGTTTTTGGAACTTGTAAATTGGAACCCTAATTGGGCTATCACTGAGCTAGAGAAGAAAATAGTGCCAGGGATAACTGAAACTGAAAGTGAAACCTTGCATACACATACCCCTGGTTTGCTTTCTTTACCATTTCAGTTGAATTTTCCTGCAAATTTTAAGAGGGTGCATAGTTATTATAGAGAAAAGATTAAACTTTTTCAGGAAAGGTCTTATTTATCTCCTTATGCTGATGCAAGGGATCTTAAACCTGGATCATTAGAATTTGATAAGAGGGCTGTTGCTGTTATGCATGAACTTCTTAGTTTTACAATTGAGAAGAGGCTTGTGACTGATCACCTCACTCATTTTCGTTGGGAGTTGGTGATGCCTCAGAAGCTGATGAGGCTTTTGCTTAAGCATTGTGGAATTTTCTATGTTTCTGAGAGGGGGAAGAGGTTTAGTGTGTTTTTGACAGAAGCTTATGACGGTTCGGAACTTATTGAGAAATGTCCCTTGGTGTTATGGAAGGAGAAGCTATTGAGTCTTGTTGGTTATAGAGGAAGGAAGAAGAAGTTTGATCCATCTAGTGATAGTGATGATGGGGAAGGTGGTGATGGTTTGTGTTTGCTGCAGAGTGATTCTGAAGTGGAGGATTTGCATGTGGAGCTTGAGCAGCAGGGTACTTTGGAGTTTGAGGACCCTTTACTTGTGGATGATTCTCAGATGGATGTTGGTGAAATTAACTGAGCATGTCAAATTTTTGAAACTTCTTTAGGTGGAGGTTGGTTGGTTATTATATTTGAAATTGAAATAAAGTGTTCTTAGGAACATGCAATCTTATACCTCAGTCTAAATCGATTTTGTGTTACTTTCTAACTTTAAACAAACATGATCAACTTTGTGTACGAAGTTGTTTTGTATACCAAAAAATGATTATACTGAAAGGTAGGAGGGAATTTGGACATCTGGGTATAGGAAAGCCAAGACAAGATGGTTATTACAAGTTCAGCTAAAGATTAGATATGCAATAGGGGAACAGATAAATGCATCTTTATCAACAAATAAAACTTGACTATTTCATGGCTGTTATGGTAGTAACTAGTAAGGGGATACATAAATTTGGTTCCTGTCCTATGGGTTAGTCCCATCCAAGGTTGTCAAGAGAGTCTAATCAAACTCGTGAGCTTCCGAAAATTTGGCTCGTAAACTCTTTAACAGAAATTAATGCTCTGTTTGGCAAACGCAATCAGGTAGCTTATAGCGGATAAACTTATTGTAGGTGTTTGACATGACTAACTTATAGCGTTTTTTCACTAGCTTATAACATTTTTTGAAATGCTACTTTATAGCTTTTAGTGTTTCATTTTTTCTCCCATTTTTACCCTTATTACTTTAATTAAATTCCTCATTTATCCTCCACTAAATGAATCTTCTCTCTCATTTTTTGGTATTAATTACAAATGTCCATTTATGTAATTTTATATTTAAAAGCTAGTTCAACGGCTAATTTTACCAAACACTTTAAATTCATTTTGCTAGCTTATCCGCTATCAGCTATACACTATAAGCTCATCCGTTGTTCGCTATAAGTTAGTTTATCCGCTATCCACTTTTTTTTTGCCAAACAGAGCCTAAATCTATTAACAAACCATAAGGATAAAGTTTGCTAGTTCATTATTACTATTATTTCATAAACACTTAATTTTTTTTGACTCATGATTTTTGGTCATGTATTTTATTTCTTAGTTGAATAAAACAAAATAAAAATAACAAAGAAAATGTAAACCAACTTTAGAAATCTATTTTTTAAAGCAAAAGGTGAAGTGGAGAGCCATCACAATGATATATTTTGGAATAAATAAATAATTCAACCCAAGTAGCAAACAATATTGACCTATTATTTATATTTTAAGAATTCACCGTAAAATCATAGACTCATAAACAACTTGTACGGGTTCACCACAAAAAGAGACTTTACATGCAACTTAACTCGTTTTTGTGATCTAAGAGTTGTAAACTTGTACGAGATTAAAAGTACTTGAGAGTTTAACAACCGTGGTCCATTTAGCGAAGAATGGTTGTATAATATACTAGTGTGATATGCAGGACATGCTTCATCTTATTTATTTGGATAAGTTGTTTTTCATAAGCTCAAAATAAGCTCTATCCAAACGGGTCATCTGTCTCTTGTTTCTTAAGCTTGAGTTTCTGCCTTCTTCAAGACACAATATGTAATCGTAAGTTTGGGTTTTTATACCGAAACTGTACTGCAATACTGCAATGGTCCTGTCTTAATTGAGGATCTTTAGTCCTTAGCCTTTTATCTTAAAGATTTCAAAACATTTTCGACCTTGCATCAAGTGTCTTTAGGTATCCTTATAAGCTACATGAGGGGATTATTCAGTCAATCACATTTGAGGCTGGATTTTTTATGTTCTGTTAAATGTTTTCGATAAGCCTAAAAGGCTAGGTAGGGTGCTTGCCATCTTTGTTTGATTGCTCAATGGGATTTGTAATTGTATTTTGTTTGTTTCAGCAGAGATGGTACGTATGGTTTTCACAGAAGATAATGTTTATTGAAGGGAATGATTTGATTACTTGAGACATGAGATCGGTGCCAATTTTCATTTAGTGTATGTGTTTGGAAGTGGGGATTTTGGAGGGGAGGATTTTGAATGGCTAAGTTTATATGTTGATATATATATATATATATATATATATATATATATATATATATATATATATATATATATATATATATATATATATAAAGTACCATCTGGCTCTGATACCAGACAGGGATCGAAATCAGAAGCTAATTAATTTAAAGAGACAGAGGGGAAGTAGGTAGCATACAGAATGCAACAATAAATAATTAAATAAATAAATAAAGACAGAAAACAATAAGATAGATTAGGAGGCAGCCTTCCATAAAAGACAGTAAACTGTCTATGAGTTATAGATTGAAGATTGAAGAAGAGAAGAAGAAGAAGAAGATTGAAGTTTACAAGGTCTGGCTTCTCACTAGAGTTAGAGAGAGAGAAGTAGAGTGAAGTGTAAATTGAAGCGTGTCCCTAACAAATGCCTAAGCACGCTTATATAGAAACAGATTGAAATAGTAACCGGTTACTAACCGGAATAAACAGTAAATGACTACTATTCAGAATCCTATGACTGTTGACTTGAACTGTGCACTTAAGTGACCTGCACTGTGCACTGCTGTCCTGTACTGTTTGGAATCCAAAGTCTTCTAACTTGGACTGTTCAGCAAGATAGAGGGGAGCCTTGATTGGTGGCGTGATTGAAGGAAAAGCAGATTCCTTGAAGAATATGATTGCTGCTTTTGCTCAGTGGGGGACAAAAGCAAAGATCATAATTGCAACTTCATAATTGGTGTCAAGGGTGACCATCGACCAGATTGAGACAAGCTAACAAAATTTAAATAATTGTTAGTAAAACATAATAATTTTGAGCAGTTTTTCATGTCATCACTGACACTACGATCACCATGTCCAAGGGTGTTTGAATAGTTTTTCATGCCATTACTGACACTACGATCACCATGTCCAAGGGTGTTTGAACAGTTTTTCATGCCATTACTGACACTACGATCACCATGTACAAGGGTGTTGTCGGAACAGTTTTTCATACCATTGCTGGTATTACAATTACCATGATCCAGGGTAGATGAGCAGTTTTTCCCACTTAGAGTGGTACAGTTGTCTTGCTCAAGGACATTTTTCAAAAACATTTTGAATCTTCCTAAGGAAGAATTAATTACTTCCCTGTAAGTATTCACGAGTGAGATAGTCAGGGAGAGCATTGTCAGATCATTTAAGATATTCAATATCAAAATCAAATATGCTTAAAATTGCTTGCCATCTAGCAAAAATTTGTTTTGATGCAAGATTCTTCACATCCTTTTGTAAGATATCTTTTGCAGACTTGCAATCAATAAGAACAAGAAATTTTTGATTTAATAAATCAGATTGAAATTTTGAAATGGATAAAACAATTGCCAAAGCTTCTTTTTTGACAGTGGAATAATTCTGCTAGGCAGGGTTCCAATGTTTGGAAGTAAAGGCGATGACTTGTTCTTTTCCAGAAGTTTTTTGTTTTAAAATACCGCCATAACCGATGTCAGAAGCATCAGCTTCGACAATTTTAAAAGCTTCAGGATTGGGACGGTAAAGACAAGGGAGTTCTTTAACCTGAGATTTGACGACATTGGTATGAACATCTGTCCAGGGAGGAGGATCCTTTTTCAGACGATCATGGAGGGGTTTGATGAGATTACTAAGTTGTGGAAAGAAATCTGAAACATAATTGAGGCAACCTAGAAGTCTTTGTAATTGAGTTTTGTCAATAATTTGATTGGGGAATTTATCAGAAAACTCAATAGCCCTACTGATAGGAATAATGGTTCCTTGGTGGATGTTGTGACCAAGAAATCTAATTTTTGTTTGAAAAAGATTGATTTTTGTTTTTGAGACAACAAGGCCATTTCTTTTGATTATGGAAATGAAAGTGTTGATGTGTTTGACATGTTGATCAAAGGATTGAGAATAAATTAGCACATCATCAATATAGACAATAGCAAATTTTGCATAATTATTGAAAATATCATTCATGATTCTCTGGAATTCAGAAGGAGCGTTTTTTAAGCCAAATGGCATAACGTTCCATTCATATTGACCAAAAGGGACAGTGAAAGCAGTTTTATACCTGTCCTCTTCTTTTATTTGGATTTGCCAAAAACCAGATTTCATGTCAAATTTTGAAAAGATCTTTGCATCATGGAGTCTCTTGAGGAGATCCTTTTTGTTAGGTATAGGGTACTTAATCCAGCAAAGAGCTTGATTGAGGGGTTTGTAATTGATGACCAATCTAGGGGTTCCTCTTTCGATCTCAGCCTGTTTATTGACATAAAAGGCAGAACAAGACCAAGGACTTTTGCTTTTGCGAATGAGCCCTTTTGCCAGAAGGTCTTTGATTTCCTTCTGACAAAGAAGAAGAAGTTCTTGGTTCATTTGGATAGGCCTAGCTTTGGTAGGGATTTGTCTATCCTGGAAATCCTTTTCATAAGGAAGTTCAACAATGTGGTGCTTTTTTTCCCAGAAAGCATTGGGTAGGTCAGAACAAATAGTAGTTTGGATTTGTTCTAAGAGGCCTTTAACCCTAAGTTGATTATCTCTTTTAAGCAACTGACTGTCAATGTGCCTAAAAGATATTTCCTCTTTAAGGAAATTGATTTGGTTTTCTTTGTAAGAGATAGGATTCAAGTTCCTAATGAAAGGTTTTCTTAAAAACTTGAATATAATGGGTTTCCCTAGATGCTGGGCTATTATGCCATCCTCAGTTATTTGAAAGGGAAAAAGTGACCTTATGAAAGGAGTTCCTAAGATCACTTTGTTTTTCAAATCCTTAACAAGTAAGAAGGATGTATCAATTTTGAAATTTTGGTTTTCAATAATAGCCGAATATAATTTATAATTGATTCCAAGTTTAGAGCCGTTAGCAGCACTAAGTTGCTCAGAGGTCTTTTCAAAATACCTTGTAGGAACAAGACCTTCAAGGATGCAATTAGAGTCTGCCCCAGTATCAAAGAGGGCAATTGTTTCAAGGGTGAACTCACCTATGATGATTTTGATGTTTATAAAAAACTTTTGTATTTTGACATAATTGATAATCCCTAAGAAATCATCATTGGGTGTTTCCACATTTTCATCATCTTCAGAAGCGGGTATTTCAGAAGATGAACCATTTTCAGGCCAATGAATCCTCCATTAATCTAGGGCTGATTGATGCTCAGCCTGTTTCTATTTAAGATCTTGGATTTCAATTTTTAAATTGTTAATCTCAGATTGAAGATCTTGAATAGTAACAGGTTTTGCACTAGTTCTCTCTAACCTTTTAAAGGTATCTTTAAGGTTAAACCTATTGGTTACGAGAGGGTTATTGGGGGGTTTTGACTCAAGGGTGGTCCTTAATTTGTTAAGGTACTTAGCCTTTTCTTGAGGGTCAGGGATAGCATTAATGGCTTCAAAGAGAAGGTCCTGTTCTTTAGTGAGGACATTAATGTGATTGGAGGAGTCTGTTAAGTCATCCTCTTGAATTTGGTTTAGGTTATCTAAAGATTGATCAGAAGATCCTGCATCAGTATCTTCTGAGGATTGGACTAACAGATTATTAATCTTATCCTCAAGATCTGGGTCAAGGTTCAGGGCTTTGAGTTTCCCTAGAATTCTGCAATTTCTGCTGATGTGGCCTGGTTTGCCACATTTGAAGCAGATAATTGGCTCCCTAGTTTTGTCATTATTTTCATAATGTTTCCCTGCGGGTCGACCCGTGGGTTGTGGTTTGGGTTTATTGAAACGCCTTTCCCTATAGTAGTTGGGTCTAGGGAAAACGTTATTGGATTTTGGTTTGGGCCTAGACCCGACTTTCTTAGCACAGGGAAGATCAAATTGTTCACAGAAGGTCCCTAAATCCTTAGAGTTTTGGGCCTTTTCTTTGGATAATTGTTGCTGGATTTTGTCGTCTTGACAAATCTTTAAAGCAACTCGTTGGATAATGGCAATAAGTTGTCCGTAACTTAATTGCTGATATTGGATGATGCCATCAGGGTTTTGGCTACGAAGTTTATCCCTGACTTTATCACCTAAGGATTTAGGAAGACCAGCCAAGAATTTCTCTTTCCAGAAAGCTTGTTGGCTATCTTCTCTGGTGTAGACTCTTGTCAAAAAGGTGTCTTTATACCATCTAAAGTCACCGAGGGTCTTACACCTAAGATTGGATAATAATTCTGCTGATCTATCTTTAATTAAAGAGGGATCTCCAATAAAATGTTGGGCAATAGTAAAGATAAGGGTATTGACAGCATCAGGGATACTGCCTTCCTCATCTAGGACAGGGATGCCATTGGAGTCAAGTTTGACTGCAGTGAGGATAGACTGTTTGGCGTTGTCAGTGAGATAATTATCCCACCAACCTTTGAGTTGACCACAAAACCCTGCAACAAGGACTTCTACGATCATGTTTTCTGGACAATTGTTGGAGGTTTCATAAGCAGTGGCAACCATAGTCATGTTTTGAAGAATTTTGGTCATGCCATACTCATTCTCTCCATCAATGTTCCATTCATAAACATTATTAGCACTAAAGCTTTTGATGTTGGTCTCCTTTTCTTCTAAGAGAAGGTCAGGGGCCGTGGCTCTAGGATAATAAAGTTTTGTTTCTCTTTTCCATTGGTTTTTGGGATTGTAGATGATATGGTTGACTTTGTCCTCTGGATTGGTTTCTTCCGAAGAGGCTTCATCAAACATATTGATGATTTTACTCTTGGGTGAAGGTGTGTCAGGAGCAGTTGTCCTAAGGAGGATTAATTGCTCATTGACTTTGGCTAGGAGTTCATTTTCAACTTCCTTTTTGATGTGATCTTTGGGATTATTACGCCGAAGGGTATCTTTGAAGGTTTTGGAAACCTTGTACGGATTAAAAAGGGGGTTTTTCTAATTGGGTAGAAGATGAAGATGGTTCAGCTTTAGAAGAGTCAAGACAAATTTCTTTGCCTTTCCTACTACTACTGGAATCACCTAAAGCTTGGAGGTATTTGTTTGTATAATTGGATTGCTCCATGAGGTCTCTGATGTCTTTGGCAGAGACAGGTCCTTCCTCAGTTTTGGTTTTGAAAGGGGAGGCCATAACAGGAGTAGATTGATCTTTGCTGTTAAGAGCAAAGGGGACTTTGGGTGGAAGCTCAAACTGAACCATTTGTCCATCTTTAAGATGCCAAACCCAAACAGTGATAACGTCTAAGGCCTTTTCTACCAACCATGTCAGTTTGGAAAGGATAGTCAATATTTTCCTTGATGGTATAAGCATGAAACCAATCAAAGAAAGGAATATTGAACTTTACTTGTTCGAGAAATTTGTAAAATTTCTCTTGGATTTTTTGTGGTAGTTCTGAAAGAACCATACTCTGTGAGGAGCCCATTCCTCAGAGTAGAAATCTTTCCTAAGGGATTCCTTATCTATGGTAAACTCAGATAAGGAATATTGATTTTCAAAACAGGTTTCTTTTCTGAAAACTTGGTTTGAAAAAGATTGATTCTCATTAAGAGAAGATTGAGATGAAGGTGATGATGAAGATGTAGGTGACTTACCAGAAATGGGTTCAAGAACGTGTGAGGAAAGCATTTTTACAAAAATGATGAAAATTTCCTCACCCCTTGATATCAACGCCTTCACTTGGTTTCTATAAGAATATAGGTATTAAAATTGAACTTAATAACTTACCTTCTAAAACATACCTTAGAGTTACCTGTACTTGTTCATGCATCAGATCAAGGCCACACTATCTGGGTATTAAACTTGAAATTGTAATTACTTTCTAAAAAACATATTTTGGAGTTAATTATAACTGTTTCAAGACAAGGCAATAGTTACCTCAGAATATATTCGAACTTGAATTAAAAGTTATTTTCTAAATTATATTTTGTATTTAACATATGTTTGTCATATGATCAAAAATTAAAGAGTTTTCGCAAATCTTCCGCATTAGACCAAGGATAGTTAAGAATAATAATCTCTAAATAGTGGTATATTCATCGCCCTTCACCTTTTGGGTTTTACTCACTACCAGTCGTCAACAGCGAGATTTCCAGATATTCTTACAAAATCCTTATAGGTCAAATGGAATAATAAAGTATTTTTTGAAAAAGAGCTTTAAAGCATTTTGATCATAGACATAGATAATTAAATTCACAAAATATAATATAGATGCATAAGTAATGATTCAAAAGGAAATATATAAAGAGTACATAAAGCTTTGTAAAGAACACTTTGTAATTAAACTGTAGAAATATGACTCAGATGAATAAAAACATAAATAATAATTATTAATCATAAAATAGTAGACAACTTGACTATAGGATTTCTCAAAACCCATGGTCATACCCACATTGGGGCCCCCCAAGAGGTGTAAATTGAGAAAATATTACAGCAGTAAAACTGCCCTTGCCTGACACCTGTATTGACGTACGCATTTGGCTGTTTAGCTATAGTCAAAGAGTACACTATAGTATAATATACTTTGTATTTTCATAAAACTTTCAATATTAATACCCCCTATTTATGGCACTTAATTAATTAAGAACATAAATAAATAACTGTAAAGCATAACTTAGATAAGCAAAGTTAAAATTCAAAGTTAATACCCCATTCCTACTTCCACCATCTGGCTCTGATACGAGACAGGGATCGGAAGTAGGAATGGGGTATTAACTTTGAATTTTAACTTTGCTTATCTAAGTTATGCTTTACAATTACTTATTTATGTTCTTAATTAATTAAGTGCCATAAATAGGGGGTATTAATATTGAAAGTTTTATGAAAATACAAAGTATATTATACTATAGTGTACTCTTTGACTATAGCTAAACAGCCAAATGCGTACGTCAATACAGGCGTCAGGCAAGGGCAGTTTTACTGCTGTATTTTCTCAATTTACACCTCTTGGGGGGCCCCAATGTGGGTATGACCATGGGTTTTGAGAAATCCTATAGTCAAGTTGTCTACTATTTTATGATTAATAATTATTATTTATGTTTTTATTCATCTGAGTCATATTTCTGGAGTTTAATTACAAAGTGTTCTTTACAAAGCTTTATGTACTCTTTATATATTTCCTTTTGAGTCATTACTTATGCATCTATATTATATTTTGTGAGTTTAATTATCTATGTCTATCATCAAAATGCTTTAAAGCTCTTTTTCAAAAAATACTTTATTATTCCATTTGACCTATAAGGATTTTGTAAGAATATCTGGAAATCTCGCTGTTGACGACTGGTAGTGAGTAAAACCCAAAAGGTGAAGGGCGATGAATCTACCACTATTTAGAGATTATTATTCTTAACTATCCTTGGTCTAATGCGGAAGATTTGCGAAAACTCTTTAATTTTTGATCATATGACAAACATATGTTAAATACAAAATATAATTTAGAAAATAACTTTTAATTCAAGGTCAAATATATTCTGAGGTAACTTCTGCCTTGTCTTGAAACAGTTATAATTAACTCCAAAATATGTTTTTTAGAAAGTAATTACAATTTCAAGTTTAATACCCAGGTAGTGTGGCCTTCATCTGATGCATGAACAAGTACAAGTAACTCTAAGGTATGTTTTAGAAGGTAAGTTATTAAGTTCAATTTTAATACCTATATTCTTATAGAAACCAAGTGAAGGCGTTGATATCAAGGGGTGAGGAAATTTTCATCATATCACGTTCTTGAACCCATTTCTGGTAAGTCACCTACATCTTCATCATCACCTTCATCTCAATCTTCTCTTAAAGAGAATCAATCTTTTTCAAACCAAGTTTTCAGAAAAGAAACCTGTTTTGAAAATCAATCTTCCTTATCTGAGTTTACCATAGATAAGGAATCCCTTAGGAAAGATTTCTACTCTGAGGAATGGGCTCCTCACAGAGTATGGTTCTTTCAAAACTACCAGGGACACAAAAAACAAAAAATCCAAGAGAAATTTTACAAATTTCTCGAACAAGTAGAGTTCAATATTCCATTCTTTGATTGGTTTCATGCTTATACCATCAAGAAAAATACTGACTATCCTTTCCAAGTTGACATGGTTGGAAGAAAAACCCTAGACGTTATCACTGTTTGGCATCTTAAAGATGGTCAAATGGTTCAGTCTGAGCTTCCACCCAAAGTCCTCTTTGCTCTTAACAGCAAAGATCAATCTACTCCTGTTATGGCCTCCCCTTTCAAAACCAAAATTGAGCAAGGACCTGTCTCTACCAAAGACATTAAAGACCTCATGGAGCAATCCAATTATCCCCAAACTTCAGGTGTTTCTACCCGGTTAGAGAACCTTGTTGTCAATCCTAACTGGCTACGTATTGGTCATAATAACCATGACAATACAAAGAAACTCTTAGCCAAAGTCAACAAACAACTTGACCTTCTTAAAGCAAAGGCTCTTGACAATCCTTTAGCCAAGAGCAGTAGCTCTGTAAACATGGTAAAAGAGACATCCTCTGATGAAGATAACCTGGCTAGCTTTGATGCTAAGGTTATCTGCTTCAAGTGTGGCATTCTTGGCCATATCAGCAAGAAATGTCCTAACCAACCCAAACCTGGTTACGAACTAAAGATCTACAAAAAGAAACAGGCCAATAAACCTGAGACCCAGGATAAGCCTCAAACTGATCCTAACACTTGCTGTACTTGTGGTAAGAATCAACCCAAACCCAGGCCTCAGCATGATAGAAAACCTGTCACCTGCTTCGCCTGTGGCAAAACTAACCACAATTGGAGAACATGCTCTATCATCAGGAAGCTTAAAACCCTTAAGATTGATCTTGATTCCAAAAGAAAAATCATCAATTACTTCAAAAGTGACAAACCCAGTCACATTAATGATAGGATCAAAGGGGAACTTAAAACCCTAGATTTAGATCCCAAAACTACAGATAAGATTAACAAATTGTTGATCCTATCTTCAAAAAATGGTTCTGACACTAGCTCAGAATTCACTAACCATTCTTCTAAAACCCTTATCCAAACCCAGAAGAATGTGTTAACCAATCAGCAGTTAATCATTGATCACCGTAATAACCATTGGTCTGGAAACAACTCATCTCTTGAGGATTCTGCTTCCAAGGATGTTAAAAAATCCACTAATGATTATCTAGGTCAAATTGATATTAATCTGCTCTCAGCTATTATTCAGTTCTTTAAAACTGATGCATCCTCTTTTCCTTTTCAAAAAACGGAGGATGATACAATAGCTGGCTACCCAGGGCAACCTACCAAAACTAAGTATATCCTTAGGAAAGGTCTCCCTGTAAATCTTTTCAATACGAATATCTTTTCTAATTCTGACCTGAGTTCTGGTTTTGAACAGAATCAAGTCAAAATAGATAAGAATATCAATATCAATTTTAATGTGTTTTTTGATCACTATAACTGGAACGTTATCTTTGATCTTAAAATCACTTTTTCAGAATTCCAAAATACTCTGAAAAGGTTTATTAATCTTCATACCAATCCTTCCACTATTGACATTTTACCTCAAACAGGTTATGGTTTTCTTGATCCCAATATCCAAGAAACCTTTGTTTATGTCAATACTAATACGAGATCTTATGGTAAGTATCTTGGTCAAACTGGTAAAATCCAACTGCAAAGTCTCCTTGATTGTCCTTATATCTCAGAGTCTTTTCAGCAACACAACAATCACATTAGAACCTTTCTGGTTAAAAGAAAAGTTTTAAGAGATTTAGCTATCTCAAAATCTCAATCCAATTTAATTATTCAAAAGTTTCCTATTTGTATTACTTATGATTTTACAAGAGGAACTTTACAAAAGGAACATCATCCTAGAAATCCTATCACTACAAAAAAAGCTGGACTTTGCGGCGGGCGAAATCCGCCGCAAAAGCCAAATTTGCGGCGGATATTTGGACTTTGCGGCGGAAGTTTTTCGCCGGTAGCCAGCTCGAAGCAAACGCGTTGCGGCGGATTATCCGCCGCAAGTTTGCGGCGGAATTAGTGGCGCCGCAAAATCCAACGCAAATTTGCGGCGGATAATCCGCCGGAAAAGGGGACAATTTTTTGACGCAATATATCCGCTGGAAAGTACCCAATATCCGCCGCAAATTATCCGCCGCAAAGTACCCCTTATCCGCCGCAAAACACCCGTTTTATTTAAAAAAAAAATGAATATAATTTTTTTAAAAAAACATTTTTTAAAAAAAAAATTTAATTATTATTATTTTAATTAAAAAAAATTATTATTATTTTTAAAAAATAAATTTTGTTTTTTTATTTTAATAATTATTATTATTTTAATTAAAAAATTTTTTTTAATTATTATTATTTTAATTAAAAAAAATTATTATTATTTTTAAAAAATAAATTTTATTTTTTTAAAAAAATCGTTTTAATTAAAAATATATATTATTTTATTAATTTTTTTAATTATTGATAAAAAAATAAAATCCATTAACTAATTAATTTTTAATTTAAAAAAATAAAAATTGGGAAAAGCAGTAAAAATATCCATACAATTAATAAAATATCCAGACAATTAATAAAATATCCAGACAAATAAATAAAATAATCTAAAGCTACTGGGGTGCCTGCCGGTCAATGTCATCAACATTATTATAATATGTATCATCTTGAAGTAAAGCACTGAGCGATGACATTTGGACATTAAGATCAATGTCCAGCGGGGGTGACCGCTGCTGGGGGTACTGCTGGTTTGGCTGGATCAGGGGTGACTGATGTTGGGGCTGCTGGTATGGCTGGCGGGGTGACTGATGTTGCTGCTGGTATGGCTGGAATGGCGGCGCATACTGCGGTGTATACTGCGGGGGATATTGGGATGCATACGGCGGGGGATACTGGGGTGCATACTGCTGCTGGTAGTACTGCTGCTGTGGCGGCGGCGGGTAGGATGCTGATGAGGATGGCCTCGAGCTAGACACCATCTGATCCTGCAAGAACTTAAAGCGCTCCTCCATGCGCTCCTCAGCTACCCTAGCCTGCTCCCGAATCGCCTGAATTTCCCGCTCACTTCGATCCCGAATCGCCTGAATTTCCCGATCGCTTTGCTGCTGCCGCTCGGCAATCTGACGCTGAGCCTCGCTCAGTTGCTGCGTCAATTGCCTAACCTCATTCAACTCACCAGCATTGGGAACATAATTGCGACCAGTCGAGGATCCAGAATGTGACTCTGATAGACTCGGAATAATGCTTGTTCGAAAAGCAGCCGGTCCAATACCACCTGATCCTACCAGACGATTAGTCTTTTGGGGACCAACTGCTCTCTCCCAAACATCACGAGCTACTCTAGCCTCCTCCACTGGATCGACAGCTGCCCCACTGCCCTGTTGTGACTGATGGTACTCAGCCATCCCACCCTCGAAGCTCTCCTGAAAAAATAACCCAACAAATAAATAACTAATTATTAATATAAATAATAAACATTAATTAATATATATATAATTGTAAAAGTAGTTTTACCTGAATACGCCTCGCCCGATCTGTAACGTACTCACCAGTCTCCTCCACCATATGCATGTGGCAATGCAACTCAGGCAAAGTGATTTGCCTTTGTTCCCTCTCCACCTATATATATATATATATATATATATATATATATATATATATATATATATATATATATATATATATATATATACATAAATATATATATTATTAATTAAATACACATATTGAAAATGACTAGTTAATTATTATAAATAATTAATTAATCAAGTAATAAATTAAGTAATAAATTTACCAAACGTATGTAATGCGTTGCAGTATTAACACTCCCCCCCGTGTGTGTAGCCACCTTTTTCAGAAGCACGGTTCTTCTTGGCTTTCTCACAATAATTCTTAAATCCTTCATCTTTCTCCCAATACTCATTAAACTCAGCCCAAGTTGAGTCTCCCATATAAGATGGCTTCGTACGCGTATTGCGCGCCCTCCGCATCAATTCAGAATAGCGATGAGAACATCTCTTATGGAACACTCTCTCAACTGCGGCTTGCTCCCCTGGATACCATGTACATTTTTCCTATTTAAGAAATTTACAATAATGTTGTTAATTATAAGGCAATAATTAATTAATTAATCAAGTCAATATATAAAAGATAATACAGTACCAAATTAATTATTTCGTAGAATCGAATAACTTACCAAAAATGATCTTAACATCTTCTTATTTGCATCCTTATCTTTTCTAACTTCCGTCCAGTTCTTCCAGCTCTTGGTAAAATTCTCCTTGATTGTTTTTGTGATGGCGGTAGCTGAAGCCTTCGAAGGAATAAAACTGCATTAAAAAAAGATGAATTTTGTTACACCAAATATAAGTTATATATATATATAAAAATGGCAACAAAAATAAATTAATAAATAATAATATAGATATATATATATATATATATATATATATATATATATATATATATATATATATATATATATATATATAGACTTACGAATCGCCATCAATCTGCAATATGATACGCCCATCAGGTGTAACCCTAATCACCTCAGTCCCATCAATGAATGTGCGTACCCCATCCGCATCAACATGTGTCGGGGATAAGCCCTCAGTACCAACAGGAATCGATGGGCCCCCTGCAGTACTAGTACTAGCACCATCCTCAGACACAGGTGGTGGCAAATATCCGCCAGTAGTAACAACAACACGCGCAGGCTGAGTACGGCGCCCTAGGCGAGTAGATGTCTTCCGCCTGCTAGTGCTGGCGGCATCGGGAGGTGGAGGAGGAACATATGCGCCGTCATGATCGGATCCCGAGTCATCATGAGATGCCATATCTGTATAGATCTAGCTAAACATATACATTTAAACAAAACAAACATATACTAAACAAGGTTAACATATATAAACATATACAAAACTCATGCATTAAAATAAATAATTTGAATCCCATTCATTCTCAAACAAATAACATCCTTCATTAAAAATAACATCTTCATTAAAAATAGAATTGTTGAAACATAAATTACATTCATTCTAATTTGAATCCCATTCATTCTCAAAATCATCATCATCGGAGGAGTGAATTCTTGATACACCAATGTGGTCTGTTGCATCATCACCATCAGCATCTTCGTCATCAACAACTTCATCGCCGGTGTTTGGCTCATCACATAAACGAACAATGGGTTCAACTTGAATCACTTCATTTACATTAGACATCTCTTCCATTTGATATGGCATAATATCTTCCACCGTGTCATCATTTGTCTGATCAATGCGACCTCTTGGTTTTGTTTTAATTGCGACACACCAACCACGCCTATCAGTCCGCATTGATGGATAAGGGACATAATAGACTTGTCTCACATTTTGTGCAATGACGAACGGATCATACGGTCGATATCTACCATTCATTTTAATGTCCACTGTATTTGACTTTGGATTCACCTTTGTTCCTCGAGCAGACGGATCAAACCAATTACAATAAAAAACAACTACCTTTGGACTAAAATCTAGATGGGGGTACTGAAGTTCATATATGTGTTGAACCACACCATAAAAATCATCTTCACCTCCTCCAGTGACCCCCTTCATGCACACTCCACTATTGACTGTCTCTCTGCCCTGTGTCCATTCATTGGTGTGAAATTTGTATCCATTGACAAAGTATGTGTGCCATTCTTTAACACATCTTCGAGGACCGTCTGATATGTTCCTCAAGTGTTGGTTGGTAGGATTTGGCGGGAGGGAATACACATATTGACTAAACCACATCGGAAAATGCGCATGAATATGAGCAGAAGATTGGTCTTCACGTACTGCCTCTGATGACAAGAACTCCCTAAAAAGAAATAATTTAATTGTTACACTTGTCTACTAGTATTAACTAATTAAGATCGATTGTTAATGTTGAGGAACATACTCAATAAATGGTTGCACCTCAGTACAGTTTATCAACACATGAACATGTGCTGAACTTAACTCTTCATCTGTTAGCCAGTGATTTGACTCCTTCCCAGATGGACGACCGGGTAGACAAAAGACAGACAAAGCCAAAGGATGTCGCCATTCAGTATCCACTTCATTTCGACTGCTTCCAGGAGCAAACTGATTCTTGAAATAATGAGAACAAAAATGTGTTGTTTCACGGTGTAGGTAAGAAGAACATATCGATCCTTCAACTCTAGCTTTGTTTTTCACCGATCTTTTTGAATCACCCATGAACCTAGAGGAATATGATATTAATATATTAATAGTCATATAATATAATTTTAATTTAAACTTGTTTCTTATATTATTATAATTAAAAATTAGCTGACCTTTCAAACGGATACATCCATCTGTATTGGACAGGTCCGCCAAGTTTAGCTTCATATACGAGATGCACCGGTAGATGCTCCATAGAATCAAAGAAACCAGGTGGAAATACTCTCTCCAACTTGCATAAGATAAGTGGGATGTCTTGTTCCATTTTTGAAAGATCATCAGCTTTTAGCGTTGCAGAACACAAATTCTTAAAGTATTGACTTATTTCAATGAGCGGATTCAAAACGTGTGTTGGCAACGAACTAAAAGCGATAGGAAGTAAGCACTCCATGAATACGTGACAATCATGACTCTTCATCCCATGCAACCTCCCATTATCCACATCCGCACATCTAGATAAATTGGAAGAATAACCGTCTGGCATTTTCAACTCTTTTATCCACTGATAAACTGCTTTCGCTTGTTCGGTAGATAAAGTATAATTGGCTTTGGGTTTCAAAATCCTAGTACCTTGCTCAACCAACAACAAATCCTTTCGTCTACAGAAATGATCTATATCCTTCCTAGCTTTCTCATTGTCTTTCGTTTTGCCTTTCACGTTCATGACAGTGTTAAATATGTTGTCAAAAAAATTCTTCTCTATATGCATGACATCGAGATTGTGTCTCAATAGATTATCTTTCCAATAGGGAAGTTCCCAAAAAATACTTTTTTTTGTCCAATTGTGCCATTGTCCATAGCCATCTGGACGAGAAACAACACCGGCTACGACTTCCACAGGAGGGATATCCCTAACATTATTCCAAACTTCCTCTGGTGTCAACTGACGAGGAGGTCCAGCTGTTTCAACATTTCCCTTGATGAACGCATATTTCTGCTTTCTAAATGGGTGATCCATAGGTAAGAACCTACGGTGCGAGTCAAACCATGAAACTTTTCCTCCGTATTTAAGACTAAAAGCCTTTGTGTCAACCATGCAAATCGGACACGCCATCTTACCATGTGTCCCCCATCCAGACAACATTCCATAGGCAGGGAAGTCATTTATGGTCCACATCAAAGTCGCCCTCATCACAAAATTTTGTTTGCGTGCCACATCATAAGTTAAAACACCATTCCACAACCTTTTTAGGTCATCAATCAAAGGTTGCAAATAGATGTCAATACCAGCTGTTGGATTACTTGGCCCTGGAATAATAGAATTTAAAAACATGTATGGTTTGGACATACACATTTCTGGAGGAATGTTGTATGGGGTAACAATAACTGGCCAACATGAATACGGTGTTGCCGAGGCTTGAATATATGGTGTGAAACCATCAGAGCACAAACCAAGCCGAACATTGCGCGGATCACTGGCAAAATCTGGATGAACACGATCAAAATGCTTCCAAGCTTCACCATCAGATGGGTGACGTAATTCACCAGAATTATTTCTATTTTGATGGTGCCATGTCATTTTACCTGCGGTCTCCATTGAAGTAAACATCCTCTGTAGCCTTGGAATAAGAGGCAGATAGAACATTGATTTTCGTGGAACCGGTTTGCCTCTGCTCATCCCTGATCTACTGACACGATAGCGTGGTTGTCCACACAACTTGCATTCCGACAACTCTCCATCATTTATGCCAAACTCATTGTTATAATAGAGCATGCAACCAGACACACAACAATCAATCCTTTTAGATTTTAAGCCAAGCTTCGATACCACTCTTTTAGCTTCATAATAACTTTGCGGTAAACTCCCTCTAATGGGGGTTGCATCCAACATCATTTTGGTCATATATTCCATGCACAACTCAGCAACATTAAATTGAGACTTGAGACTTAAGACCCAACAACCGAACACACATTGATAATTTTGAGTCTGTAGATCCTTCAAATATGGGTTTATTTGTCTCACTCAAATACATGTAAAACCTTTGAGCTTCCTCATTTGGAACTTCGTCAGCATCTGGTTCTTCAAAATCCAAATTTACTCCAACAGCGTCAGATATCATTCCCTGATAAACATCTAACGGTTGTATTCCCCATCCTTCAGATGTCGTAGTCACTGGATAACTACTTGATGTGTGATCTACTACTTCAACCGGAACATTAACCGCAGGAACTGCAGCTACCCCTGGCGCTCCTTCCCCGTGACGACTCCATGTCCAATAATTTGGCCTAAACCCATTATTGTACAAATGAAGTCTAACTTCATGTTCATTTTTTATAGCTCGAAATGAACATTTCAAGCACGGACATCTAATACCGCCTTGTCGCCCAAATTCTTCATGATCAATGTACTTAGCACAAAAAATAAACTCTTCTACTCCTTCTACAAAACGTCGTTTTACACCAGTTCTTCCAGGATACAATCGATCATACATCCAACTACGATCCATTTTCAAGAACTATACGTATACTACACTACAATATAAATAAAATAAACTATATCAATTATTTCATATTTTGATATATATATATATATATATATATATATATTTATTACTCATTTTATTTTGATATTTCAATAAACTACCAATTAATTACAAGCAACAGAATGAATTTTTTAATAATGTTATATACAAATAATTTAAACATTATAAATAATAATTCCAAATTTAATTTTAAATTTCAATTTTTATAAGACAATATATGTTAATAAAATTTATAAGTGAACTTAATAAATAAGTTTTTTCAATATAAATTAATTTGTATTATTATTGCAAACAAAATACTAAACAAAATTTTACTAAAAATAGTGAAGTAAGTAATATTTTATTAATTACTTTAACAACTAACCGTAGTGAAGAGAAGGCTCTGGCTTGAAGCTTATCCTGAACTCAAGCAGAGAGGAAAAAGGAGGAACCCAAACAATACCTAAACAAAAAAAACAACACAATTAGTAACAAATTCATATTATTATAAAATAATTTAAAAACGAATATTAAAAAAAAAAATTAAAAACTAAAACTATTAACTAATATCAAAAACATACCTTGAAGAAATTTCCCAATAAGAGCAGAAGACAATTCGTAGGGAGGAAGCGCTACACTTCAAAAACAGATTTAGTAGAGAATGAGAGAATTTGGGAGAGAGTAAAAGAGAAATTTTAAGAAGAGAATGGGAGGATTGTTAGAAGTGTGAAGAATGAGAAGTGGGGAATGGATATATATAGAAAAACGCAGCCCAACGGTCAAAAGGGATTTGCGGCGGATTTGGACGGTTGCGGCGGATTTTGAAATTCAATATCCGCGGGGTTTTTTTTTTCGGTGCTTTGCGGCGGATTCTGGACGGTTGCGGCGGATTTTGAAATTTAAAATCCGCGGGTTTTTTATTTACGGAGGTTTGCGGCGGATTCGTGGTACTTTGCGGCGGATATTCAAATTAAAATATCGCGCCTTTTTTTTTTAAAATAGCAAATAATCCGCCGCAAAAGCTATAATCCGCCGCAAATTCTCAATATCCGCCGCAAAAAACACAAATCCGCCGCAAAGTACCAATTTTTTTTTTAAAAAAAAATTATTCTTTTTTTTAAAAAATTATTATTATTTTTAAAAAAAATTATTTTTTTTTTTAAAAAACTAATATTTTTTTTAAAAAATTATTATTATTTTTAAAAAATAAATTTTATTTTTTTAAAAAAATCGTTTTAATTAAAAATATATATTATTTTATTAATTTTTTTAATTATTGATAAAAAAATAAAATCCAATAACTAATTAATTTTTAATTTAAAAAAATAAAAATTGGGAAAAGCAGTAAAATATTATCACCAAAAAAATATACATACAATTAATAAAATATTTTAAACAAAAAAATAAAATAATTAAAAGCGATAAAAATTGGGAAAAACAGTAAAATATATATTTAATGTCTGCTACCCCTAAACGGAGACCTACGCCATTATCTTGATATGACACTCTCTTGAGCATTGTCGGCAGCAGCTCCATTACAGTGGCGTATGTCTCCATTTCTTTGTAAAGAAATTTCCACATTGTCGTGAACACCCCTTCATCTTTTTCGTTAAAAGTAACCCATTTATCAGCAAAAAGCTCCTCCTCATTATTTCACCACAAGTGACATATACGTTAATCAAACGCTCGGTATCATCCTTCAACTTAACAGCCCGTCCTTGCAGTTCCTCAAACTTTCTATTTAGAGATTCAACCATATTTTCAAAATAGAAAGTTTCACAAGAAACCATCTTTTGAAAAGATGATTGAATCTCTAAATAGAAAGTTTGAGGAACTGCAAGGACGAGTTGTTAAGTTGGAGGATGATACCGAGCATTTGATGAGCGTATATGTCTCTTGTGGTGAAAATAATGAGGATGAACTTTATGCTGATAAAGGGGTTACTTTTAACGAAAAAGATGAAGGGGTCTTCATGACAATGTGAAAATTTTTTTACAAAAAAATGGAGACGTACGCCACTCTATTGGAACCCCGCTGCCGACAATGCTCAAGAGAGTGCCGTATTAAGAGATCGAGTGCCGTATCAAGAGAATGAGAGTATTGGTAGAGGTGTGAAAAAAGAAGAAGGGGAGAAGGGGTTTATATAGGTGAAACGAAGTCAAACGGTCAAAAGGCAAGATCCGCCGGAAAAGGAAGTTACCGGCGGATTTAGGGGATTTGCGGCGGACATAAGGGATTTGCGGCGGACGGAGGTGCATTTGCGGCGATTAATTAAAAGCTCGTAAAAAAAAAACTGTGAAGCAAAATCCGCCGCAAGAACCATTAAATCCGCCGCAAAATCCAAGACGAATTTTAATCCGCCGCAAATGTCAATTTTTCCGCCGGTAACTTTGAGGCGGACTAATTCCGCCGGAAATTCGTAGTTTCCGCCGGTAACTTTGCGGCGGATCTGTATCCGCCGGAAACTCCTGGCCGGAAAAACCAATAATTCTTGTAGTGTATTGTCTGCTTCAAATGTGGTAAAACAAATCACATAAGCAGAAACTGCAGGGTCATAGGAAAACTCAAAGCTCTTAAGCTTGATCCTGATATCAAGGACAAGATTAACAATTTGTTAGCCCAATCTTCAGAAGAATCCTCTGATCATTCTTCTGAAAACCTAAATCAAATCCAGGAGAATGATTTAACTGACTCCTCTAATCAAATTAGTATCCTCACCAGAGAACAGGATCTTCTCTTTGAGGCAAAGCCCCCTAAAAGTCCTCTCGTAACCAATAGGTTCAATCTTAGAAATACCTTTAAGAGGTTAGAGAGAACTAGTGTTAAACCTGTTACTATTCAAAATCTTCAATTTGATATTAACAATTCAAATATCAAAATTAAAGATCTGAAGCAGAAACAGGCTAATCACCAGCCAATCATTAACCAGTGGAATAGTTATGGGACTAGCTCATCTTCTGATTCTGAGAAAGATGAAAAACCCATTGATGATTTCCTAGGTCTAATCAATTATGTCAGAATTCAAAAATTCTACATAAACTTCAATATTGTCATGGGTGATTTTATCCTTGAAACTGTCACCCTGTTTAACACTAGGACAGATTCATATTGCATCTTAAAAGGTCTTATTCATACAAAATATTTTGAAAAGACTTCCAAACAACTTAGTGCTGCTAAGTTAAAAATCAATTTTAAAATTGATACCTCCTTTCTTCTTGTTAAGAATTTGAAAAACAAAGTGATTCGAGGAACTCCTTCCATAAGATCACTCTTCCCTTTTCAAATTACTAAGGAAGGTATAAAAGCCCAGCATTTGGGACAACCAATTATTTTTAAGTTTTTGAGAAAACCTTTTATCAGGAACTTAAACCCAATTTCTTGTCAAATTAATTTTCTAAAAGAAAAAATCTCTTTTAGGAATATTGACCATCAATTGCAGGATAGTCAACTCAAAATCAAAAGTCTCTTAGAACAAATCCAATCTACTATTTGTTCTAACCTACCCAATGCTTTCTGGGAAAGAAGCCATCATATAATTGAACTTCCTTATGAAAAGGATTTTCAAGATAGACAAATCCCTACCAAAGGCAGACTGATTCAAATGAATCATGAATTTCTCCTTATTTGTCAGGAGAAAGTTAAAGACCTTATGGATAGAAAACTTATTCGCAAGAGTAAGGGCCCATGCTCTTGTTATGCCATTTATGCCAATAAACAAGCTGAGATCAAAAAGGAAACTCCCAGACTTGTTGTTATTTACAATCCTCTCAATCAAGCCCTTTGCTGGATTAGGTATCCTATTCCCAACAAGAAAAATCTCCTTAAAAGATTTCTTGATGCAAAGATATTCTCTAATTTTGACAAAAATTCTGGTTTCTGGCAAATAAAAGAAGAGGACAGGTATAAAACAGCTTTCATTGTCCCTTTTTGTCAACCTAAATGGAACACTCATTCTGAATTTCAAAAAATCATGAATGAGAATTTCAATCAAAATTCAAAACTTGCCATTATCTATATTGATGATGTTTATTCTCAAACGTTTTACCAGCATCTCAAGCATAGCAGCATTTTCATATCTGTTGTTAATAGATTTGCTGTCTCCAAAACAAAAATCAATTTGTTCCAAGCAAAAATTAAATTTCTTGGTCACAGCATTCGCCAGGAAACGATCATCTCTATCAGTAGAGCTATTGAGTTCTCTGATAAATTTTCCAATCAAGTCATTGGCAAAACCCAGTTGCAGAGGCTCTTTGAGTGCCTTAACTATGTCTCTGGTTTCTCCCCACAAATCAGCAAGAGGAATTCTTCAAAAGATATGAACCCTAGTCTTTCTCTTAATCCGAATTTAATTGTTTTCCAAAACATTTACATCAAAATTTCTTTGTTTTTACCAATTAATAGCGTCCCTGAACAAGACGACTGTAGTGCCTTAGGCATGAAAAACTGTTCTTACACCCTAGAACATGGTGATTGTAGTGCCCCAGGCATGAAAAACTGTTCTTACACCTTGGAACACGGTGATTGTAGTGCTTGCACGAAAAACTATTCTAAAAACGCCCTTGATCACGGCGATTGTAGTATCATCAGTGATATGAAAAACTGGTATTGGTTCATCAATCATTCCTCTCTCAGCCATCATCAGCTGGAGAAGACAACTGTTCTGGGGCATATTCCCCTAACAGGCATCAATAATTTCATCAATTTCAAGATAATCATGCCAGTAAACAAGTGGCAGACAAAAGGCATCTTCATCATCACAAGAAACAAGTAAGTCAATCATGCCATCATCAAAGGCATCTTCAATCAAATCCTCCGTAAAGCAAATAGTGCCTTGTCACAAAATTAGCACTATTTCTTGGATTCCAAATAGTCCAAGTCACCAAGCATTGGATTCCATACAGTTCAGGTCAACAACTCTTGGATTCCAAATAGTTCAAGTTTTCAAGCAAAAACCTTCGCAAAATGCACAATACAAGTCGTCAAAGTGCATAGTGCAGGTAACCTTGTGCACAGTGTAGGTCATTAGTGCACAGTTCAGGTTCAATCTTTGTATTCCAAATAATCGTTACTATTTCTTGGATTCCTTTACTATTTATTCCGGTTAGTAACCGGTTACTATTCAATCATTTTTCTTTATATACGTGCTTAGGCATTTGTTAGAAGCACGCTTCAACTACGCTTCAATTTACACTTCACTCTACTTCTCTCTCTAATTCTAGGGAGAAGCCAGAGCTTGTAAGCTTCAATCTTCTTCTTCTCTTCTTCAATCTTCAATCTGTAACTCATAGACAGGTCACTGTCTTTTATGGAAGGTTTTGCCGCCTAATCTATCTTATTGTTTTCTATATTTATTTATTTATTTATTTATTGTTGCATTCTGTATGCTACCTACTTCCCCTCTGTCTCTTTAAATTAATTAGCTTCTGGCTCTGATCCCTGTCTGGTATCAGATGGTGGAAGTAGGAATGGGGTATTAACTTTGAATTTTAACTTTGCTTATCTAAGTTATGCTTTACAGTTACCTATTTATGTTCTTAGTTAAGTAAGTGCCATAAATAGGGGGTATTAATATTGAAAGTTTTATGAAAATACAAAGCACATTATACTATAGTGTACTCCTTGACTATAGCTAAACAGCCAAATGCGTACGTCAATACAGGCGTCAGGCACGGGCAGTTTCACTGCTGTATTTTCTCAATTTACACCTCTTGGGGGGCCCAATGTGGGTATGACCATGGGCTTTTGAGAAGTCCTATAGTCAATTTGTCTACTATTTTATAATTAATAAATATTATTTATGTTTTTATTCATCTGGATCATATTTCTGCAGGTTTAATTACAAAGTGTTCTTTACAAAGCTTTATGTACTCTCTATATATTTCCTTTTGAATCATTAATTATTCATCTATGTTTATGCCTTGAAGGGTTTAGCTTTGTTCTTAATCTTTTAACATAAGTATTCAGCTATATATTTGCTTTGAAATATTAATTATGCATCTATATTATATTTTGTAAACTTAATTATCTATGTCTATGATCAAAATGGTTTAAAGCTCTTTTTCAAAAAATACTTTTTATCTCTTTAGCCTATAAGGATTTTGTAAGAATATCTGGAAATCTCGCTGTTGACGACTGGTAGTGAGAAAGTCCCAAAAGGTGAAGGGTATATATATATATATATATATATATATATATATATATATATATATATATATATATATATATATATATATATATATATATATTTAAGATTTTTAAAAAGTTGAAAGAATAACATGATAGATGATGATCTTGTAACATTTCAGTCACCCTTTATTTGTTTTTAGGAACATTTTATAAGTTCTATAATCTACTCTACTACAATATAATAAAACACACTACCAGCAAAATGTCCTTTATAGACACTTTACAAATTTGCCACGTGTCAAAAATTGAGGACAAAATGGTAAATGGCACACCAACAAAAAAACAAACAGCAGCTTTTTAAAAAAAAACACTTTTTCCTACAAAAAAACTGACGAGCTACAGTAACAAGCTGACGCGCTACAGTGCATTAAAAGTCCTGCAACTCTACTACAATATAATAAAACACACTACCAGCAAAATGTCCTTTATAGACACTTTACAAATTTGCCACGTGTCAAAAATTGAGGACAAAATGGTAAATGGCACACCAACAAAAAAACAAACAGCAGCTTTTTAAAAAAAAACACTTTTTCCTACAAAAAAACTGACGAGCTACAGTAACAAGCTGACGCGCTACAGTGCATTAAAAGTCCTGCAACAGTATCACGTCTGACCCACTATAGTACCCAATACTGTACCGCTACAGCTTTTTTTTTTCAAATTTCAATTTTTTTTAAAAACTGAATTTTTTTAAATAAAAAAGTTATACTGTTTTTTTAATTTTTTTTTAAAAACTGTTTTTCTTTTAAAAGTATTCTTTCCATCATTTTAAAAATTTAATTTAATTAATATTTTAAAAATTGTTCCTTTTGATAACGGTAAAATTATTCACTTTAACAACTATCTATTGTCAAAAAAAGAATTGTAAAAAACTTCAACCCCTACCAAAAATTACAAAATAACTACTAAAACTTCAATTTACTTACTTTTGTTAAAATCAATCAATTTAACCGCTACAAAAAATAACCAAATAACTATTTTATAATTACTAAAAAGGAGTAAAATGCCAACGGGAGTGGCAACGAGAGCGCCAACGTTTTTAAATCTGTTTTTTAAAAAAAAATCCTTTCATATTTTTTTTTTCCAGTTTTTGTTTGTCATAAAAATAAAATTTTTTACCCCTTTTTTACTAAAAATAATTACTCACTATTTTTGTAATTTAGTGAATCTACTAAAATTAATTATTTTTTTACAACGCTAAAATTAATTAATTATTATTTACTATAATTTTTGTATTAAAACTATTAAAATCAATCAATTTAACCACTAAGAATTGTAAAAAAAAAACAGCTTTAGCCACTACCAAACTTTACAAAATAACTTACTTATAATTAAACGAATATGATTTAATTAATATTAAATCATATAGAAAAATATGAGTTAACATGTGGCAACGGGAGCGACAACGAGGGACCGGCAATGAGAGTTGCAACGGGAGAGGCAACGAGAGTTTTTTTTTGTCATAAAAATAAAAAAAAATTAACCCTTTTTTACTAAAAATAATTACTCACTATTTTTATAATTTAGGGAACGGGAGAGGTAAGGAGAGCGCTAATGAGAGTGCCAACGGAAGGGTCACCGAGGATGCAAACGGGAGGGTCAACGGGGATGCATATTTTTAAAAGTCTTTCTTCATAATTTTAAAAAAATGATTTAATTCATATTTTAAAATGTGTTTTTTAAAAAAAAAGTCTTTTTTTCATCATTTTTTTTACAACGGGACTGCCAAAATGAGTGCCAACGACAGCGGCAACGTGAGCGCCAACGGGAGTGCCAACGGGAGTACCGACTTTTGTCAAAAAAAATATTGTCAAAAATACCCATACCTTTATCAAAATTTATAAAAAAAAAAATTCCAAAAAACTAAATTATTAAATTCATATTATACTCAATAATTAAATAATTTAAAATATATTATTTACTATAATCTCTCTATTAAAACTACTCAATCAATTTAACCATTACAAAAAATTACCAAATTAGTATTTTTATAATTGCTAAAAATGAGTAAAATGCCAACGAGAGTGCCAACGGGATGGCCAACGAGAGGGCCAACGGGGATGCAAACAGGAGGGCCAACGGAGATGCATATTTTACCTAAAATCTCATTTTTATTTTTCTTCATTTTCACTCCCTTATTAACATTATAAGAAATACCGACATTTTTTAAACTTTTTCAAACACAACTTCTGAATATCAAATCATACATTTTGGACATTGTTCACAACTTATGATTATCTTCCAAATTACTATTATGACTTCATGGCAATACACCGACCATACAGTATCACCCTGCATATGTACGGGTAAAAAACTAGTTTAGAAGATAAAATAAGTCATCTCTTCAACCGCTAGTTTTATCAAACACATTGAGTTTAATCTATTAACTTATTTGTTATTTACTACTCTTTGCCGAACATAGTCTTGATTTAAGAAGTTGGAATGTTAATAATCCAAACAAGGCCGGCAGACTTGAATGACAAATCTGTCTTGTTATCTTTAAAATCATGAAAGTGATAACTGATAAGTGAATGGTATACTTATCTGTATTATTGTTTCTTTCTTTTATTACAGATTACTATTATTATCATTGACTTGTGTGCAACTTTGGCAAGGTGGTTAGAATCAACTTTGTTATGGCGACACTTAAGGCGGTAGCTTAGTGGTAAGAGCATAGTCTTGTATCTTCAAGGTGTTGAGTTAAGATGACAGTTATAAAATGGTCATTAGCGTCACTTTGATTAAAAAAAAATTCCCCCTCCTCAATTTTTTTTTTTAAAAAAAACTTTGTTACGATGAAATTGAAATTGTTGGGTTATGTTTTTGGTCAATGGTTTCTTTCCTGTACCCCATTTTAATTTGAGAAGTTAGAATGTCCATCATCCAAACCAAACAAGGCCGGCAGATGAGAATGACAAGTCTCTTTATTGTTATCTGAAATTATTGAAAGTGATAAGTGAGTGATATACTTATTTGCATTATTTTTTCCATTTTTTTTGTCTTTAAACAGAATGACAGGTGTCACTTGAAACTTACACACACAATTCTGAGGTCTCGAGTTTGAACTCAAGACATGATATCCAGTCTAGCAAGTTCGGCTTTTGCCAATTGAGCTGAGCTTTACGGATATTTTTTTCTTTCTTTTATTAGAGACTATTATTATTATTGACTTCTTGTGTGCAACTTTGGCAAGGTAGTTAGAATCAACGTATCATCATTATCTGCTATCACCTTCATTATGGAGCATATTTACTTCTCCCCATATCTTACTCTAAGTCACCATCAAAATTAATGGAAGAGGCTTCATTTCATCACCAAGACAGATACATGTGTCCCCAAACCACCATTAGTATTGCATCTACCCTGCCTCCTCTTTTAAAAGGCACTGTTTGTTGCAACAACTCAATTATGCATGTGCTGCTATATTCAAGTAACATGATGAAGAAGTTCTTGGCCAAATCATTATTTGTAATATCTCATCATCACTTTAAGAGTTATGATCAAACACTTAAAATAGCTTAATTGGGAGTTGCATTATGATAATAACTATGTTTTCATTAACCTAGTGCCTAGTGGATTTCAGCTTTCCTTGTACCTTTTTTGTCCTTCATTCTTAATTGTTTTCTTCCTCAAATTTTGTTTCTAACTCTTTCAAAATGTTGTCCTTTAATACCAGCAATTGATCAACTTCTTTCAGTACAATTGTGTCCCTACTATAAGAGATAATAGAGACTATGTAGTACACTGAAAGGGCTCCTGTTTTTTTGGAGGTATTGTAGGAAGAATTTAACCAGATTTCCTCTCAACCATTTCACCATTGAAAAACTGATTATTCTTTGGTATGCCCAATATAAAATATATTTACTATTGAGTTAAGTATTTAAAAACTAGACTCTCAAATTAAATAAAAAAAGTTCAAAATGCACTATCTTTCACCAAAATTTTAGTTTGGCTTTTAGTTTTTTTTCTCACAATTTTTTATATTTCAAATCTGTGTCAAAGTGATCATTTTTTAACATTTCCATCAACCACGACTCTAACAGACGCCACACTTGTTAAAACTTAAAAGGTGGCGTGACTTGCTTAGTTGACATTAGTGACTAGACAAAATAAAAACATAAAGGACCAAACTGAAATTTTGGTGAAACATAAAATATCAAAGTGAACTTTTGCCAAATTTTTTTTCATATTTATCCCCAATCATCACCACCAACACCATCTTCTCACTCTCTCCATTGCACCACCATCACCACCACTGCAACCTCTCCCTCCTCATTGTCCATCTCTCTCCTTTCACCCCCTCTCTCTCCTCCCTCGGTCTCTCTCCTATTTTCTCTTCTTCCTCTTCATCTTCATGTCCAAATTAAAAAATAGATCTCAGTATCTCGAGAAATTAGTCTACATACAGTTGAGCACATTGAATACTTTTGTTTAAAAAAAGTTTAAAGATTTTAATGCAGTTACATATCAGTACTCGCTTTAGTTCTGCCACTTGTTTAGAAATTGGCAGTTTGACAATACACAAACAACTACTCCCTCCGTCTCAAATTAATTGTCATTTAATGTTACACGCGGTTCTTAAGAAAATGATTGAAGATGCTATTTTTTATGTTTAAAAAGTATGGAAGGACTAAAATATCGATCCCTATATTATTATGAGGAGGGAGAAATGGAAAAGTTGGAAATACAAATAAAAGTAAGGGTATTATTGAAAAATAATAATAAATATTGCATTGTGATTCTAAAGTGACAAATAATTTGAGACAAAAAAAAGTAGTAAAGATGACACTAAAATTGAGCATCTTTAATGGTTTTAAGCAAGTCAGTAACAATCACATGCATTGGTAAATCCTGAAATATTCAATACTTTTCTCCTATAGAGCATCTTTAATGGTTTTAAGCAATTCTTAGTTTACTCAAATGGTTTTTACTCCAATGGAGGTTATTTATAAAGAACCACATCTGGCCCCACTTGCTTATATTGTTTAACTTATTTTCTATAATTGTAAGAGATAGAAAGAAAAATAAAAATGCATAAAAGAGAGAGAGAGAGAGAGAGAGAGAGAGAGAGAGAGAGAGAGAGAGAGAATAATAAAAAAATTTAATTTACTTACTAATTGCTGCTGTGAAGTAATTACTTCACCCAAACTAAATTTAGTTTACTCTACGTAGGACTACTCGAATGACAGTCAACTATAAGACACAACAACTAAATTTAGTTTACCCATTAGTTGCTCGCACTAAAGCATAGATCTCTTTCAGATATATTGGAAACTTATTAGAGTACATCCACCAACCACATTTCGAAATTACTAGAGATTGTGGTAGCTTGGTTCTGTTTTGGATGTTTGGGTTAGCCATGGAAGTCATATTCACAAAGACAAGATGGTTGGAAGAAGGAAACATGGTTGCTGGAAAATACTGCCGCAAATCCATTCTGGGCAGTCTAGGTATTTCCTTCATAACTCTTTACACAGACATCCTTTGAAGTTCATTTTTGTTGATTCAGAAAGTAGACACAAAATTCTCCAGTTTAGGCACAAGAACAACTTAATTTGACTGAGTATTGTGGGAGAAAAATGATTTACAAGTTTTACTTTTGAATTAGGGTCAGTTTCGAATCAGTCACAGTGTTATAGCCATAACTCCCTTAATACTCATCACATCAGTGTGGGACTTGAACCATATGAAAGTAGACAAAATTATCTACACATTAGGCACTGGTTTGAATGATTTTGGTTAAGAATTGAATTAGTTATGCCTGATGCAAAACAGCTCACAGATGCTGCCAAGCCAAATTTGAAGATAGTGGCCGTGTTCTCGGAGTTGAGGTTAGATCGAAATAAGAAGGGGATTACATCCTTAAATTGCGATGCATTTGGATACGCTCCAGTAGCCGGCTCGGTGGTGGGGCTAGTTTTGATCGCATTATTTTTTCATTTTTTTTGTCTTTAAACAGAATGGCAGATGTCACTTGAAACTTACACACACAATTCTGAGGTCTCGAGTTTGAACTCAAGACATGATATCCTGTCTAGCAAGTTCGGCTTTTGCCAATTGAGCTAAGCTTTACGGATATTTTTTTCTTTCTTTTATTAGAGACTATTATTATTATTGACTTCTTGTGTGCAACTTTGGCAAGGTAGTTAGAATCAACGTATCATCATTATCTCCTATCACCTTCATTATGGAGCATATTTACTTCTCCCCATATCTTACTCTAAGTCACCATCAAAATTAATGGAAGAGGTTTCATTTCTTCACCAAGATAGATACATGTGTCCCCAAACCACCATTAGTATTGCATCTACCCTGCCTCCTCTTTTAAAAGGCACTGTTTGTTGCAGCAACTCAATTATGCATGTGCTGCTATATTCAAGTAACATGATGAAGAAGTTCTTGGCCAAATCATTATTTGTAATATCTCATCATCACTTTAAGAGTTATGATCAAACACTTAAAATAGCTTAATTGGGAGTTGCATTATGATAATAACTATGTTTTCATTAACCTAGTGCCTAGTGGATTTCAGCTTTCCTTGTACCTTTTTTGTCCTTCATTCTTAGTTGTTTTCTTCCTCAAATTTTGTTTCTAACTCTTTCAAAATGTTGTCCTTTTACCAGCAATTGATCAACTTCTTTCAGTACAATTGCGTCCCTACTATAAGAGATAATAGAGAGACTATGTAGTACACTGAAAGGGCTCCTGTTTTTTTGGAGGTATTGTAGGAAGAATTTAACCAGATTTCCTCTCAACCATTTCACCCTTAAAAAACTGATTATTCTTTGGTATGCCCAATATAAAATATATTTACTATTGAGTTAAGTATTTAAAAACTAGTCTCTCAAATTAAATAAAAAAAGTTCAAAATGCACTTTTGTTCCTTTATCTTTCACCAAAATTTTAGTTTGGTCTTTTATCTTTTTTTTCTCACAATTTTTTATATTTCAAATCTGTGTCAAAGTGATCATTTTTTAACATTTCCATCCACCACGACTCTAATAGACGTCACACTTGTTGTTAAAACTTAAAAGGTGGCGTGACTTGCTTAGTTGACATTAGTGACTAGACAAAATAAAAACATAAAGGACCAAACTGAAATTTTGGTGAAACATAAAATATCAAAGTGAACTTTTGCCAAAAAAAACTTCGTATTTATCCCCAATCACCACCACCAGCACCATCTTCTAACTCTCTCCATTGCACCACCATCACCACCACTGCAACCTCTCCCTTCTCATTGTCCATCTTTCTCCTTTCACCCCCTCTCTCTCCTCCCTCGGTCTCTCTCCTATTTTCTCTTCTTCCTCTTCATCTTCATGTCCAAATTAAAAAATAGATCTCAGTATCTCGAGAAATTAGTCTACATACAGTTGAGCACACTGAATACTTTTGTTTAAAAAAGTTTAAAGATTTTAATGTAGTTTGTAGCGACCGAAAAATCCGGGTGAGGATTCTTCGAAGGTTCAAAAATGAAGCCGCCACCAAAGTTTAGTTTAAGGGCAAACATTGGAAAATCCCTTTTGGAATGGATAAGGGTCCTTGAGACCAGATAAGGGTTCGGGAGTCGATTATGCGTGGGGAAGGTATTAGCACCCCCACGACATCCTTCCTAATGAAGGTTACCTGCTAACTAGTTGTAGGAAAGAATATTAATTTTGAAAATGTTTATTTTTACCCTTTTATTGTGAATTAAAAAGAAAGAAGAAAATTGATATTTTATTTAAGAAAATGATTATTTAGGAGAAGACTGAAAAATGGTTTTTATTAGTGCAATTGACAGAGGTCGGCCACCCTCTGCTCCTACGTATCTCTTGGTAGAGAATCAAATCACACGTAGTTCTTGGGTAGAAAAATGTTTGTTGGTTGGTATTTTTTAATATAGGGGTTTTAGGATTTTTGAGCTGTACTGCTCATCCGTCCTAGAACGATGACTAACCCGTCCGTACGGTCGACTTAGTCCCCTATTTTATAAAAATGGGGTTTTTGGAGTTTGGAAAATAGTTTGATGTGTGTTGGTTTGATTTTATTGGAATAGGGATTTTAAGACTCTTGAGCCGTACGGCTCATTCATCCTAGAATGCTGACTAACCCGACTGTACAGTCGACTTAATCCCCTATTTTGAAAATTTGATTTGTGGAAAGAAATGTGTTTGTGTTTATTTTAATTTAGAAATTGTTTGTTTTTATAGGGATTTTAGGACATGATCCGTAACGGTTCATTAGTGACCTAAAAAGCAGACTAACCCGACTGTACAGTCGACTTAGTCCCCTATTTTGAAAATAGGATTTTTATTTTTGGAGGAAAATGATTATTTTGTTTTTCTGTTTTGAATATGAACGAAAAGTTGACAACGAAAAAAAATTTAAGAGCGCAACTAGTGAAAAATAATTATCATTAATATTTAAAAATAAACTAATTAAAAGAAAAATAAAATAAAAAAAGGAGGGGGAGAGAGAGAAAGCGAGAACTTCGCTGGGAGAGAGAGAGAGAGAATGGGTTCAGTGTTCTTGTTGAATCACTGTCTTTTCACTGTGGACATGGCCTCCTTTTATAGGTGAAGGGTTAGGTGAAGAGACTTGCTGGACAAATTAACTTGCTGGGCAAGTCGACTTGTTGGGCAAGCAGCTTGTTGAGCTGAAGGTTAATGCTACTGACACCCCCTTTTATTATTTCCGTTCTTCTCTATTTTTATTGAATTATTCTTATTTTTGGTGATATTTTTGTAGTTTTGGGCTTTTTGTATTATTTGGATACTTTATTGTAATATATATTTTTTATTTTCTAATTTTATTTCATTATTATTATTTTTATGGCTTTTTGATCAAATGACTAAATTAAGTCCAAAATACCGAACATAGGCCCATTTACTAAGAATTGACCCAAGTAGACAAACCGGTCTAAATTAAAACAAGACAGCGCTCGAAATGTCATTCTCGTAATGATATGGACTTGTGACACGGGGGCTACAACAATTGCGATAAATGATTGGACAAAATTGGGGTATAACATAGTTACATATCGGTACTGGCTTTAGTTTTGCCACTTGTTTAGAAATTGACAGTTTGACAATACACAAACAACTACTCCCTTCGTCTCAAATTAATTGTCATTTAAGGTTACACGCGGTTCATAAGAAAATGATTGGAGATACTATTTTTTATGTTTAAAAAGTATGAAAGGGCTAAAATATCCCTATATTATTATGAGGAGGGAGAAATGGAAAAGTTGGAAATACAAATAAAAGTAAGGGTATTATTGAAAAATAATAATAAATATTACATTAGAATTTTAAAGTGACAAATAATTTGAGATAAAAAAAGTAGCAAAGATAACACTTAAATTGAGACCAACCGAGTATTGAGTAATCAATCAATTATGTTCCTACTATAGGAACACAACAACCGTTGGATAAATGTGTGCCTGACCCATGCAAGTCAGTAACAATCACATGCATTGGTAAATCCTAAAATATTCAATACTTTCTCCTATCGAGCATCTTTAATGGTTTTAAGCAATTCTTAGTTGACTCAAATGGTTTTTACTTCAATAGAAGTTATTTATAAAGAACCACATCTGGCCCCACTTGCTTATATTGTTTAACTTATTTTCTATAATTGTGAGAGAGAGAAAGAATAATAAAAATGCATAAGAGAGAGAGAGAGAGAGAGAGAGAGAATAATAAAAAATTTAATTTACTTACTAATTGCTGCTGTGAAGTAATTACTTCACCCAAACTAAATTTAGTTTACTCTACATAGGACTGCTCGAATGGCAGTTGTTATACCCCTAATTTTGTCCGCTCTTTTTACTACAATCGTCGATATTTTTACCAGTTTGCAGGTCCTATTACCATGAGTTAGCTTTTGAGCTTGTTCGGATGCTATCTCGTTTTGTTGGGCATGTGCATAGTAATTCACTTTATTGGGCCTATGTTAGATTTTTCCGATCGGGCTTTGGCCCAACTTGTTCTTTTTGAGATTTGTCTTTTAGTCAAAAATAACCTTTCATATTTAAAAAAAATAATAAGTTTTTAACTATTTTACAAAAAAAATCATTTTTGCTTTCATTTATAATCACCAAAATATAAAATAAAGTTGCAAAAAATCAAAATTAATAGAAAAAACGAAAATAATAAAAGGGGGGGGTGTCAATAGCATCAACCTTCAGGCCAACAAGCTGCTTGCCCAGCAAGTCTGCTTGTCCAGCAAGTTTGCTTGCCCAGCAAGTCGACTTGCCCAACAACTCAACTTGTCCACTCTTTACCTTACCCTTCACCTATAAAAGGAGGCTCTGTCCACTGTGAAAAACACACCACTGTGATTCAACAAGAACACTGAACACATTCTCTCTCTCTCTCTCCCAGCGAAGTTCTCGCTCTCTCTCTCTCCCCCTCCCTTTTTTATTTTATTTTTCTTTAAATTAGTTTATTTTTAAATATTATTGATAATTATTTTTCACTAGTTGCACTTTTCATTTTTTCTGCTTTGTTAACTTTTCGTTCATATTCAAAACAGAAAAACAAAATAATCATTTTCCTCCAAAAATAAAAATCTTATTTTCAAAATAGGGGATTAAGTCGACTGTACAGTCGGATTAGTCAGCGCTCTAGGATGAATGAGCTGTACAGCTCAAGAACCCTAGAACCCCTAAAAAAATAATAATTAATAAACCGTTTTTCAAAAAACGAATATGGAATTAAGTCGACTGTACAGTCGGGTTAGTCAGCGTTCTAGGACTCTTGAGCCGTACGGCTCAAGAGTCCTAAAATCCCTATTCCAATAAAATCAAACCAACACACATCAAACCATTTTCCAAGCTCCAAAAACTCCATTTTTATAAAATAGGGGACTAAGTCGACTGTACAGACGGGTCAGTTATCATTCTAGGACGGATGAGCTCTACAGCTCAATAATCCTAAAATCCCTATATTAAAAAATACCAACCAACAAACCTTTTTCTACCCAAGAACTACGTGTGATTTTATTCTCTACCAAGAGATACGTTGGAGCAGAGGGCGGCCGACCTCTGTCAATTGCACTAATAAAAAAACCTTTTTTAGTCTTTTCCTAAATAATCCTTTTCTTCAATTCAAAAAATATCAAGTCTTTTCTTTCTCTTAGTGTCCTCTAATTCACAATAAAAGGGTAAAATAAACATTTTTAAAATTAATGTTCTTTCCTACAACTAGTTAGCAGGTAACCTTCATTAGAAAGGATGTCGTGGGGTGCTAATATATACCTTCCCCACGCATAACCGACTCCCGAACCCAAATCTGGTCTCAAGGACCCTTATCCATTTCGAATGGGATTTTCCAATATTTGCCCTTAAACTAAACTTTGGTGGCGACTTCATTTTTTGAACCTTCGAGGAATCCTCACCCGGATTTTTCGGTCGCTACAGCTGGCGACTTCACTGGGGACAATTTAGAGAGTCAAGCCTAGCCTAATTAGTTGTAGGATTAGTTGTTAATTTAATCTTTATTTTTACCCTTCCCTTTCTGTCTTTTATTTTTGTTGCATATTATTCTTTTGTGATATGAAAACCCTAGGATAGAAGACCACTTTTTTTGTATATATGTTTGCTTGTTTTGCAGCTTGGGGGGTATCCTTGATATTTTGTTCCTTCACGCACCCCACTATCACACTTTTACACACACACACGTGAGAATAGTCCTGTACCCGGACTGGAGAATAACCTAAGTTAGAATGAGACTGCGTGGTGATGGCCTACTGGATGTGCGTCCTGTTGGGTGGTCACGAAAGTCTCACCTAGAGTTTGGTCCCTCTTGAGAATGCTGGCACTTCGAATAGCTTGCCTATTGTTGTTGATCAGTGTTCTTAACTGGGGCCGTTGGCTCTAGGAACCTTATGTAGGACTCTTTAGAGCTACCCTTTGAAAGGTTCACTTAACAGACACAAAGGAGCCTTATACCCCTGCATTCAACCAAACACTGATACATTTTTTCGGTCTTCTAAAAAGAAAAAATTCAAAAAATCATATTTTACTTTTGCAAGTTATTTTTTAGAAACATATCTCATGCATTTGCATTTTCATCATTCATATCCATCATCACGTGTTATTCATCCATTACATTTTATTTCATAATTAAAAAAAAACATGAGCATACTTTTTGAAAAAAAATTGATGAGAGATGAGGCGGTCTTGCAAATACATTTTAATTGATTGTTCTTCCTTGAAAAAGTTTAACCTACTAAATTTCAAACGAGGTCGAACATAGTTGCAAACTCAAGTTGTTTCAAGACACTCAATTTTCAAAAAATTTCAATGTTGCAGCTCGTCCACAATTTTTGTCAGCAAAACAATGCATCTCATCCATCCCATGATAAACAATCAAAATAGTCCATTTTGTTAACTAATGTGTTATCAAAAATTCCTCTATCATGTCTCTAACTATGTTAACTCTCTGTGAAGCATTCGTATAGTGAACTTGTATGCGATGTGCATTTGCTCTTGTTTGAGTCAGTTAGTGTCCACACCTTTCCATCCTATTATCATCCCTTGTTTATGTCCAGTCCCACCCCCGACCACTCCATAAAGTGCATATTCTCCACACAAATTCTTAGTTGACTCTTTGGTTTTGTTCCCAATGATGAAACTAACACTTGGATCCTCCAAACTGGGGCAAATTTGTGATCACTAGATATCTTGTCAACATTGTATTCCCTTGGTGCAAGTCCTTAAAAAAAATAATCAAAAATGCCTGTTAGGTTGAAAACTCGCGAGAGCAGCCTAAGCAAAAATTAGGGCAGATAGAAAGAAATAAAGAAAAAGAGCATATATATAAAAATAAATAATTTTTTGTCCTTGAGTTAGTCTTTGAGAAAACAAGCAATCATGATTTGAAATGAAGTTTGGTCATCTTCTCACAAAAAGCATAAAAAAAATACCCTTTGCAACCCACTTTGAGCCAAAAAAATCAAAAAAATCTTTCAATCACCCTAGACAATGATCTGTTCCCCATTCAAAGATGGTGCACTACTTTCTTCAGTTTATTCAGCTCAAGAGAAATAGGCCGTCAAAGAATGAGAATCATATTTCATAAAAAAAGAGACAAAAGTCTTGAATAAAAAGACGGCATAAATCTTTGAGCTGATACATCATATCATGAAGTGCACCACTGAATAAAAAGATCCTTTGTCTCATCAATCCCCAAACACTTTGAGCCTAATCACTCATTCTTTCATAAATTATCAACCACTAGCCACATTGCACCACAAATAAAAAGATCATTGTCTAAAGCCCTCAAACACTCCTTTGGGCCTACTTATCCTTTCTTTCATGAAAGATCATTGTCTACACCCCAAACACTTCTTTGGGCCCAATTATCATTTCTTTTCATAAATCCCTAACCGTTGGTACATTACCCCCAACCATTGGCCCCATTACAAACCTTTTCTTTCATGAATCCCTAACCATTGGCCACATTACTAACCCTTTCTTACATAAACCCCTAACCGTTGGCCACGTTACAACCCTAAACAAATCCATTCTGATCAATGACTGATTGCTTTCATTTTCTTAAAGTTTTAATTTTAGGACAATTGAGTTTATTTATTTACAATATGTATGCTAAAAAAAAATAGGGCAAAAAAATAAAGCTAAAAAAAAAAAGAAAAAGAAAAAAGGCTTGCGCTCCAAGATTATTCAAGTTGCACTGATATCAATACAAGGTTTAGTGATCACCAAGTGAAATTTTCATCATATCCAAAAATCAGGACTATCATAGTCTATGGGAGTCATCTTAAAAGAACCAAAAGTTTATACTAGGACCATCACCTAGATCCCAAAGTGGGGCAGTCCCTTCACCTTTCATGCTTCTTGAACTTGGGGAAATTTTCCAGCGTCCATCCCATTCATATACCACACCCAATCCATATAGCCATACGACCAATTCCAAAAACCCACAACCCTAACTCAGTCACCTTTCACAACCTCACTAAAAGCAACCATTTGAAATACCATTCCAAAGTGGGGCAATCCCGTCGCCACTCACTCCACCTAAAATCAGGGAAATTCGTCCTACACCCATCTCATCCCCTTGTCATATTCACATTCAGAAAACCATATCGGGGCAATTTCTCAACCCACCATCCTAAATACAGCTTTTCGCAAACTCTAGTCAGGGCAACCTTGTACTTGTCATAGTTGGGGCAACACCAAACGCCATGGGTCGAGACAAAATCTTTTGCCTTCCACCTCTCATTCCAAAGTCACAGCATTACCAATTCATGATTTCCTTTACACCCCTAGTTGTTGTCACCATTAGATTGGGGCAAGTTATGCATTTACCGTCATCAACTATGAATTAGGGCAGTCCCACATTTCTAGAGTTGGGGAGAACCTACCTTTCATGACTTTGGCAAAAACCTACCATTCATCCCCTCACGTGTCATATCTGTCCATACCCCGAGTCAACTGACTCATTCATCTGTATTTGCACTACTCTACATGTTCACTAACACAATGCTTCAAAGAGAGAACACAAGTTACTAATATGAAGTTGGAAACTCACTCAGTTAACTTTGTGGACCTAAAATTCAATCGTCATGGGACATCATAATCAAATGGAAGAACAATGTTTTAACGAGCTCGCAAATGCAATCAAATACTTTTGTGCATCAGTGCATGTGAATGACAACCTTGAGGTTGCCACGTCTAAGTTCAAACCTTTTTCCAAGGAATGATTACTTCTCTGCCTCTCGCATCAAAAGTCTCATTTCTCATCTTTACAAAAAAATCTCTCTGCATGATCAATAAATCATAGCATAAATCATTCCATCATGCAACCATGCATTTCATCGTAGCACCTGCATTTAAGCAGTACAATTGCATTCATATCTTATCTATATCCGCATACAACCGTTTGTCAACTTTCTCATCCCATCAGGTTCAACACCCATGGTATACCCATTTCATTCATCATCCCACCAGATACCAATCATTGCACGTTCGTCACATGTATAACATTGTTTGCTTCGATAGATGTGGCAAGTGCCGGTCTCATCGCTTGCCAAAAGTTCTTTACATCACTAGTCATATCGTTATACTATGCATTCGCGTGTTTTCCTTTATTCACCATGACATTCGCATCAAAGCATACATTTGCGTCACATTCGCACTTTGCATTTCATACACTCATTAGATACTAAAAAAGAGAAAGGCAAAAAAGCAAAAAGAGGAAAAATCGCTCATTCCATTACATTCATCATTAATCAGCACAATCACATTCATATCTTATCTGCATTCACATGCGTTGTTTGTCAACCTCCATGTTCCACCAACTTCAACTCACATCATCTGCCACGTTTCATTCATCCCATTGGACACCTACCATTTCACATACCAATATTACACGCATGCATCATTCATCGCATTTTTAGACATGCCAAATATAGATAGCCTTTCCCTTCTCAGGTGAATGCATTCATTAGGTATGTTCTAGGAAAGTACGCCATGTGTCAATCACAATTCAGAGTCTCGGACCCCCGGCGGTCCCTCAAAGCCCTAGTGCACCTTCAGACCTTCAATGGTCATTCATTCTAGATCGCACGTATGTCAAAGCAACCGACGGATCATCCGACCCCAGGTCCATCAGTTCAGTTCGACCCAGTATGTCAAAGCAACGACTTCGAACTCTACCTTCAAGATCACTATGTCGCCACTGAGCGCGACAGATCATCCGATCCCAGGTCCTTCAGACTAGCTGTGTCAGCCTAAGACATAGTGGACGTCCTTCGAGGTGAGCAAATTAGGTCAACGACCTGATCTTGCCCCTCCGGCCGCTCGAAAAATGCCACCCTCGAGCATACCATTTTACTAGTACCATTGCTAGTTTGTGCTCTTTTGGACCCCCAGTGATCCTTCAAAGCCCCAGTGCACATTCGGACCCCAAATGGTCCTTCAGGGTTTAGGCAACCCCTTGGAGCCCAGTGATCCCTTAGAGCCCAAATGCTCTTCTAGAGCCCCAGTGCTCCTCTAGATCCCCAGTGATTATTTCTTTATTGTTCTCGGTTTACACGCCAAGTGTTAATCATCCCTCATTTCTCTAACTCGTCTTCCCCCTAAGCGGACAAAATTAACGTCTATTCTATCTTTATTTTTATTTCTACTACGAAAATCTGAAAACCATTCACCTTTTTTAGTAAAATATAAATAAAGAGGGGCAGCTGTTATACCCCAATTTTGTCCGCTCTTTTTACTACAATCATCGTTATTTTTACCAGTTTGCAGGTCCTATTACCGTGAGTTAGCTTTTGAGCTTGTTCGGATGCTATCTCGTTTTGTTGGGCATGTGCATAGTAATTCACTTTATTGGGCCTATGTTAGATTTTTTCGATCGGGTTTTGGCCCAACTTGTTCTTTTTTAGATTTGTCTTTTAGTCAAAAATAACCTTTCATATTTAAAAAAAATAATAAGTTTTTAACTATTTTACAAAAAAAAATAATTTTTGCTTTCATTTATAATCACCAAAATATAAAATAAAGTTGCAAAAAATCAAAATTAATAGAAAAAACGAAAATAATAAAGGGGGGGATGTCAATAGCATCAACCTTCAGCCCAACAAGCTGCTTGCCCAGCAAATCTGCTTGCCCAGCAAGTCTGCTTGCCCAGCAATATCACCTTTTTGGAAAAGTTATCACTTTAAAATTTTAATTTTTCTCTCCGAAATCTGTTTACACTCTTGTTGATAATATAATCTAATATATAAACAAACTTCCTATGAAATTACCAATTTGGATCTCTTATTAACAAGACACATATCTAATTTAAGGGTAAAAATGTCATCACCCTCTCTTTATTTCTTTTTCTTCTTACACTCTCTTACTTTTTTTCCTTTCTTCTTACACTTTCTTTCCTTCTCTTCCCTTTTCTCTTACACTTTCTTTTTTCCTTTTTTCTTTTTACTTTACTTTTACTTTTCCCATAAACAATTCTTTTCTTTCTCTTATCACTTCATTTTAGTTTTTTTAACTATATTTCTAAATTTATACAAACACTACTCTACTAAAATTACCTATAAAAATGTAAATGAGTCACATTAAAAAAACAAACTATCACCTTTTTGGAAAAAGTTATTACCTTAAAATTTTAATTTTTCTCTCCGAAATCTGTTTACATTCTTATTGATAATCTACTATCAATTGAAACTACTAGATAACTGCAATGATATATAAAAAAACACGGGATAACTGCAGTGATATATAAAAATTAAATGAGATAACTGCACTGATATATAAAAAATTTGTCATTGATAATTAAATTTTTTGAAGACTACTACTACAAACCTACTATCTAAAAAACAAGAAGACTTGATGACTATTTAAACTATTAATTAATATTTAAAACGTATATTTCTTATCTAATATCTATTTATAATATATATATTTATACAAACAAACTTCCTATGAAATTACCAATTTAGATCTTTTATTAACAAGACACATATCTACTTTAAGGGTAAAATGTCATCACCCTCTCTTTCTTTCTTTTTCTTCTTACACTCTTTCTCTTTTTTTCCCCTTTATTCTTACACTCTCTTTCATCCTTTTCACTTTTCTCTTACACTTTCTTTCTTCCTTTTTTCTTTTTAATTTACTTTTACTTTTCCCATAAACAATTGTTTTCTTTCTCTTATCACTTCACTTTAGTTTTTTTAACTATATTTCTAAATTTATACAAATACTACTCTACTAAAAATACCTATAAAAATGTAAATGAGTCACATTAAAAAAAAGTTATCACCTTAAAATTTTAATTTCTCTCTCCGAAATCTGTTTACACTCTTATTGATAATCTACTATCAATTGAAACTACGAGATAACTGCAACGATATATAACAAAAACACGGGATAACTGTAGTGATATATAAAAAAACACGGGATAACTGTACTGATATATAAAAAATTTGTCATTGATAATTAAATTTTTTGAAGACTACTACACCAAACCTACTATCTAAAAAACAAGACTTAATGACTATTTAAACTACTAATTAATATTTAAAACATATATTTCTTATTGATAATTTACTATCTAACTTTTACTATCAACTATAATCTATTAATCAACTAAAACAATCAATTGAAACTACGAGATAACTGCACTGATATATAAAAAAACACGGGATAACTGTAACACCCCAGTATTTCTAACTTATAGAAATACCAAAATGCACAACATGGCATGCATCAGAGTTGACTTGTATGCCTGGAATATTGAACACAACTAAAAACTTGGATAAACAATTATCAAACGGTTCCATGAACCTCATTAAACTTAACATAGAGTACTTAAGTCTCATGACTTAATACTTATACAACCTGGTGTTCAATACCCAAAACATAAGTAGCGAAAACGATTTACAACTGTTAGCAAATGATAGTTATACAATCGGAACTTCAAAGACAACAAAAGGGAAAAGGCATAAACATAAAACCGAATCTTCAATAATAGCTCCTTAAAGCACACCGTCTAACCGTGCTTCTTCGCCTTTGCTTTTCCCTGTTTCTCTGTAAAAACCACAATAATAAATGGTGAGATAACATTATCTCAGCGAGTCCTATCGAGACCCCATAGTAACACTAACGGTTCATTATACTTGACTTTTGAACTCGTATCCCTAATAAGCGACTACGTGAAAATCTTATTCTTTCGTAGTCCGATTCTAGATAGCTACGTGTTTTATCTTTTACTTAGCATAAAATTATGCTCTATTGTCCGTAGCCCAATTCTGGTTGACTACGTACAATCTTTTTCTTTAACTTAGCACAACACCTCAAGCCACTTTCTTTATTTTTCTATGGCCTTTGGTGAACCCAATCCACTAACCACTAATTAGCGGGCAAACCTCATGGGGCCTAGGTTTTGGGGCTCATGACTTCCCCAATCTACATGCACACAATAACAACACATAACAGCAAACATGTCCAGTCCATCAATCACATTCAATCATTTAAGCACTTAAAAATGCGATAGTTTGAAATTACGGTTTTTGACTCGATTCTTTTGAACAAAAAATGTGAAATACCCGGAATCAAACATGCAACTCAGTATCGAAACATCCCTAAGCGAGTATAGAACTCACCGATTGCGATGAAAATCGCACAAACAACGAGTCCACGGATTGAAATGACAATGTAACCTCACGAACGGTCCCCGTATCGATTCTACGCTATCCAAACTGCTCTCAAAACTGACCCAAACGAACCAAACCCGAATTCCAGCAACTATAATCCCGTTCTACTATGCCAATCTACAATGTTGTTTCTGGAAATGTGTTCACAACTACCCTCTGCTTCAGCAACTACCATCAAAGGGATAAAACTCCATTGTTGACCCTCTTTGAGCTTGGGATTTCGAAAATGGGGGATTGAGGAGGAAGGTAATGTTGGTGATGAAACTAGTATCAGATGGAAGAGGAGAATGTAAGGATTACAATGGTACCAAGAAGTTGGACATGCATTGTGGATTGGGGTTTTCCCCTTCTCTTCTCCTCTCCCACACTCTCGCAAGTCTCCCTCTCTCTCACTATTCTTTCTTTCTCAATTCTGTATTTCAGCAAAAAGTGAAGTGTGTGTTGTGTTGGTCATGGGTCAGCTGATGGTGTTTTTTAAAATAGCGTGAAAAGACCGTTTTACCCTTCCACTCTATTTGCTCCCTATTGTTTCTACAACACCACCCTATGTGACTTAATCAACCATCAATTTATCATCAAAGCACACATACATACATCATTGGCAATTAAATTCACCATGAGATATAATCAATTATGCCTAATTATTCAAATTAGCTAATTAATTATCTTATAACTTTCTTGCTAATTCAATAAATGAAATTAGCTAAATTGGGGATGTTACAATCACCCCAAAATTGAACATAACATACCTCAACTGAAAATGTGGGGATATTTCACCCGCATGTTTTCCTCTACTTCCCATGTCGCTTCGTCAGGTGAGGCACCATCTCAAAGCACTTTGACAATAGGAATTGATCTCGTTCGGAGTGCTTTCTCGCCACGTTCGATGATTTGAATTGGAGTAGGCTGAAAATACAAATCCGGTCGGAGGTCAACCGTCTCAAAACTCAACGGCTGACTCGGATCGGGAATGTACTTTCTCAATTGCGATACATGAAACACATCTTGTAATCTAGACAGAGCTGGAGGTAAGGCAATGTGATATGCTACTGGCCCAACTCGCTCGATAATTTGGAAGGGTCCAATATACCGAGGACTGAGCTTCTTCGCTCGCAATGCTATACCGGTACCAATAGTTGGAGAAAGTATTAGAAATACATGATCTCCTTCTTCGAATTCCAATGGCCGTCTTCTTTTGTCAGCATAACTCTTTTGCCGACTCTGAGCGGTCTTCATCCGTTCCCTAATCTGTCGGATCTTTTCAGTAGTCTCACGGACTAAATCAGGACCCAACAATCTTTGTTCACCGACATCCCACCAACACAATGGTGTTCTACACTTCCTTCCATACAATGTTTCATATGGAGCCATTCCGATACTAGAATGGTAACTGTTGTTGTAGGAAACTCCACCAATGGAAGATGATCCTCCCATCGGCCCCCACTGTCAAGTACACATGTGATAACTCTATTTTATATAGGTTATTTGTGCTCTTAATACTTAAATCAACACAAGTTCTCAAGTAATATTTGTGCTATATTAGGTAAATATTAGTTATTTAGAGGAAAGAAGGGTTAGGAGCTTGTTTGTTATCATTTGACACATTTGGTGCCTTTGTGAATATATTGATGTTTTTCTTGAGTGCTGCAGCGGTAAGCCAGCGGGAGACGCTACAGCGCCTATATGACGGTGGGACATTTGGATATTTATAAAACCACTTGCTGAAATGATGAGTCATCATCCTTATCTCTTATCCTTAGCATGACATTTCAGCACCCAAGTGGATGCTTCAAAGACACTTGGCGCCTCCTACATGTGTCCCATGTGATAGTTGGTGATTTTAATCATCACACCTTTTTGTAAAGTAGCTTTTTGAATAATATCTAAGTTTTATGATCATGAATTATTATTATTATTTTATTAAGACTTGGTTAGATTAAATTAGAATAGGATGCTTCTTTAGGGAGTAACATAAGAAGTAACTCACGTAGAGAGAGTTTTAACATGGAGGGAACTATCTTGACATAGTAGTTTTCCTCCATTGTTATTCCACTCTTAAGCTTTTATTTTTAGTATAGTTTTCTAGTCTTCATTCAAGGTTTTGCTCACACCTCAACTTCATCCTTTGTATGCTACTTGGGATCATTGGAGTGTATCTTTTGCAACCACTCTTCTCTTGTCTTCATACGGTAATACATACTCTCTAGTTGTATTATGTTGATGGAACTTGTGATGAGCTAACTTTGTTGTAGTTGGATTGTTCTTAGTGTGTAATGAACTTTGAGTAGCTTTTATGTAATATTATGATGTTTGCGTTTTATTCCTTGTGTCATAATGCTTTCAACTTTGTTTTGGTAATGACCAACTAAAACAAGGGGGCTTTGTGGGTACAGACATGGTTCACAAAGAGAACTCAAGGAATGATATGAATGAAAACCCTTTAAAGACATTTAAAGGAAGTACTACTTAACTCTAGACATAGGGGAGTAATAGTTCATAAGGCAAATGTTGTATGAGCTTAATATACAGGGGTAAAACTTATTTAGAGCCTAGACATAGGAGTCTTGTAACATAACCCTGACGATAGTGACTGAAAGGCACGCCACCAAGGCGCTACAGCGTCTACGGATTCTGAAGCGCTACAGCGCTTAACGCTACAGCATCTAATATTATAGAACACTACTCTTGGGAATTTACATAACTACTGAGCTATCCAACTCACTCTTAAATACTTTCAATTCACTACTGTTTTCACTTCTTTATTTATTCATTTGCATTTATGTTAATCACAATGACAATACTTGTTGACAACTTGTATTTGTTACTTGTTTTGCTCACTAGCTAAATTACTAATTTAAATATAGAAGTAAACTCAACAATCTCCGTGGGAACGATCTTTATTTATCATTATATTACTTGTTGCGATTGTGTATACTTGCACATCTACTTTTCGCACAACAACATGCCCTAAGCATATCTTCCGAAGTCTGAATTGTACGTCCTTTCGGCCTGTCCGTCCGTTTGCGGATGATAAGCAGTACTAGCACATACCGTTGTGCCCAATGCCATATTCAGTGCCCTCCAGAATCGTGATGTAAACTTGGGATCATGATCGCAGATGATACTCGTAGGAATTCCATGCAACTTCACAATATTCTTGAGATACTCTTCTGCTAACTTAGCAACCTTGTGATTCGAACGTACTGGTATAAAATGAGCAGACTTGGTCAAGCGATCAAACACCACCCAAATAGAATCATGTCTGGCTTGAGACCGTGGTAACCCCATGACAAAGTCCATAGAAATGCTTTCCCATTTCCATTCTGGCACATTCAACGGCTGTAACTGACCGGCAGGTTTCTGGTGTTCTATCTTAACCCTTTGACAAATTAAGCATCGAGACACGAATTCTGCAATTTCCACTTTCATACCCAGCCACCAATACAACTGCTTTAGATCCCTATACATCTTGGTAGACCCCAAGATGTATTGAGAACTGACTCTTGTGAGCCTCTTCTAAAACCTGCTTCTTGATATCTCCATCATTCGGCACACAGATTCTACCATCAAAGCAAATCACATCATCACTATCTTCGGTGTAATTTGGCAACCTCTTCTGCGTTTGCAGCTCTAGATCAATCTCTTCGGCTGAGCGAATCATATTTCTCAAGGGACTCGAAATCTGAATATGACTCAATACCAATCGGTTTCTTCTTGGCCTAACTTTCAAGTTGAGACCTCTAAACAATTCCAACAATGTCATCTCATGAATCATCAATTCTGCCGTGTGGATAGACTTCCTACTCAAAGCATCGGCTACAACATTAGCCTTTCTTGGATGGTACTTCAGTTCAAAATCATAATCTTTCAGAAACTCTACCCATCTTCTCTATCTGTTGTTCAGCACCTTTTGGTCAAACAAGTACTTAAGGCTCTTGTGATCACTAAAGACATCGAAACGAGACCCATACAGGTAATGTCTCCAAATCTTTAGGGCAAACACAATCGCCGCCAACTCTAAGTCATGAGTCGGGTAATTCTCTTCATGCGGTTTCAACTGTCTGGAGGCATAAGCGACTACTTGTTGATTCTGCATAAGGACACATCCTAAACCCTTACCAGATGCGTCACATTAAATTTAGAATCCCATAGACGGATCTGGAAGAATCAGAATGGGTGAAGAAGTTAAACAATTCTTCAATTCTGAAAAACATTCATCGCAGTCAGAGTCCCATACAAACGGTTGGCCCTTGCGAGTTAACCGAGTGAGTGGAAGGACCAGCTGAGAAAATCCTTGAATGAATCTCCGATAATACCCAGCTAATCCCAAGAAACTTCTCACTTCAGTGACTGTAGATGGTTGTTCCCAGTCTACCACAGCTTCAATCTTACTGGGGTCCACTGCAACACCGGATTGAGATATCACATGTGTAACGCCCCAAAATAATTGATTAATTATTTAATTAATTAATTAGGATTTATGTGGTAGAAAAATAATACAATAAATATATATTATTATGTGTGTTATTTTGTGTGGGGGTTGGTATTGGTAAGGAGTGAGATGTTAAAAGAAAAAGGGCTTGGGTTAAGTCGCATAAGCTAAGTAGAAAAACCCATAAGACTAACTAAGTATAAATAGGTAATTTTAGGGTTTTGCTCACATAATTAGAAAAACAAAGTGAGAGAGTGAGAATAGAGAGAAGAGGACGGCGCTAGAGAGGAGAAGAGAAGAGGGAAGTCGCGAATTGAGAGGGGGCTAAGGCAAGCAAGGATTTCGAGTTCTTCAAAAACAAGGTAAGGGTGGGGTTCTATCTATCTAATGGGTTATATGAATGTCTCTATGTGGGGTGGTTAATGGAACCCTAGGTGATTAAGATTAGAGAACCTTAGTTTTAAGGATTGATTATGTTTGATGATGAATATATGTGCTTAAAAGTGTTTAAACATGAATTGACGATGTCCAAGCATGATTGATGATGATTGTATGTGATTGGTGATGATTAAATGTGTTTTGACGGTGATTAAATGTGATTAATGGTGTTTAGACATGATTGGTGATGATCAACATGTTTGATGATGATTTGGATGTGATTGTTGGTGTTTGGTGTTGTGTGTTGTTGATTTTAAACAAAATTTCTGGTCGTAGAGCGCATAGGGCGCATTCTGCGTGTATTCTGGAAATGATCTGAGTATACGTTCGGTTATACAGTAACTGGGAACAATCTAGTGGCCCGAAAATTATGTGGTTTACCTTTTTAAAAACTAGACTTAATGCTTGTTAATTTGGCACTAGTTTGGTTGCATTTGGAGTTGTATAGCTCGAGTTATAGGTGTCACAAGTTATGTTAAAATTTTGGAAACAATCTGGATATAGGTTCGGTATTTCGTGTATAACGTTTTCGTTTGAACTCCGTTTTGAATGATTCTTGATTCATTGAAAACTACACTCAATTTGTTTTGGGTTAGGCTCAAGTCCCATGTCATTTGACCGAGTTTTGATAATTCTAGAGGTAACACAAGCTAGGTCATGTTTGCTGTCACTGTTTTTGCTGTCACTGTAAACAATTTTGTTTTCGCAATATCTTTTGATCCGGGAATCCGATTTGGACGTTCTAAAATGTTTTGGAAAGATTATTCAGATGCCTAACTGAATATTCTATTTTTAAGGCAAAAAGTGACTGTTTCTGGTGTCGTTAATTTTTAAGCGTGTCTGTTGATTTAATGATTAAGTGTCGGCTGCTTGTCCGTGGTTGTTGATAGCTGGGCGCCCGTGTGGCTGCCCGGTAGGTGCTGTCCTAGGTGTTGTCAATTAAAATGATGTTGAGTATGTGATTAAGCCAAATTGTTGTGATGTTGCAAATTGTGGTGATGTGGCCAAAGCGCTATAAATTGTTACGTTGTAATTGTTGACGACGATGTTGTTGTGATTTGGTGCCGTAGGCCTATGGCCAGTGTTGTGTATTGCGTCGTTGTCATGATTTTATGTCATAGGCCTATGGCCAGTGTGGTGATTTACGTTGTTGTTGTGCCGATATGTGATTGTGTTGACATGTTGTGCATACCTGTTGCGTCGCATGCATATCATGTGGATTAGGCTTCGGCCAGCGTTGTGGATTAGGCTTCGGCCAGTGTTGTGGATTAGGCTTCGGCCAGCGTTTTGATTTAGGCCTATGGTCAGCGTTGTGACTTGGTACCGCATGCATGTGCATTCCATACTGCATGATTGACTAGTGAAATTATGTGACTATTGTAACACCCTAAAATTATTTAATTAATTTATTTAATTAAATAATTGGGGATTTAAATTAAATTGTTTGATGTAACTCAGTTAATTAGAATTTGTGCTAATTTGCGTAGGAAGCATTAGGAAATGGAGGTGCCAACCCTAATGGACTTGGGCCTAAGTGAGAAGCCCAAGCCCACCATTCTTATCATATGCGAAGGGGGTTTTGTCGTAGGGGGCTAGGGTTTGTGGCTTTTTGCGAAAAAACCAAAAGAAAGAAAGAAGAGCGTGAGTTAGAGAGAGAGCTAGGAGAAGCGCCGTAGGAGAGAAGAGGAAGAGGAGAGAGGTTGCAACCAAGAACGAGCAAGAACGTGACCTTGTTGCTGTGATCCTGTACGTGATTATCTCCGGAGCCTCCGTTCTTCAATTTCGAGGTTAGGGGAGCTCTATCACTCTATCTAATAGTTTATATGATGGGTCCTAGATCTAGGATTAGAATAGAGTTCTTGATGCATTGTTGATATTGGATTTCATATGTAGATGTATGCGAAACTAATGTATGCATGATTCTTGATGCTTTCTTGATGCTTTCTTGATGCTTGTTGGTAATGGCCATCATATGTATGTGTGTATGCGAAGTGGGAGTGATCATGAGATTGAAATCCTTGACATGTATGCGTTGTGTTAGTGAATGGTGACATTCGAATTATGGGCTTGAAACTGAAATTGTGTTGAATTGTTGCTTGTGTTGTTCGCAAAGTGGGATGATGGTGTATAGGCGCCTAGGGCGCCAAGGGGATAGGTAAGACATTGATCAATTGAATTTTTTTTGGAGAAATTAATTAAATTAAGTGTATATTTTAGTGGCTGGAAAAATGTTGAGTGTTCATGATTTGGAATTGCGGAGAAAACAATTTTTGGTGTTGAAAGGTGTTTTGGAAAAATTCTGGGCGTTGTTGCTGGTTTCTGGGCGCTGGGCGCCTATGCTGGGCGCTGGGCGCCTATTCTGTGTTGTTGTTGCGCGTGGGGGCGCGCCTGGGCGCTGGCGCCCGTGTTGCGTGTTGTGTGTGCGTTGTGCGCGCCTGGGCGCTGAGCGCCTGTGGCGCTGTTGCGTGCGTGTGTGAGTGTGGCGCGCGCCTGGGCGCTGGGCGCCTGTGGCGCTGTGTTGCTTTGTGTTGTGCGCGCCTGGGCGCCGGGTGCCTGTGTTGCCTGGGCGCCTAAGGCGCCAATTTTCAGAACGACGTCTAATTTTTCCCAAACTTCTTTTTATTATAACTTTTGACTCCGACGTCCGTTTCGAACGATTCAAAAAGTGTCGTGAAGCTTTTTCCGCTGTCCATTTTTGTGTTCAATTTTTAAAATGGAAAATTATTAATTTCTGACTGTTTGTGGGCGCCCAAGTGGCTGTCCCCGGTGACCGTCCCAGTGACATTGGAAAATGACGTGGAACTCTTTTAAAATCCCTTTTGGTGTATAAACAACAGTTTTAAACACGGTAGTGTCAAATGACTGTTTTGCCCCTAGTGGCCAAAGTTAATGATAATGATGTGTAAATGACGAGGATGCCCTCGGTGGCTAGTCAAATGACTGTTTTGCCCCTAGTGGCCAAAGTTAATGATAATGATGTGTAAATGACGAGGATGCCCTTGGTGGCTAGTCAAATGACGTTTTTGCCCTCAGTGGCTAATGTTTGAGTTAGATGGTGTTTATGTGTAAGTGTCAAATGGGGCCTGAGTGGCTAAGTGAGGTTAAGGTCTAAGTGGCCTAGTGATGTTGTGTGATGATTATGAGTTTGGCAGGTGCTGTGCTCCGTGCGAGCAAACAGGTAAGTGATGGGTCACATTGTTGACTATGATCTGAGTAATTGTGTGATTTTGTGAAGTGAGTGGTGCATGTCATAGAGTCTCATGCCCATATGCATAAAACCCAGTGATGTTTTGAGGCCTGAGTGGCTAAGTGATGATGAGGCCTGAGTGGCTAAGCGACGTTTTGTGAGAAGGTACCTTCATGCATATACCCGCGAGTGGGTTGCATTTCATAAATCTATATGACATGAGATGAGTTTGTACATGGTGTGAATGATGACTGTGTTGTGGATGTTCTGTGTCTTGGATGCTGATTATTCTAGTGCGTAGCCTATGATTAGTGCTTATCATGTTTTCTATTATATAGACTGAAATGATGCTCACCCTTTCCTGTTTGAATGTTGCCCTCGTGTTGGTAACGTGCAGGTGATTCCCAGTGAAGGTATTAGCTTCACTTTTCGAGTCGAGTCGTCATGCTCTGATACGTAGCACTCAGGGGGGATAATGAACTCGGCCTTTATTAATGATTTTTGTTTATTTTGTCCATGTGGACTATTTGGTTATGTTTTACAAATTTCCGCTGCGTAGTTGTTTGTGTTATGAGAAGTTTTATAAGCGACGTTAACCATGAGGTTTGAGTTTTTGATATTGTGATGTGCTACGTGGACGTATTAATTTGAGTTAAACGTTTGATTTGAGTACGTGTAACATTTCCTGTGAACGAAATTTCTTTTCAAACTCTGATTTTTATAAACAAATTGACGGGTAGAAAGGGGTGTTACATTAGTGGTATCAGAGCAGTTCGGTCTGTCCGGCCAATGTTGTCCTGTCATAGTGTCTTATGACATTAGATTAGTTCTAAATCTTTAGTTTGTGCTGCAGTGATAGTTCGTAATGGCTGGAAGAAACGACGCTGCTCTTGCGGCTGCATTGCAAGCTATGGCTCAGGCTGTGCAGGGTCAGCAAAATGTTGGTGATAATGCTGGTTTTAGGAGTCTGACTACCTTCCAGAGGGAGAATCCGCCCACCTTTAAGGGCAAATATGATCCAGATGGTGCTATGGCTTGGCTGAAGGAGATCGAGAGGATTTTCAGGGTGATGGACTGTACTGTTGAGCAGAAGGTCCGCTTTGGTACCCACATGTTAGCCGAGGAGGCCGACGACTGGTGGTTGGCTACTAGGCAGAGGTTAGAGGCTGTGCAGGAAGAGATTACTTGGGAGGTTTTCAGCAGGGAATTTCTGAGAAAGTATTTTCCTGAAGACGTCCGCGGGAAGAAAGAGATAGAGTTTTTGGAGCTGAAGCAGGGTGGTATGTCTGTGACTGCCTATGCGGCAAAATTTGTGGAGCTAGCCAAATTTTATCCACATTACAGTGAGGCTACAGCTGAATTTTCTAAATGCATCAAATTTGAGAATGGGTTGAGGCCTGATATTAAACAGGCCATTGGTTATCAGAAGATTCGTGTGTTCGCAGATCTGGTTGACAGTTGCAGAATTTTCGAGGAAGACAGTACTGCTCGCTACAAAGCTACATCTGAGAGAAAGGGCAAGTTTCAGAGTCGAAGCAAGCCGTATGAGGTTCCTGCGGGTAAGAGTTATCAGAAGGCTGCTGGAGGTAAGGGTCCTAGTGGGGGAGATGCCCCTGCTAGCATTGTCTGTTATAAGTGTGGCAAGCCTGGCCACAAGAGTACTACGTGCAGGTCGGATGATAGGAATTGCTACCGTTGCGGTAAAAAGGGTCATATGGCAGCCGATTGTAAGGTCAAGGATGTGGTGTGTTTCAACTGTGGTGAGTCTGGGCATATCAGTACGAAGTGTACAAAGCCGAAAAAGGAAAGGTCTACTGGGAAGGTATTTGCATTGGCAGGAGAGGAGCCTGAGGATGATGATGGTCTGATCAGAGGTACGTGTTTTATTAATGGTACTTCTCTGAAATCTCTTATTGATACTGGTGCTACCCATTGTTTTATTTCTGTTGATTGCTGTAAAAGATTGGGTCTTGTTTTATCTGCTATGTGTGGGGATATGGTTGTCGATACTCCTGCGAAGGGGTCGGTGATTACGTCCCAGGTGTGTTCTCAGTGTCCCGTGTCGATCTTCGGCAGGGACTTTATTGTGAATTTTGTCTGTTTGCCGTTGAGAGGTCTGGATGTAATCTTAGGCATGGACTGGTTAGAGAATAATCACGTTCATATCAACTGTCGTAGCAAGTCGGTTAGTTTCGGTGAAGAAAGTTCGGTTTTGGTGTCTGCTGATCAGTTGAAGAAATTGAAGAAAGAAGGAGTTCAGTTATTTGCGTTGATGGCTTCGTTGTCTGCTGAGAGTCAGGCTGTTATTGAAGAGCTGAAGGTAGTACGCGAATTTCCTGAAGTATTTCCTGATGAAATCCCGGGTGTGCCACCGGAAAGAGAAGTTGAGTTTTCGATTGATCTTGTACCTGGTACGAGGCCTGTGTCTATGGCACCGTACAGAATGTCGGCGTCGGAATTGTCTGAGTTGAAGACGCAACTTGAAGAATTGCTTGAGAAAAAGTTTGTGAGACCAAGTGTATCACCGTGGGGAGCTCCGGTATTGTTAGTGAAGAAGAAAGATGGGAGCATGAGGTTATGTGTGGACTATCGTCAGTTAAATAAGGTAACTATCAAGAATAAGTATCCGCTTCCGAGGATCGACGATCTGATGGATCAATTAGTAGGTGCTCGTGTTTTCAGCAAAATTGATTGAGGTCCGGATATCATCAGATTAAAGTAAAGGATGAGGATGTTCAGAAAACGGCGTTCAGAACGAGGTATGGGCATTATGAGTATTCAGTGATGCCGTTCGGTGTGACCAATGCTCCTGGTGTATTTATGGAATATATGAACCGTATTTTCCATGATTACCTAGATCGGTTTGTGGTAATCTTCATAGATGATATTCTAGTTTATTCTAAGTCAGATGAAGAGCATGCTGAGCATCTGAAGTCAGTGTTGGAAATTTTAAAAGAGAAAAAGTTGTACGCCAAGTTATCGAAGTGTGAGTTCTGGCTGAAAGAGGTGAGTTTCCTTGGGCACGTGATTTCTGGTAATGGTATTGCGGTTGATCCGGCAAAAGTAGAAGCAGTGTTGGAGTGGGAGTCTCCGAAGTCCGTAACAGAGATTAGAAGCTTTTTGGGTTTGGCTGGGTACTACAGGAGGTTCATCGAGGGTTTTTCCAAGTTGGCCCTCCCATTGACTCAGTTGACTTGCAAGGGTAAAGTTTTTGTTTGGGATGCTCGATGCGAGGAAAGTTTTATGGAACTGAAAAAGAGATTGACGACGTCGCCTGTTTTGACGTTGCCTAATCCAGAGGAACCGTTCGTTGTGTATTGTGACGCATCGAAGATGGGTCTCGGTGGTGTGTTGATGCAGGATGGGAAGGTCGTTGCGTATGCGTCGAGGCAATTGCGGATTCATGAGAAAAATTACCCTACGCACGATTTAGAGTTGGCTGCTGTGGTTTTTGTGCTCAAGATTTGGAGGCACTACCTTTATGGTTCAAGGTTCGAAGTGTTCAGTGATCATAAGAGTCTAAAGTATCTGTTCGATCAAAAAGAGTTGAATATGAGACAGCGTCGGTGGTTGGAACTCTTGAAGGATTATGACTTTGGTTTGAATTATCATCCCGGCAAGGCTAACGTCGTGGCTGATGCTTTAAGCAGAAAGTCCTTGCATATGTCGGCTATGATGGTGAAGGAATTAGAGTTAATTGAAGAATTCAGGGATTTGAGTTTGGTTTGTAAGATGACACCTCGCAGTGTCAAGCTGGGAATGCTAAAGATCGACAATGAATTCCTGGGCAGCATCAGAGAGGCTCAGAAGTCAGATGTTAAGTTAGTGGATTTAATTAATGGGGTTGGTCAATCTGAAGATGAAGAATTCAAATTGGATTCCAGTGGTGTGTTGAGGTTCCGGGGTAGGATCTGTGTTCCTGACGATGGAGAGATGAAAAAGGCAATTTTAGAGGAAGGTCATCGTAGCAAGTTGAGTATCCATCCTGGAGCAACGAAGATGTATCAAGATCTGAAAAAGATGTTTTGGTGGTATGGTATGAAGAGAGATGTGGCGCAATTTGTGTATGCCTGTTTGACCTGTCAGAAATCTAAGGTAGAGCATCAGAAGCCTGCAGGGCTAATGCAACCGTTGGAAATACCAGAGTGGAAATGGGATAGCATAGCAATGGATTTTGTGACGGGGTTACCGAATACAGCTAAGGGTCATGACGCTATTTGGGTGATCATTGATAGGTTAACGAAGTCTGCTCACTTTATTCCTATTAATATCACTTATCCGGTGTCGAGGTTGGCAGAGGTATATGTCAAAGAGATTGTGAGGCTGCACGGTGTTCCGAAGAGTATTGTGTCAGATAGGGATCCGAGGTTCACTTCCGAGTTTTGGAAGAGTTTGCAGAAAGAATTGGGTTCTAAGTTAAAAATGAGTTCGGCGTATCATCCCCAGACCGATGGTCAGTCAGAGAGAACAATTCAGTCGTTAGAGGATTTGTTGAGGGCTTGTGTGTTGGAACAGCGGGGTTCATGGGATTCATATCTTGCGTTGATTGAGTTTACCTATAACAACAGTCACCATTCCAGTATCGGGATGGCACCGTTTGAAGCATTGTATGGTCGAAAGTGTAGAACGCCATTATGTTGGTATGATTCGGGAGAGAGTGTAGTTTTGGGACCAGAGATTGTCCGGGAGACTACGGAGAAGATCAAGATGATCCGTGAGAAGATGAAGGCTTCGCAGAGTCGTCAGAAGAGTTATCATGACAAGCGGAGGAAGGATTTAGAGTTTCAGGAGGGTGAGCATGTGTTCCTGAGGGTTTCTCCTATTACCGGTGTTGGTCGGGCGTTGAAATCGAAGAAGCTCACTCCTCGATTTGTTGGTCCTTATCAGATATCCGAGAGAATTGGAAATGTGGCTTATAGAGTGGCTTTACCGCCAAATCTTTCGAACTTGCACGACGTGTTTCACGTGTCGCAACTTCGGAAGTATGTTTCGGATCCATCCCATGTGATCCAAGTGGACGATGTAGAGGTGCGGGATAATCTCACTGTGGAGACGATGCCCGTAAGGATTGAGGATCGTGAAGTGAAGGCGCTTAGAGGCAAAGAGATTGCATTAGTGAAAGTGGTCTGGCTAGGAGCTGCCGGTGAGAGTATGACTTGGGAGCTAGAGAGCAAGATGCGAGAGTCCTACCCAGAGTTGTTTGACCAGGTAAATTTCGAGGACGAAATATTCTAAGTGGGGGAGAGTTGTAACACCCTAAAATTATTTAATTAATTTATTTAATTAAATAATTGGGGATTTAAATTAAATTGTTTGATGTAACTCAGTTAATTAGAATTTGTGCTAATTTGCGTAGGAAGCATTAGGAAATGGAGGTGCCAACCCTAATGGACTTGGGCCTAAGTGAGAAGCCCAAGCCCACCATTCTTATCATATGCGAAGGGGGTTTTGTCGTAGGGGGCTAGGGTTTGTGGCTTTTTGCGAAAAAACCAAAAGAAAGAAAGAAGAGCGTGAGTTAGAGAGAGAGCTAGGAGAAGCGCCGTAGGAGAGAAGAGGAAGAGGAGAGAGGTTGCAACCAAGAACGAGCAAGAACGTGACCTTGTTGCTGTGATCCTGTACGTGATTATCTCCGGAGCCTCCGTTCTTCAATTTCGAGGTTAGGGGAGCTCTATCACTCTATCTAATAGTTTATATGATGGGTCCTAGATCTAGGATTAGAATAGAGTTCTTGATGCATTGTTGATATTGGATTTCATATGTAGATGTATGCGAAACTAATGTATGCATGATTCTTGATGCTTTCTTGATGCTTTCTTGATGCTTGTTGGTAATGGCCATCATATGTATGTGTGTATGCGAAGTGGGAGTGATCATGAGATTGAAATCCTTGACATGTATGCGTTGTGTTAGTGAATGGTGACATTCGAATTATGGGCTTGAAACTGAAATTGTGTTGAATTGTTGCTTGTGTTGTTCGCAAAGTGGGATGATGGTGTATAGGCGCCTAGGGCGCCAAGGGGATAGGTAAGACATTGATCAATTGAATTTTTTTTGGAGAAATTAATTAAATTAAGTGTATATTTTAGTGGCTGGAAAAATGTTGAGTGTTCATGATTTGGAATTGCGGAGAAAACAATTTTTGGTGTTGAAAGGTGTTTTGGAAAAATTCTGGGCGTTGTTGCTGGTTTCTGGGCGCTGGGCGCCTATGCTGGGCGCTGGGCGCCTGTTCTGTGTTGTTGTTGCGCGTGGGGGCGCGCCTGGGCGCTGGCGCCCGTGTTGCGTGTTGTGTGTGCGTTGTGCGCGCCTGGGCGCTGAGCGCCTGTGGCGCTGTTGCGTGCGTGTGTGAGTGTGGCGCGCGCCTGGGCGCTGGGCGCCTGTGGCGCTGTGTTGCTTTGTGTTGTGCGCGCCTGGGCGCCGGGTGCCTGTGTTGCCTGGGCGCCTAAGGCGCCAATTTTCAGAACGACGTCTAATTTTTCCCAAACTTCTTTTTATTATAACTTTTGACTCCGACGTCCGTTTCGAACGATTCAAAAAGTGTCGTGAAGCTTTTTCCGCTGTCCATTTTTGTGTTCAATTTTTAAAATGGAAAATTATTAATTTCTGACTGTTTGTGGGCGCCCAAGTGGCTGTCCCCGGTGACCGTCCCAGTGACATTGGAAAATGACGTGGAACTCTTTTAAAATCCCTTTTGGTGTATAAACAACAGTTTTAAACACGGTAGTGTCAAATGACTGTTTTGCCCCTAGTGGCCAAAGTTAATGATAATGATGTGTAAATGACGAGGATGCCCTCGGTGGCTAGTCAAATGACTGTTTTGCCCCTAGTGGCCAAAGTTAATGATAATGATGTGTAAATGACGAGGATGCCCTTGGTGGCTAGTCAAATGACGTTTTTGCCCTCAGTGGCTAATGTTTGAGTTAGATGGTGTTTATGTGTAAGTGTCAAATGGGGCCTGAGTGGCTAAGTGAGGTTAAGGTCTAAGTGGCCTAGTGATGTTGTGTGATGATTATGAGTTTGGCAGGTGCTGTGCTCCGTGCGAGCAAACAGGTAAGTGATGGGTCACATTGTTGACTATGATCTGAGTAATTGTGTGATTTTGTGAAGTGAGTGGTGCATGTCATAGAGTCTCATGCCCATATGCATAAAACCCAGTGATGTTTTGAGGCCTGAGTGGCTAAGTGATGATGAGGCCTGAGTGGCTAAGCGACGTTTTGTGAAAAGGTACCTTCATGCATATACCCGCGAGTGGGTTGCATTTCATAAATCTATATGACATGAGATGAGTTTGTACATGGTGTGAATGATGACTGTGTTGTGGATGTTCTGTGTCTTGGATGCTGATTATTCTAGTGCGTAGCCTATGATTAGTGCTTATCATGTTTTCTATTATATAGACTGAAATGATGCTCACCCTTTCCTGTTTGAATGTTGCCCTCGTGTTGGTAACGTGCAGGTGATTCCCAGTGAAGGTATTAGCTTCACTTTTCGAGTCGAGTCGTCATGCTCTGATACGTAGCACTCAGGGGGGATAATGAACTCGGCCTTTATTAATGATTTTTGTTTATTTTGTCCATGTGGACTATTTGGTTATGTTTTACAAATTTCCGCTGCGTAGTTGTTTGTGTTATGAGAAGTTTTATAAGCGACGTTAACCATGAGGTTTGAGTTTTTGATATTGTGATGTGCTACGTGGACGTATTAATTTGAGTTAAACGTTTGATTTGAGTACGTGTAACATTTCCTGTGAACGAAATTTCTTTTCAAACTCTGATTTTTATAAACAAATTGACGGGTAGAAAGGGGTGTTACAACTATTGTGACGAGATGAATGCGAGGACCTGACCGAATGCATATTGCTTTTCATACGATTTATTAGATAGTGTGATATCTCACCCCTTCTGTTTGAATGTTACCCCTATGTTGGTAACGTGCAGGTAATAGCGAATGAAGGCGGAGTACCTTCATATAGTCGGGTCGGTGTCGTCGCTCTGATACGTAGCACTCGGGGGGATGAACGCTCATTTATATTCCTTATGTCGTTACATTTGTTGAACTTCAGTTTATGGCCGTTATGACTATTCATGTTGTGAACCTTTTGGAGTTTTATCGTTAAGTTGAACCCTTGATTTTCCGCTGCATGTTAAATGAAAGTCAGTTATTTTGAAGTATGATTTCGTTGGCGAATTTCAATTGAAAACTGTAGCACTCAAAATGATTTTTTGAAACTCTGATTTATTTAGTAACTTGCCGGGTAGATTTTGGGTGTTACAACATGGCCCAGAAATTTTACTTCAGGCATCCAGAAATCACATTTAGATGGCTTGGCGTACAACTTCTTCTCTCGGAGTACATTCAGAACAATTCGGAGATGTTGCACATGCTCCTTAATAGTCTTAGAATACACCAAGATGTCATCAATAAACACTACGACAAATCGGTCCAGATAAGGATTAAAAATTCGATTCATGTAATCTATGAATATAGCTGGAGCGTTGGTTAAACCGAAGGGCATCACTACAAACTCGTAATGTCCATACCTAGTACGGAAAGTGGACTTCGGGATATCCAAAGCTCTAACTTTTATTTGATGATAGCCCGATCTTAGATCAATCTTAGAAAATATTGAGGCTCCCCGCAGTTGATCTAGCAAATCATCAATTCTTGGCAGATGATACTTATTCTTGATAGTTACCTTGTTCAACTGACGGTAATCAATGCATAATCTCATGCTCCCATCTTTCTTCTTGACAAGTAATACAGGAGCACCCCATGGCGAAGCACTCGGTCGGGTAAATTGTTTTGAAATCAACTCTTCAAGTTGGGTTTTCACCTCTTTAAGCTCTAAAGGGTACATTCTATATGGAGCGATAGAAATTGGTCATGTGCACGGAACCAATTCTATACAGAACTCTACTTCACGATCCAGAGGTAACGAAGAAAATTCATCGGGAAATACATCTAGGAATTCGTTAGCAACTTGCACAGAAGATAGATCTAAACTTGTCTCAGTCGATGTAGACAACATCATGACATAAGCTTCCGCGTCTTGGGATAGACAATGACTTGTAGAAGTGAATGAAATGACCACTTCGGAATTGGTCGGTTGTAGCTCCACTGATTCGGAGGCAAAACTGATAGTCCGATGAAAGCAATCAAGAGTTACATGGTTGGCAGACATCCAATTCATACCTAGGACAATGTCCAGACCCTTCATTGGTAAACAAATAAAGTCCACCACAAAATTTCTGTCTCCGATGGATAGAAGACAGTTTTCACATAAGGCTTGGGTCTAAACACTACCCTCAGCAGCAGTTTTAATGGAGATTGGTTGAGGCAACGGGGTTAAAGCCAATCCCAATCGATCGACACAAGCTTGAGATATAAAACAATGTGTTGCACCTGAATCATATAAAATACTAACGGAGTTATAGAAAAGAGATCCCATACCCCTTAGCAGATTGTCTGAAGGTGTGACATTCTGAGCGTCCAAGGTGTAGACTCTCCCATGAGTTGTAATAGCATGGTTGTCTTCTTTGCTGGACATTCATGAGCATAATGACCCGCCTCTACGCAATAATAGCAATGACTGGACCCAAGTTGACACTTGCCTTGGTGATACCTTCCGCATTTGGAACACATGCTGAACCTTGTGGAATTAGATGATTGGACTTGTTTTCCTTTGTTGGAATTATGCTTGGGACCCATCTGAGAGTTAGATCACCCAACATTCTTCCTATTCTGATTAAACGCCTTTCTGCTTGCATATAATCTCTTCAAATCGCTCTCAGCAATATGAACCTGTTGTACGATAGCTGCGTAGTTGACACACGCGAAAGAACTTAAATTCTGTGCAATGTCTTCTCTCAGCCCATACTTGAACCTGTCAGTATTCCACTTGTCATTGGGAGCATACCCAGCCAAACCGAAGAATTGGTACAACTCTTCAAATTTGTTCGTGTATTGGCCCAAAATTAAACTTTCTTGCGTGAGAGCTAAGAATTCATTTTCCTTATCAAACTTCATAGCAGTTGGAAAGAATTGCTCCAGAAAGGTTTGCCTGAATTTCTCCCAAGTCTGGGGAGTTCCCATGGTTGCCATCATGGCCTTAGCATTAGTCCACCAGTTGTTGGCTTCTCCCTTCAGCATATGGGATGCCAATCTCAGCTTATCCTCATCAGTAACTTGCATGGTGAGGAAAATCTTTTCAATGTCATCTAGCCAATGCTGGGCTTCCATGACATCAGGTCCTCCTCTGAACTCGGAGGGTTTCATCTTCAGGAATTCAGAGAAGACCTGCCTTGGGTTAATTTGTGGCTCAGGAGCTTGCTGAGGTTGAGCATAAGCATTCTGTTGCATTTGCAGCATATCTTCTATCATCTTTTGCTGCCTTTCTATTACGTTCTGCATCCAAGCAGAATGCGGATCGATTGGTGGATTGTTCAAGTATTAAGTTGAACAAGTATTAAGTTGACCAGTCTCAATGTCTCTTAGCATCATAAGAAGCAATATAGCAGAATTACTCAAGGGACAACCAATCCTAAAACTAATCTAAGCCCGACAAGGTCGAACTACTCTGATACCATAATGTAACACCCCAGTATTTCTAACTTATAGAAATACCAAAATGCACAACATGGCATGCATCAGAGTTGACTTGTATGCCTGGAATATTGAACACAACTAAAAACTTGGATAAATAATTATCAAACGGTTCCATGAACCTCATTAAACTTAACATAAAGTACTTAAGTCTCATGACTTAAAACTTATACAACCTGGTGTTCAATACCCAAAACATAAGTAGCGGAAACGATTTACAACTATTAGCGAATAATAGTTATACAATCGGAACTACAAAGACAACAAAAGGGAAAAGGAATAAACATAAAACTGAATCTTCAATAATAGCTCCATAAAGAACACCGTCTAGCCGTGCTTCTTCGCCTTTTCCTTTCTCTGTTTCTCTGTAAAAACCACAATAATAAAGGGTGAGATAACATTATCTCAGCGAGTCCTATTGAGACCCCTTACTATCACTAACGGTTCATTATACTTGACTTTTGAACTCGTAGCCCTAATAAGCGACTACGTGAAAATCTTATTCTTTCGTAGCCCGATTCTGGATAGCTACGTGTTTATCTTTTACTTAGCATAAAATTATGCTCTATTGTCCGTAGCCCAGTTCTGGATGACTTCGTACAATCTTTTTCTTTAACTTAGCACAACACCTCAAGCCACTTTCTTTATTTTTCTATGGCCTTTGGTGAACCCAATCCACTAACCACTAATTAGCGGGCAAACCTCATGGGGCCTAGGTTTTTGGGACTCATGACTTCCCCTCCCCTAGTATACTAATAACTGGGATCATCACCCTTGATATACATATATTATTATATGTATGCCATTCTTCCTCTCCTCAAGGGAAAGTAACTTAACTTGTCTTTACATGAATTGGAACTTACATGGCTTGTATGGACTTATAGTCCTTTATCTTAACTTAACTTGAGTACACTCGCGTAAACTAACGTACGGTTTTTCATAGCTTTCATAACTTAAAGAAAATTTCATCTCAAGCATAATCAATTCATGACATTCAAGTGTTACAATCATTGAGTAACATTGGGGAAGTGATTAGAAGGAACATGGAATCATTTGGAATGGACAAAAGTGCATTTTGAAAAGGGGTAACAGAAGCTTTCACGCGGTCCGTGCGTATAGGCGCACGACCCGTGCACGTTTTATAGAAATTTTCAGAAATTTTCAGAACTTGGCGCACGGTCCGTGCGTGAAGACGCACGACCCGTGTGCATCTTAAAATTTTTGCGCACAGGTGACCGAAGGTGGCTCACGGTCCGTGCCTAGTGGCGCACGACCCGTGCGTCCACATCAGTTTTCCAGAAAATGTTGTTTTCGTGAATTCTTTCCATTCCGCTTCAATTTTAAATTTCATTCTGGTCGATACCTGATTCTACATGCACACAATAACAACACATAACAGCAAACATGTCCAGTCCATCAATCACATTCAATCATTCAAGCACTTAAAAATGTGATAGTTTGAAATTACGGTTTTTGACTCGATTCTTTTGAACAAAAAACGTGAAATACCCGGAATCAAACATGCAACTCAGTATCGAAACATCCCTAAGCGGGTATAGAACTCACCGATTGCGATGAAAATCGCACGAACAACGAGTCCACGGATTGAAATGACAATGTAATCTCACGAACGGTCCCTGTATCGATTCTACGCTATCCAAACTGCTCCCAAAACTAACCCAAACGAACCAAACCCGAATTCCAGCAACTATAATCCCGTTCTACTATGCCAATCTACAATGTTGTTTCTGAAAATGTGTTTACAACTACCCTCTACTTCAGTAACTTCCATCAAAGTGATAAAACTCCATTGTTGACCCTCTTTGAGCTTGCGGTTTCGAAAATGGGGGATTGAGGAGGAAGGTAATGTTGGTGATGAAACTAGTATCAGATGGAAGAGGTGAATGTAAGGATTACAATGGTACCAAGAAGTTGGACATGCATTGAGGATTGGGGTTTTACCCTTCTCTTCTCCTCTCCCACACTCTCGGAAGTCTCCCTCTCCCTCTCTCTCTCTCTCACTATTCTTTCTTTCTCAATTCTGTATTTCAGCAAAAAGTGAAGTGTGTGTTGTGTTGGTCATGGGTCAGCTGACGGTGTTTTTAAAATAGCGTGAAAATACCGTTTTACCCTTCCACTCTATTTGCACCCTATTGTTTCTAAAACACCACCCTATGTGACTTACTTAATCAACCATCAATTTATCATCAAAGCACACATACATACATCATTGGCAATTAAATTCACCATGAGATATAATCAATTATGCCTAATTATTCAAATTAGCTAATTAATTATCTTATAACTTTCTTGCTAATTCAATAAATGAAATTAGTTAAATTGGGGATGTTACAATAACTATCGTACTGATATATAAAAAAACACGCGATTAATATTTGTCATTAATAATTATAATTTTTGAAGACTGCTATAAACCTACTATCTAAAAATACAAGAAGACTTAATGACTATTTAAACTGATTAATATTTAAAATACATGTGACAAATATTTTTCACTAATACCTAAAAAAGGACAAATAATTGTCACTGATATATAAAAAAACACGGGAAAAATATTTCTTATTGATAATCTACTATCTATCCTTTACTATCTACTATAATCTACTAATCAACTCAAATAATCAATTGAATCTATGAGATAACTGCACTGATACATAAAAAAACATGGGATAACTGCACTGATATATAAAAAAAATACGGGGATAACTGCAATGATATATATATATATATATATATATAAACACGGGATAGCTGCACTGGTATATTAAAAACACGGGATAACAACACTGATATATAAAAAAACACGGGATAAATACACAGATCATTTTTAAATGATACTTTTACATTTTTAGATTTTAATATTTATCTATTTTTTATTTGAAACTCATTTTTTATCTACTTTAAATTTGTATTTATTTTCACGGGGTAATTTTCAGACTATTTAAATACTGTCTGAGTTCATTCATAAAAAGAACACGACAGCATCTATGCGTATGCACGGGTTCCTAGTCTTCTATTTATACAAACAAACCTCCTATCAAATTACCAATTTGGATATCTTATTAATAATACACCTATATAATTTAAGGGTAAAAATGTCATTATCCTTTTTTTCTTTTTACCCTCTCTTTCTTGCTTTTTTTTTCTCTTTCTTCTTACACTCTCTTTCCTTCTTTTCACTTTTCACTTACACTCTCTTTCTTCCTTTTTTTATTTTTATTTTATTTTTACTTTTCTCATAAACAATTATTCTCTTTCTCTTATCACTTCACATTAGTTTTTTTTAACTAAATTTCTAAATTTATACAAACACTACTCTACTAAAATTTCCTATAAAAATGTAAATGAGTCACACTAAAAAACAAAAAAAAACTATCACCTTTTTGAAAATAGTTATCACCTTAAAATTTAATTTTTCTCTCCAAAATCTTTTTACACTTCTATTGATAATCTACTATCACCTCTTAATGATAATCTACTATCTATTTTTTACTATCTACTATAATCTATTAATCACGAGATAACTGCAATGATATATAAAAAAACACGAGATAACTGCACCGATATATAAAAAAACACATGATTAATATTTGTCATTGATAATTAAATTTTTTTGAAGACTACTATAAACCTACTATCTAAAAAACAAAAAAATTTAATGACTATTTAAACTACTGATTAATATTTAAAACAAATATTTATTTTTGATAATCTACTATCTCTCTACTATAATCTATTAATCAACTAAAATAATCAATTGAAATTACAAAATAACTGCACTGATATATAAAAAAACACGAGATTAATATTTGTCATTGATAATTAAGTTTTCTGAAGACTACTACTACAAACCTACTATAAAAAAACAAAAAGACTTAATGAATATTTAAACTACTAATTAATATTTAAAACAAATATTTCTTATTTATAATCTACTATCTAACTTTTACTATCTACTATAACCTATTAATCAACTAAAATAATCAATTGAAACTACGAGATAACTGCACTTATATATAAAAAACACGGGATAACTGCAGTGATAAATAAAAAAGCACAAGATTAATATTTTCCATTGATAATTATAATTTTTGAAGACTACTATAAACCTACTATCTAAAAAACAAGAAGGCTTAATGACTATTAAAACTGATTAATATTTAAAACACACGTGAGAAATATTTGTCACTAATACCTAAAAAAGGACAAATAATTGTCACTGATATATAAAAAAAGACGAGATAAATATTTCTTATTGATAATCTACTATCTAGCTACTATAATCTACTAATCAACTCAAATAATCAATTGAAACTATGAGATAACTGCACTGATACATAAAAAAACACGGGATAACTGCACTGATATATAAAAAAATACGGGGATAACTGCAATGATATATCTAAAAACACGGGATAGTTGTACTGATATATAAAAAAACATGAGATAATGCACAGATTGTTTTTAAATGATACTTTTACATTTTTAGATTTTAATATTTATTTATTTTTTATTTGGAACTCATTTTTTATCTGGAACTCATTTTTTATCTACTTTAAATTTATCTTTATTCTCACAGGGTAATGTTCAGACTATTTAAATACTGTCTAAGTTTATTCATTAAAAGAACACGATAGCACCCATGCGTATGCATGGGTATCATAGTAGTTGGTCGTTGGTGAACTAAAATAAGGATATAAGAATGGTCTAGATAAAGAAATTAATCATATACTGAAGTCAAGATACTTGTGAATTCATTTGCACCGACTGATGATGACAAAAATAAGAATTTTATAACTAGGGTAACTTAAACATTCAAATGTTGTATCTTATTATTTTATATTAGGGTAACTTGGATAGTTTATTAGTTTTTTTTTCTACGATGTTATTTGAGTTTGTGAAAATGGTTTTTTTGTCTACTTAAAAGAAATGACAAATAAATACCATGCAAACACGCTATCACTGCTCACACCCGAGTTCGAACCCGGGAGCCAAATTCCTTATGTCGCTGAAATTGGCAAAACAACCAACGGTGAGGGACTTGTGAAAATGGTAGTATGGTACATTAATTATGTATTGCAAGGTTTAAAACATTGTTATGGGATTGGGAATTTTTTAACCATAAACATATAATCCAATCCCTGTTAATACCAGTGTCAAATGTTGTTATGCTTCCCAAAACCCTAGACAAACAAACTTTTTTTAAACCAAAGGTACTGTAAACACATGTTATACGTAAAACCAGTGTCCAATGTTGCTATGCTCCCCAACAAAGTCTCACATTAAGTGTCCCACATCGGATGTGATATGGCCTGAAAAAGAATATATAAGTGGGGGGCATCCCTCACCTTACAAGCCGGTTTTGTAGGGTTGAGTTAGACCCAACCAAAATTCTAAGATGGTATTAGAGCCAATCCAAAATCCGTTAGACCACCCGCTATCGGGCCACTCGGGTCACACTCCAGTTGTCTAGTCTTGGCGTGAGGGGGTGGCCTGAAAAAGAATATATAAGTGTGAGGCATCTCTCACCTTATAAGCCAGTTTTGTAGGGTTGAGTTAGGCTCAATCCACATTCTAAGACTTTATGAACCGGTTGGCACTAAAATCGATGTTAATAGTGTGATCTTTAGTGTAAAATTGTCTGCTCTGACCAACCCTTATTGGTATACTGATAATTCTTACACCAATACTATGTAATCGGTGTAAAATAAAAATTTAATCAATGTAAAATCTCTTATATGCACAACGTGAAGCACCGATCACCAAATCTAGCCGTCTCTCCACGGTTTCTTTCCACTCTTCTCCTTCTTCCTACCAATTTATTAGAGATGGGTGATTTCAGGTCATTTTTTAGCCGGAAATCACCCCTTCACATTGCTTTCTTTCACTCTTTCATTTAAATAAGATGTCACCACATAAATCTAGTTTTTGTTTGTGTTTTTTATTGATTTCCTCGTCCGAGTGCGGTGCTGTTTTGTTCGGCATCTTGGTGTGGTGTTGTTTATTTTCCTGTCTTGTTGTAGTGTTCATTTGGTTTAGAGTGATAGGTCAACTTCGATCCATTACAGATTCAATTAATGATTTGGGCGTCAACGTTGCAGATCCGGAGGCATGGGTATTTCAGTCACTTTGATTTTGTCATACTTATAGGCATTATGCCGATTTATGCTATTAACCTGAGTGTTGTGAGTTCGTTCACATTTTTATCCTATACGGTTTTAGCAATATTGAATTTGTATCGTTTTGAATGTATTCATTTAAATGAATGAATATCTTTTTTAGTAAAAAAAAAAATATGCACCGTGTGAAAATCTTAGTGGGGGCGTGTGGCTCCAATGTCCCCAACAAATGAATATGTATGCCCCTATTTGTGTGGATATTTTTCTTTTGAAATATTAACAGATCAAATTCTGACATGAATAATGTCATATGAATTTTAACACCAAATATCGTCTATCTGTTTAATGTTTCTAGATAGTCAATGGATTTACTATCACATAGGCATCCTAGTAGTATAGTACATATGAATTGACATTTGACATGAAAAGAGGCAATGAAGAAGGTGGGAAAACAGTAACAAATTAAGAAAAAAATCAGAGAAAGAAACTGCCTAACTGTAACAATTTAAAGCCAGCTGGTGGACCATTAAATCTGAAATTCATTGTTCACAAAAAATGAGTAGCTACACAACTGGATCGACATAAATGTACACAAACCCCTTTTAATCTTTCCAACACACTGTAGTTTTTTTAGGGGTCTTTTGACGCAGCTAGGTGTCCAGGAGAAAAGGGTATTGAATAATCTGGAGTTTGGCCGAAAGGTAAGTAAAGTCTCACTCTAATTTATTCCATCGTCAGGGATTGAACCCAAGTAGTACTAACTGAATTCGCCCATTTAAATGAAGTGTATTAATTAACCACTTGCACACCGGCTTGGAGTTTCCAACGCACTGTAGTAGTACTAGTAGAACAGAAGAAAAGAAAGAAAACCGTTTTTTTTGGACTTTGATATCATACACACCCACTTACATTAAATGAAGAAATTAAAACCGTTGAAGAGTCTCAACTACACAAACACTAATTAGGTGCTAGCATTAACTTATTTCCACCCACCTCATGTTTAATCAATTTTTATTTAAATATATATATATACATACACACAGTCACACACGACACAAATCTATAAACCATAATCCAACACAAAAACAACATTGTAATCTCTTGTGTTGTGTTGTGTTCAGCTATGGCTAGTAATGAGCGTGATATGTTTTCAGCAGAGATTGTGAACCGTGGGATTGACAACGCAGGTTCAATGAACTTTTCTGTTAGGGTTAGAAGGCGTTTACCTGATTTTCTTCAATCAGTTAACCTTAAGTATGTGAAATTGGGTTACCATTATCTTATAAACCATGGTGTTTATTTGTTCACTATACCACTGCTTTTGGTAGTGTTTAGTGCTGAGGTTGGTAGTCTCAGTAGAGAAGATCTTTGGAAGAAACTTTGGGAAGATGCTACCTATGACTTTGCTTCTGTTCTTGCTTCTCTTGCTGTCTTCGTTTTCACATTCACACTTTACTTCATGTCAAAGCCTCGTCCTATTTACCTCATTGATTTTGCTTGCTATCAACCTGATGATGAACTTAAGGTATATTTACTTTATTCAAATGCATAAGTACATTAGTGTTTTATAGTTAATAATTTAGCATTTTCTAGCTGTGGTTATTTTTTTGAAATCAAAATGTACATCCATGATCTGTTTTTTTTTATATACTACAAAAACATATATATGATCAAAATTATAAACACCTCTTAACTAACTTCATCTCATTTTATGATATCATTTCTAAAGTATATCTTTTAAATAAATTTAAGTTTTATTTTTTATTTTCATAGAATAAGTTCACCTGAAGGGTAGTTTAGAAAATTTATTTAATTATATGAAAAAAGTTAAATGAAATAAACTAATTTCTTAAAGGTGTGATATAATTTATTTATTTATTTATTTATATTAGAGATCGATCGGAGAGAGTACCTCTATTATTTGTTTATTTTAATAAATGAAAAGAATCAAAGTGTGAAAGGTTAAATCTCATTAGCTTGTGAATATTGTCTATTAACTCATATATATCCATATTTAGTGGATGTTGGCTTTCACCTTTTAAGAAAGTTAATTAAAAATGAATATTCTAGAGACATAAAATTGATGTGGACATGTTGGCTTTCACCTTTATCTATATGAAGGTGTCAAGGGAGCAGTTCATCGAGCTAGCAAGGAAATCAGGAAAATTCGATGAAGAAAGCCTAGAATTTCAAAAAAGGATAGTAATGTCATCAGGAATAGGTGACGAAACATACATTCCAAAATCAGTAATATCCTCAACAGAAAACACAGCAACAATGAAAGAAGGTCGTGCAGAAGCATCAACAGTAATGTTTGGAGCATTAGACCAACTGTTCGAGAAAACCGGTGTTAGACCCAAAGACATTGGAGTTCTAGTTGTTAACTGCAGTATTTTCAACCCAACACCATCATTATCAGCAATGATTATTAACCATTATAAAATGAGAGGAAATATATTGAGTTATAACCTTGGTGGTATGGGTTGTAGTGCTGGGATTATTGCTGTTGATTTGGCTAGAGATATACTTCAATCTAATCCTGGTAATTATGCTGTTGTTGTTAGTACTGAGATGGTTGGATTTAATTGGTATCAAGGGAAAGAAAGATCTATGCTTATTCCTAATTGTTTCTTTCGTATGGGTTGTTCTGCTCTTTTGATTTCTAACCGTCGTCGTGATTATGCTCGTGCTAAATATCGTCTTGAACACATTGTTCGTACACATAAAGGTGCCGATGATCGCAGCTTCAGGTATCTACTGTACTATTTTAACACTTACAAACTCTATCTATCTATCTTTGAATTGAATATGAATTTCATTCGAATATATATTCACTATATATATATATATATTCACTATGGCTTGTGATGTGTACATTAGGAAAAAGAAAGAGATAAAGAGAGGAATTAATGAGGATGTAAAATATTTCTAGATGAAAAAATAGAGTGAGAATTATGAAATTCTTGAGAAAATGAAGTTACAGGAAATATTAAAAGGGATGACAGATGCACAAACTTTCATGTGGGACATGTGAATAAGCACTTGGAAGAAATATGCTTTTGGCTGATAGTGTTTTCTTATGGGTTGACATTTAATATAAGTTCAACTATATGCATACAACACTGTTTTTAATTAATTGATAACTCATAAACTTAGGGTCCCCCTCCTCCACCAAATTATTGAGCCACAAGAAAAATCCATGTATATCAATGAAAAGAAATGCAACCTGTTTATTATACATCAAATGATTAATGATCTAATTAGTTGCATTTTTAAGGATGATTGATGAATAGGTTAATTCATGTAAATATAGGATTTTTCTGGTGATTAATCTGCCATAAAAAATCATAATTATCTGTCTTATTATAACTCAACAAAACAGGTGTGTATACCAAGAGGAAGATGATCAAAAGTTGAAGGGACTAAAGATAAGCAAAGACTTAATTGAAATTGGTGGTGATGCTCTCAAAACTAACATCACTACACTTGGACCCTTAGTCCTACCCTTTTCAGAGCAGCTTCTCTTCTTTGCAACTCTAGTTTGGAGGCACTTATTTGGTGGAAAAGGAAAATCAGATGGAAATTCACCATCATTTAATAAAAAGCCATACATTCCAAACTACAAACTAGCTTTTGAACATTTCTGTGTGCATGCTGCAAGCAAAGCGATTCTCGACGAACTTCAGAAGAATCTCGAATTAAGTGACAAGAACATGGAAGCTTCTAGAATGACATTACAACGCTTTGGTAACACTTCTAGTAGCAGCATTTGGTATGAACTTGCTTATATGGAAGCTAAGGAAAAAGTTAAAAGAGGAGACCGTGTTTGGCAACTTGCTTTTGGTTCTGGATTTAAGTGTAACAGTGCTGTTTGGCGTGCGATGCGTCGCGTTCCCAAGCCTTCTTCTAACAATCCTTGGCTTCACTGATCAGTCTCTCAATTGAAATCAAAGTTGAAAGAAGTTTTATCAATCTACTAAGCTGTTTTAATTAGACTATTTAATAATAAATGTAGTTCTAAGTTGGTCTTTAAATTTTAAGGCTACTTTTTCTTTCTCATTTTCATTATTGTTCCTGCCATGAAGTTGTATACTGTGTTGGCTGAGACATAATATGTTTCTTTGTCTCTTCATAGGATATGATCGATCAATAGTTAATTGATGACTATATATAAAGTCAATATTGTTACACTACTTGCATGGTTTATTTATTTAATTTGATCAATTCCTATTTTTCTGCTTTATGAAGAATCGGGGTGAATTGCAATTGATCGATACAGACTCAACCACAATATATTGTGGCATGGTCGCAGAGACACCAAAAACCATAACATTGCTAACCTTTGACGGGGTTTATGTTGATTTGACGTCGTATCATCTAGTATTGGCTTAGGAACAAATTCCTCTCCGGTTATTGGACACTTCTAGTAGGAGAGAGACAGACACACATATTAAAAAAATAATATCTCATAATTGACTTATAATACTTCAACTTGATAGTTTATTACTATTATTTTGGTTGAAGATTAATAAATATGTTGACTAATTGTATGGGGAAGCATTATCTGTTAACCTGTCCTATACTCAAAATATTCTAGCCCTTCATGCAGAAAGCACCTCTTAACCGTTTAAACAGCAACTTTGTTAATTAGTGTTATAAATGACTCTTAATTTGGACCTATCTTCACCAATTCAACTCTCCTCTAATATCTCTCAACTCTCTTTCCATTGATATTGACTAATATCAGTTATAACAATGACAAATTATCAAAATACTTTAGTAGCATTGATATTATTTTTTTCACTATTATGTGGAAATGTGCATTCAAACGAGCCTGACCCAAAAGATGTCAATGCTGTAACATTCACCAATATTGGTGAAAACGACGAACAAGTTGCTGAAGATGCTCTTAGAATAACCATTGCTGGTGTTAGTGTCGCTAAAGATTTCATGTATTCAATTCCAAACCTTAAAAGCTTAAGTCATATTAACGGGGTACCTGGTAATGAAATTCTGGAATGTGTAGGGGGAGTGATTCAGGCTATGAACAATGTTCTTCGTGAAATGCGAAAAATGGAAAATTCATTTCCATCATTGAATTTGGGCACTGACCCATTGAAGAATGTGGTGGATGTGATATTGAGTTATAATGCTATATGTGAACGTGCACTTGGAGATGTTGATTCAACTATCAAACTTATGGTACAAAGGAAAATCGAAGATGTTGTTCTGCTTTCTAATGATGTTATGCTTCGTCTTTCTAAACTTATAATTGGTGGTTCCAAGGTTACAAGGAAAATCCTTAATTAGAATATTGCTTGCATTTCTAACAAATAAATGGAATATAGTAGTAGTATATAATTAAGCTTTGATGTATATGATGCTTGCATGAAGAATGGGGTGGCATTTGTCATCAGTTGTCAACATCTCGCATCATGTTTATGAATCATGCATTCCTAATTACTTTGATGTGTAGAGATTGGTTGAATTAAATAAATGAAAGTATTGCTTCCTTTTTTTTTATTTCTCACTCAGTTTGTTTTTTTAAAAGGCAAACATAATACATACCTAAATGGTGCTAAACATAAACTGACCCGTTGTAAGTTAATTACTTAACCTTAAGTTCAGCTTTCTGGAAAAAGAAAATCTTATTTTTTTTATCATTTTATTAGTAACTCAAGACCTTTGGGTGGATTCCGAGTCCGGTTACCACTCGGACCGGACCAATCTTGATGGTAAAAAAAATCTTACTTCAAGTTCAATTTAAAATTTAAAAGTGGTTATGTTGCGTGTTATATACAAAAGATTATATCTGTTTAAAAAATGATTATTAAATTATAATTTGACATTATATTTTTTATTGTTGAGAAATGAACTTTAAAAAAAAATAGGTAAGTGGCTCCAACGTCCCCCAGCCTATAGAGGATTAGGACGGACCATTAAATTATTGGCCCACAGATAATTTAGCCTGGCCCAACCTAAGTCAAAAATATAGGTCCATGTTCCCAACCCCCGTCCTACTCACCACACACCCCCCAAACCCTGCGAAATAACCAAAATACTATTAATGAATAAAAAACTTCCAAACGCATCCCTCTTTTTTTTCTGGAATTTAACAGATACGGTACTGTAGCACCCTCGTTAAAACCTATTAAAATCACAATTTTTGCCAAACACCCCTGTTGCCCAAATTTTAATAGGTACGACGCTATGCTGCCGAATCGGTACGGTAGTCTAGTGGCGTACCATATACGCACATAAAGTTTCACAACGACAGAGATTCCCTTTAAGTGTGTTTCATGTACTATATACGCACATAAAGTTTCACATTTTGCTCTGTCAGCAGGCTAATAGTTTCACTCTAATAATGATGATACACAATTATATTCATATGTAAAGACAATAGACATAATTCATAGGAGACATAGTACTTTAGCTGGAAGTTCGGGGCTTCACTGCTGAACTTGTTCGATGCTCTTCTACCGGACCTGTTCAGTATTTTGGTACCGTATCCGTCAAAAACACTGCATAAGGAGGTTTGGGAGCGTATTCCACATGAAGGTAAAATTGGAATATTTGAGGTTTAAGGTTTGTGCTGAGTAGGAAGGGGGTTGGGAAAAGCATGGGCTAAAATATATTGAGTAACCCAAAGTCTTTGCTAGCTTGATGTTTGAGGGCTAGATATTTTCCTAGAGCTCAACTTCTTAAGGCTATGTTCTAAGTTTTAAATGGGATAGCATTCATCATGTGTAGTGGGTTATAAAGTGCGTGGACCATACTAAGCATGTGATTGTGAACACCAGCATATCACAAATATTTGAGCTTATTCTTCAAAATCCCTCTACCTCAGTCATTTTTGTTGTAACCATATTGCTTGGGGACCTAGTAAGAGGGAAATATTTTTAACTCTACTTACCATTGTATTAAAGAATGCCCATAATTATACCTTTGAGCAGCGGATTGTTAATTAGGAGTTATGGTCCAGACTATCAAGGTTGAAAACTCTTCCAAAACATTTCATCTAGCCTGGAGTATTCTGCATAAATGTGTTTAAGTAACAAAAATAAATCATTTTATTGAGAAACGTGAATTTCCCTCTGTTTTGTGTTAGATATAATGATGGCCTCGAGAACATTGATTCATTTGGGTATCAGATTTGATACCGATGGAATCTCTTTCTTGGCTTTACTTGGTAATATCGCATCAAATGAGGTAATTGAATTGGTGATCTTAGTATCTAACTGGCTAGGAACTATGAAACTCTGGCGTCAGATACTATCCAAAGCTGATACGCACCTGATATTTCCTGATACAAATATTATAATCTCATCAAATTTGTTAAATTAGTTGTAGCTTAACGGCTCAGTGGTTTTTCTGGTGTGAATTGTTATTTATTAGTTAGTAACTAGTTACAAAAGAATGGTTAGTTAGCTAAGCATGTATAGCTATAAAAGAACTTGTAACACTTGTGTTATGGTGATTATACTGTTCTCTATTTACACCCCCTCTCCAAAAGCCCAATTGATGAGAAGCCCAATCATAATCAAGAGAGTCCAATCTTCAATGGCCAAGATCAGCCGCAAGATCGGACGGCCCAAAAACGCCAACACAAACACATCCAAACTCTATAAATACCCCATTCAATGCTCATTAATGGTAAGCACTTTTCTAACCAAACACTCATTCTCTCAAATACTGACTTCAGCGTCGGAGTATCATTGCAGGTACAACGTCGCCCCTCAAGATCGAACATCTCAAGATCGAACACCTCAACATCGCCTCTCAAGGTCGAACATCTCCAGGTCGAACAAAACCTTCCACTCAAAGCCTGAAGACAAAGATAGAATCAAGGACAAAATATCTACCAACTGCATAATATCGATCCTCAAGATCGGAAGCACGGTACTGAACATTGGCGACCACAGTGGGAGAAGCCAATACCCAATTTTTCTCACCATCTCCTTGAACTTATTGAATGGCACCAACACACCGCTCAATACCGACTAGTCTCATGGCCGAACCTGACCTCGGCCCTCAGCAAACCCCTGAAGGCCACGTCCAGGAACTCACGAATTCGTCGCAAATACGAAGCCGACATCCCAACACGGGACCTTCCCGAGCACAATCGGGCGCAGATGAGACGAGCTTACCATCTCCCCCTCAATTACTCCCGGCCTTGATGGACGCGGTTCAACAGCTCGTTCAGCTATTGGCTCGGCAAGAAGCGGTAAATGAAGAAAGAAACTACCGTTTCGCCAACCTCGAATCCGAAGTAGCGAGACTGCAAGGTCGGAACGTCCTGGACCAACAATCATCCGGGAAGAGCTCACTGGAGGAACGACGCCCAACTCGAAGAAGACTTTTTCATCGATCACCCCCTCGGAGAAAGCTCACTCATCGCTCCCCCGCACGCCGTCAACGAGGGAATGGTTCCCGTTCTCCTCTGGCTCGACAACATGATGGTCTCAATGATCTTCACCTTTCCCCATACCATCACCAAGGGAATGATTCCCGTTCTCCATCAGCTCGACAATACGACGATCTTGATGATCCTCATTCTCCTCCACGCCGCCACCGAGGGAATGGTTCCCGTTCTCCTCTGGCTCGCCAAATTGAAGGCTCGACCTCGTCAAGGAGACGATCGAGAAGCCATGACATCATTCAAAACAATCAAACACGACGATACGGACATCCTGAACCCCATCACAGAGGCCAACCACTGTCACGAGCAAATCGACCTGGGCGAAAAGGTCCTTTCACAAAATCGATCGACAACTTCCGGGTCCCCCGGTATCTCGAGAAACCACCTGGAGGATTGAAGACTTACGACGGGACGGGCGACCCCGACAGGCATCTAGACCAATTTGACACGACCATGCAGTATCGAAATGTACCCATGGAAATGAAATGCCGAATATTCCCTTTGACCCTAGACAAAATGGCTTCCGAATGGTTTCGGACGTTAAGGTCGAATACCATTTCCACATGGGACCAGTTAGCAAAACACTTCTCGGTGCACTTTGCCCATTCCAAGAGCAAACCCAAAAACAAAAATGTTCTAGCATCTATTGTCCAGAAAGTAAATGAACCCCTGAGGGAATATATAGAGCGATTCAACATCGAAGCTCTTCAGGTTCGGCAGTTAGACGACGCTTTTCGAATTTTCTTCATGGCCCAAGGTCTGCTCCCTGGAAGCTCGTTCCGAAAGCACATCAACACCTGGGAACCTAACACCCTTCAAGAATTCCTCGAACTATCCCAGTGCTTTATTAACGAAGAAGAAAATTCCAAGGTCGACAAAACGTCGTCACATGCAGAACCGTCGAAATGCCACATCGAGATCGACCCTCGTAAAAACTCGTGGAACATCGGTAGGAAAAATCGTCACCAGGTATACACCGAACTCAACGTCTCCAACGCCCAGTTACTAGGGGAATGTTGGAACGTCGAATTCAGGGACGTCAAGCCTCCCAGGTCCTTACCTATCCGACCTGGGCAGAAGGCCAACAAATACTGCCGATACCACAGAAGCAATGGCCATGACACAAACCATTGCAACGCCCTAAAGGATGACATAGAAGATTTAATAAAACGGGGAAAATTATCTTCTTATGTTAAAAGGGAGGGAGAACGATCTGACAACGTCGGAAGAGAAAGAAATGAAAATCTCAGGGCAAAAGGAAAAGAAGTGATCGACCCAGACCGCGAAGAGCTGGATAAAAAACGCTCGGTTATCATGATGATAACTGGGGGATTCGATCATGAAGGATCGGGAAAATCCATGAAGAGAAAATGGAAGGAATTGTTGTGCGTGGCTTCAACGTCAACAACCCCGGTCAAGACTAATCGACCTCCATTATCTTTTAGTGACAACGACCTTATTGACGGAAAAGCTAACAAACACGTACCTCTCTTGATATCGGCAATCATAGCCAACAAGGAGGTACGTAGAATCCAGGTCGATCAGGGGAGCTCATCAGACATCATCTTTATCGATCTTCTGAGCAAAATGGGGATCGATAAAGAGGAACTCACCCCTTATAGAGGGACGGCTTTGTCCGGCTTTAACGGATCTCGAACGAAACCCCTTGGGCATCTGGAGCTAATGGTTACCTACGGAACCGAACCAATGGTTCGAACCGTCAGAACCAAATTCCTCGTCTTGCCTTGTGAATCCATATACGGCATTATAGGAAGACCGACCCTCGGCAGGCTCGGGGCGGTTACATCCACCACGCACTTAAAGATGAAGTTCCACTCTCTTTGCGACAGAGTTATCACTTTAAACTCTGACTTAGAGTCGGCCTCCAGGTGTTTTTTCCTATGGACTAAGAACGAACGAAAAGCTTCGAAGCATGAAGGGGTTCCCCCTTCGGAAGAACTATCGACTCCCAAAATGCCAAAAGGAAGATCAACTGAAGTTAACACCGCCACTAACGTAGAAACCAACTGTGATCCGAAGGTCGAAAAACAGATAGACGTCGACGAGCTAACCAAAGAGCTCAAACAAAAAATCAAAAGACCAAAGCCTGATGGAAAGTTCGTCGAAATACAGCTCGGTTCGGACCCCTCCCAAAAGGTCAAAATAGGGATCGACCTTCCAGAAAAGATCAAGATCGATTTAACCCAATGTCTTAAAGATTTCAAAGACATCTTCGCTTGGTCGGCCGAAGACATGCCTGGGATCCCGCCAGAGGTTGCCTGCCATCGACTCGCAATAAACCCAGAAGCAAAATGGATCGCCCAAAAAAAGCGGGCCCAAAGCAAAGAGAAAGCCATTGCTGCCGCCTTAGCAGTAGACGACCTCATCCGAGCCAACTTTATCTCTGAGGTTAAATACACAACTTGGTTATCAAACCCAGTCCTGGTGAAGAAATCTAACGGAAAATGGCGTATGTGTGTGGACTACACCGATCTTAATAAAGCTTGCCCAAAAGACGCTTTTCCGGTCCCCAGCATCGATCGTTTGGTCGACAGCGCTTCCGGTTTCCGGTTGTTATCTTTCATGGACGCATACTCCGGATACAACCAAATCGCCATGTTTCCCCCAGATCAAGCAAAAATCGCCTTCATCACTGACCGAGGAAACTTCGCGTACCGTGTTATGCCCTTTGGTTTAAAAAACGCTGGAGCAACTTATCAAAGAATGATGAACAAAGTGTTCCAAAACCAGATCGGTAAAAGCGTAGAGGTTTACCTCGACGATATGATCGCCAAAAGCAGAAGTGATGACGACCATATAAGCGATCTAAGAGCGATTTTTTCTGAGGTACGAAAGAATAGAATGAGATTAAACCCAGAGAAATGCACTTTCGGAGTTCGAGCCGGGAAATTCTTAGGTTTCTTCTTAACAGAACGAGGAATCGAGGCGAACCCGGATAAATGTCGATCCGTCACAGAAATGCGAACTCCGACGTCCAAGAGAGAAGTGCAAAAACTCAATGGAATGATAGCTGCTCTATCTCGTTTCATATCGAATGCAGCATTCAAATCTCTTCCACTTTTCAAAATCCTCAAAAAAGAAGAAAGAGATTTCGAATGGACGCCCGAGCAAGACGAAGCTTTGAAACAACTGAAAAAATCTCTCTCCGAGCCTCCAATTTTAACTCGACCAAATGAAGGGGAAACATTATACTTATATCTAGCGGTCTCGGAAGAGGCGTTAGCTGCCGTTCTAGTACGCGAGCTCGAAACCGGGCAAAGTCCCATCTAGTTCGCAAGCAAGGCTCTGCACGGGGCTGAAAGTCGTTATCAGAAAATCGAGAAAATCGCCCTAGCTCTCATTGTCGCAGCTCGACGTTTTCGAGTCTATTTTTTCGCTCACCAGGTAGTCGTCCGAACTAACTACCCAATCAGACAGATACTCCACAGACCCGATCTAGCTGGAAGAATGATCAAATGGGCCGTGGAACTCTCAGAGTTCGGTATCAAATATGAAGCTCGAACTACACTTAAAGCGCAAGTTTTGGTGGACTTCATCGCCGAGATGACACCTGCTAACACCGAATCTGACATATGGATCTTATACGTCGATGGGTCCTCGAATCCAAAAGGGAGTGGCGCTGGGATTATGCTAGAAAGCCCGACTGGGGTCATCATCGAAGTTTCCCTTACATTCGGTTTTCCCACCTCGAACAACCAAGCAGAGTACGAGGCTTGCATCGCCGGACTTCGCCTGGCAATTGACCTCCAAGTCCAAAAAATTAAACTCCATACCGACTCTCTCTTGGTGGTCTCCCAGATCGGAAGCAAATACGAGACCAAAGAACCGATCCGGCAAAAATACCTACTTCAGGTACAGTCACTAATAGCTAAATTTGAAGCAAGCGAGATGATTCATGTCCCAAGAACGGAAAACCAACGAGCTGATATCCTCGCCAAACTCGCAAGCACAAAAACCCCAAGTAACCAGAGGACGACCATCCAAGAAACACTACACAAACCCAGTGTATCTCTCGAGCCTCTGTTTAACCCGACCATTTGCATGCTCGAAGAAACAGACAGCTGGATAACCCCAATTTTAGAGTACATCGTCTCAGGAACGGAACCCCCAGACAGAAACGACGCCAAATATATCAGGAGAAGAGCCTCGGCTTTTTCAGCCATCAACGGAACGCTCTATAAAAGAAGCCTCTCTTCCCCGTTAATAAAATACATCGAGGGAGAGGAAGCGGCCTATGTATTAACAGAAATTCATGAGGGAATCTGCGGCCAGCACATGGGAGCTCGATCTTTAGCACGTAAAACCCTTCGAGCCGGCTACTACTGGCCGAGCATGATCGGCGATGCTAGTAATCATGTGAAGAAGTGCAAAAAATGTCAAATCCACGCCAATGTGCACATAGCTCCCCCCACAGACCTCACAAGTTTATCCTCCACATGGCCCTTCGCATGGTGGGGAATGGACTTACTCGGACCTTTCGCAAAAGCACCAGGACAAGTCAAATTCTTGATCGTCGCCGTAGACTACTTCAGCAAATGGATAGAAGCGGAACCCCTGGCGACCATCACTGCAAAAAACTGCATAAAATTCTTCAAAAAAAAGCATTATGAGCAGGTTCGGGATCCCCGAGGTAGTAGTAACGGACAACGGGACGCAATTCACAGACACGGGATTTCGCAAACTAATGTTCGAGCTTAAAATTAAGCATCATTTCACTTCAGTAGAGCACCCTCAAACCAACGGTCAAGCAGAGGCTGCAAACAAAGTAATACTGAACGGGCTGAAACGACGTTTGGACGATGCTAAAGGAAATTGGGTAGAAGAATTGCCTTACGTCCTCTGGGGATACCGGACGACCCCCCAAAGCTCCACTGGGGAAACACCTTTTAGGCTCTCCTACGGCAGCGAGGCGGTCATCCCCGTCGAGATCGGCAAACTTAGTTGGAGAACGGCAAATCCCAAAACACAAAGCAATAACGATCAAGCCTTAAGAGAAGAACTCGACCTCATCGATGAAATCCGAGGTCGGGCCTCGCTCCGAGAAGCGATCATCAAACAAAAAGTTGCAACCAGATACAACACCAAGGTCGTTCACAGAGATTTCGATCCTGGCGATCTGGTACTCAGAAGAGCTGACGTCGGTCAGAAAAATGCCTCCCAAGGAAAGCTCGCCCCAAACTGGGAAGGCCCCTACCGAATTTTATCTAAAACCGGTACGGGAGCCTTTAAATTGGAGACCCTCCAAGGAAGAAAGATTGAGAGGACTTGGAACGCAACAAAACTGAAAAGTTATTATCCTTAGAAAGAAATCATTTACACCGATCTTATGTAAACTCGAAACAAGTTATTAATCAAAAAAGAAAAACTTGACATTTCTTTCAAACGCTTTCGATGCTTCTCAAGAGTTTTTACCAGGTCTCCACACATTCTTGATTTTCATCAAACAGAATGAAGGGACCCAATTCCCCCCACCGGGAATCAACTGGGACCGATCTTAAATGATCTCTCCAAAAGCGACCACCCAAGGTCGCAAACTCTTTGAGAAAACAGTTAAATCTGAGCCGAGTCTTGGCAAACTATCTCAAAGAGACCGGGACTTCAAGGATCGAAACGTCCTAAGAACGACCATCAGCCACAGCTGCCGATACCCCTATAGGGCGAGTTAAATCTGGGCCGAGTCCTAGTAAACTGTCCTATAGGTTCGAACCGGTAAATCGAGTTCCTCGTTTACCGACGTTCTTACATCATACGCAACGTGCAGAATTAAAAAAGCACTCGTTAAAACTCGCAAAAAACGACATACATGACATGCGAAATTCAAAAAGCATTCATTAAAGCTCGTAAAAGCCTGATAGGCATATCCCAAAAGTTCCGGATCTATACGAAAAACTACATAAGTAAAAGCATACACCAGGAACTTCTGCAAAAGAAACGCTGTTAAAACATCAGGCAGTGGAGGTCGGAAAAATCACAGTTTTCTTCTCCGTCTGAGCATCGATCTTAACGATCTTACCCCCTTCAACCTCGTGGTCGGCATCAATAATCGACCGATCCAAATTCACAGAAGGATTGACCAAAGCAATTTTCTCCTGGGCACACTCAAAACCCTCCTTATACAGCTCAATTGCAGAGTTAGCAGCTTCACGAGCCTCCCTCCTAGCCTCGTTTGCAAGCTTCGTAGCCTCTTTAGCATTTTTTCTGCTCTGCTGAAGGGCTGCTTCAAGCTCTGCAATTCGAGCCTCCGCATCGCCGCTTGTACCGACCCTTGCCTCGGATGCTTTCTTCAAATCATCTTCCAAACCAACTACACGAAACTCGAAACCTTTAATCTTCTCATTAGCCTCGACCAGTTGCCCCTCCAAAACTTTTTCCTTTTCTTCCAGCTCCTTTACGCGATTCTCCGCGAACTCCGCCCGACGTACAACCTCCCCTTGGCTTTCCTTCAGAGCCTGAAGTTCTTGCTTTGTTCGAGCGAGCTCTTTCGATTTCGAAGCCACATCTTCCACAAGCTTCACTCTTTTTGACTTCTCGAGCTCCAACAAAACTGTAAGAAAGTGATGTTATTTACCCTTAGCCCGTTGCTCGTATTTCTCTTTTTCGATCCTATGAACGTCGGCCAAATTCGCCAACAATTTAACAGACGCCCCGACAGGATCCTCCCGCCATTGGGCATAGTTTTGCTCCAAAAAGCCCTCCTCTAAAGGTACGGCCTTGTTCTTATGCTTCGGTCTCCTCGAGGTCTTACTCCTTTTTTCCGGCCTTTGCTCGCCACTTGCCTCGGTGCGCACCCTTTTTGCCGAGGTCCCTGCACCAACGTCGGGAGCAGTCGGGGGAGGAGAACTGGAAACAAGATCGACCAGAGCCTCATAGGCAAGATCCTCCTGGGTAACAGTGTTGATCGGGGAAGCAGCAGTAACCGTCCCAACAACAGTCTCAACCTGGGGAGACGTCGGAAGCGGAGCACCCACCTCCTCAGCATCTCCAGATATATCGACACTCCTCATCGCCAGCGCCTTCATTACGGCGAGTTTCTTTGGGGCCATGGTATCTGGAAAAGAAACAAAAATTGGTCATACAAACTACAGTCAAAGATGTGCAAAAATCAAAAGCAAGAAAAACGAACTACCTAAGACAAGTTGCACTCGTCTTCGCTTCCCAGCCTGAACTATCTTAGCCGCAGGGATACCCCGATACTTATGTTTTGAAAACGGAATGTTCTCAGAAATAAACATCAGGATCCTCTTGGTAAGAAGATCGGCAGCGTTCAATCGATTCTGACTAACAGAAAAGGAATTGGTGGATCGTTCAAAATGGGCCTGACTCCAACCAATGGGAAACTTGGTGGACACCAAAGTCCGACCACCCTCTGAAAACTTTCCCACTCTCTCGATCGCTTCGTCGGTCACCGGTTCGACCCAGTAAAATAACTCCTTCCAATTCCCCTTCAATGAGTCTGCATAGGCTTTGAAAATCTTGGCCCCTCGCCTCGAGCGAAGACTGACATGCTCACGACCGGACTTATTTTCACTGTTGTTCCGATTGATCTCAAACAAATGGAAAAAGAGCAACGGCGAGACCGGCCTCTCCAGGTGAAGACACACTAGTTCGTAGGCTCGAACAAAAGCCCACGCGTTTGGATGCAACTGAGAAGGCGCAACATCCAAAGTCGCCAAAACCGTCTGCTCGAACCAAGTGAAAGGAGGCCGGATATTCATCTCGTTTATCAGCATATGATACAAAGTGAACTTGAGCTCTCCAGGACACAAAGCCACATGCTCTCCCTTTTTCATTCCCTCAACTCTCCAAATTCGCTTCGAGCGACCCGAAGCTTTCCTCCCGACCCTCTCCAAATTAAACCCGTGCTGGTACAACAATTCGATCTCCAAAATATTTCTGGAAACCCAATCATATTGAGAGACCTCTCGCACCGGTACGTCAAGGTCCCCACAACCAGTACTAGAGTACCCATCCAGAGAAGCAGCAGAAGCTCGGCTGGAACCCGGTTGACTCGAAGGGCGAGATTCGACTTGTTTTCCAACACCCTCTCTATCGGACTCATCGGCAGACTCGGAACTCGACCCAAGATCGACCTCGGAGCCTGTCCCAAGATCGACCTCGGAATCCTCTGATTCCTCCACTGGGATTTCCTCATCGGACTCGGAAGTGATGGCCATTACATCCACCAAGCAATCCTCCTCCGCATCTTCGGGAGTATCGTCATTCAGCTCATTAGCATCGGTCGCAGGAAATGAACTTTCACTCTCAAAATTATCTTCCGCCTTATCACTCATAGGGGCGGAAGCAGAATGCTCTCGCACGTCCGGGGCGGCGACTTCAAGAGGCTCGGAGCGAACCTCGGGGACTTCACCACCAGAAGCCATCACGTTCGTAAACGATTTCCGGTACTGAGTGACGTCTCTCCGAGTTTGTTTCGTCCTCGCCAGATCGAATCTACAGGAATGGGGGACGAAATGTCAGGATTAAAGATCGAAAATGGGTTCGCGAAGCAAGTCGGAACCCGACCTGACGACCCCCATTCTGAGATCAAAGGGGACGGGGGGAGGTCCAGGCACAAATGAAAAGAAAAGTAAAGAAAAAACAAAAATAGACTAACCTCGGAACTATGTCGCAAGTTGATTATATCAGGAAATAAACGGTTGTCAATCCTCAGAAACCGACCTTAAAAGTACTTCGAAATTTCTTCAAGCTCGTTCACTTTAAAGAAAGCTCGGGAGCTCTCGAAGATCGGAAATTCAAAAACGAATGAACAACAAGCAACGAATGGGGAGGTGAGACCCTTTATTTATAGCAAGGCGAATCTAATGGGCCTGGGCCTGGAAGTCGAAGCGTCACATCCAAGCCATGATCCATTAAAATCCGCACGCTGAAGAATAAACGTCACCATCATGCGCCGCCACTACGAAGAGACACCTTGTCAGAAACAGTAAAAATGGCACTGATTCCAAGATTACACTGATTCCAAAGCAGCACTGAGTTCGGAAAAACCATCCACCTCGCTCGAAAGCTCGACGGACAGTTAACATCGCTCGAGAACCCCAGCCTCGACATAAGCTCGAGACCGAATAAGATCTCCACTCAAACAAAAACAAAAATATAAAAGCTACGTCGCCCATCAAAGTCAAGATCGCTCCTCATAGCGACCAGACTTGGGGGACCACTGTTATGGTGATTATACTGTTCTCTATTTACACCCCCTCTCCAAAAGCCCAATTGATGAGAAGCCCAATCATAATCAAGAGAGTCCAATCTTCAATGGCCAAGATCAGCCCGCAAGATCGGACGGCCCAAAAACGCCAACACAAACACATCCAAACTCTATAAATACCCCATTCAATGCTCATTAATGGTAAGCACTTTTCTAACCAAACACTCATTCTCTCAAATACTGACTTAAGCGTCGGAGTATCATTGCAGGTACAACGTCGCCCCTCAAGATCGAACATCTCAAGATCGAACACCTCAACATCGCCTCTCAAGGTCGAACATCTCCAGGTCGAACAAAACCTTCCACTCAAAGCCTGAAGACAAAGATAGAATCAAGGACAAAATATCTACCAACTGCATAATATCGATCCTCAAGATCGGAAGCACGGTACTGAACAACTTGTATAGATTCTATCTTTTCCATTATCAGAAAACAACAATAACAGCGAGCCATTTTCTCTCTTTCTCAATAATCGATTCATAGTGTTAAGAACAAACTCTAAAGTTTCCAACATTTCTTTTATTCTTTCAAAAAAAAATTCCGTTGATACTTCTTAGATACATCTTCAATACGTCTTACCAACTAAAGATACTTCTTAAATACATCTTCAATATATATCTTACCAACTAAAGATAGGATTATCACCTTGATACGATACATCTTCGATACCTCTTACTATAGTCTTACGTTCAACACATTGTTGCTCTTGTGTGACACACTTTTGGAAAGCCGTTTCGCTTGAAGTTAACATCAAGAAGAAACTGAATGGATTCAAGAACTGTCAAACGACAAGGTTTCTGACAGCAAACGACTTTTCCCGACCAAGAAAACAAATATCTCGAAACAGAAAATTGGTAACCATCATCAGTTGTAACAGTGGAAGCTAGGAGAGGGTCACAATCTCAGGCTCGGGAGCCTGTGAAGGGATAGATATGAGCTACTAGGGTGCTTGCACCGGTAATAGCTTCTCACAGCCTCTGGAATCACAAGGTTTTGAATGCAATTCGGAGAGAGAAGTGAAGAGGATCTAGGGTTCAGAGTATATGAGGTAAGAGAATTTAGTTGATAATGATTGTTGCCTTTCTTCATTGATTGCTGCCTATAAATATGCCAAATGATTGTACAATCAATCCTAGGAATATTCTAAGATGCTGACACCTAGTGACAGCTCACAAAAATCTGGAATGATCATCAATAGGACAAAATAGCAGCTAGTAAAGGGCTGTCCTATTACAAACAAAAACAACAACAAATAAAACAGTAAAATTCTGCAATGGAACAGTAAAAATTTAGTATTATTTAATTACTGTGACAATAACAGCTGACTTTGTCACAATACCCCGGATTTGAAGAACACCCTTGTCCTCAAGGGTGGAAATCTAGAAACTGCTGAATGAGATCATGGTAATACTCCCGGCTAGCCTTCTCATGAGGGAGGTTCTTCCACTTAACCAAAACCTTAGTAGCATGAATGTTACCCCTCTTCACCATTTTCCTCTCTAGAATAGCCTCAGGTTCCCCTTTCTGTAGCAGAACACCCGAAGGCATCTGTTGCACAGTTGCAGCTGAATGATTAGAGCAAAGTTTGAGCTGTGAGATGTGAAAAACATTGTGAATGGCCACTGCAGAGGGCAATTCTAGTTGGTAGGCTACAGAACCAATTCTATCAATGATCTTATAAGGGCCATAGTACTTAGGGAGGAGCTTGTGATAATGTTGATGTCTAATAGTGGATTGTCTATAAGGTTGTATCTTAAGATAGACATAGTCTCCCACATTAAAGTTTCTGTCATTGCACCTTTGATTTGCATATTGGCTCATTCTGTTTTGAGCCCTCACCAAATGAAATTTCATCAATTTAATAGCCTCCTCTCTAGTAGCTAAGGAACGGTCCACTTTGACAGAATTAGATTCACCGGGAAGGTAAGGAAGGTAGGTTGGTGGAGGCTGTCCACATACTACTTCATAAGGAGTAGTTTGAATGGAGCTGTGGAAATTAGTGTTGTACCACCATTCAGCAAGGCTTAGCCATTGAGACCAAGAAGAGGGTTTAGAAGAACACATGCATCTCAAGTATGTTTCTAAAGTTTTGTTAACCACCTCGGTTTGACCATCTGATTGAGGGTGGTAGGCAATGGACTTATTGAGATCCACCCCTTGAAGCTTGAAAAATTCACTCCATAATTTGCTAAGAAAGACAGGATCTCTATCACTAGTAATGCTATTAGGCATACCATGTAACTTATAGATGTTATCCATGAATGTTTGAGCTACTTCCACAGTTGTATAAGGGTGGGACAGAGGTAAGAAATGAGCATATTTTCTCAATCAGTCAACAACAACAACCAGAGTCACTTGTTTACCCTTAGAGTTCGACAACCCTTGTAGCGACCGAAAAATCCGGAGGAGGGATTCTTCGAAGTTCTTGAATGAAGCCGCCACCAAAGTTTTAGTTTAAGGGCAAACATTGGAAAATCCCTATTGAGTGGACAAAGGGGTCTTGCGGACCAGATTTAGGCTCGGGAGTCGTTTATGCGTGGGGAAGGTATTAGCACCCTACGACATCCTTCCTAAGGAAGGTTACCTTTTAACTAAATGTGCAAACATTTATTAATTCAAAAATAATGTTTTTACCCTTATAATAATAATAATAATAATAATAATAATAATAATAATAATAATAATAATAATAATAATAATAATAAAAAGACTCACTAAACGGTTAGTTATTTTTTGTATTTTTTGAGAAAAATGAGATAAATGAATTTAAAGGAAAAAAAAAGGTTTTTTATTGGTGCAATTGACAGAGGTCGGCCGCCCTCTGGTCCTACGTATCTCCTGGTAGAGAATCAAATCGCACGTAGTTCTTGGTAGAAAATGTTTGTGTGTTTGGTGTTTTTTATTTTTGAAATTGGGAGATATATTCGTGACGGCCAAACAAGTAAAACTCAGAGTGGTCGTCATCCAAACAAGTAAAACTCAGAGTGGTCGTTTTGAAAACTAAAGCTGTTAACGGTCAAACAAGCTAAGCTCAGAGTGACCATTAGCAATAAACCATTTTTTATGTTCGGGACGACATTTATTCATTACTTGGGAAAAAAATATGTTTGTGAAAGAAAATGTTTATTTGTAGAAAAGAAATTTAAAAAAAGGTAAAAGAAGATAAAGGGTGTGCGTATTTAAAAAAAAGGGTGTGAAAAGGAGCAAGATATGGTATTTTTAAAAGGAGGTGCGAAAAGCGAGACCAGCTCGTTTTTGTAGGCTGGGCTGCAAAAAATGAATGGGCCGTAACGAGGGGGTGTACGCAGCAGAACATGGGGGTGGAGATCAATATGATTTTTTTAAAAAATGGGAGGGTGCATTACGGAACCTGGGGGGTGCGATTAGTGGCACAGTGGAAAAAAAAAATTAATCATGATTTGCTGTGCGAATTCGTATGAACTGATTAACGCTTGTTTAGTTAGTTTATGATCAATCAAGAATTATCAAACTATGCACGAATCTTTATTTTAGAACCGATGATAAATCCAAGAAACGCATCCGAAACCAATGGATTGATTGTCTCTCTAAATTGTTGAACTCCCTTAAACACAAATTGTTTTCTTCAAAACCCCTTTTTATTGTTTATTTTGGTTCCTGATTTTGGTAATTTTTGTATTTAGAGGTCCTCGAGAGACGACCAAGGTCTCTTACCTTGATACTATATTTACCTCTTTTTTTAATTATTTTGACCTGCGTACGACCGCTGATCAAATTGGCGCCGTTGCCGGGGAATCATTGGGTTTCTTTGCTTTTGTTCGTTGTTTTGTTTTGTTTTCAGTTATTATAAAAAAAAATGCATCTTTTTGAAAGTTTTGGGTTATAGATTAATCTGAGTTTTGGGTTGTGGAGACTTGGGAAAAGTTCACAAGATCGGTATCGTCTTAACACCGTGAGTCTCTTGCATATGGAAATTAATTTGAATCCTTATTATGACATAGCCTTGAATTCTCATTCTCTGACAGCTCTTGAGTAGTTTATCTTTGCAGTCAGCACCATCTCGCACACGCTCTACGTAAGGAAGCCGATGAAAATAAGTGAGTGATCCAAGTTCCAAAAAAAAAAAATAAATAAATAAAAAATAGGGAATGCTCCTTCTAAGTTTGGTGACCCTCACCCGGTCACTTAACCCAACGGTCGTAGAACCTACAAAAAAATAAATCAGAATCAAACAAATTATGCAAATAGTCAGAATCAGAATCGATAACGGGTGGTGAACTAGTGCTAGTCTGATTTGCTCTGCGGCGTGTGTGTAAGGTTCTCTCAACTTCAGGATCAAAAGCAAACAAGTCAGAACAAACAGACCTAGTAGCCAGGATTAATGCAGCAATGCAGCAACAAATGCGAAAATGCCAACAATGTCCCTAGTAGGCAGAAACAAAATCAAAGAAGAGATATGATTAAAATAAATTCAGAAAAATACAAAAACACCAAATTTAATCTAATTAAGTGAAATAATAATTTTGAGAATTTTTTTGGAATTTTTCGAAACTATGAAAACAGTAAAAAATTCATAAAAAATAGAAGGAGGAGGAATTTGGCAATTTGAGGCTGTAGTCCCATAACTCATTCCATGAGTAAGGGACTAATGATCGCACGATTTTTCCGCTCAGGTTGCAAGAAACAGATTTTGAAACGGACACAATTTTCCTGAAAACCGGATTTTTGACACTGAGCTGCGAAATTGCCAAAACAGTGAGGAAACTAGGGTCTAAACGCCAGAGCACTAGACCTATGACTCTAAAATCAGTTAATAACAACAAGAATCCCCGGCAACGGCGCCAATTTGATCCGCTGTCGCGCACGGATCAAAACGAGTGATTTTAAAAATGTAGTATACGGTAACGACAACTCGAATATCGTTCTCAAGGATTCTTGTATAATAATTAACCAACTGAAATCGAATTAGGGGGTGTTTGGTTTAAGGTTCGATTTAACAAATAGAGTAAATAAGTGATTATCAAATAAGTTTAAGAATCAATTTACTGATTCGGTTCCTGCCTATCATCGATTGTCGTAATTCCAACCGCAAATTACCTATTCCTATTCTACTATAATATCAAGTGACAAGCGCAATTGATAGTATAAGTTGTATGTTCCTATTATCCGAATTAAGCAAACGGGATTAAGTTTCATGAATTAAGCAAACATGAATTAAACGAACACGATAACGAATTAAGCAAACGATAACGTGTCTATAGTTAGGATCATACAATCAATCGAATTAAACCAATATAACCTATGTAAATCGAATTAAGCAAACAAGAGACATAGATTGATATTGAAAGGAATAGAAAACCTGGGTTATAATTACTAAAATCTCAAGGTGTCGGAACCTGAATACAGCAAATTGTCTGGATCGGTTAGTTCTCCATGAGAATTCGTACCCAAGAACTTCCAAAAAAATTTCGTGAATAGTGAACTCCGTGAACAGTAAACGGCTGCCTAGGTATAATGGAAAACAAGGAATTCGGGTCATAACCCAACAGGGTCGAAAAACATAAAAAGTCCGGCCCAAAACTAAATATTCATTAAGTCTGGAACTTCAGCGAATTATTTGGGACTCTTGCGCTCCGAATTAGCTTTTGACTTCAACATGAAAGTTGCAGCTCTTTCTCTTGGCTTTTCAACGCATATTAGAACGCGTCGATCCGATACTCGTAGCTCCAGTTATGAATTTTTCCGTGAAAGCTGCTAAAGCTGAAAATAAAATACGGAAATCAAATTAAGCCAAAAATAAACTAAATTAGAAAAACATTGTAAAACATAAAAATAAACAAAGCAAAACATAGAAATGCTTAAGTATAAACATGGAAGAATGTGCATCAAAATGCACTGATCAAAGGAGGTGCGAAAAGCGAGACCAGCTCGTTTTTGTAGGCTGGGCTGCAAAAAATGAATGGGCCGTAACGAGGGGGTGTACGCAGCAGAACATGGGGGTGGAGATCAATATGATTTTTTTAAAAAATGGGAGGGTGCATTACGGAACCTGGGGGGTGCGATTAGTGGCACAGTGGAAAAAAAAAATTAAAAAAAACAAACACATTGAGAGCCCAAAACAGAGAACCTAATCATAACCCTAATTTCCCTTCACTCTCACACTCTCCCAGCGCCGCATCTCCTCCCCTCTCAAACCTACTTCTTCGTTTTTCTCCCTCACGGTCGTTTCACCCCCTCTCCGATCTCTTCATCCCTTCGCCGAACCAACACCACCCTTCTCAACCCTAAATCTCGCTCTCTCTTCTTCTCACACCACCCACCAATAACCTCCACCTATGCTCCTCTCAACATCGCACACCAAAAATGGAGAGAGGGAAGGCGAAGTTTTCAGAGAGAGAGAAGAACGGAGATGGTTTTCGCGTGGCTGATCGGAGAAGACGAACAGAGACGATGGTGAACACACGGTAGTTGGCTTGGCGACGGCGGTGACGATTACGGAGAGAGTATGACGAAGATGTGCGCGTGGCGACGAACGAAGCGACAAAAATGGACGGCGTGTTCACGGAGGATGGCGACGGTATCTACGGAGGTCCAGGACGAACGGCCACCGTCTACGGTGGCCGGAGCTGCAGGTAACCGAACCTTCTCCCCTTTTCTCTTTCTGATGTTCTCTTATTTTGGGTTTTTGGTTCTTTGTTTTTGTTTTTGTTTTTGGTTTCAAACAGTACGGGGAGGCAGAGAGAGGAACCGAGAGGGGTGTTTGTTGTGGTGGCACACGGTGGTGATGTTTGGTTGTGGTGGAGACAGCAATGAGGGTGTTGTTTGGTAGGGTCGTTGGGGAGGTTTTGGGTGGTGGTTGGTGAAAGGGGGGCTGTTTGGTGCGAGGAGGGAGTATGGTGATTTGGGGGTCACGGTTGCTTGGGCTGTGAGTGGTGTTTATGGTGGAGGGGGGGTGTTCGGTGGAGAGAGGAGGCTGTGAGGGGAGAGGGACGGTTGCTCTTTTAGTTCCTGTATTTGTTGTTGTTATTGTTTTTGCTGATTTTCCCCTACTGTTTTCCCCCTCCCCTTTGCTTCTGTCCGTTTTTTTTTTCCCTGATTGCTGGTTTCGTTTTTTTATATATGGAGAAACCTCAGTTTTGTTTTTTTCAAAACTAAAATGTCTCTTTCAATTTTCCCAATCCATGATTCTGTTACTCTGCTCCTTTTGTTTTCTCACTGTCCTATGCTTATTTTTCTGGTTTTGGATATGCAGGCATAGCCTGGTGGAGCAGCAGACTGTGAAAGGGAGAGGACCAATATGTGGTGTGTGCAGGCAGGGGCGCAACAGTTTGCAGGGTGGTGCCTGCAAAGCTGTTTGGCTTGTGTAGTTTTAGGAAAAATACAAAGAGACAAGGAGAAAGAGGTTTTGTGTTAATGCTGGAAATAGCCAACCCTCCCCACGGCAACAACACTTGTAGCAGCATGCATATTTTCTATTGAAAACTTTGTAATTTGTATTTTTGTCCTTTTCCAATTTTATTTTTGTTTGTACCTTTAATATTTTTTTGGATTTCAAATCCTTATGTATATGGACTTTGTGCAATTTTATTTAAAAGAACAAGTACAATTGTACCTACAATCACATAAAAATGAGACTAAAATGAAACTTAGAAACAAAATTGAAAGGTAATTTTTCTAATTAGTCGGACAAAATTAGGGTACAACAGCTGCCCCTCTTTATTTATATTTTACTAGGAAATATGAAGGGTTTTCAAATTTCTCGAGTAAAATAGAAATGAAGATAAGAAAACACTAATTTTGTCAAGATTATTTTTTTTTTAGAAAGATAATGGGTTGACATAAAAGTAAATAGGGATCACCGGGGATCTGAAGGAGCACTGGGGCTCTGATGGTCTAATTCACAGTCGATGCTTGACGCATTGATTGGAGTTAAACTGAAGGACCGACGGGGTCTGAAGGGCATGCCTAAGCCTGATGGACCAATAGGTCTGATGGAGCGCAAACTAGCAACGGTACTAGTAAAACGGTCTGCTTGGGGGGTGGCCTTTTCGAGCGGCCATGGGGGCAAGGTCAGGTCGTTGACCTGATTTGCGCACCTCGAAGGACGTGCACTGTGTTTTTTTTAGGCGGACACAGCTAGTCTGAAGGGCCTGGGGCCGGATGATCCGTCGGTTGCTCGATAACGCGACGTGCGATCTGGATTGAAGGACCATTGTTGGTCTGAAGGAGCGCTTGGGCTCTGAGGGACCGCTGGGGGTCTAAAAGGCTGATGCTAGGCTCAGTGCAAACATTATAATTTGAATTTATCTTCACGGATACAAATATCTATATTTGACCGCATTTAAGGATGCAATGGATGATGTATGCATGCATGCAGTGTAAGCATGTGCAATGATCGATATCTTGTGGTATGATGAATGAAATGTGGCAGATGATGTGAGTTGAAGTTGATGGAACATGGAGGTTGACAGCCAACGTATGTGAATGCAGATAAGATGTGATTGTCCTGATTAATTATGAGCAATTTTTTTCTTTTGTTTTTTGCTTTTCTCTTTTTTTTCTCGGTATATAATGAGTGTATGAAATGCGAAGTGTGAATGTGATGCAAATATAATGCTTTGATGCGAATGTCATGCACGGTACAAAGATATGATTAGTGATGTAAAAAAGAAAACTCTTTTTTTGGGGGGGGGGGCAACGATGAGACCGATACTCGACACGTCTATCGAAGCAAACAATGTCATGCACGTAATTTGATGAACGTGCAATGATTGGTATCTGGGGGATGATGAATGAAATGGATGTACCATGGGTGTTGAACCTGATGAAATGAGAAAGTTGACAACGGTGTATGAGATGTGAATGTGACTGTGGTGATTATTTTTTGGTGTGATGGATGGATTTTTCTTTTTTGCTTTTTCTTATTTATTTTGCTTCTTTTCTTGATGCATGCAATGCGAATGTGGATATGATGCGAATGTAATTCTTTGATGCAAATGCGATGGTGAATATAGGGAACACATGAATGCATAGCAAACGATATGCTTGGTGATGTAGAAAGCTTTTGGCAACGATGAGACCGACACTTGGCACGTCTATCGAAGCAAAAAAGTGTTATAGGTATGCAATGTGGTGAATGTGCAATGCGAAAGTAAATGGACTACAAAAGGCCCGTGAATGATAGATGTTGAAGTTGGTTGGAAACAGAAATTGATAAGCTGTGTATGCGAACGCAAATAACATGTGAATGCGAATGTACTGCTGGTTGCATGATGGAATGATGTATGCTTTGGTGGGGGTAACGGGTGCAATGTGGATGATTTTTTCCCTTTTGGTTTTCTCTTTCTTGCCCCTTTTTGAATGAATGGATGAATGCGCACAGGTAATGCTTAAATGAAGGGTTGTGGTAGCCGCATGACTTGATGTTGTATGATGCAATGATTGGATGTTTGCTGGGATGTGGGAGGTTTTTTTTTTCTGTCTTTCCACTTTATTGCCTTTTTGGTATTTGATGAATGCATGAAATGAGAATGTGAATGTGATGGATACGTAATATTTTGATGCAAACGCTGTGGTGAACAAAAGGAAATGCCCAAATACATGGTGCGATGATGTGATTGATTGGGATGTAGACAGACTTTTGGTAATGATGCGACCGACATTTGGCATTTTTATTGAAGCGATACATGTTATGCGTGGCGATGCATGCCCGCATACGCAATGCGTAATGCACAAGAAGCAAAATTGTGTAGGCAAAACAAGTGGAATGTGAATGCATGTACAATACTTGTATGAAAGAGTTGTGATGAGTATGATCAGATGCATGGTTTTAATTCTAGAATAATGAGGACATGTATAATGTATGATTTGTTGGTAACACCACTTTTTTGTTTTGTAAGGATGCAAAAATGTTTGATGTGAAACGAATCTTTTGATGCCGGAAATAGAGAGCTGAACATTTTGAATTAATTGATCGTTCCTTGGAAGAAAGATTTTTGATGGCTTAGACTTGAACTCTGGTAAGCTCAAGATTGTCATCTTGAAAAGTGCGGCTTGCAGCAATGTATTAGCGTCATTTCTAGAGATCGAGATGTGTATTTGCAGATGGGTTCTCATTTGGTTATGATGACCCATGATGGCTAAGCTTTCAAGTCTAAGATGTTAACTTAGAGGGATTGTCATCATTGTGTGTCTCTCCCTTTGAAGCATTTGCTTAATAAATATGAAAAAAGTGTGAATGCAAATGAACGTGTCAGTTGACTTAGGGTTCAAGAAATGCAGGGTATAGTCAAGTGTGACACATGAGTGGAGTGGAGGATGAGGTTTATTGGCTCAAACTTATGAGAGATAAGCTTGCCCCCAGGGTAAAAATGTTTGACTGCTCCAATTTTGACTTCAAATAGTGGGGAGTGAAACAGTCTGCCTTTGTCTAGGGAGGACAATGACAACTAAGGATGTAGACTGGTTGAGGGATTGGGAACTATGCAGGTATTGGGGTGACGCGTGGCTAGGAATGAATGGAATGGGAGGCAGAAGGATTCTTTCGGGCCGAGGGATATGAAGCCCCGGTCTACAAGAGGACAAGGTTGCCCCAATCCATGAAAGGTGAAGATTGCCCCATCCGAGTGGGATTGTGACAGGGTGTAAAGTTAGAATGTAGTATATGAACGGGATGAAAGATGAGGGTATTTTGGGGATGCTAAAAAAAATCTCCCTGAGTTTGAGTGGAATGGAGGGTGGGGTATTGCCCCATTTTGATATGATAAGTCAAGTAACTGCCTCAGTAGGGATTTGTGGTTTTCCTTGGGAAGGAGTCCACAAGCTAAGACAGTCAAGAGTTTTTGGTTCGATGAAAATTCACTTTGTTGATGATCATTGTTATCTTCTCTTGATGAACTTCGAGCGTGCAAGCCCTTTTAAGTTTTTTTTTATTTTCTTTTGTAATAATATTTTTCTCTTTGTTTTTTTTTTGAGCAAATAAATTATTCTGATTATTTTGTCCTATAGTATAAGCTTTGAGAAAAAATGGAAACAACCAATCACTGATCAGAATAGGCCTTAGGATTGTAATATGGCTAATGGCTAATGATTCATGAAGGAAATGATTACTTTGCTCCTGAGAGTGTTCGGGGTTGGTTGAGACAAAGAATCTTTTATGCGCTTCATGGGAGAATGAACCTCTTTTAGGGTTGTAGCGCATTTGAGGGTTTATGGAGGATAGGACGCTTAGGCCAGAGGAAGTGTTTGAGGGTTTATTTCAGACAATGATCTTTTATATGCTCGATGGTGTGAAGTGTCAGCTCACAAATTCTACTTTTTGGTTTTCAGGATTTTTCGATCCTCTTTTTTTTAATTTCACTTTTTTGTGATTTTTTTTCTTTTTCTTTCGAGCTGAGCGAGCTGTTAGATATGTGATTGACCCCTGTCTAAGGTGTTTGAAAGATTTTTGATTTTTTGGCTCGAAGTGGGTAGCAAAGGGCATTTCTCTTTTTTGGATTTTTGGATATAGGAAAATCGCCAAACTCCAATTCAAATCATGATTGCTTATTTTCTTGAAATTGTAACTATGGGACAAAACTTCATTTTAATATATTTGCTTTTCTTTATTTATTATTTTTTATGCCCTAATTTTTGCTCAGGCTGCTCTTGCGAGTTTTCAACCTAACGGGCTTTTCTTTTTTGGGTCTCTTTTGTGTTTTTTTTTTACTCAAAGGACTTGCACGAGTGTTTAGAATGCTAGCAGAACATCTTAGTGATCATTACTCTGCCCCAGTACGGAGCGTACAAAGCGTTGTTCGTGAAATTTCATCACTGGGGGAAAGCGAATGAAATACTCTTGTGGGGACTGGGCCTTTTATGGATGGTTGGGTCTGGTTTTGGAAGTGGCGGAAAGACGGGGTTAGGATAACTGACTCAAACAACGGTAAACACACATGTCAGGTTAGTTTATTTTGCAAATGCTTCATGGAGAGTTAACACTGCTTAAGATAGAACAATTTTAATTGTCAAAACCACACAAGTTAACAAAATAGACATTTAGGCTTCTTGTCACGGGTGTGAGATATATGTTGGTTGGTGCTCTTAGTGGGGCACGCAGTGGCCAAGGGTCAAGCCTATGATATGGTCAATATTGTAGTGACCATGATGGTGAATGAGTTATTGGTGAATTCCGTTGAATGGTTAAGTGGGTAGGTGGTTTCCATCAATGTGGTAGGATGAAGAGTGAAGAACTTGTTGTTGGTGAATCAAGTTAGGGTATGGCCACATTTTCCAAGGAAGAGGAATCAATTAAAATATATTTTCAAGAAGGCTTCGTCTCTCATCAAACAGCATGTCAAAAAACTTATGAGTTTCATTTTTTATTTTTTGGAAAAAATTATTTGAATAAAGCAGAATGCATGAACATATGGATGTTGTACACAGACAATGATGCAGGTGAATGGAATGCATAATGATACCTTAAGCAAGTGTGTGATTTTTTATTTTTTAAAGTTCAACTAGAGTGAGAGGCTAACAAAACAACAAAAAAAAACTATTGGATGATGAATAATGCAAGAATAGAAGAAAATGAAGCAAATCTTAATTTTGTTTTAATGCATGTGAGAGGATTAACGCCCTTGAGATGGATGTGAGAGGAATAAATGACTTTTGTTTTTGTTCTTTATGACGCATGAAGGAGCTGTTTTTGAGATGCATGAGAATGAATGACTTTTGTTTTTGTTTCTTCATGATGCATGAAGAGGAGTAATGAAATAATGAATGAATGTAATTTTTTATAATATCAAGGTGATATTATTTTCTCATTTTTGGTGTGTGGCTTATGCAAGATGAAGTAAAATAAAAAAAATATGATATTTTGTTATTTTCTAGATGATGAGATGCATGTTGGTACCATGATAATGAAAACGATGACCGTATTCTATTATGGGTGCATGATAATTTTTTATTTATTTTCTAGTTGAAAGACTAACTATGCTCACGCAACAAGAATAATCAAGTTAAACGCACCTTGTGTCCTAATGCATGAAGGAACACATGGTGATAAATGATGGAAATGCAGATGCGAATGCATGAAATGTGTGCATGAGTGATCACCTGAAAAGGTTAGTTATTCTAAATGATTTTTAGAGACAATGCGGCACGTGAGTGATGCAGGGCCTCATTTGTGTATCAGAATGAAATGCCAACAAGAGGCGTATCTTTTGAACGATGCAAAAACGATGACATAATTTTGAAGTGATGCGTGGATGAAATGGCGTATGGATAATTTAATGAAACAGCAGTTTTTTGGGATGAGTGAAAAGGTGTGAATGCTATATTTTTTACATGTGCTTCATGATGTTGCAAATGATGAAATGCCTATATTATTTGATGATGATTTTTGTGAATGATTATGAATGAATGGAAATGCATGCTAAATGAGATATTCAATTATTTATCACAATTTTGCTAGTTGTGGTCATATTTTTTATTCTTTCCTTTTTCATGAAAAAACAAAATGCAATGTATGAATGAATGAATAATGTTGCGTGACGCAGATGCATGGAATGTGAAGGATCACTTGAAAAGATTGACTATCCAAAATGATTTTTCGGAGACAATGCAATATGATGATGAATAATGCAAGAAAGTGGCATTATTTTTATTTTCTTTTATTTGGAAATGATGCATGCAAGATGAGTAATGCATTTGAGGTCGATAAGGATGAAAAACCCTTTTTTGTGTTTTTTTTTTTTATGATGCATGAAGAGGAGTAATGAACATAACCTTTTTTATAATATCAAGGTGATATATATTTTTTCTATATGGATATGCAAGATGATGCAATTTGGACAAATACAGAAATATTTTTGTTGTTTTCTGGATGATGAGATGTATAGTAGTGCAATGATAATGGGCTGCATGTGAAAAGAATGGTTTTATTATGAATGTGCGGTGATTTTTATTTTCTAGCAACATATAATGCCCATGGTGACGGATATGCAAATGCATGTATGCATGAAGAAAAAAATGTTTGATCCTAAATGCAATTATTTTTATTTTTTAAGAGGTAGTGCAACATGTATGCAAACTCTCATTTTTTTATTTATGGGATGACAAATGACACAGTTATAATGAAATGATTTTTTTTTGTTTTATTTGGAAAATGACACATGAATAGGGAATTGTTGCATTTAAACTAGGATGACCACATAAGGGAAATGATGTATGAATGATACGTTTTTTTTAAATGTAATTCATGACTTTACGGATGATGTGATGCCTACGCTATGTGATCATGATTTTGAATGATTATGAATGAATGCCGGCGCATGTTAAATATGATGCTGGTTTTTTGATCAAATGATAAGCTAACGTTATGTGGGTAAATTTTTTTTTTTTTGTGTGTGAGGAAACAAAACGCATGACACTCGCAGCGACATTTTTTAATGCGTGGGAAGGAGTAATGAACATAACCTTTATATAATATGGGGGTAATATTTTTTGGTGTGCGGATATGCAAGATGAATGCAATTTTGAAAAAAATGATACATTCGCGATGCATGATAGTGCAATACCAATGGAATGCTTATGGAAGAATGATTTTAGTATGAATGAATGGTGATTTTTTTTATGTGTTTTCTTTGAATAATGCATGAACATATGGGTGTTTGTTGCACATGAGCAACAATGGAGATGAATGAAATGCGTGATGGTTTATCCCTTTTTTTATGCTTCAACTAAAATAAAAAGCTAACAAAATGCTATTGGGTGATGAATGATGCAATAATGAAGAAATTTATAATTTTGTTTTGACGCATGTTGAAGGACTGATGCATTTGAGATGGATAGGAATAAATGACTTTTGTCCTTGTTTTTTATGATGCATGAAGATGATGCATTTAAAAATAAATTTTTATAATAGCAATGCGGTGTATGAGTATGAGAGATGATGCAACTAGGATAAAATGATGCATGCATGGAGAAATTGCGCATTTGGACTATGATGCATGTATGGAGAAATGATGCATGTATGGAGAAATTGTGCATTTGGACTATGATGACAAAATGAGCAAAATGTTATAGAATGTCTCATGCAATTTGTAATAATGATGTTGCAAATGACAAGATGCCTACACTATTTGATGATTTTTTTCGCTATTCATGAATTATGAATATATGATCAATGGTACGGTAGGGAAATGGCAATGTGATGCATATGATGAAAAAAATGATCTTATTTTATGATAATTTTTTGTATGATGAATGAAAGGAATGATGTCGTCTCGTATGCATGCAAATGAAAGAAGCATGAAATTTTTTTTTGAGTGAGTTTAATTTTGGAGAAATGCTAACCAGATTGATAGAGAGGGTAAGTATAGTGCCCCTGTGTCCTAGGTGGGTCATGTCTAAATTGGGATTTTCAACATGATCTAGGGTCACTTATGTGATCAATCTCTCAGGTGGCTCTATTCACTTCCTCGCAAAGGTCTCCAGAGCTAAAATCCCCTTTATGATATGATCCACAACGATAGCGAGCTACCTGGTGTGGGATACCATGAAGGAGCGTACTCTGGTTGAGACTTTCATGAGAGCCAGACAGATAAAATCCAGAATGACTGTCACTAATAATCTCCACTCGTCCTAGGTTATTTGTAGACCCGGGTATAGGGCCCCACTCAAAGGTGTGTGCAAAAGTGTAAGTGAGGTGTGTGATGAGAGCAAAATACCTAAACTAACCAAACTGGACAAGTTGTACAACAATAATAACAAAAAAGTCGTCTACCCTAAGGTTCAATAATATAAAGAAATGCCTACAAATAAATAAAATAAGCATAAGGGCAAAAACAAAACATAAAATTAATACAAACTTACACATTTAGTTAATTAGGCTTGACTCTCTTAATTTGTCCCCAATGGAGTCGCCAGCTGTAGCGACCGAAAAATCCGGAGGAGGGATTCTTCGAAGTTCTTGAATGAAGCCGCCACCAAAGTTTTAGTTTAAGGGCAAACATTGGAAAATCCCTATTGAGTGGACAAAGGGGTCTTGCGGACCAGATTTAGGCTCAGGAGTCGTTTATGCGTGGGGAAGGTATTAGCACCCTACGACATCCTTCCTAAGGAAGGTTACCTTTTAACTAAATGTGCAAACATTTATTAATTCAAAAATAATGTTTTTACCCTTATAATAATAATAATAATAATAATAATAATAATAATAATAATAATAATAATAATAATAATAATAATAATAAAAAGACTCACTAAACGGTTAGTTATTTTTTGTATTTTTTGAGAAAAATGAGATAAATGAATTTAAAGGAAAAAAAAAGGTTTTTTATTGGTGCAATTGACAGAGGTCGGCCGCCCTCTGGTCCTACGTATCTCCTGGTAGAGAATCAAATCGCACGTAGTTCTTGGTAGAAAATGTTTGTGTGTTTGGTGTTTTTTATTTTTGAAATTGGGAGATATATTCGTGACGGCCAAACAAGTAAAACTCAGAGTGGTCGTCATCCAAACAAGTAAAACTCAGAGTGGTCGTTTTGAAAACTAAAGCTGTTAACGGTCAAACAAGCTAAGCTCAGAGTGACCATTAGCAATAAACCATTTTTTATGTTCGGGACGACATTTATTCATTACTTGGGAAAAAAATATGTTTGTGAAAGAAAATGTTTATTTGTAGAAAAGAAATTTAAAAAAAGGTAAAAGAAGATAAAGGGTGTGCGTATTTAAAAAAAAGGGTGTGAAAAGGAGCAAGATATGGTATTTTTAAAAGGAGGTGCGAAAAGCGAGCCCAGCTCGTTTTTGTAGGCTGGGCTGCAAAAAATGAATGGGCCGTAACGATGGGGTGTACGCAGCAGAACATGGGGGTGGAGATCAATATGATTTTTTTTAAAAATGGGAGGGTGCATTACGGAACCTGGGGGGTGCGATTAGTGGCACAGTGGAAAAAAAAATTAAAAAAAACAAACACATTGAGAGCCCAAAACAGAGAACCTAATCATAACCCTAATTTCCCTTCACTCTCACACTCTCCCAGCGCCGCATCTCCTCCCCTCTCAAACCTACTTCTTCGTTCTTCTCCTTCACGGCCGTTTCACCCCCTCTCCGATCTCTTCATCCCTTCGCCGAACCAACACCACCCTTCTCAACCCTAAATCTCGCTCTCTCTTCTTCTCACACCACCCACCAATAACCTCCACCTATGCTCCTCTCAACATCGCACACCAAAAATGGAGAGAGGGAAGGCGAAGTTTTCAGAGAGAGAGAAGAACGGAGATGGTTTTCGCGTGGCTGATCAGAGAAGACGAACAGAGACGATGGTGAACACACGGTAGTTGGCTTGGCGACGGCGGTGACGATTACGGAGAGAGTATGACGAAGATGTGCGCGTAGCGACGAACGAAGCGACAAAAATGGACGGCGTGTTCACGGAGGATGGCGACGGTATCTACGGAGGTCCAGGACGAACGGCCACCGTCTACGGTGGCCGGAGCTGCAGGTAACCGAACCTTCTCCCCTTTTCTCTTTCTGATGTTCTCTTATTTTGGGTTTTTGGTTCTTTGTTTTTGTTTTTGGTTTCAAACAGTACGGGGAGGCAGAGAGAGGAACCAAGAGGGGTGTTTGTTGTGGTGGCACACGGTGGTGATGTTTGGTTGTGGTGGAGACAGCAATGAGGGTGTTGTTTGGTAGGGTCGTTGGGGAGGTTTTGGGTGGTTGGTGAAAGGGGGGCTGTTTGGTGCGAGGAGGGAGTATGGTGATTTGGGGGTCACGGTTGCTTGGGCTGTGAGTGGTGTTTATGGTGGAGGGGGGGGTGTTCGGTGGAGAGAGGAGGCTGTGAGGGGAGAGGGACGGTTGCTCTTTTAGTTCCTGTATTTGTTGTTGTTATTGTTTTTGCTGATTTTCCCCTACTGTTTTCCCCCTCCCCTTTGCTTCTGTCCGTTTTTTTTTTCCCTGATTGCTGGTTTCGTTTTTTTATATATGGAGAAACCTCAGTTTTGTTTTTTTCAAAACTAAAATGTCTCTTTCAATTTTCCCAATCCATGATTCTGTTACCCTGCTCCTTTTGTTTTCTCACTGTCCTATGCTTATTTTTCTGGTTTTGGATATGCAGGCATAGCCTGGTGGAGCAGCAGACTGTGAAAGGGAGAGGACCAATATGTGGTGTGTGCAGGGATTGTCAGAGGTTGAAGTAGCCCAGGAGATGCAGCTTGATCAGGTTTACTAGTCTGGCATATGCCACAGTTCCTGATGTAGAATTGAATATCCTTGTTCATCCATTTCCAAAAGAAAAGAGATTTAATTCTTGCAGCAGTAGTGTCTCTTCCAGAGTGTCCCCCAGTAGGAGAGTCATGTAACCATTTGAGAATCACATTCCTAACAGTAGGATCAGATCCAATCACCAGTTTGCCTCTTCTTCTCAGTTCATCTTTGATCCAAGTAAACTTAGGATGACTGCCTTTGTTTACTTGCAAATCAGAAATAACTTTCTGTATCAATGTATCAGTTTGCCACGAGAGTTTAATCATTGCCAATAAGTATCGGTGACCATTGTCAAGCAACGATAGGTAACAACTCTACACCTTGGCGCCTGGAAAGAGCATCAGCAGCTTTATTTGAACTACCCTCCTTGTAATGGATATCAAAATCAAAGCCCATAAGTTTGGCAACCCAAACTTGTTGAAAAGGAGTGTTCAAGCGTTGCTCAAGTATGTGTTTGATGGATTTCTGATCAGTCTTGATAGTGAAAAGGGGCATAAGCCAAATAGGTGCTTCACTTTTGAATTGCATAGATGATTGCAAGCAATTTCCCTTTCATAAATGGAGAATGCTTGCTGCTTTGGACCCAAGGACTTGCTTATATAAGCAATGGGGTGTGAGTCTTGCATTAAGACAGCACCAAGACCTTTCCCAGAAGCATCTGTTTCCACTGTGAAACGTTTTGTAAGATCAGGGCAGTTTTAACACAGGAGCAGTGACTAAGGCAGTCTTCAAAGCTAGAAAGGCCTCTGTGGAAGCTGTTGACCAATGGAAGGCATCCTTCTTCAACATGTCAGTGAGAGGTTTTGCAATAGCACCAAAATTACAGGACAAATCTTCTATAATAACCAGCTAGGCCTAAGAAATCCCTTAATTGTTTAAGGTTTTCAGGCATAGGCCAATTACTCACAGCTTCAATCTTTGTAGGATCTGTACTAACACCTTCCTTAGTGATAAAATGGCCTAAGTACTCAACTTTGGGTGTAGCAAATTGGCACTTGCTCTTGTTCAAAAACAGCTTCTCTTGTCTAATAGTATTAAAAACCAAAGACAAATGCTCCACGTGGTCTGTTAGGTCTTTGCTAAATACTAAAATGTCATCAAAAAATATAATAACAAATTTCCTTAAAAAAGGATGAAACACATGGTTCATAGGGGCTTGAAATGTAGCTGGTGCATTAGCAAGACCAAAAGGCATAACTAAGTATTCAAAATGACCAGAGTGAGTCTTAAAAGCTGTTTTAGCTTCCTCACCAATATCCATTCTCACTTGTTGATATCCAGACCTTAAGTCCAATTTAGAAAAGATGGAAGCACCTCCTAATTCATCCATTAAATCTTCAATTAATGGAATAGGAAATCTATCCTTAATTGTATGAGTGTTTAACCTTCTAAAATCTACACATAAACGCCAAGATCCATCTTTCTTTTTTACTAACACAGTAGGAGAAGCATAGGGACTAGTGCTATGTTGAATAACACCTTGTTCTAACATATCACTAATTAATTTATCCACAATGTTTTTCTATATGGCAGAGTATCTATAAGGGCGCAAGTTAAAAGGTTTTGTACCTTCCTTAAGAGGAATTTTGTGATCAAAGCCAGGACGATGTGGAGGCAACTCTGTAGGCTCCAGAAATATGTCACTGAAGGAGTTCATGAGCTCCATAATCTGAGGTGGAATTTTCGAGTCATCAACAGAAGGCACCAGGTCGCAATAGGGTAAAGAGAAGTGAGCATCATTGTCCTGAACACTAAGGAAACATAGCTCCACACCCTGCTGTAGAGCTTGAGCAAAGGTTTTGTTATTAATCAGTTTCACAGGAGTAGTTTTAGCACCCCTTAACACTACTTTGCGTCCCTTTGTAGTGAACTCCATCTGAAGTTTATCAAAATCCCATAGGATAGGTCCTAAAGACTTCAACCATTGCATGCCAAGGCTAACATCATAAGTGCCCAAAGGAAGCACAATCATATCAGTAGTGAAAGAAATCTGCTGCAATTGCCATGTAAAGCCCTTACAAACATAAAGAGCATTCAATTTATGTCCACCACCAGCTGTGATAGGTAATAAGGTTACTTCCTCAAGTTTGCAGCCTAATTTCTTGGCTATCTCTAAGTCCAAGAAATTGTGTGTACTCCCACCGTCCAAGAGCATATGTAAGAGTTTTTTTATCATGCATGTCTGTGACTCTCATGGTTTGGAAACTAGACATGACAGTCATGGCATGAAGGGAAAGTTGAGGTGTGTCAAGCTCAGGTTGTGTGTCTTGGGTTGGGGTGGGTTCTGTTTGGGTTTGGTCAGGCTCAGTGGATTCCTCCTCTTCTATTTCAAGAAGCATAAGTTGGTGTTTTCTATGTTTAAGGTGATGGCCAGGGGTAAAAGGTTCATCACAAAACATACACAAACCCTTGGCTCGCCTCTCAGCCATATCAGCAGCAGAATATGTTCATTTGGTGAGGGAAGGGTTGTTAATGGTTTAGTGGTGGAGGTAGATGGTTTAGATGACCAAGAAGGAAATCTGGTGTAGGGTTTAGTAGTGAGGGCTTTAGAAGAGTCGTGTAACTTAGCTAAGTTGGTGGCATGGGCAATGGTAGATGGATTAAACATACGGACATGCATTTGAGTATTATGTTCCAAACCAGCTAAGAAAATGCTAAGAGAGTGTTCAGGAATGAGGCTTACTTGAGTCAAGGCAAGCTCAAAAGCATCAAGATAATCCTCTAATTTACCTGTTTGCTTGATTTGGACAAAGGTTGACAAGGGATCCTCATAGGCATCACCAAAACGAGCTGTAACATCAGCTACATACTACTGCCAGACAGAATAAATGTCAAATTTCTGCCTCATATAGTTTAGATGCCATTGAAAGCCAAACCTTCCAAGTGGATAGAAGCAAGACGCACTTTAGAAGTCTCTGGTGTCTCATCAAGTAGAAAAAATTGGTCACATTTGTAGAGCCAATCACGTACATTCTTACCATCAAAACGTGGGAACTCAACCTTAGAGATACGGGTTGAGTAATGGTGAGGAGGTGGGGTTTGATGAGGGGTGGGTGGTGGTGTGTTAAGGTTAATAACTGGTGGAGGTGGTGGTGGAGGTGGGGGAGGTGGTGGTGGTGGAGTAGGACTAGTGGTGGCTTGCTGAATAGTACGTAAAATGTTACCTATCTCAGCCATTCCATCAGTCATTTGTGTTTGTAGCTGGTCTAGACGGGGGCCAAGCGCCTCTGTAGTAACTGTCAAACTTTGGTCAAGTTCTTGAACAACTTGACTCAATGTCATGGTGAGAATCGTCATTCTTTGATACCAATTGTAACAGTGGAAACTAGGAGAGGGTCACAATCTCAGGCTCAGGAGCCTGTGAAGGGATATATATGAGCTACTAGGGTGCTTGCACCGGTAATAGCTTCTCACAGCCTCTGGAATCACAAGATTTTGAATGCAATTCGGAGAGAGAATTGAAGAGGATCTAGGGTTCAGAGTATATGAGGTAAGAGAATTTAATTGATAATGATTGTTGCCTTTCTTCATTGATTGCTGCCTATAAATAGGCCAAATGATTATACAATCAATCCTAGGAATATTCTAAGATGCTGACACCTAGTGACAGCTCACAGAAATCTAGAATGATCCTCAATAGGACAAAATAACAGTTAGTAAAGGGCTGTCCTATTACAAACGAAAACAGCAACAAATAAAACAGTAAAATTCTGCAATGGAACAGTAAAAACTTAGTATTATTTAATTACTGTGACAATAACAACTCACTCTGTCGCATCAGTTATCATAGAATGTGCCACATAGTTCAGATAAGAACTTAGGAGATGCGTACGAAAGAGATAGTCTTATAGTGGTGAGCGTGTATGATGAAGAAACAACTACATTGTAGACTAGCAAAATGTATTGCCATGGTAGACGATGATAGTGGTGGCAACCTACAAAATACTATGATGTTCACACCGGTATGTGACCGACATTAAAAAAGAGTTAGAATGAGTTATACTTTCATCAATGATTATACCATATTTTTAATTGATGAGTTTATCTTCATAATCAAATGAATAGCACTTTTGGTTATTTATGTTTGCTCCAGATTTCACTTTGGTCCTTTATCTTTTTTTTGGTCCGTTTTGGTCCCTCATGTTTCATTTTTGTTGCATTTTGGTCCCTGACGTTAGTTTTGACTAACGGACGCCACGCTAGCAGTTAACTGCTGACGTGGCGTCCATATTTAATTCTAAAATAATTACCACATCATTATTTATGTTATTTAAATTTTAAAAACATAAAAAATAATTTAACAAATAATTAAAAACAATAACCCATCCCCAGCCACCGTCAAACCCATCACTCCTCTGTTAGCCACTGTTTCTCTCCCCTCGTCAGCCACCATCACCATCACCATCCCCAGCTGTCAACCACCATCAGCCGCCATCACCATCACCATCACTCCTCCCTCATGGCCAAACGACGACCACACTCCCTCTGTCTCTTCGCGCAACCACCGTGCACCGCCCCACAACCGCCAACAACCAACAACAGTGAACAACAACCAGAACCCAACAATAGTGAAGAACCCAGAAACATAACCAAGTGAAGAACCCAACCATAATGAAGAAAATTCCAGAACCCCCCTCTTTCGTACTCTCTCTCTCTCTCTCACCGAAAATTTCTTTCTCTCTCACCGTAACACAGATCCAGATCTCTCTCCCACCCGTCGTCCTCCCCGTCGCACCACCCTTCGCACCAAGAAAGACGAAGTGATGAACATGGTGAACGCAGATCTGGATGAAGACAAAGTGATGAAGATACGTTGAAGAAAAAGAAACCCAGATTTGGTAGATGAAGAAATGATTTGGTAGATTTGGTGTTTGCTGAGAACGTTGGATTTGGTGTTTGCTGGATTCGGTAGAAATTAGGATTGGGTAGAAATTAGGGATTTGATTTAATTGTTTTATTGATTTTAATGTTTTTAGTTTTTGTTGATTTAATTAGAGATGATGTGTAATTATTTTAGAATTAAATAAAACATTTAATGGATGCCACGTCAGCAGTTAACTGCCAGCGTGGCGTCCGTTAGTCAAAACTAACGTCAGGGACCAAAATGAAACAAAAATAAAACACAAGGAACCAAAACGGACCACAAAAAAGATAAAGGACCAAAGTAAAATCTGGAGCAAACATAAAGGACCAAAAGTGCTATTTAGCCTAATCAAATTAGTTAGGTTGCTATCCAAATGGATAAGGTCGTCATAGTGTTAGTTTGTAGATGAGTTAATGAGGCTTCTAGTTGTACTTTGCACATATATATGGGTCGAGTATATGAGATATTGGTCCAAAACAAAAGAAAGTTATCTAGTTTATTTTTTAATTAATAGGTTCTAGTGTAATCATATTTAAAGAGAAGCCAAAATTATGGATCACCAGGTAGCTAAGTCTGCTCTAGCCTCTAGGTGTGATGAGGAATCTATTTGGACAGAAAAATTCCCAATCTGGTTATCCAATGCAATAGTACTGTAGGCCATGTGACATGTCATTGATGTCAAGCTGATTGTATTCGATTTATTAAATTAAATTAAATTTTAATATGAAATCAGGGACATTCCATAAAACAAAGGCAAAAAAACAAACCTAGACAAAAAAAATTACCAAAATAGAACACTTTTTAGATTAATTATCAAAGTAGAACACTTTTTTTTTCAGGCTAGAAGTCGCCCCCTGTGGTAGCGACTTCTACACTGCAATTTTGCAATTTTTTTTTGTTTTACAGTGCAGAAATCGCCCCCTGTGGGAAAGACTTCTGAACTGTGTTTTTTTATTTTTCAATTTCTTTTATATTAATATATTAACCTAATTAAATTCTAAAATTAATTTTAAAAAATAATTTTTTTATTTCTAAAATAATTAGATAATTAATGGTAAAAAAAAAATTACGCTATATAGAAATATGGAAATAACTGTATTTATTTAATTAGTACGAGATTACAAAGGTATAAATGTGACTAGTCTAGATTGCGGTTTGGGCAGTTGTTTCTGTTGTGACCCTCATTTCTACAAATACTGCATCTCTTGGTGCGGGTACCCATTTCTCTTTGATCCATCTTCGTCTGAATACGGGTAGACTGTCGACGACCCTTTTTATCTCTCTGTTTAGTTGGATCATGCTGCAGTTCTGGGCCATTGAAATCAGGCCATGACAACTCAGATGACAATGGTGGAAACTCCTCAAAGTATGTACTGAAAACATATTGCAATCTATACTGTGGCTACACGAATTCCATGTGATCGTAATTAACTTTTGAACATGCCGCGATCACATGGGAACAAGGATAGGTGCAGGTGGGCAACTTCTAAACTACAAAAGTAAAAAAAATTAAATTTCCATGTTTAGAAGTCGTTTTAGTGGGGGGCGACTTCTAGACTAAAAATTAGATGTGTTCTAGTTTGATAAATAATTTAAAAGGTGTGTTATTTTGGTATATAATTTTTTTTATCTACCGTGGTGAAAATGCCTAAAACAAATGTCGGAAACTTATGTGCCTGTTTAGATTGGCTTATAAGCAACTTGTTTTGGTTTGTGCTGCTGGCACATCCACAGCTTGTTGTCTTTAATGACTGAAGAAAACTACCACATCCACAGCTTGTTGTCTTTTCTCCTTTTTTTTTCACTCGCAATGTAGAATGATTGAAAGAGAATTACAACAATTGATATTATTCAAAATTACAACATATTTTGTGGAAAGAGGAGCAATGGATGTAAAAATGTTCATCACTCATACTGATGCTGCCTGCCTCTACTGATATTTGCAGGCCTTATTTATTAAACAAAGAAGAAGTAAATAGGTGGTGTAAGGGTATTACAATAGTACCCCAAAAGTAAAATAAAATGAGTAGTAAAACTTTTTTTTTTTACCAAATGAGAAGCAAAACTTGACTTTAACGAAAACAACGACTGCTTGTAGTCGTCACGCTAACCAATCGTCATCCATACCGTCAATATCTCCAATGTCCATGCTGTGTACGCGTTGTCATGACAAATATAAACAAAAGTGAAAAAGAAAATACAATTAGTCTTCATCATTGAGTATATATACACATTGAAAATCCAAAGCTAAACGAATGAATACTCTAAAAGGTCATGTGATAATAATTGAGACGAAATCATATGAAAAATTCATATAATAATTTCTCAAAAATTCAATAGTTAACATGTATGCATCCCAATCTGTGAATCTATATACCATTAGGATACTTAAGGACTCGGTGATACCCAAAAAATGGAGAGCATAATGAATTGCATATAAAATTATCCCACATGGATTTAAAAACGGTGAAGTATAGCTTCTGATTCTGTAAGGGGTAAGAAAAGATGGAATCGTTTTTTGTGTAAAACAAAAGTGGGACTAAAACCAACAACAACACGATAATTTGTCTTGTTCCTTTTTAATTAACAACCTCAGAGGTACAAACAAACAAAAGACAATTTATATAGAAAATTCATCAGCAAAATTTACGTAGAACTTACCAGGGTAAAGTAGAAGAATCTTGGAAATAATCCTCAGAGCACTGCTCTAAGCAGCCCTCGTTTTCATTCAACCAAGCTGGAAACTCCAGAAGTTGATCTTCACAATTGGCTTCAGGTGCTTTATGTTCCATATTTTTCAAGAACTTGAACCAACAAGCTGATTTAACCAAATTCATAGTGTCATTCCATTCCATTTGATATTGATCTCCTAACGATCTGATCTCTGCCATAGCCTCATCATCCATGGCTGTGTGCAAGCCTCCAGTTACCTGAGTTGCAGCATTGGATTCAATACTATCCACCAGAAAAGAGAATCCCTCTAGCTGTGATGTTCCAACCAAAGGAACTTCCTGTGGAGGAGGAGAATACGAGGTTCCAGATGAGTACGAGGAAGATGAAGATGATGATTGATTATTATTGAGGTGAACGGTGGCATCTAAGTTATTGAAATCATGAAAATTGAGGTTTAGTCCTAAAGTCTGATTTGGAAGTATGAAATTGGGGTTTTCAGCCATAAGTGGTGGTGGTGGAGGAGCAATTGAGGAAGCAGCAGGCCAGGTGTAAGAATTTGGAACAGGAGGAGGATGGGATGAATATGGATATGAAAAATCATCCATGAAAATTGAAGAATTGGTTGTACATGATGATGGATAAATTCTGGGATTTCTTCTAGACTTGTATATTCCATCTTGTGGGGATACTGATGGCCTTTGCAGCTGTTGTTCTTGGGCTTGTTGTTGTTGTTGCTGCTGTTGTTGTTCACTTGCTTCTTTCATAGCTGCCCTGTGATATTTCAAGGCGGTGACAATTTCCTTTCTAGCCTCTGCCATATTTAGAAGCCTTTCTTGATAAGGCTTACTAGTGTGAAGTCTCCTCCTAACTTGTTTTTTATGCTGTGGTGGTTGTTGTGTGGATTGCTGCTGTGCCTGATTAGCACAGTTTTGGTCTTTTGGATTCATCAAGTCTTTTGTTCTAGAGGTGGTTAGTTGTTTCACTAGGCTACGCATATAAGCACCAGAGAGAGGAGGATCTTCTTCAAGATTTCTGAGCCTATCTATTTCCATTCAATTTTTTTTTCTTTATTCTTGTTTTGAAGAGGAATGACCCTCTCATCTGTTAGTAGTTTGGGATCAACTATGGTGTAAATAGAACTCAAAAGGGAAGTGATAGGTTGGTTGAATCTTATGGTTTTTTTTTTCCTCCTACAACTCAAGGGACAAGCATACAATGCTGAGGCAGATTGTAATCAGAAGTCCTGGTCCTTATGGATGGCCTCATGAGCGTTATAAATAGTTGGGGACAGCCTAGGGCCATTAAAATATTTTGTACTTTAGCCTACCAAAAAAAATACTGGATTTTTTTCCTGTTTTGGCAAATTATATCTATTACCTATTTTTTTAATGGACTCTTATAGTGTGGGTCACACCAGGCCATGTCTTACTTCAATAGTAATTCGCTTCATTTCGGTGAAAAACTCTACCATGGCTCATTTCTTCTAGGAGAAGCTATATAAAACATCACAAGGTGCTACTAATTGCTTTCTATAGCATATCAGCATAACAATTGGAATTCTCACGTTCCATTAAAAGAAAATAAATTAGAAACATTGAACAGTACAGGAAAATTGCAGGAAGAGAAAGATGCCTCCTAAATAGAGAAATAACCATAAAACATCACCATACAACATAGCATGTATAAAGAATCAAAGAATTAAAAATGCAAGTCTTCCTTTCCATCAAGATACGCCAAAGAATAACATAAATATAATATTACTGCGGTCTTTTACTTCTTTATTTTTTCAGAATCTTATGAAAAACCATTTATACTGGAAAAACAGCAGTGTTTTTTAAAATTATCAAAACAAAACAAAACTAGGTAAAAATCAAAATTCCTTTTGCAATGTTTAAAATCGAAAGGGTACTGATGCCCTTAAGAACTAGTGGATTGTATTTTCCTACTTACTTGAAATGTAAATTTTGTTTATTTATATTTCAAGTGAGACAGATCATTATACATTAGTCTTTAATTACTTAAGGGCACCAATACCCTCCAAAACAAACACAGTGATGGATAAACCTAGTGCAAAAATACATGAAAACATATTTCCAACTAAGCCTTACTCAAAAGTCGTGTATTAAAAGCAATAATTAAGTTTGTTTAACTGACACACACTGATATTTGTGCAATTAATGGGAGGTCAATGTGTCTTCTACAAAATAGAGGGAGTACTTATTATGGGATTGGACAATTATTGATGTTTTGGTACCTTGTCTGCAAGTGTTATGGGACCAAGCTTCTAAAACGTCAGCAAGCAAGAGCCTATGCAGAATGACTGGAATCTCCATTACTGTTATGACCTTGTATTATATTTTCCAAATATTGCATGACTATGATGCACGGATACGATATGAATCCGATACAGCGATACGAACTTCCTTGAAAAACCTAGGATACGATACGTATGGGATTCGTTTATAAAAAACAAAATATTCATAAAATAATAGAAATAAATAGACACATTTACCCAAAAAAACAAAGAGACACATAGAAACCAGCGAGATGCTCTTGTAAAACAAAGACTGGGGATAGTTGTTTTCTCTTTTGTGTTTATATGACTCATGTTACCTTTGTTCTCGTGCTTATAAGGTGAACTAAAAGTGTCCATTATCGTAGAGACTTTTATTTTTAAAAAAAGTAAGAAAAACATTTCAATACTAACCTGACATATACTCATGGCGTATCAGGGAAGAAGTATCGGATACGATACGTATCGGATACGGATACGGCAACAAAATTGAAGTATCCATGCATCATAGTTGCATGATATGAGAGAAACTTCAAATTTTCTGTTTAAACAAGTTGAAGATCATTAGAGTCTGTTCAGGGAACAGAGAACTTGGACCTCTTGAAACGCATAGTTGAGTGAGGACAAAAACACTCCATCCCTATTTCTCCGCCCTCCTATCAGTTGTATCTACGTGTCCTCCTCTCTTCTAGCTAACTTATACTTTTCCTGATAAGATTTTCCACTTTTATTATTTTACCACAAATGACCCAGAAGTGGCTTTTGCATTTTTCACTAATCACAATATTAGTTTAGCGTATGTAAGCGATTTTATCACTATTATAAGGCTAGGTGAGTGTTATATGATATTAAATATAATTTATAATTCGAATCTTGGGTGTGGCAAAAAAGTCGGTTGGGAGGGGAGAACCACACGGACCGGCAAAGCCGGGTATACACGTGGCCAGCCAGGTTCCCCAACGTAGATTAGTCACCGACAAAGCCGGTGGATACTACGCACCAATAAAACAGTAACAAATTTTTTTTTTTTTAATATTTCAATGTTATTTATAGTATTTTAAATTATATCTCTTATGATGAATTTAAATATTTCTTAGCTATTGTAATAATTTGTTTCTCTATTCAACTATAATTAAAAGCTTAGCTCTGGTATAAATATAAGGGTTAATTTTGGCGATGTTTAATTTAAGATGAAATATTTTGTCACGGTTGAAAAGCTTGTTTTAGCCATTAGATTGATCTCTTTCTCACACTCATATAGGGAATGAGATCCTCTACGGTCAGAATTTACTGCTGTCACTGCATTTGCCCTGTTATAAAGGGTATTTTAGTCTTTTCATTATCTAAAGTATCTTTATTTTTTCTCTTTCTTACTCACATATACACCAAATACAGGGAAACTGCAGGGAATCATGGTCCCTCATATAGTATACCCTCGACACCAAATTATTCCTCTTTCTCTCCAAAAATCTCCGTCCCTCTTTCCCGTTGGTCGAAGAGGAAATGAATTATTTAACTTTAGTGTGGGAAAGTCAATGTGACTTTAGTGTATTTTATGAGAGAGAGAGAGAGAGAGAGAGAGAAAGGATAATTAAATTTAGAGAGTAATATAAGAGAGAGAGAGAGAGATAAATAGAGAGAAAGTCGCAACGACTTTCGCTCCCTAAAGTTAGAGAATCAATGTCTCGTCGAAGACTCTCCTCCCAGAGACATTCTTCTCAGACCTCAAAACCCAAAACGACAGGCACCCCATGAACCCTCGAGTGATGGCGTAGGAGACCCAACTAAAAAACCAACCATCTCTCTAAATTTTCCACTTTCTTCCCCACTTCTCAAAAAGGATAAACTAGACCATAGAGCCTACAATGCTTGCATTATACTATGATGAAACAAGTTCGCCAACGCCATCGATTCCTCATCCTGTCCTCACTCTCTAGTTGTTGTTGCTCCTCTCATTTGGTCTCACAAGCTCGGCCTTTTCACTCTACTGTCTCACAATCTCCCATAGGTAATAATTGGTCTGACCTGTCGAATCTTCAAAAAACACTAGTGATACTGGAGATGAAGAACGTCTGGGCAATGAAGGTGGTGCTGCCACAATTTAGTGGGACAGACCCTATTGGTTGGCATACGCTAATTTTTATTTCTAATACAAGAAATTTATGCATTCGGCAAGATGCAATGGGCGCTCATGAGTATAGATGCGGCGACAATTTTTAGTCTCTCCCTCCCTCATAGGACTTAGGGTGAACTTAGCCATCTCAAATAATTTAAAATTATAATCCTTCTACTCTTTCAAGAGAATATTGAGTTGAACTGTAAAAAATTACAGCAAAAGAAAGGAAGGGAAGGAGAGAGGAGGAGAGAAAGCCTGATATTGTAATTAGCCATGGCCTAAAACAATGATTTGTTGAGATCTTGAGGTTGAAGCTCTTGGAGACAATTATCAAATTGGGATACCAAATTTGTGAATAGTCTCATTCCAACATCATTTGTGTCACCGGATTAGGTGCAGTCACTGACTTCACACAGTTAGTTCAGTCCCCTCTTCAATCACTATTGGATTAGTTGCTCCTACATTCCCCGCCCTTGTTTTAATTTGTCCAAAAATAAATGCCAATATAGAGGGATAGAAATAGGTGATTGCACCTGATCTTAATCCGACCTAATGCTACACCGTTCTCCCATGCAGTCAATTTCACATCATACAGTCATGAAGTCATACTCATACATATTTGAGTACTAGTAAGTTTTATTTAAAGTGTAATTTGGATAATTAAAATACTGACAGTCTAATCCTAAACTGATAGTCCAAATATGCTGAATGCACGATTACATGCATTATTGACTGCAACTAAGTCAAATGTTAATAATAATAACAGCAGTTCTACAGAAAGTAAAATTGGTCCAGGCAGCCTGAGTCCCTGAAAGACTGCTTGAAAATGCTGCTGTCCTAATACTAGTAATAATGCAACCTCTGAACTTCCCCGCGAAGAGAAGCAATGGCATTTGACATAAAGACGACCATACAACTAATCTAAAATAAAAAAGACAACCATAAAATAATCACTTGCTGATGTAGGAACTGTTCTTTAGCCAAATTAATGTGTATATGTATGTGAAAGCATATTTCAATTTCTCTCACCGAATCAAAATTCACATTTACAAATTAGAATATAATTCGTAGTCAACCTCATCTTATTTCAAGAAAAGCTTACACACCGTGTTATTGATCTTCAAAAGGAAGGAAGGAAGGAGAGAAAAAAAGTAGTAATAAAGATCGAATTTCCAATATCAGCAATTCAGCATCACGCCCCAAATATTGAACATTTTTCCTATACCAATGGCAATTATGGTACAAGCTTGTTGTCTATAACGTTGCATTTATTTTATAATCTCATTTGATTTCATCACAATTATGATCAAGAGATAATAATACCAACAGAAAACCCTAATCTCAGAACCTAATTTATTAAGCATAGAAAATAAAATAATAAAAAATTAAAAAACAAAATAATAGAAAGCAGTAATAAAAAAATATAACGGAAACGGTTTGTATTATAATGCGTATGAGAGAGAGAGAGAAAGAGATAAGGGAGAAGAGAAAGAGTACTACTGGCCTGTTGCGTTGCGGAATTGGGTTAGCAGCAGTGGATAACAGAGAGAGAGAGAGCCAAGTTGGAACGGATGGCGTTCTTTTTCTTCTTCTTTATCTATCAGTTGTTGTGATCAGAGATAAAACCAAAGGCAAGTAGCCAATTTCGGCCAATCCCGGCGCACGCACGCAGCTGCAGAACATATAAAGCTTTTCCACGAATCACCTCCGTTTCCCTCTTTCTACTTTCTACCTTCGGATTCCATTCACATCTTTTTAAACAGATAAAATTTCTTTTTAAATTTAAACAGATAAAAAAATCATATCCCCAATACTCCTGCTAATTGCTTCACACCTATCTTCTTTTTCTTGTATTCCCTCCACCTTCCCTCTCCGATATTTTTCTTAAAAATATTCCAATTTCAATATTTCTTTATCTTTTTTTGTCAAACAGCAACACGCGCGCTGGACATTTTATTATTGGCAAAACCCTACGATAGTGATCAGGTGGCTCCACATTATTAAGGATTTAATTTCTGAGTTTAAGACCGTGTTCGGGAATGTCAATTTGCTCGCTTACGGTGGATGAGTCATTAGTAAGTCTTTGGGAATGATAGCTTATAGGGTTTTTTATGTTGAATTTGCAGGGGGATGTATAACAAAAACTGAGGGAGGTGCCACTTGTAAAGCCCAGCTTTACAGGCAACCCAGCCCAATGAAGACTTTGCTGAGCAAACACTAGTTTTTGTTATTTCCTGCGCACCCGAACCCGTTTGAGATTGAGCACGCGGATCTTGCACTGACCCGGAGTATTTAAGCCTAATTTTACTCACTGTGCTCAGAATATCAAGAAACCCTAGCTCTCTTCTTGTTTCTCCGTTCTCTTCTTCTCTCTTCTCTCGCTGAAACCTTGCTGCGCCGTAGCTCTCACCACCGGTGATTGAAGCTGCGGTTCAGCTTGATTTTTGGTCGATGATGATCTTTGGTGATGATGAAACAAAACCCTCGTTGGTTTTGTTCTGAATCGAAACACTGAGACCACAATCTCCTCTTCTCACTTCGCGATGAACAGCAAACCCTAGTTTGCTCAGATCTGCTTGAATCCTTTGATCAAGCTTGTGAATCACCTTCACTTAAGGTAGAAACCTTCTTCTCTTTACCTTTTCCCTTGTTTCTTGGTTGATTGAACTCAGATTTGCAGAAACCCTAATTTCTGCTATTTTGTTTTTTCAGGTACAGGTTCAGATCAAGGTTCAACAAGGTCAAAACAAAGGTAAAATCACAGTCTCAGTGATTTTCCCTTTGAATCCTTTTCTTTATTAGAAACCCTAATAATCTGATACTGTTCCTTTTTCTTGTTTGTAACACAATGAGCTTCCAATCTTGAAACTCACTCACGAATGCTTCACCAGAGTTTCTTCAGAACCTCACAGGTAACAAAACAGCTCTTCTTAACCCTTATCTTTCCTTTCTTCTATTTCAGTCACTGAGAATAGTATCTAATCTCTTTTCTTTCTTATTGTGCGAGGTACAACACCACTTGGTTTACCACCACAATCAAGAAATACACAAAAGAGATGAGATTGGAGCAGAAGGTATAGAAATGCAGAGACAGAAACTTGGCAGCTTGGAAACTATTGAAAAACTGTAAAGGGAAATTTTTTATTAACTGTAAAATTGTTATTCATTTATTCTGTATCTTTTGTAGCCTGTACATGTATGTATTTATAATGCTTTCTCTGGGCACATAATAGCTGTTAGGCACTTAAACTTGGTTGTTAGGAACAACCAAGTTAGTTTGTTATTCATAAACTAGAAGTAGTTAGTTTGTTATTTTTTTAAAACTACTTCAGGTTTGTAATAACTACCAACGGCTATAATTTTAATAGCCATGTTTTAAATAAGATAGGTTTTGATTAAATCTCAACACCCTACCTTAATCAAAACAATCCTAGGTTTAAGATAGACAACCCTACCTTAAACTAGACTAGAGCTAAAACTTAGGAAATGAAACTGTAGGCAACTCAGAAAACACAGGACAACCCCCTGGTAGGTTTAAAACAAGGTCTAAGACAAGCCCTTAGACATGACTATAGGTTATTCCTTCCTTAGGAACTTAGAAAGAAATAACATTTAGTTGCCTCCTAAGTTTAGCAAAACTTTCACCTTTAAGAGCCTTGGTGAATATGTCAGCCACCTGATCATTTGTTGAGCAGTAGTCCAATACTAGAACACCCTTAGCAACTTGTTCCCTAATGTAGTGGAACTTAGTTTCTATGTGTTTGGTTCTTCCATGTGATATTGGATTTTTGGCCAAGTTAATAGCTGACTTATTATCCATAAACAGTGTTATAGGGTTAGATAACTCCACACATATTTCCTTAAGCAAGGTTTCTAACCAGGCTGCTTGGGTGGCAGCATGACATGCAGAAATGTATTCTGCTTCACATGATGACAGTGCCACAGTGGCCTGTTTCTTAGAGCTCCAGGAGATAGCAGCCCCTTGAAATAGGAACACATAGCCACTTGTGCTTCTTCTGTCAACCTTGTCTCCACACCAATCTGAGTCACAGTAGCCAACCAGCTTGTTATTACCTGTAGACCTGCCATTAGGAAAAAACAGACCATAGTTAGTGGTACCTTTTATATACCTTAGGATGCGCTTTGCAGCATTCAAATGAATCTGCAAAGGGCTGTTCATAAATCTACTGGTTACACCAGTAGCATACAGTATATCAGGTCTACTGTGACACAAATATCTCAGTGACCCAATTATTTGTCTGTAGAAAGTTGCATCAACTTTAGTAGCCTCTCCCTCTTCTGTCTTAGTCAGGTTTCCTTCAGCTGGATTAATTGCAGGATTGCAATTTTCCAGTTCAAACCTTTTTAAGATCTCATTGGCATATTTTTGCTGATGCAATATCATTCCTTCATTTACTCTTAGGAACTCCAACCCAAGAAAATAAGTCAGTTTTCCCAAGTCAGTCATTTCAAACTCTTCTTTCATAGAAGATTTGAAACTTGCTATCTCTTTAGCACTACTACCAGTCACAAGTAGGTCATCCACATAAAGGCATACAATCAGTAAGTAGGAATTTAGGTTGCCCTTAACATAAACACCATACTCTGTGGTGCACCTAGTGAAACCATTTTGAATAAAGAATCCATCAATCCTTTTATTCCAGGCCCTAGGTGCCTGTTTTAATCCATACAGTGCCTTATGCAAATGAAACACATAGTCTTCCTTATTCTTGTCCACAAACCCAGGAGGTTGGCTTATGTAAACCTCCTCCTCTAGAGGACCATTAAGAAAGGCAGATTTCACATCTAAGTGGAACATTTCCCACCCTCTACTACAGGCTAGAGCAGTCACTAGTCTAATAGTCTCATGTCTAGCAACAGGGGCAAAAACTTCTGTGAAGTCAATGCCTTGTTTCTGTTGGAAGCCACGTGCCACCAGCCTTGCCTTGTATTTAACTATGTTTCCATTAGGATCAAGCTTTAGTTTAAAAATCCATTTAACACTAATAGCTCTCTTTCCATTAGGCAACTTAGTTAAAGTCCAAGTTTTATTTTTTTCAATAGATTCCAGTTCCTCTAGCATAGCCACTTTCCACTCCTTGTTTTTTAGAGCTTCAGCATAGTCTAGAGGTTCAGAATCTGCCACCATAGCAAAATGGATGATATCTCCATCATCATCCACCTCATTATCCCTTGCTAGGTCATAATCAGCCAACCTACTAGGTAGATTTCTGACTCTAGCAGGCCTAATAGGATTATAAGCACCACCAGTTTCCTGTTGAACTATCTCAGGTGAGTTTGGCTCAACAGTATGTTCCTCAACTTGAACATCACCTTCAATAGGCTCATCATCACTTTCATCATCATCAATTCCTTGATGATGTTCTGGTAACTCAGTGTTACCTTCATTAACCATAACAGAACCAGTAGAGCCTGCTTGCTCCTTTTTATTCCAGTCCCATTCCTCATCCTCAAGTATAGTAACATCCCTTGATATTTCTAATTTTCCTGTTAGAGGATCAATTAGCCTATAAGCACCAGTAGGGTGATACCCAACTAGCACCATAGGTTTGCTCTTGTCATCTAATTTCTTTCTCTTAGGATCAGGTATGTGTCCATAGGTTAATGATCCAAATACCCTTAGATGTGTGACACTGGGTTTATCCCCAGTCCACATTTCCTCAGGTACCTTATCATCTAAGCCTCTAGTAGGACACCTGTTAAGTAGATAAACAGCAGTAGAGACTGCTTCACCCCATAGATCTTTTGGGAGAGATTTTAATTTCATCATGCTTCTGGCCATGTCCAGAATTGTCCTGTTCCTTCTCTCTGCCACTCCATTGTGTTGTGGAGTGTAGGGAGAAGTAACCTCATGGACAATTCCATGACATGTACAGAAAGCTTCAAACTCTTTTGAAGTGAATTCTCCTCCCCCATCTGATCTAAGAGTCTTAAGCATGTTTCCACTTTGTTTTTCTACTAAGGCTTTAAAGTCTTTGAACTTAGTTAAAGCCTCATCTTTTGTTTTGATCAGGTAGACCCATATCTTTCTTGAAAACTCATCAATAAAGGATAAAAAATATTTGTTCCCCCCTTTTGAAATCACATCAAATGGGCCACATATGTCTGTGTAAACAACCTGTAGAAGATGTTTAGACCTTAGTTTTAAATCTGTCTTGAACATCTTCCTGGGTTGTTTACCCAACAGACAAGTGGTGCATGCACTAATAGGTTTCTCAATCTTAGGTAAACCTTCCACTAGGCCTTTAGAACTAAGATTTTGAAGACCCTTATAGTTTAGATGCCCATATCTCCTATGCCATAGAACACTTTCAAGATCAGTGGTAGCACTAAGGCATTCTGCCTCTATAGTGCTAATGCTGGTCTTAAAAGTTCTGTTCTTAGCCAACTGAGAAGTTAAAATCAGTTTGTCTTTTTTATCAAAAATTTTGAGTTTAAGGTCTTTCATAATAACTGAGAATCCCCCCTCTATAAGTTGCCCTAAGCTGATTAGGTTGCAGCTCATACCTGGGACATAGTACACATTATGAATAGTGACTACCTGACCATCCTCTTTCTTCAACAGTATGTTGCCCATACCTGTTGCTTGTAAAGACCTATCATTTGCACATCTGATGGTAGTCCTTTTGTTAGGGTTGAAATCCACTAGCCAATCTTTGTTACCTGTAAGGTGATTAGAACAAGCAGAATCCAAATACCATATCTCTGTAATACAGCTCCCATCACTCTTAGTTACCACTAGTGCAACATAGTCTTTACCCTTTTTAAATTCAATGTTAGTTACCTTAGTTTCTGCCCTAGGTGTAGGTTTAAGGTTATCACTTATGGCACTAAACACCACATTACTGTCAGAATCAGAATCCTCTTTTGCAACATTAGCTTCTGTTTCTGATTTAGACTTATTCCTAGTTGGGCATTCAGTGGCATAATGCCCAAATTTATCACACCTATAACATTGAACCTTAGATTTATCCTTCTTCTTAGAATCACCCTTATTCTTAGAATTAGGTTTAGATTTAGGCTTATTTTTGTTAGAGCTAGGTTTAGAGGAAGACTTACTGTTGCCAGGCTTTGAGCCTTTCTTACCTTTGCCTTTTGTGAAGAAGGCAGTGTCTTCATCATCACTGTCTTCATTGAGTAGATTGAGCCTTATCTCCTTGGCTTCTAATCTACTTTGCAGCTGCTCAACCTTCAAGTCCTCTACCCTTAGAGTGTCTTCAAGGCTGTTCACTGCAACATAGTATTTCTTAGTTAGAGATCTTAGGATTTTCCTGCAAACCTCTTCATCAGTAAATGTATGACCATTTAAGGTCATGGCATTAGTTATTTTCTTCACACGACCACAGTAGGTCACAACATCCTCATCACATTTCATCCTCAAGGTTTCAAACTGAGCCCTAAGAGCTTCCAGCTTTTCCTTCTTAGCCTCAGTTGAACCATTGTAGTAGGAATCAAGAGTATCCCAAGCTTGCTTGGCACTCTCAATTCCCCTAACTCTATCAAAATTACTGTCATCTAATCCTATATGGATTAGATGTAATGCTTTCCAGTCTTTCTGGGTTTCTTCTTCAAATTTTGCATCATCTTCTGCAGTAGCAGGTGCTGTCACTGGTGTCACACCATCTCTGACAACCTTTAGCACTCCCTGGCAGCCAAACACTGCCTTCATTTGGTGGCACCATCTGTCCCAATTCTTTCCATTTAGAATGGGAATTTGAGCCCCAAAACTAGGATGTGTTTGCATATCTTTAGACATATTAAAAACTGGAACACTTCACACACAGTTAGATTTTTCAAACAATATAGAAAGAAACTTTTAAAGAAAACACAAGAATTGAGTAGGGATTAGAGTAATTTGCCCTGGATCGTTTATAGTAGCTCTGTGTATACCATGTTTAATTTTTCTCACTTCTTTGTGTTGAATTTGCAGGGGGATGTATAACAAAAACTGAGGGAGGTGCCACTTGTAAAGCCCAGCTTTACAGGCAACCCAGCCCAATGAAGACTTTGCTGAGCAAACACTAGTTTTTGTTATTTCCTGCGCACCCGAACCCGTTTGAGATTGAGCACGCGGATCTTGCACTGACCCGGAGTATTTAAGCCTAATTTTACTCACTGTGCTCAGAATATCAAGAAACCCTAGCTCTCTTCTTGTTTCTCCGTTCTCTTCTTCTCTCTTCTCTCGCTGAAACCTTGCTGCGCCGTAGCTCTCACCACCGGTGATTGAAGCTGCGGTTCAGCTTGATTTTTGGTCGATGATGATCTTTGGTGATGATGAAACAAAACCCTCGTTGGTTTTGTTCTGAATCGAAACACTGAGACCACAATCTCCTCTTCTCACTTCGCGATGAACAGCAAACCCTAGTTTGCTCAGATCTGCTTGAATCCTTTGATCAAGCTTGTGAATCACCTTCACTTAAGGTAGAAACCTTCTTCTCTTTACCTTTTCCCTTGTTTCTTGGTTGATTGAACTCAGATTTGCAGAAACCCTAATTTCTGCTATTTTGTTTTTTCAGGTACAGGTTCAGATCAAGGTTCAACAAGGTCAAAACAAAGGTAAAATCACAGTCTCAGTGATTTTCCCTTTGAATCCTTTTCTTTATTAGAAACCCTAATAATCTGATACTGTTCCTTTTTCTTGTTTGTAACACAATGAGCTTCCAATCTTGAAACTCACTCACGAATGCTTCACCAGAGTTTCTTCAGAACCTCACAGGTAACAAAACAGCTCTTCTTAACCCTTATCTTTCCTTTCTTCTATTTCAGTCACTGAGAATAGTATCTAATCTCTTTTCTTTCTTATTGTGCGAGGTACAACACCACTTGGTTTACCACCACAATCAAGAAATACACAAAAGAGATGAGATTGGAGCAGAAGGTATAGAAATGCAGAGACAGAAACTTGGCAGCTTGGAAACTATTGAAAAACTGTAAAGGGAAATTTTTTATTAACTGTAAAATTGTTATTCATTTATTCTGTATCTTTTGTAGCCTGTACATGTATGTATTTATAATGCTTTCTCTGGGCACATAATAGCTGTTAGGCACTTAAACTTGGTTGTTAGGAACAACCAAGTTAGTTTGTTATTCATAAACTAGAAGTAGTTAGTTTGTTATTTTTTTAAAACTACTTCAGGTTTGTAATAACTACCAACGGCTATAATTTTAATAGCCATGTTTTAAATAAGATAGGTTTTGATTAAATCTCAACATTTTAGTAGCTTATAGTATTTTTTTGAAACGCTTTACTTGAAGTAGCATTTGAGCTTATTGCTTATAACGTTTCAATTTTTCTCTCATTTTTACCCTTGCTACTTTAATTTAATTCCCTATCTATCCTCCATTAAATAAATATTTTCTCTCATATTTAAACATTAATTACAAATGTCTATTTATGTCATTTTATATTTATAAGGTAGTTCAACCACTAATTTTACCAAATACTTTAAATTCAATCCGCTAGCTTATTCGCTATCCACTATCAGCTCATCCGCCATCTGCTAGTTTATCTGCTAGCTTATCTGCTATCCGCTACTTTTTGTCAAACAGAGCCTAAGTAGTATATATAGATGGTGTAAAGATTTTTATACTATCAAATAATAGGTGTAACTTTCAAAATTAAAATCCATTTGTTTTAGTTTTTTTAAAAACAATCACTTTTTTTATAAAAATAAGGCTTAAATATGTTTTAGGCCCCTGAAAATATAGCATGTTTTGGTTTAAGCCCCTGTAATTTTTTTTAGTAAAAAGCCTGCAAAATCAACTTTTTTGAAATAGGCACTTCTGTTAGTCAAACGTTACAAAAAAAACACAGTTGACTAATAGAAATCCTACGTGGCTTTTGTATTTATTTCTATTTTTTAATTTTTTAATATCTTAACCATTTGGCATCCACATCATCATCTTTCTGTTAGCCTACATTTTCGACAGGCTCAATTAAATGCAGTCAATGAGGTTTGACTTGTCACTTTAAAATAGAAATGTTGATTTTTGACATTGGGATGGTAATTCAAATGTGATCTTCGATTTTCGACTACTTCACAAAGACGGTGAAATTGAGGCCTTGAAGGCAATACTTCGACATAAAGGGGAATAAAAGTCCAGTAACCGATTAGGGCTAAAGCAGCATTGTCGAAGAACGTAGCAGTTACGCCATCGAAGGATACAGCAATTGTTGTTTTTAAATTCCTTTGTACAGCTATATATAACCGTTGTAGGCAGTTACAGTTTCTCCATAGTATATATAGTAGTTTTTCATAGAAAAAATGGGTCACAAACTCTCATACATATTTCTCACGCTCAGAATTCTAAGTTACAGAGAAACATGAGTTATAGAAACCAGATGTATGATATTGTGTACCAATTTCTTTTATTTCAACACAATCTAGTTATGTTTCCTTAAATAATTCTGCAATCTACTTGTTTTCTGCACTTGATCGAATTCAAAGGATACGTAAGGCAATTCGACGGTTTCAACAACTTTGAAATTGTCAGTTATTACAAATAACATCAAAAGCATTCATAATTTTTTCTGGAAAACTATAGCACAAATGTCCTAAGATTTACTGGTTGATCTTGCAAGTAACAAATTCTAAACCAGCGGTTGTTTACCAAAATTCACGGTAAACAAATTGGCACGCCCGGTGGGACCCTTTGTGCTAAGTTTCAGAATCATTTGAAACAAATTCCGAATTGGTTCTTGAAACATAAACTTGTCGTCTGTTGTGTGTATGCATTTAAGGAGTGGAAAACATCTTTCAGAGATGGCACGTTCTGGTTCGAACAACGCTTCGACGTCTAATGCACAGAATCCCCAGAATTCACAAGAACAAGCGTCAATGGGTGACGCTAGTGTTGCAAATGTCACGGTAGCAACTGCTCCTATGCCCTCTTCGACAATATCAGGGGTAACTGCTCCTGTAACAGTGTCGACTACAGCGGTGTTAACACAGCCACTGATATTAGGGTCTTCGACCAACCCTCTAATGGCTAATCCCTTAGTTGGAAATACTTTCGATACAAGGTTTCCAAATGGTATGCCAACAGCCATGATGGCAGGCCTTCAAACAAATATGTCTACTTATGCAGACACTGCAGTCACAGTGTTTTCCCCTCTCCATGGTTCACCAGAGAGCATTTTTGGTCGAAATGCTCAACCTGCATTAACCACATCATCGTTGCTGGCCTTAAGGCAACAAATGGATGAGAGTAACCATGACATGGTCAATATGCTGACCCAACAAATTGGTACGGTGTTTAACCCCCTAATTCAAAACACGAACCATAGTTACTAGATGTTGGCTAATCAAATGCGGAGAATAGCAGATTTCTTTGGCACTCCGCCACTGCAAAACCAGCAAGTGCCTCAAATTCAGAATATAAGGCCTGTCGAAAACCTTGTGGGTCAAGGACAGCAAATTTCTGTCGAACCACCTGCAAGAAGGGAAGTCGAAGTAAACCCTGAGGTTATGTTGGTCAACAGAGGCTAGAATGCTGATGAAGTGGTTAGACAAGTTCAGCAAAACAATTTTGGACACAAAATAACTTGGCTAATCTCGTCGAAACCATTTTAGCCCAGAATGGCCTCAATTTGGGCCTGGATAGGCCTAATTTTGTTTCACCCTTGTCAGATTATGTGTTGCAAACAGAATTGCCTAGAGGTTGGAAAATTCCCAAGTTCACAAAATTCGCAGGGGAAACTAGCGAATCCACTGTCGAACACATTGCCCGTTATTTAACTGAGGCTGGTGACATAGCTCATAATGAGAATTTGAGGTTGAAATACTTCCCAAATTCCCATACAAAAAATGCTTTTACTTGATTTACAACTTTACCCCCCACATTCCATATTTAACTGGGGGCAATTAGAGAAAGCATTTCATGAAAAGTTCTACATGGGCCAGTCGAAGATTAGTCTTAAAGAATTGGCTAGCGCTCGACGCAAAGTGCAGTTCTGTCTTCGACAAGGAGGCTGCAAAGAACCTAGAAGGATTCAAACCTCAATGAAAGAGGAAAGCCAAGTGGGTCGAGAAAAGGCCAAAGTTCAGCCTCAACAAAAGAGGAATACCATATAAGGTAACTTTGACCAAGAATCCTCAGATGGCGCAAATCAAGACCTTTGTGCCACCAACTAAGTCACCTGTCGAGAAGTGGGTGTATTCTGGTGGCAAAGACATAGGTCATCATTCAACTATGGTCAAAGGAAGTGCAAGCACTGCAAAACAGAGCAAGGCAACTGGGTCGAATAAGTATGCCTACAACAATAACTACAAGGGAAAGAATCTGATGACAAGAACACAATGGCGTAGGTATCAATGCCAAAAGAAAGTTGTTGCTGCTGTAGGAAAGGGTGAGAACTCCAACAAAAACAAGGGTAAGCAAGTAGCCTCTTTTGTCGAAATTCCCAGGAAGCCTGCAACGGAGAGAATATTTCCTCCACTGTCGGTTATTAAGGAAGGTCTTGATCCAAAAGAGGGCCTCAACTTTGATGAGGAAATGGGTTCTGGTTTCACTGATTCAGAACCTGACTTCGACGTGATATGCAATGTGGTCTCCATTCTCCCAATTGAGGTCGAACTTGTTGTTGGCAGCGTTAAGAGGTTAACATTGTTCATGGTTATTCCAACCAAGGCAAATTTCAACTTGTTGCTTGGCAGGGAATGGATACATGGAGTAGGAACATTCCCTTCGACCCTACACCAAAGAATCTCCATTTGGAGAGAAGATGGACTGGTCGAAAATGTGGAAGGTGATCAAAGCTACTTTTTAGCAGAAGTAGATCACGTCACAAAGAAGATTTTCGACAAGAAATTGGCAAACATTGCGCCATGTACACCTTCAGACAGTGCCTATGTACCCCAAGACAATGTTTATGCTTCACTAGACCTTCATCCTACTCATGGATTTATTTGGGAAAGAGAGGTAATTGGTGAAGCAAGTTGCCCAAAAGGTTACAGCAAACCTATTGGGTGGGATGGACCCTAAATAATTGGTAATATCTCAACCCAGTGCATGGGAAAGGATTACGGCATGTGTGGCCGAGAACAAGCAAAATGCGATTTTAGAAGCCGAAATGCAACAAAAAATGGTAGGTGAAACCATTAGACATGATGATAAAGAAAATATGGTCGAAGACCAAAGGCTAGACTGTATCTATGATGACGAGCCTTTAGGATTTGAAAAAGACCCAATGGGTTCGACCAAGAGAATTCAAGCACAAGATCCCTTGGAAGAAATTGACTTGGGAGATGGCTCTATAAAGAGGCCAACGTTTATTAGTGCTAAAATCGACAAAAGTTTGAGAGATCGAACAATAGAGCTCTTGAAGGAGTACAAAGATTGTTTCGCATGGGATTATAATGAAATGCCTCGTTTGAGTCGAGAAGTAGTGGAATTGGAGCTTCCAATTCGACCAGATAAGAAACCTGTGAAACAAACACCAAGAAGGTTTGCACCACAAATCTTATCGAAGATCAAAGAAGAGATCGAAAGGCTACTGATCAGGAGAAGGTTCATCAGAACTGCAAGGTATGTTGATTGGTTAGCTAATATAGTTCCTGTAAATAAGAAAAATGGAACTCTTAGAGTCTGCATAGATTTTAGGGACTTAAACAATGCCACGCCAAAGGATGAATATTCCATGCCAGTGGCAGAAATGTTGGTCGACTCAGCAGCAGGGTTTGATTATCTAAGTATGCTTGATGGGTACTCAGGTTATAATCAAATCTATATTGCTGAAGAAGATGTGTCGAAAACAGCATTTCGCTGCCCTGGGGCTTTAGGCGTTTATGAATGGGTAGTAATGCCTTTTGGCCTAAAAAATGCTGGTGCAACATACCAACGGGCAATGAATTCTATGTTTCATGATTTTATAGAAGATTTTATGCAAGTATACATAGACGACATTGTTGTTAAGTCTTCATCAGAAAGTGGTCATTTAGACCACATTCGACAATCATTCAAAAGAATGAGAAAATATGGATTGAAAATGAATCCAATCAAATGTGCCTTTTGTGTTCGTGCAGGTGATTTCTTGGGTTTTGTTGTGCACAAAAAAGGCATTGAGATCCATCAAAACAAGACGAAAGCGATCTTGGAAACGAAGGCCCCTTCGACAAAGAAAGAGTTACAGTCTTTACTAGGAAAGATTAACTTCCTAAGAAGGTTTATTTCAAACCTAAGTGGCAAGACACAAGTATTTTCGCCATTACTTCGACTGAAAAAAGATGATGTGTTCAGATGGGATCTAGAACACCAGAAAGCCTTCGACGAGATCAAGTCTTACTTAATTAAACCACCTATGTTACTTCCCCTATTAGGAATAGGGTAATGAAATTGTACTTCGCAGCGCCAGAGATGACAATAGGTAGTATGTTAGCATAAGATGATGAAAATGGTGTCGAAAGATCCATTTATTATCTTAGTAGACTATTGAATGATGCAGAAACGAGATATCATCCAATTGAGAAACAATGCCTATGTTTGTATTTTTCATGTACAAAATTGAAGCAATACATAAAGCCTGTTGATGTGTATGTTTATTCGCATTATGATATAATTAAACATATGCTGTCAAAACCAATTTTACATAGTCGAATTGGAAAATGGGCTTTAGCCTTATCTGAATATTCACTCACATACCAGCCTTTGAAAGCTGTTAAAGGCCAGGTCGTTGCTGACTTCATTGTAGACCACTCTTTGGTCGAAGCAACGTTAAGCTTTGTGGATGTTCAACCCTGGAAGTTTTACTTCGATGGGTCAAGCCATAAAAATGGTACAGGAATTGGAGTACTCATAATATCTCCAACAAATATACCAACAAAATTTAAGTTTAAAATCGAAGGAAATTGCTCCAATAATGAGGCTGAATATGAAGCCTTGATAGCAGGACTTGAAATGCTGCTAGAGTCGGGGGCAAAAGCCGTCGAAATCAGGGGTGACTCTGAACTAGTTGTGAAACAATTAACAAAAGAGTACAAGTGCATCAAAGAACACTTAATAAAGTACTTTATTACTGCCAATGCAATGTTAAAACATTTCACTCATGTTGACATTAAACATGTGCCTAGAATTGATAACCAAGAGGCAAATGAGTTGCCACGGATTGCTTCAGGCTACAGAGTTTCTAAAGAAAAATTGCAAGAGTTGATAGAAATAAAAGAGAAGCTATTTTCGACAGATAGTTCCAACACACAATTGTCAATGCCAAAACTTGGGGGGGGGGGGGCAGACAAGTCAGAAGTGGTGTCACCTTCATCTGACAAGTCAGAAGTGGTGTCACCTCTAACTGAAATTGAAAATTTTGAAATTTTTGCCATTGGCAATATGTCGAATGATGATTGGCGAAAACCAATTGTCGAATACTTGGAAAATCCAACAGGAGCAACTAGTCGAAAAATCAAGTATAAAGCCTTAAGCTACATGATTGTTGGAAATGAATTGTTCAAAAAGACTCCTGAAGGAGTTTTGCTTAAATTCCTAAGTGAAAACGAAGCTTATTTGGCAATATCCAATACTCATAGTGGTGTTTGTGGCTCACATCAAGCAGGTCACAAGATGAAATGACTCTTGTTTCGACAAGGTGTGTATTGGCCAACTATGCTGAAAGACTGTATAGAGTTTGCTAAGGGTTGTCAAGAATGCCAAAGGCACGCAGGAGTTCAACATATGCCCGCAAATGAATTGCATTCAATAATTAAACCCTGGCCATTCAGAGGTTGGGCTTTAGACATAATTGGTGAGATTAGACCAACTTCGTTGAAAGGCCACCGTTATATATTAGTAGGCATAGATTACTTTACCAAGTGGGTTGAAGCTATTCCCTTAGCCAATGTTGACCAAGAGGCAGTTATTAATTTTATTCAAAACCATATTCTATATAGGTTTGGGATTCCAGAAACCATTACCACAGATCAAGGCTCAGTTTTTACTGGTCGAAGGATTTTGGAATTTGCCTCTGAAACAGGTTTTAAGTTATTAAGTTCGACACCATATTATGCACAAGCCAATGGTCAAGTGGAAGCAGCCAATAAAATCATCATTAACTTGATAAAAAAGCATATTGGACAAAAACTAAGAAATTGGCACAAGACTCTTGACCAAGTTTTATGGGCTTGTCGAAATTCCCCTAGAGAGTCTATTAATTAATGCTACTCCATTTAGACTTACGTTTGAGCAAGATGCAGTGTTGCCAGTTGAAATTCATCTACAATCAGCTAGGATTCAAAGGCAATATGAGAGTGCATCAGATTATTATTGGAATATAATATTAGATGAATTAATTGATTTAGGTGAAGAAAGATTAGCTGCATTAGATGTCCTTACAAGGCAAAAAGAGAGAATAGCCAAAGTCTATAATAGAAGGGTTAAGTCGAAAACGTTTGCCTTGGGAGACTTAGTTTGGAAAGTTGTTTTGCCTATGGATAAAAAAGATAGAGTCTTAGGCAAATGGTCACCAAATTGGGAAGGAACCATTTCGAATTACGCAGGTTTTTTCTAATGGTGCCTATGAAGTTGAGGAATTAGGCGTTGATAGTCGAATTTTGCGAATAAATGGCAAGTATTTAAAGAAATATAAGCCAATGTTGCAAGAAGTTAAAATAGTGCAAGAGTAAAACAGGTGAAGTTAAACCAAACATGACATTGGTGCCAGAATACATTGTAGAATACATTGTCGAATACATTGTCGAAACTACAAGAACCAAGATAAAAAAGAGCTAAAACGCCAATATAAAAAAAAGAAGAGCAATGATGGCAGTTACTTGAGGAACATGTGTAGCAGTTACAAAAGTGATGGAAGTGATGGAGTGTGGCAGTTTCCAAAGCAAAACGTGGCCATTAATATGACAGCGCACTCAAGTGCTAACATGACGAGAAAGAAAACGTCTCTTCAACGCTGAAGAGTGACGTTGATGACGTTAGAGTGCTTGACATAGAGTTCTCGAGAGACAATTCAAAAACGTCAATTTTCTACCTTCGTTTAAACCTCAGTCGAAAATGACATTTTTTGGGGGCAATTTGTTAGCCTACATTTTCGACAGGCTCAATTAAATGCAGTCAATGAGGTTTGACTTGTCACTTTAAAATAGAAATGTTGATTTTCGACATTGGGATGGTAATTCAAAGGTGATCTTCGACTTTCGACTACTTCACAAAGACGGTGAAATTGAGGCCTTGAAGGCAATACTTCGACAGAAAGGGGAATAAAAGTCTAGGGCTAAAGCAGCATTGTCGAAGAACGTAGCGGTTACGCCGTCGAAGGATACGACAGTTGTTGTTTTTAAATTCCTTTGTACAGTTATATATAGCCGTTGTAGGTAGTTACAGTTTCTCCTTAGTATATATAGTAGTTTTTCATAGAAAAAAGGGGTCACAAACTCTCATACATATTTCTCACGGTCAGAATTCCAAGTTACTGAGAAACATGAGTTATAGAAATCAGATGTATGATATTGTGTACCAATTTCTTTTATTTCAACGCAATCTAGTTATGTTCCCTTAAATCTTTCTGCATTCTACTTGTTTTCTGCACTTGATCGAATTCAAAAGATACGTAAGGCAATTCGACAGTTTCAACAACTAATTCTAAACCAGCGGCTGTTTACCAAAATTCACGGTAAACACTTTCCCAACTTCATCTCTCTCAATCTCCCCTCAAAACCAGCGCCCTCCCTTCCCCATCTCCATGACCAACCACCCCAAACTCCGGCGACCCTTCTCCAGCAACCACCGCACCACCAACCATCGCCGGAATTCGAACAGACCCATGTTTGAAAGAGAGAGAAAGATAGAAGACCCATCTTCAACAAACTGAATCACAAAATCTCCATCCCCATCTTCAACAAAATCCTTATCCTCAAGAAACTTAGAATCGAAAAATTCCATCTTCAACAAACTCAGAATCGCAAAATCCCTTTCTTCCATTTTCATTTCGATTCTCTCTTTGAAAACCTCCCTAAACCTATGGTTTCAATTTATCCCTTCGTTAGATTTCTCCGTTTGTGAGTTTATTTGGGTTTTCTTTGGTTTTTTGGAACCCTAAGTTGAAATTTTTGGTGGGTTCCTTGATGGTGGTGAAAAATCAATGATGGAGAAGAAGGAGGATTATTTTTGATCGTTTCCATGATGGTGGTGGTGTGGTGGTTGTGGTGTGGGTGAGAGAGAGAAGAGAGTGGTTGTGGTGGTTGTGGTGTCGGTGAGAGAGAGAGAAGAGAGTGTTGTGGTGGTGGTGGTGTGGTGGTTGTGGTGTGGGTGAGAAAGAGAAGAGAGTGGTGGTGGTGGTGTGGGTGAGAGAGGGAGAGAAGAGAGAAGAGAGTGGAGAAGAAAGGGAATAATAGAAAATAATGAAAAATAAAAAATAATGAGTTGCCATGCCAAATAAACATTTAAAATAAATAAAAATGAATATTAAATGACACATAAGTATTCTGTCAGCCAAGTAAGCATTTTTTTAACAGACCACTAACAGAAGGGCCTAAATCAAAAAGCTGTATTTTGCAAGGAGCTTTTAAAAAAAATTGCAGGGTGCTAAACCAAAAGACGCTATATTTGCAGGGGCCTTAAATATATTTAAGCCTAAAAATAATCAATTTTATAAGTTTGCCATTTGTTTGTTACGACTTTTTAAAAAATGAGAACCTTAAAATAATCTAAGGCTCTTCTTGATAAAAAAAAACATCATATAACGGATAAGTTAGAAAGTAACAGATAAGCTAGCTTATAGCAGATGAGTTGATAGCAGATAAATTAATGGATTAAATTTAAAGTGCTTGCTAAAATTAGCAGTTAAACTCGTTTATAAATATAAAATGGCATAAATAGACATTTGTAATTAATGCTTAAATATGAGATAAAAGATTCAATCAATGAAGAATAAATGAGGAATTTTTTTTGACAACAATAAATGAGGAATTTAAATGGGTATAAATGAGAGAAAAATGAAATGCTAGAAGCTATGAGCTCAAACTTTACTTCAAATAGCGTTTCAAAAGACGCTACTTTAAGTAGTGTTTCAAAAGACGCTATTTCAAGTAATGCTTCAAAAAATGCTATAAGCTAGAGAAAAATACTATAAGTTAATCATGATAAACACTTACAATGAGCTTATTCGCTATAACCTAGCGTATTAGTCTTGTCAAACTGAGCCTAAAAGCTGCTTTAAATGAAAAATTTTGAAGTACGTAGTTCCTCATAAAAAATTTGTATAGAAACAACTTCTACTTTTCTTAAAAACCTCTAAAAACTAATTTCTAAATTATTTAACAATGAAATTACTTATTTTTTTAATCCATTACAAACCGGCCCTAAATAGGATAAATATCAACAATTTTTGTGATGTGTCAATTTTTGATTATTTAACATTGTCGATGCATACTAATTAAGTCCTTAATTTTTATATGGATTTAGATTTAATTAGTATACATCGTCTCTGTATATACATCTTGATCTGTTGTTGGTTTAATATCACAAAGGAGAGTTTGCAAGTAATCGAAGGACCAAAACCACATTGAATTTCTCCAAACACCATATTGAATTTCTTGAAACACCCTTACCTGCAAAGTTTCACTTTGGTTGAGAGAGAGAGAGAGAGAGAGAGAGAGAGAGAGAGAGAGAGAGAGAGAGAGAGAGAGAGAGAGAGAGAGAGAGAGAGAGAGAGAGAGAGAGAGAGAGAGAGAGAGAGAGAGAGAGAGAGAGAGAGAGGACGTCATTCATACCTAGAAGATCTTAACTAAACATCATGATATCTCTCCAGCAAATTCAGTCCTTTGAGCTCCAAACAGCCCCATTACAAATAGTCATCTTTGAACACAAATCCATATCTAAATGCCAAAAAAATCCTTCTAAATAGTTGAGGTATTATGAACACACACCACCACTTCTATTTAGAAAAGAGAAAAATATTGAAAAGATCTAAATTATTGACTCCTAGACTTTTTTAAACCAAACAAAATTTATCCCTAGCAAATTTATTTAATGCTAGCAAGTAAATTTATTTACTTTTATTTTAGTGTTAGCAAACAACTTTTTTTTGTTCAAATTGTAGTAATACACGCAACAAGACAGCAACAAGATAGAGAACCTGCGAACAAAACAAATGTCAGATAAACAACCAGAGGAGTCTTTCGACGCGCCCTGAAGAATTTATCCGCCTCTACAGCACAAATTCCCCGAGGTACAACCGGCCTCGTCTCAATCGCAGTAGCGAAAGAGGATTGCGAACTGGCAAGAATGAATTCGATACGCGACAGGAGATGAACCCAGGAGTGTTTATTTCGAAGAGAGAAAGTGATGTTTTCCGATAATAATCAATAGCTACTCGACTAGCTTTTTATAGGCTACACATCTAAGTAATGAAGCAAACGCTCCATCAGCATTTGAAGCCAAAGGAAAAAACCGAAATTAATAATGAAAATATCAGTTATGAAATGAATTGCCATAAACTGTAGGTTACAAAATAAAACGGATTTAATTTTACTGTTACAAAATAAAACGGATTTAATGAATTAGCCGTTGTAAAATAAAGCAAAATTAATTCGCTGTTACAAAATTAATTTTACAAAACGGTTTGACCAATAATAGCTTAAAATTGGTATTTCAGGATAGGCTAACATAAAACCAAAGATAAGTATAAAATTAATATCTCATTATAGACCCACGTGGGTACGCTAGCGATCCACGTGGTTCTATGAGCGAAAGTGATCCACGTGGTTCTACTTTTGAAATATCCTTTGTTTTTCAACAAAACACAACAATCCCCCACATATTTCGAAAGTTGGAAAATAAAAGAAGATTCCTGGGTTAACATCGTAGATGTAATGCATTGGAGCTGTATAGCAAGCTATGGAACCAGTCCTAGACAGATAAAACATAACATACAGTGAATTGGTTTAGCAAGCTATGGAACCTAAGACACGTGTTGTATGTTAGAGGTTTTAGCATCACATTACACCCCCACAATTCTTGTTGTTTCCGCGGTGTTGCGCTACTAGGTCGTGCGCGTGCTCGGTATGCATGAGTGCTCTAGAGATCTTTCCAGGATCTCATGAAAGCGGCCCCACTTGACACTCGTATAGGTGATTTCATCAAGTGTATGCTGCAAGTCATACACCACCCATAAGGGCTATGAAGATAATTAAAAGCTTTAAGCTTAACCTTTTAACCTTGCAGTCTAGCACTATCACAATAACATCATAACACCATAGGAAGGGACAAGAATAAAATTAATTACATGAATTAATTTCTTAGTGCTAGCAATATCAAGAAGCGACTTGTTTTTACCACATTGAACCTTCTTCATGGGATCTCCAATCACAAGGGTTGGGTTACCATCACTTCTTAATTTCAATTGGCTTAAGTCCCATTCCCCTCGATGTTTCACATATTAATTTCTTCCCTAGGGGTTTTGTCAGAGGATCGGCCAAATTCACTTCTGACTTCACAAATCGATCGATATTGCTCCATAGTTTTGCAATTGTTTGACAACATTGTGTCTTAATTGCACATGTCTATTTTTGCCATTATAGGTCTTATTCTATGCAACGGCTATTGCCGATTGACTATCACAATGTATTGACACTAATGGTGTCGGTTTTATTCCCAAAGGAATTCCATCTAAAAGGTTCTTCAACCATTCAGCTTCAGTACCAGCCAATTCCAGAGCTACAAATTCCAACTCCATAGTCGATTTAGCAATAATGGATTGTTTGGCTGACCTCCAAGTTACCGCACCACCACCAAGTGTAAAAATGTAACCACTAGTGGGTTTTGTCTCATCTGAATCAGATATCCAGTTAGCATTGTAGTATCCTTCTAATACTGCGGGAAATCCACTGTAAGTAATACCATAATTTGTGGTACCTCTCAAATATCGCATAAGGTGAGCAATTGCCTTCCAATGATCCTGACCAGGGTTATGAGTATAAGGTGAGCAAACGCAATGTCTGGTCGAGAAAAAATTCATTAAATGCAGTAGGCTCCCAATTACTTGGGCATACTGAGGTTGGTCAACAGGATCACCTCTATTTTTCTTTAAGTGTGAGTTAGCTTCATAAGGGGTACTCAATGAGGTCGAGTTATAGTGACCAACCTTCCTAAGAAGTTTCTCGACATAATGTTTCTGTGATAGTATAATACTATCACCTTCCCTAATGACTCTATAGAGAATTAAAATAAACACTTAGATAATTTATAAGCCTTATCACTTTCATAGCATACTTATACATACAGGTCTGCTTAGGTGATTCCTAAGTGACTACATTTCCATAAAATATTTATTAACTTTCATAAGTATGATGATGATGTCTCATACATCCAAATATTAGTAAGTGATCTCAAAATATGGATATCAGATATATCCAAAACAAAATTCTTATACCGGATAATTCTCCGCGTCATCTTTGAATCTAAAAGATTGTTAGATTTAATCACTTTAAACATGTCAATAAGTGATCTCAGTTTCTATCCTATAGGAAATCGAATTTTTCTTGCTCTAAAAGAAGCCACTTTGTGATCTCTATTAGTCCAACAAAGGTGGAAAACAACGACACCAAGAATCCCAATAATCATATCTATAAGTTGTGCAGGTCTTAACAAAAATATCCATAATGAATATATCAACTAAATCACTTGTACATACTAATGCAATATCCCATTAAACTTGATAATTTAGTTAACAAAAAACCATATTAATGAGTTCATTGAAATTTCATTTGTGAGGAATCAATCAATTCAGAAAGTGGAAATTTAGAACCTGTAGTGTTTTCCTTTTTGCCGTATTTCATGCTCGGGGGCTTTGCTGCAACTTTCACATGGTTTTTTTCCTTTCAATAATTCATTGCACACTCTCTTGTGCAGGTGGGAGGACGTGCCTCACCATATATGCCTACGGTCTGACTTTAGTTCTTCGTCTGCATCATCTCTGTCCTCGCACACCATTGTTTCGGTAGTGGCGAGCAGAATCCTTATTTGTGTCGTTGTTTTAGATCTATTTGGACATGGTCTTCTCACCCACTGTCTTATTATCCTTCTCAACGGACGAACCTCGTCAATAATATATTTGTTATTTTATATAATAATTAAAACAGTTTGACATAAATTCACTCACAGTATTTATCGTCCATCCCAAAATAATTTCACTCAAAATGAAATTGTCACTTTAACAATGCAAAGATGTGTGACACGCGGTATACAAATATATAAACATGGCGAGGAAAAGATATGTATTTGTTCACAACCCTTTCAGTTAATATTGAATATGAAATGAGCATATCCCAATTTTGTCACTCTAAAATTGTGTGTTGAGTATCTTAAATGGAGATCATGTGAATGCAAAGAAATGGAGTATAACAAGTATTCAACACACTGGACAACTACTTTTGTATATCACTGGTGAACACATCAAGTAACTATATTCCTCAAGTTTTAATAGTTGTCTAAATTAAAATCTACAATTTCCAAAACTTTCAATATAATAATATAATATTTATAAAATAAAACTTATCAGTTCTCACATTATAAAACTCACATATGTATATAAACCAAAATGAATTCTCAAAAGTATGAAAATCATATATCTACTAGAGTCTCATTTAGTTTCTATAAAATATGACTTTGTTTAGAACTGTGTAAAAGAAGATCATGAGCATCGCATTATAATATGGGCAATATATGATTTCTCCTTTTCAAGTCACATGGGAAAAGAATAAAGACAACAAAAAGTGCCAATGAAAAACACGGAAGAGACAAATAATGCAGTCTCACAAAACAAAGCAGTGCTATTCACTAAAGGAAGAAAATGCAGGGAATGGGAATGCTTATCTGATTATTAAAGCAATATCTTGCATAGAGAGGAAAGGAACGAAACTGCATACCAGAAATAGTGTTTCAAGAACATGTTAAGGAAACTACGTAAAATGAAAAAACCTGATCGCTTTTTAATTGTTTCCACGATAAATCCTTAAGATTGTTGTTGATGCGCAGAAGCCCCTTTTTTTTCTTTCTTTCGAACAATAGAAAATGGCAATGCAGCCGGGACTCAAATCCAAATGGGTTGTCATGCCGTCATTTGTGTGGATCGAAATTAAATAGATGGTAAATTCTTCAGATTGTAGTAATACACGCAACAAGACAGCAACAAGATAGAAAACCTGCGAACAAAACAAATGTCAGATAAACAACCGGAGGAGTCTTTCGATGCGCCCTGAAGAATTTATCTGCCTCTACAGCGCAAATTCCCTGAGGTACAACGGGTCTCGTCTCAATCGCAATAGCGAAAGAGGATTCCGAACTGGCAAGAATGAATTTGATACGCGATAGGAGATGAACTCGGGAGTATTTATTTCGAAAAAAGAAAGTCATATTTTCCGATAATAATCAATAGCTACTCGACAAGCTTTTTATAGGCTACACATCTAAGTAATGGAGCATACGCTCTATCAGCATTTGAAGCTAAAGAAAAAAACCGAAATTAATAATGAAAATATCAGTTATGAAATGAATTGCCATAAACTGTAGGTTACAAAATAAAACGGATTTAATTTTGCTGTTACAAAATAAAACGGATTTAATGAATTAGCCGTTGTGAAATAAAGCAAAATTAATTCGCTGTTACAAAATTAATATCTCATTATAGACCCGCGTGGGTACACTAGCGATCCACGTGGTTGTATGAGCGAAAACGATCCACGTGGTTCTACTTTTGAAATATCCTTTGTTTTTCAACAAAACACAATACAAATATGTATCATTTCATTGAAACTGAACAAAAGCCACTAATATTACACACAAAGTGTAAGCAATAAGCTCAAAAGCAAAGTGTCAAATAAGTTTGTAACAGAACAACAACCAAATTAGGTATAGCGCTTATATTCCTAAAAACTAACAATACGCATAAGTGAAGTACTTGAGCAAACTAAGTTCTAAACAAACTAATTAAGCAAAACATAACCGCACCCTATTATTACAACATAAATCAGCCAACAAGCAGAACCATAGAGCCGAAATCTTCACATCCAATCCATCATTGAGTTTCACTCTAAATTTTTTAACCTGACCCAACAAGACCTCAACCTAAAATCGTTTGGGTTGCCCATTCTACCGGCTTAATTAGAACTCAAAAATATGATCTACCGTGAATCACAAAAAATTATAATCATCGACATTTTTGGTCGTGGTTTGATGAATGAAGGGGCCGTGCACCCGCCGTGCCGTGGGACCAAGTCCAAGCTGCTGACGGATATGATGTGACAACTCAGAATCGAACGGCTGACTTTCCTTTTCGTGCTACCATGACCATGCACGTTGCCTGAGGTTATGAACTCCAATCGGATTGTGGATGCCACATGGGAAGGAGGTCAGAAAAAAGAATCACGAGTAGCCATCCTTGAAAATTATGATTAACAATTACGTCTAAATCGTGGTTATTTTCTATGATTTTCTTTTATTTTTTGTTTTTTATATTTTTTAATTAAATCATGAATCCGTTTGTATTTCTGTCCCTCACAAAAAATCTCATTGCCCAATTATATATCGAGAATAAATACCAACAAAGGTTCGGCCGACCGTCTGAATGGTAACTGTCTTTGGATCTTATGGCAAGTCTCAGCGTAGATTAGTCGCGATGGATACTGTGCATAGAGCTGTCAATTTTGGCCCAGTCCAACAGGCCGGCCCCGACGACCCAGTGTTTTGGATTGGGTTGAACTCAAAAAATAGAGACCCAAAAAGAACCAGGCCATTTTGACCTGGCCTAATTGGCCCATGGGCTGAACTCGACCAACTATTTCATAATTTTAGAACACTTTTTTGTGTTTCCCTTTGTTAAATTGTGAAGTGGGCCGGGCTAGCCTGCTAGACCTAGTGTTTCGGGCTGGACTAGGCTACAAAAAAAATAGCTCAGTATATAACTGGGCCGACCTAACCCACCTTTTTACTTTGGCCCATTTGGTTAAGCTGGGCCAGGCGGCCCAATTTGACAATTGTAACTGCACACCAACAACATGGTAACAAAAAAAGATATGGAAAATAAATAATACCAAACTTAATTTTGACATTTACGGAGAGAGGAGATGTTAGTCTCTCTATTAGTCTTTTGCTAGTGACGGTCTTTTTTTTTTCACATTTATGGACACATGAGATGTTAGTCTCTCTATTAATATGTATTGATGATGACTTCGTTATATGTTTCCCTAAATAAAAAGAGATGTTAGTCTCTCTATTAGTCTTTTGATCTATTAATTTATTTTTGTGAAATTTATTTAATTGATCATAGATTAAAAATACAATTAATTGTTCGTTAATAGAGGAAAATTTACTGACTAACTGTATTTTTAAGATCAAATAGGTGAATTTCACAAAACTAAGTTAGTAAATTAGACATTAAATTATAGGCTAAATTATAGTTTTGTCCCCCTATTTTCAAAATTTCAGACATTTGGTCCTCTTATTTTAAAACTCAGACATTTGGTCCCCTAATTTTAAAAAATCAAAGACATTTAGTCCCCAGAGGAATTTTCAGTTTTTTATGGCTAATAATCAAAGACATTTGGTCCCTCAATTTTAAAAAATCAAAGACATTTGGTCACCCTATTTTAAAAAATCAAACACATTTGGTCCCTCTTTGGACTAAATGTATTTGATTTTTTAAAATTGAGGGACCAAATGTCTGAGTTTTAAAATAGGGGAACCAAATATCTGAAATTTTGAAAATAAGGGGACCAAAACTATAATTTAGCCTAAATTATATTGGACTATCATAAAATGATGTATGCAAAGTATTGGAGGAACTGAACCATTCAAGACCCAAAAAAACGTTAATAGGCCTCAGTATTTAGTAGATGAGCCATGATTTTTGAACACCTATATTCAATATCTCACTCTCTCTATATCTCTTTCTTACCAAATAAGTCACCTATCACATCTTCCATTAATTTTTTCAATTTGTTTCCCTCCGTAGGTGTTGGGGATGTCCAATAATTATTTTTCTTAGCATATTGTGTGTAATTGGGGAAATGGAGTGTATGCGAGTATCATCATAGAATTTAAGAGTGTGGTTGTTTGGGCCAAAAAATTATTTAAAAATTAATCTAAGTACTAAAATTTTTAAAAGTCATAACTACACATCATAAAAAACATTGTCATTCTACTGTAGAAGATAAAAAAAATGGCTTAATTACATTTTCTTTTTATTATGATCAACTCACAATTTTAGTCTTCCAACTATTTTTTTTCACGAGTTTAGTTCTCTATTATTATTATTATTATTATTATTATTATTAAAGGTGCAGCTTTTTATAAACAAATGTTTGTTAGTTAAGAGGAGAGGAAATGTTAGTTTGTGAAGATAGAATCTCAAACTCTGTATGTACTCATTTAGTGTTTTTCAGCTCGCCGGCGAAACTGCTTTCTAATACTCTCTCCGGTCCACAATATAAGAGAAAAAACCAGACATCTCACATACCAAGGAATAACATTGAAACGTGTGTTTTTCAATTAACAAAGCTGAAACATAATTTTGTTTCCAAAACTACCCTTTTTATAAAATTTAAATTTAATCTCCTAATTAACTACACCACCTTTAATCATTAATGACACTATTTAATTAACCACCTTCTTCTCTCTTGTCCATCTAAATAACCAATGCAACCACCCTTCATGTTCCAAAATTTTTACTCACTTCAGCCATCATTGCCATAACGCCCATTCCGGGACGAGTTGGAAAGGGAATTCCTAATTCTTACACGGATGAGACTGATCAGTGAAAAATTCTGACACCAATCATTTACGTATTACACCCAGAATTCATTGACAGGTGGTGGGAGTTAAATTTGGATTTCCCACCATCAAATTTTTAACTTCCAATCAAAGTGGTGCTTCACATTTTCTTCATTGTTTGCTTGAAGCAATTCCATGTACTCCATTCTCGTAGATGAAGAGTTGGAGACTTTATTTAGAAAATGCCTTTTTGTGTTGCTGGTTGGATAACCTAGGAGCAGTACATGGGAAAGTGGAGAGATTAAATATTTCTCATAAACATACTTTCTAAATAAATAAGGGTAGAATTGGAAATTGACATTTAACACATCCTAAAAACAATGCTTATTTCTTATATTGTGGACCACAAAAACACCAATTTTTTCTCGGACCGGAGGGAGTAACTTATTAAGTAACATTATTAATGGTGCGGTGATATAACAAGTAGGGGTGTTCAAAACTGAACCAAACCAATAGAAAACCGCAAACCGAACCAAACCAAACCGAAAACCGCAAAAAACCGCTTCTTATTTGTTTAGTTCGGTTCTTTTTTTCATTGCACCGCGCGGTTTGTTTCGGTTCGCGGTTTTGATTATAGAAACCAAACCAAACCAAACCAAACCGCAAGTAACACTAAGACTTATTGACTTACAACCTTCCTTACTAACTTACTAGCCCAAATGCAACTAAAACCCAACTCTCACTCACTTACTAGCCCAAATACAATTAATTCTTTGACTCACTTACAAACAATCTATATTGTTATGCTATATTTAAAAATTACAATAAAATAATTAATTCAAATTCTTTTAAACATTGTCTTAACTATCTTAAAAGAATTAAAAGAGCGTAATTTATATACTACATATATTTGAATAGATTTTTTCTTAAAGATTTATGTTAGCTATTTTTTATGTTAATTAATTTTAACTTCGTTTTAAATTATGTTTTGTCTTGGAAAAAACCGAACCAACCGAACCAATCCAAACCGCATTAGTTTGGTTTGGTTTGGTTCGGTTTTATTTTAGGAAGCCAACCGAACCAAACCAAACCGCATGTAGTTTTACCTTGCGGTTCGGATCACTTTTTATCTCAAACTCAAACCATTTGCCTCCCCTAATTAACACCCCAATTGTAAGGTCACTTTCAGCTATAGGTAGGCATGGCGCTGGGACCACGTTATTTGTGTTTTAATCTGCCACTGCCACACCAATAAACCCAACTTTCCTCCTTCACTTGCATCCATCCTCATTGTGTGCCTGTGCTGCACTATGATTTGATTACATAATTATAAAAATGAATAAAATGAGAGGAGAGTGGACTCTCAATATAGAAGGAATTAGAAAGTGATTTTGATATGCATGTACCAAAGTTGAAAGATCCTTTCTAATAGATAACTCAGTTTATGATTTTGAAAGAGCAACTTGCAACAAATTAAAGCTATTGTTTTGATTTGATCTGGTACCCCGCCCTTTACACATACAAGGATATATTTGGGGTGAATCGAATATCCACTGCGCGTAACTGCGGAGACTAATCCATCGAGCTGAGTAGGACCATAATGAACGGTAAAGTTCTTCCTCAATATATAGATTTAACGTCGCTGTATTCCCAAAACTGGATTCGAACTCAAGATATTGGTTAAGCTGGAAGAGACCCACACTACCTCATTCAAGCGCTATTGGGTAAAGATATATTATAACAACAACAAATTAATACAGATGAGATTAATCCCAAGTAGGTAGCTCAGTTGGCGAGCTAAGGGATATCGAAGAGTGCACCAAAAGAGTGCAAGAAGGAGGTCTCGGGTTCAAACCCCGGAAACTAACATTCCCCCACCCCCACTAACATTGCTTATAAAAAAAAGGCTAAAGTGCTCCCGGGGTCCCTTATCTTTATTTAAAGTAACGAATTAGTCCTTTATCTTTTTTTTGTCCCAAATAAGTCCTTTATCTTTCAAATTTTTGACACATAAATCCTTTTTCGTTAACAGTCCTGATTTATGTGTCAAAAAAAAGGATTTATGTGTTAAAAATTTGAAACATAAAGGACTGATTTGGGACAGAAAAAGATTTATGTGTCAAAAATTTAAAACATAAAGGACTGGTTTGGGACAAAAAAAAGATAAAGGACCAAATCGTTACTTTAAATAAAGATAAGGGACCCCGGGAGCACTTTAGCCTAAAAAAAATACGGCTGAGATTAAACCACTTTTTCTTTGGCGATGATTATTCTGTTTTTTTGTTTAATGATTTTTGCGATATGTATTCTGTGGTATGGTTCTCTGGTTATTTCATTTACGTATAAACCAGGGTATCCACCGCCGAACGCAGTGACTAATCCCCTTGCTGGATTGGAGGCACCTCGAAGGGAGCTGGCCCAGGGATTTAAAGTTGTTCCATACCCAAGGCGATGATCGAACCTTCGACACTTGGTTAAATGAGGATGAGTCCCAACCGCTCAACCACACCTCTGGGTTAGAAATCTTATGATCTATTATAGTTATGAAAATATCTTTTGTTTTAAAAGTAATCATCATTGCAACCTTTTCAATTTAATTTACGATAAATCTTTCAAGTTGATAAGAAATAAAGTTTCATAATTTTAGAATATTTTCTTCAATTGACATTTTTTATCGTTAGGTAATTACCAATCATATAGTAATAATCTAGCTCCCATGACAAATAAATATATGAAATACATTTAATCAGTAATAAAGTTATAGAATAATTATTCTGATAATTTCTGACGTTCCACCATACAAAATTAATAGAAATGAAATAATGGCACCAACATATAATGTTTACCCGTTGAAACTAAAAACTAAATTATAAAAAATAATTTTTTCGACAATATTTAGTATTTTCTTGCCACAACTCAAAAGCAAAATATTCATTTATAAGAAATAAATATATTCATGAAAAAAATATAAAAAATTATTATATCGACAACGTGTTACGTTTCCCCGTAAGAAATCAAAAAAATTGTTTATCCGTTAAAACTAAAAAAAAAAATCATTTATTAAAGTAAATATATTTTCCCGTCTAATATTTTATCAAGTTTAAATACAAGAAAGAAAATAGAGATTTTAGTAGTGAGTGTTTTGATTAAATAGATTATAGATAGATTAAAAAAATAGAATTGTGAAGAGAGAGAGAGAGAGAGAGAGAGAGAGAGAGAGAGAGAAATTTGAGAAAGATTAGAGTGAGAGAGAGGAAAGAAAAAAGTGAGTTTTACATGTGAGATAAAAAAAGTTGAGATGATGTGAGAAGCGGGACACAAAAAAAATAATAAGTGAGATAGAATAATTGGAAATAACATATTTGTCCACAAAAAGTAGGTTTTTGAAAGGGTAATCTGGTATTTTTGTTAATAGTTGTTTTGATTATAGATATAGTTGATTAGTGGACGTTGTTTTGATTATAGATATAGTTGAAGTTGATAATTGATGATAAATAGAAGAAAGAAAATAGAGATTTTAGTATATGGGTGTTTTGATTAAATAGATTATAGATAGATTTAAAAAATTAGAATTGGGAAGAGAGAGAGGGAGATAGAGAGAAAATTGAGAAATATAAGAGTGAGAAAGAGGAAAGAAAAAAAATGAGTTTTGAATGTGAGATAAAATTTTTTGAGATCATGTGAGAACCGAGACCCACAAAAAATAAAAAGTAGATAGAATAATTGGAAATGACATACTTGTCCCCAAAAAGTAGGTTTTTGAAAAGGGTAGTTTGGTATTTTCGTTAGTGGTTGTTTTGATTATAGATATATAGTGGTTGTTTTTTTTGGGTAAACCTGGGTATCCACCGCACGGACAGCAGTGACTAATCCCTCGCTCATTGTAGGTGCCTCGAGGGGAAGGACAGCTGGCCCAAAGTTTTAACGTTGCTTCGTACCCAAGGCGGGAATCGAACACCCTTGGTAGTGGTTGTTTTGATTATAGATATAGTTGATTGACTATACATATAATACATAAGTTTAAGAGGTTATTTTGTGGTGTAGAAAATTATGATTCATAATTTTCATAAAAATAAATAAACTATGATCTATAATCAAAATCATTTTTGACCACCGATAAAAAAAAATCACTTTTTGTGTAAAAAAAAATCACTTTTGTACTCTTCTCCCTTTTTTTTACATATTAAAAATTGCAAATTAATAACTATTGCGACCTCTTTAAATTTCTCTATATCACTATTTTTTTTGTCAAACGTGCAATATTTTATTGATAATAGGCAAAGACCACTCAAACATTACACCGAATGTAACCAACAAACTCACTATCAAGGCACTGAAACAACCCACTGTGGGGCATCAGCATTCAAGACTATCATAAACTCCTAAAAATCTTCATTAACCGTAAGGAAGACCTAAACCATACAAAATATATAAACAGACACCAACTTAAAACATAAAAACGGAGGCCTAAAATCCTCTTAAGACCCAATATACTACACTAAGCACAACACACAATGGGCCAACCCATTAGGTTTCCATCAAAATGCAACCAGAATTACCCAAGTTTTCTCATTAAGATGTATTACATTATTGAATAATTTAAAATATAATTTAAAAAATATTTAATAAAATACTTATTAAAATATTAGTTTTAAGATTATAAAGAATTGAAATTTTGCGTGAAATAGAAGTTGATATCTTATGATCTATTATAGTTATGAAACTATAATATATTAATCTGCCTTTCTGAACCCTATTCTTAATTTCTTCTACATGGGCCGGGTCGTCCAAGATGGTTCGGGTTTGGCTTCGAATTTCATTGACCTTGGTCACACAATATATTTTTATTTTTTTGTCAAAATGCAATATTTTATTGATAACGGATAAAGGTCACCAAAACATTACACATAACTTAAGTAACAAGCTCACCAACAATGCACCGAAACAACCCATAATGAGACACCAACATTCAGGATTATCATAAACTCCTAAAAATCCTCACTGAGTGTAAGGAGGATAGGACATAAACCATACATAATAAATAGACACTAACTTAAAACATAAAAAATCCTCTTAAGACCCAACAGACTACACTTATAAGTACAACACACAACACCCGAACCCATTAGAGTTTCCACCAAAATACAGCCTGTACCAAAGTACCCCTCCACTCACTCCTTCCACCTAGCCAGCAAATAGGGCGCCTAGCTAACAAGCCACTGCCACCGACAACCGAGACCAACATTCACATATGAACAAAGAGCAAGCCACCACAGTCAAAAATAATAGAACCCACAGAGAAAGAGTAGGGTGAAAAGACGGAAAGTCCATAACTTTTCTTGTATTTGAAGGTCTGTCGACCATAGGGGCCCACATCCTTGAAACTAGGCAACCAAAGGGGTCGAAATCGCACTAAGGAAAAGGAGGCTAGGGAGGCTCCAAAAATTGAGGTTTCTATAAAGGCACTCAGGCAAGGGTGGAGAACAAGGGGTTGTGAAGTGAGTCGAAAGGAGCTTAAAAAAGGGAGTAGAAGTTAGGGATGACCAACATAGTGGAGGATTTGGAGGTTTAGGGAGAGGGCGAGGTAGGCGGGTGATGGAGGGGGAAATGGAGGTTTAGTGGAGGATTTGGAGGTTTAGGGAGAGCAACAAGGTTGGCTCAAGGAGAGTGTTAGGCTTCTTAAAAAGGGGAAGCTGAGTGCTGGGGAAGGGAAACCGCACTAGAGGACATTTATTTTCCTACCCCCACACGTGGCCCTCATACCCCCACTATTTTAAATAATACCAATTTTACCCCTCGCAAGTTTACACTATACAGATTTATCTATTAAATAGATAAATCCGTAATTAATTTTTTTGAACTATAAATAGATAAATATCTAATTAAATAGAAAAATATTATAAAACACACCACTAAAAATTTGTAAAAGAATCAAAACTAATCTAAAAATTATAAAAATACTACTGAAAATCTAATAAAATCAAAAGAAAGTTATGCAATTTTTTTAGATTTTTTGGAGATTATGAGAAATTCAAAAAATTAATAAAAATACTAAACGGAAGAATTTGGGATTTTGAGCCCCGCAGTTCCAATAGAAGTCCCTTTTTTGGGTGTTATGGTCCCTAATTGTTTTCAGATTTAATGGTTGTGGTTTCGTGACAATCGGAGTAGGTTGTCTGAAAATCAATTTTTTGCCTAGATTATCTATCCTGGAGTACAACATCATTACATGTAATGAATATCTACACACGGAACACAATCAAAAGATCACCGATATCCATATCTATTTTAATTAAAAAAATAAAATTAATTATAATTTTTTAACAAATTAGAATTAATTACGGATTTATCTAATTAATTGATAAATCCGTAATGTATTTTCAAATTACGGGTTTATCAATTAAATAGATAAATCTGTAATGTATTATATTATATAACGAATTTAAAGATAAATATGAATTACATACAAATTTGTATATTTAATTGATAAATCCGTAATGTATTTTTAAATTACGGATTTATCAATTAAATAGATAAATCCGATTTTTTATTTAAATTGTATTACAGATTTATCTATTAAAGGTAAGTCCGAAAATCCAATTTTCTTTTTAAAAAATTGTATTACGGATTTATCTATTAAAGGTAAGTCCGAAAATCCAAAAGAAATTCCCAAACTCTGTAAATGAGAAGAGTAAAATGGGAATTTCACGTGCTTCGGGTGGGGGGTGGTGTATAAGGGCCAATGGTGGGGGTAGGAAAACTAACATCCCGCAGTGGATACCTTTGGATGTTGCAGGTTTAAGCTATTGGCTCTTTGACCAAAAAAACAAGGTCATTGGCTCGTGTCATAATTCCATATATCATTAAGGCCATCACTTTTCCCACAACCCTCCCTACTCACCCCACACTCCCAAACCCTCTAAATTCCCAAAATACCCTTATATCAGAAACACCCTTTCTCCCTCCCTAAACCTCACACTCACACAACCACACCCAACCGAACCCTAAACCTCTCCCTCACCCTCTTCGAATCTCCCTCTCCCAAACCCACTCAATCTTCGATTTTAACCTCCAATCTCGTATTCCACACATAAGGTACACGATTCCTAACCCTCTTCTACTTCCATTTTGAGTTTTTTGCTGTTTTTTTTTTGCGTTTTTAAGAATATGGTATTCGCGAAATATTCGGTTGAGCTCAACCGAATGGCTCCTGGGAACGAATGCAAGACGAAGCCATTCGGTTGAGCCCTCCTGAATCCAATTGGTTGAGGTCAACTGAACAATTTAAAATGTGAAATGAATTTTACACATTCGGTTGGGGTCAACCGAATGTGTATTCGGGTACCCCCAATCGAATGTAGATGTTATATTTTAAAAAGCCGTATTTTAAGGTGTTCCTTTGCTTATAACGTGTTCTTTTGTTTTTTTCAGTTATGGCGAGGACTCGGGGTGCTCATTCTCAGTCACAGCTCGAGGGTCGGGCAGCCAGACCACCTATGACGGTTTCAAACCGTAAACGAAAGGAGAACGCTCGTGCTGCTGCTGCTGGGCCTAGCAGAGCTAGGGTAGGGGTCGGCGTGCTGAGCAGCCCCCAATTGTGCCGCCAGTTTTGCAAGAGGCGGACATAGGTGATGACATTGAGAGAGATGCTTACTATCCGGCAGCTGACTTGGCTGGTCTTGCTGATGCTGACCTGGTTGGTCCTCTTGATGCTGATGCTGCTCCTTCTACTTCTGTTGATGCTGTTGCTGCTCCCCGTGCCACATTTCCTTTTCCTGATGTCCCGGAGGATGGATCCGTGTTACCCAGTTACGGGTCTCACATTGCTAGATCCATATGGGAGGGCAATGTAAGTAACTTACTTTTTTCTCTAACTAATTTAATCATTAGTTTGTTTGAATACTTTGGTTGACTTTTGCATTCCATAATGCAGGATCGTGGCCCGTTGAAGTTTGTTTCCCACGGAGTTCCACAGATAGAGGACCATCATGGGGACATTCTTGATTTTCTGGAGCGTTTTAAACTGCTACCGGTGAGGGACATTGGATTCCCAACTATTATTGGTGGGCTCCTCAATGCATTCATAGAGCGGTGGCATTCGGACACATCATCATTTCACCTCCCTATAGGTGAGATGATCATCACTCCTGATGATGTCTCTGAATTGCTCCACCTCCCCGTTATGGGGAATTTTTATGATTTTCCAGACTACACCAAAGATCAGGGTGAGGCTTTGTTGGTTCACTTGTTGGGTGCAGACCCTCATGAGGCACATGAGCAGGCTCACGCCTCAGGGTTATCCGTGTCCCTCAAGTGGCTGAGGCAGACGGTGTAACGTAGGGCTATAGAGGAGGAGAGATGGGAGGATGCTGCTTGAGCATATCGGCTCTACTTGTTGGGCCGGGGCCCTTTCTCCGACAAGTCTAGAAACAAGGTCAAGTTGGGCTATCTGGGAGCTTTGGTTGACTTTGACATTGATGGAGGATACTCATGGGGAGGGAGGATACTGGCCCATCTGTTATAGACTGGACCAAGAGGCCCATTCAAGACTTAGACATGGATTGGCTCAATCACTTTGATCCATATCCACAATACACAAGCCTATTCATGACTCTCATACTTGGATGACTCAGATTCTCTACCGATCCAACGGCTCACCACGGGCACAATTCCCTATAAATACTGGCACACATCCGCCAGCTCTTGGACCTGTTGAGCAACCGCACCCAGACTATGTTGCAGCAAGAAGCGCGCCTCAGGCAAATAGAGAGGCGAATGACAGCCATGCCTGAGCAACCCCATCCTCGCTGGAACAACCCTTCCCCAAGGACAATGAGCTCCAGGCGCCGCAGATCTCCACCTAGGCGTCATCACAATCATCACTCTCCACCTCGACGGAAGCGAGCTCACCACTCTTCTCCTCGACGCGGCAGGCACCAAGGATTAGATTCACCTCCAAGCACCCCTCCAACCTCGCAGCCTCCAATTCTCGCGAGAGGTCGCGGAGCCGAGCCAAGACCCATAAGAGGTATCGCCATAGATCTACCTCGATGAGATCTCCAGCCCGACGTGACCGTCGAGACATAGATCTCGGGGACTGGTCTCCTCACAACTCACGATGGACCTCCAATGAAGGACCCTTCACTTGGAAGGTTGACGACTGGCCAATTTCGAGGACCTTAGAGAAGCTCCCAGCCCTCAAAACGTATGACGGGACTGGGGACCCTGATAGACATCTGGCCTACTTCTCAGTCATGATGCGTTACCGGGGGGCAAAAGAACCCGTCCACTGCAAGATCTTTCCCCTCACTCCCACGGATTCAGCACTAGCTTGGTTCCAGAATTTGAAACCAAAATCAGTCTCATCTTGGGGGAAACTAGCTACCATGTTCACGACCCGTTTTGTCGCCTCTCGCTTGAAGCCAAAGTCTGAAGAGGTTATTAGGGCGATCAGGCAGGAAGAGAAAGAATAGAGAATATCTGGAAAGATTCAACAATGAGGATGCCAACGTCAGGAACCTTGAAGACAAGATGAGGCTCTTTTGGATGAAGGATGGCCTCAAGAAAGGAAGCCTGTTTCAAAGGGACGTGGGGGTTAACAAACCCCGAAGCTTGGATGAGTTCATTCGGAAGGCACAAAAGAACATGGACTATGAAGAAGACAACATGGCGTATCAAGAGGAAGCCAAGGTTGGCAACAAGGAGGACGAGTTGGCTTACAAGGCCATTGAAGAACCATGGCAGAAGGGAGCCCAAGATGAGAGAACTCCTCGAGAGTCCCGATCCCGACAAGGTCGCTTCTCAGAATACACCCTACTGAACACATCCCAGGCTGAGATCCTTGCCGAATGCTTGGACACGGAGTTTCGGGACGTCAAACAGCCCGAACCTCTCGTGCAACGGAAAGGTCGAACCTCGAAGAAGTACTGCCGTTGTCACAAAGGTTATGGGCACAGTACCAGCAAATGCAACACCCTCAGGGATGGCGTTGAAGAGCTGATCCGCGAAGGAAAGCTCACCCAGTACATGAATGAAGAAGAGGATGAGACCCGTGACTCTGAATAGGGAGTAGGGCATCAGGACCTGAACCTAGGGCTAGGCCTAGTTAAGAATTTTGTTGTTTAAGCACGAAGGCAGAATGTAAAAGCTCGATAAAAATGATTAACAAAAGTGCAATTTGCAATTACAGTTTTCGCTCTAGCTCACTAGGATTAACACTTGTTCCAAAGAAAATTCCTTAAGATCAAGAAAGAAAAAGGGTCCAACTCCTTAGTTAGGGCTGGAGCGGGGCAAGTTTGGGACCCAACATACCCTGCAGGGAGGGACTGCCAAGATCGTAGGGGCAACCTCAACATTAGCTCAAAGCCAAGACCATCCCTCCAAGGAGTCAAGAGTTACATGGCACGCCAAAACAAATAAGTGACATTGGTGGTCACAACCCCTTGGGTGAGTTCTATCTGGGCCAAGTCCTGGTAAACTGTTCCAAGGGTATACTTCAAGCTGACCTTGGTCGTCACAACCCCTTTGGGCGAGTTCTATCCAGGCCGAGTCTTGGTAAACTGTGCTAAGGGTATACTTCATTACAAATTGTCCCGACGGGCGTCGACACATCTGCCTAAATCAGGCCAAACTTAGCAACTATCTGCTTTAAATCTAAAAGCCAAGTAAAATTACCTTAGCAAGGTAGAAGCAGCACAAAAGCTCACAAAGCAACACAAGGACCTGCAAACCGGCACCCAGGAGGGCCCCTAGGTGGGCGCCAACACAAAGACACAAACCGGCACCCAGGAAGGCGCCTAGGTGGGCGCCAACACAAAGCCACAAACCGGCACCCAGGAGGGCGCCTAGGTGGGCGCTAACACAAAGCCACCAACCGGCACCCAGGAGGGCGCCAACACAAAGCCACAAACTGGCACCCAGGAGGGCGCCTAGGTGGGCTCCAACACAAAGCCACAAACCAGCACCCAGGTGGGCGCCAACACAAAGACACAAACCGGCACCTAGGAGGGCGCCAACAAAAAGACACAAACAGGCGTCCAGGAGGGCGCCAACATCAGGACGCATGGCACAAGGCGCCTAGGAGGGCGCCAACATCAGGACGCGGCACTATGGCACAAGGCGCCCAAGTGGGCGCCAACACCAGGACGCATGGCATAAGGTGCCTAGGAGGGCGCCAACAACAGGACACAGCACCTTGGCACAAGGCGCCTAGGAGGGCGCCAACATTAAGACGCAGACAAGGCGCCCAGGAGGGCGCCAACATCGGGACACATGGCACAAGGTGCCTAGGAGGGTGCCAACATCAGGACCCGACACCTTGGCACAAGGCGCCCAGGAGGGCGCCAACATCAGGATACGACACCTTAGCTTGGTGTCTGGCACAAGGATTACACCATGGGAGGTTTGGGTCACGGTCGCGGTGAAGAGATCTTATACGACCCGACAAGACAGATGAAGTAACGCTTCGGGAATCTCGAGAACAATTCTTCAAGCCAAGACCATCCTTCAAAATAATCTCGGTTTGGGGGGCAACTGTTCTAGACTGAACCAAGAGGACCATTCAGAACTTAGACATGGATTGGCCCAATCACTTTGATCCATATCCACAATACACAAGCCCATTCATGACTCTCATACTTGGATGGCTCAGATTCACTCTACCGATCCAACGGCTCACCAGGGCACAATTCCCTATAAATACTGGCACACATTGCCATAAAGAGGTAGATTCTCATTCCTAGCTAAATCACTCATCTATTCTCAATACTGACTTGAGCATCGGAGTGGCTTCGCAGGTACCCCTCCCGGGCTCGCACTAACCTCCGGTCAGGCAGCAGGTGACCTACCAACTGCAGTCCACCCAGTACTGCAAGGTACAGAACACCATCTATACGTGCAACTTGGGGATGCAAACAAGCCCAAAAATAAGCAGATGGCTGGCTACATGGCTCTATTTCAGGTATCTATTATGTTTAATTTGTGTCAAAAAAAATTGTTAAGTTTATTTTGATGTCTCTGTATGGTTACTAAATGCATTGATATATTCGTTACAGGCATGGATCTTCGAGCACTTTCAGGGATCCTCCTTTGGCTTAAAGAGGGTGGACCCAGTGATAACTCATATTTATATGAGTTATTTATGCTCTTATTACTTAAATTAATGTAAGTTCTCAAGTAATATTCATGCTTTATTTAGTAAATATTAGTTATTTAGAGAAAATAAGGGTTAAGAGCTAATTTGTTAACATTTGGCACAATGGGTGCCCTTGTAAATGTTTTAATGTTTTGTTAGTGCTGCGGCGTTAGGCGCTATAGCGCTATATGACGGTGGGCCAGCTGGACATCACAAAAGAAAGTTACATGTTGGAGCCTCATACTTTATGTCAAGTCAAAGCCTGACTTCCCTGTGCCTAGGACTGTGTGGAAGCTTCCAAGTGGCTAGCTAGGACACTTGGCGCATTTTTATTGAAGGATTGCCTTTGGTTGGTGAGAAGTGTCATAGTCACCTTTTTGAAAAGCTACTTTATAAGATTAGGATAATATCTATCGATCTTCACCACCCATTCATTCATTCGAAAAACCAATGAGAGTTTTTGGGAGAAAAACTTGACACACATTTCCTCCATTAATCCTCTATTTGAAGCTTTCATTTGTAAGTTTATTTTCTTATCTTTTTACACGGTGAAGCCACGCTATAGCATCATCCAGCTGTGCATGACTTGGAATCTACGGAGTGTATCTTTTGTAACCGTTTATTTCTTATGTATTTACAGTAATATGAGCCTTTTGTCTTGTATTGTGTTGATGATGCTTACCATGAGCTAAACACTTAGTAGTTGGATTGCTTCTAGTTTGTAATGAACCTTGAGTAGGGTTAATATAATATTGTGATGTTTGCGTTTCAATCCTTGTACTTTAATGCTTTCAAACTTGTTTTGGGATTGGCCAACTTAAATGAGTAGATTCGTAGGTTCAGACATGGTCTACGTACGAATAGAACTCAAGGGTTGATATGAACGGAAGGTTGGTTAAAGACATTTAATCCATTATTGCTTAACTCTAGACATAGGGGAGCAATAGTTCATAAGGTGAATATTGTGGGTTCTTCATTATACAAGGGTGGACTTATTTAGAACTTAGAAATAAGAGTCTTGTAACAAAACCCTGGCGTCAGTGACTGAAAGGCACAACATCATATGCTACAGCACTTAGCGCTATAGCGTTCAATGTTATAGCGCCTTAGTTTTGGGGATTTATATAACAAAGAGCAGTCCAACTCATTTTATAAACTCTTGAACTTTCATATTGTTGTAGCAATATATTTCTTATATTCATGTTCAAAAACTTGTTATTTTACTTTGTCCATTTCACTAAGTTGTTAACTACTTAAACTCTTAAATTAACATCAATCTTTGTGGGTACGATCCTTACTTTATCAATTATCATTATATTACTTGTTGCGATTGTGTACACTTGTACAACTACTTTTCGCACAACACCCAGCTTATGTTGAGACTCAGCCACGTGCGAAGAGGTGGGTTGCTGATACCACACTGACGCTGGCCAGGCATACTATTCGAGTATCCCTGGATAGGCTGCACCCTGATGAGGTCGACACCTGGCAACCCTACACTGCCCATACAGCTAGCAAACCCTTTGAGCTCATCAGTCTATTTAGAGGGCACTTACGGAATGCTGGCTGCATGGCGCCCTACATGCCAGATCGTGTCTTGAGACAGTTTGAGTATGTGCAGGGGATACCAGAGGACCTTAAACCCACCACTAGAGCTGTCGTTACAAAAGAGATGCCTGACGAGAGGTGGTAACATTTTGACCAGTGGTTGATGGAGAGGGGGGCCTCTGTTACCCGGGGTGTGCCAGACACCATACCAGGGTACGCCTATTGGTTTGGGAGGGTCTCACACCCATTCCTTGAAAAGGCTAATTATGTGCAGCTGGAGGATGAGCCTGATATTAGACAGATACGTGTCTTTTACATTTTTGTTGTCTCTTTATTAGTCTTTAAATATTGATACTAAATTGATATTTTATCTCACAGGCCATGGTAGATGTGGTTCGGATGGTGGATGACATGGAGCGTGCGTTGGATGGTACCGTTCCTCGAGACACCCAGCCATTGCGAGTACTCGAGGGCTTCAAAGCCCTACTGAAGCCATTCCGTAGGCATAGGAAGTATGGCTGTGTGTATAGTAGGAGGACCCGCAGGACACAGTAGGATATTGTATGTATATTATTTTGGGATATTGTATGTATATTATTTTGGGATATTGTACGGATATTATTTTGTGGACCCAGCTTATTTATGCACGTTTATGTTTATTTAGTTGTTTATATTTCCCACATATTTAAATCATACAATGGCAAATATATTTGATTGACAGTAGGATATTCCCCACAATTTTTTTTAACAACATAACGCCTATTCGGCGGACCATAACCGAATGTATTCGGTTGACCATAACCGAATCGGAGAAAACAGCGCACTTCATTAATGGCATATTGGTCATTTCGCAAGGTTTAGGGGTGTGGGGGTGAGTAGGGAGGGATGTGGGAAAAGCATGGTCATTAAAGTCTCTAATGATTCAATAAAAATGTATAATAACTCAACGCGGCAAAGGTTTACAATACTAAGAAATTTGCTTAGTTATTGTTACTAAATTAATTTCAGCCACTGAATCCCTTTTTTATTAATCTAATTTGATCTAACGGTTGATTATGAATAAGGGCGTTGTTGTCATTTTACATCCTATTATTCAAAGAACCAATCCAAGAGGAGCATTATCTCTTCTTCACGCATCGTTACATGCGTCACCTCCTCCTCTCTTCTTCACGCATCGTTTCTTCCGTTCATCTTCATCTGTTCATCTCCATCGCGCGTTTCTTCTGTTCATTGTTTCAAGCATCGTCGCATCGTCTCTTCTTCATCGCATCGTTTCTTCTGTTCATCGTTTCACGTGTTTCTTCTGTTCATCTCCATCGCGCTTGCGTTTTTCGATTTCAAAACTGAATTGCGAAGACAAATCGAGGTCGAAACAGAGAATATCAGACCTGAATCGAAGCGAAGATCCGAATTGTTGCTGAAACCGAAATCGTCTATTTCTATGAATTTGTTTGTTGAACGAATTGTTGCTTGTCCTTGTGTTGAAGCATTCAACCTGTTTGATGAAATGCCTTAGAGATATCAGGTCATGCAACCTCTTCTCTAACCATTGTAATGCAATGCATCTAACCGTTGGCATCTAACCACAGTTATGCATATGTGGTTAGTGGCCACTAACCATTGCTATGCACATTTGTGGTTAGTGACATCTAACCATTGGCATCAAACCACAGTTATGCATATCTGTGGTTAGTGGCCACTAACCATTGCTATGCACATTTGTGGTTAGTGACATCTAACCATTGTGGTACAAATCTGTGGTTAATGAACGGAGTTTTTTTTTGTGTGAAAAAAAATGCCTAGAATTTTTTTTGGTAAATGACCATTTTACCCTTTTAGTAACAAATACTAAACAAATTGCTTAGTATCATAAATCACACACTCAACGCCATCTTGCCAAATATTGCTGCAAGATCAAGCACACTTCCCACTTTCAATAAAAAAAATTATGCTTTCCTCTCACGTAGGAATATAGAGACCAATTTAAGATCAAGGCATAAACAAGTTTAATGCATTGCTTTTTTTTACATGATAAACTCATGGATTAACATTTTGCACAACATCTTTTTCTTCATCTTGACACAGACATGTACAACCCCTTAGTGTAGCATTACCATGGTCTGGACTAGAATCTCCAGAAAACGAAAAATTTGATTCAATTTGACTAGAGGGACTAGGTGGACAATGTGTACTTGGAGAGAGCTCAACAGCACCTAAATCATGATGGGGACTATTGCTTTCACTTTTCTTGAATGTGTGAGAATCCACGTCTTTTTCATCAAATATCCTTACCAATATTCCAATACGTCTCCATATTGAAGTACTTGAATCATAGTGTAACCAAATATGTTTGTGCTGATGAAGGAATGTCACTCCAAAGAGTAGGAGTGCTAATAGTGAAGAAACCCCTGCAATGAGAAACAATCCCCAGAAGCTTTCAAGGCCAAGACTATTATTAGAAGCAATTTCTGTGTTAGATTCTAGACAACTACTTTCTTTGAACCATGCATTCTCAATTGCTCTCATTTTATCTCCTTGAGTCACATTTAGTATTGCCCTTGAAATGTCAGCTACAAGAGGAGAACCTTTTGGAAAAACCTACAATTTCACACCAAAAAATGGTTAATTCATGCTCTAGGGAAAAACCAGTGGCTTCTAGGGTGAAGGATCAACTAAGTCCCTCACCGATCAGCCAAATTAACCGTAGGATATAATATAAAATCTCAACCACTCATAATATTTTATATTATATTTAACGATCAGTTTGGCTGGTACGCCAGTGAGGGACTTAGTTGGTCCCTCGCCCTAGAACGCACCGAAAAAACTAGCTAGCATTAAGGAGAGAAAAATAGAGAGATGAAAACATAACTTACATAGCCAAAACCACCCGTTTTAAATCTAGGTTCAATGGTAGCATACTTGGAACAGCTATAAATTCCAAAGAAGTGCTTCACATAAGGAACTTCATCAAATGCAGCATCAATACCACCTTTTGCACTTCCTTTTATGAAAAGGTCATTGCACTCTTTTGGTGATTGATAAGTTATGAGTTGTGAATCTTGGAAACCTAAGTCCTTCAAAATTCTATAAACAAAAGAACCTTTGAGATAGCCAACATTCATCTTATTCTTTATAAGTTGGTGAACATCTGTAATAGTTGGGCGTAGTTGTTCAACTGTTAAAAGAGAAGTGAGGCTTGCTGTGTAACTTTGAACTAGAATTAGAACCACAAACACCCATATAATCACCACAAATCTTCCCAAGTTGCTCACCACTTTTTCTCCTGTGAAAATAATTAAAATAGTTAACATTGATTGTACATATATATATATATATATATATAATAGCTTAAAGCACCGACACAGACACAGACACAGAGAGTGAACGTGACGCTGACATAGACACACATACTAGACATGTATGTGTCAGTGTCTGAAACGACATATGTCGGTGTCCTTGTCTGAGACATGTTTTCAATCTGAAATGTCGGTGCTACATAGATAGTTTTTTGTGTGGCTTTGATGAGTGGCAATACTTACTATGTGAAAACACCATGATGGAGAAGGAAAACCATAAACTTGTGCCAATCTGATGAGAGGGAGGTCCCCTGAAACTATTGTTTATTCGATGTTCAAGAACCCAAACAACAAATCCAATGAATATGAATGAACAAGCAGTTGTTACCCAAAGATCCCATGTTAGTGGCTTCAAAAATGCCCATGCATTTTTCTTCCTACTGTCTTTTACTGGAACAACCACTGTCACTCCAGATTCTGTGTATGGCATTGTGAAATCAACATAATCAGACCTGTTTGCAATTATTGTTACATCCCCCACCACAGCATCAAAGCTCTGCCATTCCAATATCAAGTTAATATACATAATCCCACACACATGCTCTCTCTGGTCTTATTTATAAGAAGAAAAAAATGCAGTTTACGTTTATTGAATAATTGATGTATATGGTCTATGTACATCAGTTATTCACTGAATCGACCAGATACATCAGTTATTCAATGAACCATATCGAGTAGTATATATATAAGAGAGTTCACGAGGATGTATGAGAAAAGAAGAGTACCCCATAATAAAGTTGAGTGACCAATTCATCGTAAGTTCCAGCCATTTCACCATCAGATTTTTCAAATGGAATAAAATCATATAGTAAGGCATAAGGCAACGCTTCAACCACAGCTTTGAAGATATCAATACAAAAACCAGAGACCACTGTTGAATTAGTATCAGGGATATGAGTTACTTTAACAAATTCAGTGTAATTATCTCCATTTTTCACTGGAACTCCAATCCTCAACTTCTTCTCATTTGTAGGAATTTCCCATCCCTTTGGAATAGAGTATATATCCCCAGGCCATATAATAGGTCCAAGATTATCTTTAGAAGTAGAATATATGTTTGCACCTTTTATATCCAAATTTCTAAATAATCCCTTTTGAGGTGTCCAAAATCCTATTCTCTTTTCCCCATTACCAATCACATTAATTATCTCATATATTGATGCTTGTAACTCCCCACCAACACTAACATTAAAATCACCACTAAGTCCAACAAATCTAGTTTTTAACAAAGCTTCACGCAATTTTTCACCATTTTGTTCAATGCCAACTTTTTCAACAGCCATTGCCAATGCTGTAGCAGCATCATAAGCCCATAATCCAAAAATATTCAAATTTATATCTACAAGTAATGGATTTTCTTGTATGAATTTTCTTTTCCATCTAACTCTAAAATCATCAACCTTTTTTGTTCTTGGAATATAAGCCCTAACACCCAATACCCCTTCCAATGATTCCTTAACTGAGAAATCCAAAGAATTGAATAAATTAGCCATACCATCGGTTACTATCCAAACATAGCCTTTACCCATCATTCCAATTTTCTTTGCTAAGGTAAAAAGTCTAGAACCAAGACTTGGAGACATGTGAACAATGAAAACCCTAGTTGGAATTGTAGTCATTAACTTGTTAAGTTCTTCAATGATAGTTTCGTCAGTGGCTAAAAGTGATATTGCACTTAAATAAGGAACTCTAATATAAGCTTGTTGTAGAACATTGGTTAACCATGGAATGACACCTTCACCAAAATTGTTGTCTACGTAAATTGGCACTACTTCTCTCCAACCAAAAGCTTGAATAATTGAGACTATGGCTTTTACTTGAGCTGAATCACTTTGAGCAATTTGGAAAAAATATGGACTATGAAGTGATGTAAGAGATGGACTTGTTGCTGAAAATGTTACAATGGGTACTTGAGCTTTGTTTCCTAGATGGATTAGAAAATTTGCTTCCATTGTTGTTATTGGCCCTAGGATTGCTTGCACTTCCTCATTATTTATGAGATCTAAAGCTGTTGTTCAAGAACAAAACCACAAAATCAGTTTTTTTTATTCATTAATAATTACAAAACTATTACATTAATCTTTCTTTTTCTTTAATGATTTGTATACAAAAAGTAAAATTAGTTTTAGTTTTTCATATACAACTTTTTATGAAACCAAAAACAAAGTTAATTAATTTTTTTTATAATTATTTGTAATAAAAGAACTGAAATAAAATTAGCTACAACGCCTAGGTGCCAATAAATCAAATATTGTGTTTTTTCACTCTTCCTAGGAGTTTGTTTAGTTGAGCATGACAAAATTTTGTATATAACATGTGCGGTATCAAGTTTCTATTTATTTTTAAGTAAATGTAATTTCATTTGTAAGTGTTTTAAAAACCCAAAAATTTGACCTATTTCTTCATCCTCTCGGCCTATTTTTTTGTCACAAGTTTTACGGACACTCAAAAAGATGATAAACAAGTTTTACACAAGTCTTTTTATTTCACTGCTCATAATTCTTTGCTAATTGACAATTTTGTTTATCTTAAATTCTAATATTTTATCAATAAATAGTATGATTGAAAAGGTTAAGATTTGTAATAAAGAAAGGACCAGACTTTTTAAGGAACTAGTCAACAAGAAACAAAAAGGGTTTTTAAAAATCTGAATGATCAAACTCAATTTAATTGGTTGACTTGATATCGCACCCCTATAGGTTATTTGGGCAATTCAATAAACTATTCACAATGATTCGAATAGTTTAAAACAGTTGAATTATCATTAATGTTCCATTTGGTCGAAGAGAAAGAAGGAAATAGATAATCTTTTCTCTCTTTTCTTTTATTATTGTTTGCTACGGTCTCTTATCTCTTTCTCTCTTTCTTATTCTCTTTTCCTCCGTTCACCTCAAACAATCACACTCTTAGTATAATAAAAAGTCATTCTTTCTTCTCTCTTTCTCTCTTCCCTTTTCTCTCTCGCTTCAACCAAACAATAAAATGTCATTCTCTCTTTTTTCATTCTCTCTTTCCTTTCTCTTTCGCTCCAACCAAACGGACCCTAAGAGAATGGAACCTCTCAATCCCATCTCTCTCTCTACCAAGTCAAAGTTTAGATAACGCGCTTTGAATCAGAAGAAACGATGAAAACGGGGCCGTAAGCTAAGAAAAATGTTTTGGACTCACGTCACGTCTCTCTCTCTCTCTCACTGGTAGTAGTAGTACCACTTTTCTGCATTATTTTTGTTTGTAAAAATTTTAAACCAGTTTAATCATTGTTTGACTTTTCCGTAAAAAAATCATTATTTTAAGTAATCTTATAATAATTAAAAAATCAGCTTACAAAAATTGTCAAAAAATAAAGCTTAGATAGTCAAAATGGTAATCAAGAAAATCACTGTTCTTAAAGGCAACTTGTTCCCAGAAACATGTACATAGAGAAGAGAGAGAAAAGAGGGGTAATTGTCACCTTGTGAAGCAGAAGTGACGACGTCCTTGTGGGAGTTCCTGACAGTGAGTTGAATTCTGGTTTTATAATGAGAATGAGAGAGATAGAAATCTGAGAGTGACATATTGATGCAGCTTACCCCTATTCTCCCAATCGTTCCCGAAGTAATATCAAGTACAGCTCCCACTTTAATTGGAACTGTCTCGTTATTTCTTTGTGCCATGCCAGTGCCAGTAAAGAGATTTAGAGACCAAAGCACGATGATGATAAGAGAGTTAATAGAAGAATGATTCTTCACCATATCTTGAAATGAAATATTTAGCGCTATACGAATTACTTCAAGAAAGAAGCATCTTTATAGTCGTCCCCGTGGCGGTGCCTAGCTACCTAGCTTTGAAAAGTATACTTACATCTATACGGTGTCAAATCCAGAAATTTTCATTGATGGCGACAAAAATATAGTTTTTAATATTTTCTCAAAAAATTATTAAGCTAAATTATAGTTTTGGTCCCTCCTATTTTAAAAAATTCAGACATTTGGTCTCCCTATTTTAAAACTCAGACATTTGGTTCCCCAATTTTAAAAAATCAAAGACATTTAGTCCCAAGAGAAATTTTCAGTTTTTTATGGCTAATAATCAAAGACATTTGGTCCCTCAATTTTAAAAAAATCAAAGACATTTAGGTCCCTCTTTGGACTAAATGTATTTGATTTTTTAAAATTGGGGGACCAAATGTCTGAGTTTTAAAATAAAGGGACCAAATATCTGAATTTTTGAAAATAGGGGGACCAAAACTATAATTTAGCCAAATTATTATTAGTTTTTACGGTTTACATAATTTTATAACAAAAAAAAACCTAAAACATATATATTTTTACAAACTACAAAGCTAAAAAGAAAAAATGAATAGCAATTTATTCTCTCTTATGAATTTCTAAATTATCTTAAAAAATTTATCATAGGGAGAGACGTCGCCTATTTTTTGTGGGTCAAAACAAAATTATTGCATACAGCACTCTAACTGTCCAACACGTAATATATACTAGTACTATTCCATGATTTGGGGGCTCAATTTTCCTTGAAACTTCAAACATCTTATTTGCTAGAATTCTTTTTTTTTTGTGACATAATTAATTGCTAGAATTCTATCTTAATTGTGACATAATTAATTGTTTTTATGTAAAAAGGTAAAATATGAAGGTGTTTTTTTGTCAACGAAATGATATCATTCATTTGTAGTCAACAAGTCAGGGAAATTACAATTAAGTGAGTAGTTAGTTAATTGTAATTACCTTATGTTTAGGTGTTAATCAATTTGTGTTTGTTATTGTAAGTAAACTGTTATAGATATACCTAATTGTTAGTTGGAATGTAACTAACAATGAGCTGAAATTGTAACTACTAAGAACCATATATTAAGGGTCTCTCAATCAATAATACACAAGGTCATATTCTCTCATAACAAATTAGGCATCAGAGCTCTATCAAAGGGCCTGAGCTTTCAAAGAACAAGAATCGCAATTCTTAGCTATGGCGAACGGAAGTGACGGGAATGGAAACTTCGTACAACCATCAATACCCAAATTTGATGGCCATTACGAACATTAGATCATGTTGATGGAGAATTTCTTACGATCGAAGGAGTACTGGGCATTGATCGAGACGGAAATCATGGAACCAACGGCAGGAACGGTCGTAACCGAGGCACAGAGAAAGAGTATCGAAGAATGGAAGCTCAAGGATCTGAAGGCTAAGAACTATCTGTTCCAAGCCATCGATCGAGCAATTCTTGAGACGATCTTGGAGAAAAAGACATATGGGACTATCTGAAGAAGAGATACGAAGGAAATTCTAGGGTTAGGCGTGCTATGCTACAGGCATTGAGGAAGGAATTCGAGGGTTTGGAGGTGAAACAATCAGATACAGTAATCGATCACTTCGCTAGGGTCGTCGTTGTAGCAAACAAGATATGCATACATGGTGATTCAATTCAAGACGTAACCATCGTTGAGAAGATCCTTCGATCTTTAACTGAGAAATACAATTTCATTGTATGCTCAGTTGAAGAATCAAAGGACACCGACAAAATGTCTCTAGATGAATTACAGGGTTCGTTGATTGTCCATGAACAGAAACTTCACAAGAACCGTGGTGAAGAACAAGCTCTCAAGACAACTGTTCAAGAACAGAACGAATGAGGAGGAAGAGGAAGAAGTAGCTTTCGAGGAAGAGGCAGAGGAAGGGGCGGACAAAATCGTGACACAACTGAATGCTACAAATGTCACAAAATTTGGCATTCTAGGAATGAATGCCCAGAATGGGATAAAGAGGCAAATGCCAACCTTGCTGAGTTTGATGACAATGACCTCATGTTACTAAGGGCTCGAACAGAAAATCAAGAAGGAGAGAAGGAAGAAATCTGGTTTATAGATTCTGGTTGTTCAAATCATATCAATGACAATAGGGAATTTTTTGTTGACTTGGATGAAACAGTTAAAGAAAGCATAAGACTTGGCAATGATACAAAGCTTCAAGTGGCAGGAAAGGGAAGTGCAAAGGTGAAGATGAATGGAATTACTCATTTGATATCTGATGTGTATTTTGTTCCAGGCCTCAAAAGTAATCTCCTAAGATAGGACAACTTCAAGAAAAGGGATTCACCGTGCTCTTCAAAGGAGGGCAAGGATCATGTAGGATCTATCACCCAGAGAAGGGATTAATTCTTGAATCAAAAGTGGCTCCAAATTGAATGTTCAAACTCATTGGAAAGACTGCCAAAAACTCTGCCAAACCAGAAACTGCCAAGCCTACTAAACCAGTTACTAAGAGTGCTGCTAAAACTGATGCCTCTTGTTTTCAAACTGTTAGTGAAGACTTAGCACACTTATGGCACTGTAGGTATGGTCATCTAAGCAACAATGGATTAAGAACTCTGCATAAAGGGGAAATGGTGAGGGGTCTTTCTTAACTCACTGATAATGAAAGGGTATGCACTAAATGTATGAGAGGGAAGCTGCATAGGAACCCTATTCCAAGGATGAGTCAATAGAGAGAAAAGACAATACTTGAGCTGATACATGCTGATGTATGTGGCCCAATTACACCAGCATCAAATAGTAATAAATGGTACTTACTATGCTTCATAGATGATTTCTCTAGGAAGACTTGGATTTACTTTCTGTCTGAAAAATCAGAAGTATTTTACCACTTTAAGTGTTTCAAGAGCTTGATTGAAAGGTAAACAGATTTGAAAATCAAATGCCTTAGGACTGATAGAGGTGGAGAATTTACTTCAAATGAATTTAACCAATTCTACTTTGATTGTGGAATAAAAAGGCATCTAACAACAGCCTACACCCCTCAACAAAATGGGGTTGTAGAGAGAAAAAATAGGACCATCATGAACATGGTGAGGTCCCTATTAGTTGGTAAAGGAATTCCTAAAACATTTTGGCCTGAGGCAGCAAAATGGACTGTGTATGTGTTGAACAGGTGCCCTACACTTGCTGTCAAGAACAAGACCCCTGAGGAAGCATGGAGTGGAATGAAACCTAGTGTTGCACACTTTAAGGTTTTTGGTTGCATTGGTCATGTGCATGTTCCAGATGCTAAGAGAGTAAAACTTGAAGACAAGAGCTGCAAGTGCATCTTCCTTGGAGTGAGTGATGAGTCAAAAGGCTATAGATTGTATGACCCAACTGAAAGGAGAATTGTGGTTAGCAGAGATGTAATATTTGAAGAGGATGAACAATGGGATTGGGATAAAAATCATCAAACAGAGATTGCAGCTAACCTAGATTGGGGAGAGATAGATTCAATGATAGAAGAAGAAGATGATGGTGAAGCAAGTGACAATGAAAGTACAGAGAACAACCAGAATGCAGAGAACAACCATCACCACAACTCTAATAATGAAGTACATACAGATGATGAAGAGCAGTTAGACATGAATGAAGATAGAAATGAGACTGGTCCTCAAACCAAAAACAGAAGGCCACCCACTTGGTTAGATGATTATGAAAGTGGGCAAGGTATATCTGATGAAGAAGAAGGAATGTACATGGAAAGTTTGAACAACACAGATCCTGAAAGCTATGAAGTAGCTATTAAGGATTCAAAGTGGAGAGAAGCAATGGATGCGGAGATAGCTTCAATTATAAAAAATGACACTTGGGAATTGACTGAGTTGCCTGGAGGATCCAAGAAAATAGGAGTCAAGTGGGTTTACAATACCAAACTTAATAATCTTGGTCAAGTAGACAAATACAAAGCAAGATTGGTTGCCAAGGGCTACACTCAAAAGCAGGGAATAGACTACACAAGTTTTTGCTCCTGTCAGCAGATTAGACACAATCAGAATGATAATTGCCATAACAGCACAAAGGGGTTGGACTTTATATCAACTTGATGTTAAGTCAGCCTTCTTATATGGAAAGTTGATAGAAGAAGTCTATGTGGAGCAGCCAAAGGGATGTGTAAAGAAAGGGAGTGAGAACAAGGTGTACAGATTACATAAGGTATTGTATGGACTAAAACAGGCGCCAAGAGCCTGGTTCAGTCACATAGAGAGTCATTTCATTCAAGAAGGTTTCATAGCAAGTAGGAGTGAACAGACTCTCTACAAGCAGAACTGTGACAGTGGCATTCTAATTGTGAGTGTATATGTTGATGACTTGATTTACATAGGGAATGACATGAAAATGATGGAGGACTTCAGAAACTCTATGAAGAAACAATTTTCCATGACTGATATGGGAAAGATGAGGTATTTTCTGGGGATTGAAGTAATCCAAGGAACTGAAGGGATCCACATTAGTCAAAGAAAGTATGTTGTAGTGCAGACTTGCTAGATAAGTTCTACATGTCTAGCTGCAATGTTGTGATTGTTGTTGAACCAAGGACAAACACTCCTTGTTTTGTATGATAACAAATTACATTTTGTCTACTAATGGTTACAGTGGTATAAAAGTACAGGACATGAATCAAAGGGCAGGATAACTTAAAGTGCAGAGGCTTGGAGGAGAAGCTATCCAGAGTTGAAGACCTAATTGTTATTTTCTTTTGATAGGACACAATGTAAGATCCTATCACTTCAGTTATATAACTTTTAGTAGTTAAGAGATGATGTTTTTAAAAATATAACTGTAGTGTTAAAATCCTAGAAAAATATTTTTGCAAATGCATGCATGCACAAGAAAGGCACGTAACACAAAAGCCAATTTGTGAAAACAAGAATTCGATTCATACTATTTTATCTAATGTTTGAAATCGATTTCTAACTCCCTATGAAAGATAGAAATCGATTTTCAACTCCCTATGAAAGCAAAGAATCGATTTCCTATTATTTTCACTAAGTACATAATCGATTTCTCCTTGTGTATTTAAAGCATATAATCGATTTTGGAAGGCTCATTCACAAAGGTATAATCGATTGTTAGCTTGTAGTTTTTAAAGGAATATGTTTTGGAAAGAAAACAATCGATTATCTACTTCCTTATTCAGAGCACAGAATCGATTATCTACTTCCTTTTTCAGAGCACAGAATCGATTATCTACTCCTTGTTTCAGAGCACATAATCGATTCTGACACTACAATATACAGAGCATATAATCGATTTTCATTTCTAGTATATTCAGGCACATAATCGATTTCATCAATTGTATATTTTTCTCAACGGTCATTTTTTGTACGATCCCTATAAATAGGGAGCTGAGCTTCACAATCTCACACACCACTACATCGTACAAATCTCAGATCTGAAAAAGAGAAAAAGAGCTTTCATTGTAAAATAATTTTTTCAAAGTTCTTCAAATCTAAATCAATCATCTCTCTCATCTACTATATTGTTATTCTGCTGAAGTGATTGGTTCATAGATTTTCTCAATTGTATTCATCTTCTACTTGGTTATTGTGAAATCCTGGGAAGCGTTCTTGGGTCATTCAATCGGGGAGATTGAAGTGGTAGCGAAATCCTTAGCTGGGAGCTCGGGTTCTCAATTTGAGATAATTGAGATTAGCTATAGGGAAGTTGCTTATTTGTAAAACATTGAAGAGGTTCTTCTCATATAGTGGTTGTCATCAAGTCCAAAGGTTGCAAAGTCGGAGGCCGAGGACGTAGGGCTTTTATCCCGAACCTCGTAAAATCACGGTGTATCTCTTTTCCTTCTCTTTACTTTCTTTATCGTTTATATTTGTCTATTGTTATATCATTGCATTGCATTCAATATAAATATCTGTTTATCGTGAATTTTGATAATAGTAGCGTTAGCGTAATTTTGCACTGTGACTAGATTTGTGTTAAGTATAGCTTGCTTAGATACAGCATATAGTTTAAATCTTAGTTTCCGCATTTGATTTAAATGGGCATTGTTAATGTTTTGAAAATTGAAAAGAATTCATTTTTAGGCATATAACCTTATTCCGCCCTCTAAGGTTTTCATATAGTCCAACAATTGTATCAGAGCTAGAAATTGCATATAGAGCTTAACATCTCGCAATTTTATTTTATTTATTTTTCTGATCATGGGTTCTTTTATGAAAGAGGGGATGTCCTTCAATAGGCCACCCCTGTTTGATGGGACTAACTACGACTATTGGAGTAGTCGAATGAAATGTCATGTGCAGGCTATAGACTTCACCTTATGGAGGATCATTGTTGATGGACCACTTATTCCTATGAAAGTCAAAGTTACAAAACCTGGTGGTGCTGTTGACAGAGATACTACTAAATATCAAGCTACTGGTAAAGCAGAGGAAGTACCCGTTGAAGATATCTATACCATTGACTTGAGTGAGATGAGAAAGTCTGAATTAGATAAAATATCCTTAAATGCAAAGGCAATGAACATTCTTCACTTATCTCTATGTGAAGAAGAGTATGGAAGGGTAAAAAGTTGTCAAACAGCAAAAGAAATTTGGGACTGTTTGGAAGCAACACATGTCGGCACGAGTCAGGTGAAAGATACAAAAATAAGAATTCTCACTTCCGAGTATGAAGCTTTCAAAATGAAGGAAGGTGAATCTGTTGCAGCTATGCACCAAAGATTGAATTTGATAGTGAACAACTTGAGAGCTCTGGGGAATAAGTATTCAACAAAAGATCTGAATGGAAAGATTCTTGCATCCTTGACTAGTGAATTCTTTCCTAAGACTTGTGCTATCACTGAAGCCAAATATATTGGCACTTTACCTCAAGAAGACTTGATTGGGTCACTTCTTGCATTTTAGGTGGTGTTGGCCGCTAAGAAGGTTCAAGAAAAATAAGTGGTCAAAGAAAAGAAGTCTCTTGCTCTTGCTGCTAAAACTCCTAAGGTAGCAAGGAAAGAGGTTGAGTCTGATGAAGAAACCGATGATGAAGACATGACTATGTTTGCCAAGAATTTCAAGAAAGTCATGAGATTCAACAAGCTTGGAAAGGGTGACTTCTCAAAGAAATCTGGGTACAACAAAGAAGACAGGTATGAGAAAAGAGATGATCAACCAAAGTGTTTCAAATGCAACAAACCGGGTCACCTCAAAGTAAATTGTCCAAAGCTGAAATCCAAATACAAACAAAAGAAAGCCATGAAGGCTACATGGGACAACATAGATACTGATGGTGATACAGAGGAAGAAGAGGAAGTCGCAAATGCTGTTTGTCTTATGGAAAATGACACACCTGAAGCTACATGGGACAGTCTTGCCACTGGTAGTGAAACAGATGAAGAAGAGAAGACTGCCAATGTTGTATGTCATATGGAAAATGACGCATCTAAGGTAATCCTTAACAACCATAGTCTTTCTGATTCACTTATACATGATGATTTATTTGATGATGTGTGTAGTAGTCACGATTTGAGTGAGGCTTTTGAAGATCTTTATTTTGAACATGAAACTTTTTTGTTAAAATCTAAGAAATTGACAAAAAGAAACAAAAGCATGCTCACTCAAATTGAGACTCTTTAAAATGAGGTAGCTAAGTTGAAGAATGAGCTACATAAAACTAAACCTCTCAACCTTGAGCTTCTTGAGCTTAAACAAAATTTTGAAAAAGTCAAGGCTGAAAATGAGATTTTGAAAGAAACCTTAAAAAACTTTGAGGTAGGTGAAAAGACCTTAACCAAGATACTCCACTCCCAATATGAATATGTTGATAGGAGAGGTATCGGGTATAAAGGTAATTCCACCTTTACTGTTTTGAAAATAAAGTAAACTTTGTAGCTGCTACTTCAAGTTATACACCTACTGTTTTCTCTTGCACTTATTGTCAAAAAGGTAACCATAGCACTCATAGATGCCCTATTTGTAGACTGTGTGAGCTTGGTACTCTAATACCTGCTTATAAGAAACCAAGGTGGATTATGAAAACAAACCCCTTGATGACTAACCCCCAATGACCCAACAAAATTTGGGTACCTCGTACTAGTTGTTAAATGTTCATTTTGCAGGTTGGTCAGTCATCCAAGAAGAAAAATGTGTGGATGGTTGATAGTGGATGCTCAAGGCATATGACTGGTGATGCTTCTCTATTTTTGAAATTGAGCAACAAAGCAAGTGGATCTGTGAAATTTGCCAACAATGAATCTGCACAAGTAATAGGTAAAGGTTGTGTGGGTAAGGAAAACACAATCAAAATTAAAAATGCTTTATTAGTTGATGGTGTTAAATTTAACTTACTAAGTGTTAGCCAATTATGTGATAATGATTTTGCTGTGCATTTTTCTGTTGATAAATGTGTTATTACCCATAGGACTTCTAAACTCTACATTACTGGCTTTCGAGAAAATAATGTATATTATGTTGATTTTGATAATGTGAGTAATGATATTGTATGCATGCCTTCCTTGATTGATGATGTGGATATGTGGCATAGACGTTTAGCACATGCTAATAAAGAACATCTATCTAAGTTGAGCAAGAATGAGCATGTTAGAGGTCTACCCAAGTTGAAATATGAAAAAGGTCAATTATGTGATGCATGTCAGCTAGGTAAGATGCATAAATCTTTTTTTAACTCAAAACCTGTTATTTCTACCAAAAATGTGCTTGAATTGCTTCATATTGATTTATTTGGTGAAATTGATGTTGTAAGTCTAGGAGGGTCTAAGTATGTCTTCGTGATTGTAGATGATTATTCTAGATATACTTGGGTCAAGCAAATAAAAGTGATGCTTTTAACGAGTTTTCTAAGTTGTGCAGAAAGTTACAGAATAAGAAAAGCTTAGCCATCAAGGAAATTAGAAGTGATCATGGAGGAGAGTACGAAAATTCATCATTCAGGACTTGGTGTGAAAAATATGGTGTTCATCATAACTTTTCAGCTCCAAGAACTCCTCAACAAAACGGTGTGGTGGAAAGGAAGAATAGAACTGTTGTGCGAAAAGGTGATGTGCAAGTATACACAATCGCAACAAGTAATATATTGATAAGTAAAGTTCGTTCCCACAGGGATTGGAATTAATCTAAAAAGTTTAAGTGATTAGAATCTTAGTGAAAAGAATTAAGTAACAAGTAAAGGTAAAGAGTTGTAAACATCATAAGTTGTGATAAAACAGTATTAAGTTTGAAGTAATTAAAGGTGAGTTGGATAGCTCAATAGTTATGTAAATTCTCAAGAGTAATGTTCAGATAATATTAGACGCTGTAGCGTTAAGCGCTGTAGCGCTTCAGAATCCGTAGACGCTGTAGCGCCTTGGTGGCGTGCCTTTCAGTCACTTTCGTTAGGGCTATGTTACAATACTCCTATGTCTAGGCTCTAAATAAAATTTACCCCTGTATATTAAGCTCTTACAACATTTGCCTTATGAACTATTACTCCCCTATGTCTAGAGTTAAGTAGTGCTTCCTTTAAATGTCTTTAAAGGGTTTTCATTCATATCATTCCTTGAGTTCTCTTTGTGAACCATGTCAGTACCCACAAAGTTACCTTGTTTTAGTTGATCATTCCCAAACCAAGATTGAAAGTATTATGACACAAGGAATAAAACACAAACATCATAATATTATACAAAAGTTACTCAAGGTTCATTACATACCAAGAACAATCCAACTACAACAAAGTTAGCTCATCACAAGTTCCATCAACATAATACAACTAGAGAGTATGTATTACCGTATGAAGACAAGAGAAGAGTGGTTGCAAAAGATACACTCCAATGATCCAAAGTAGCATACAAGAGATGAAGTTGAGGCGTGAGCAAAACCTTGGATGAAGACTAGAAAAACTATGCTAAGAAAATAAAAGCTTAAAGGTAGTGTATCAATGGAGAGTAGCTACAATGTATTCTGTAGTTCTCTTTTCAAGTTACAACTACTTGTCTACGTATGTTACCTCCTAGAGAAGCAATCTTAATTTATCTAATTATTAACTAAGTCTTAATAGAATAATAATATTACATGATGATCATAAGACTTAGATATTATCCTTAAAGTACTTTACAAAAAGTGCTAATGATGGAATACAACAACTATCACATGGGTTCCATTTAGGAGGTGCCAAGTGTAATTTAGCATCCACTTGAAAGTCAAAATATCCAGCTGAGAGGAAGAGATAAGGGTGGTGACTCATCATGTTCTCAAGTGGCCACATAAATATCTCAATGGTCAGCCGTCATATAACGCTGTAGCGTTTCCTTGATAGCATACCGCTGCAGCGCTAAAGCAAAGCATCAAACATATTCACAAAGGCATTGACTATGCCCAAGGTTCAGGGAATTAACTTATAACCTATATTTATTCTAATATTCATATATTCACATATTTAAGCACTAGAATTACTTGAGAAATGAGCTTTGACTTAAGTATTAGGAGCATAAATAACCTATATAAAATAAGGTTATCACACCCCCAAACTTAAACCATTGCTTGTCCCCAAGTAATGACACTTGAACAAGACAAAACGCTCATATAACTAGCTGCAGCTTTTAAATTAAACAGGATTTATACATAAGCTAATTCTTATCATTTTCACACACCATAGTGGTCCACAATTCAAATAGAATCATTACTACTCAGTTGTGAGTGTGTGCTATCAAAGCTTAACTTAGTTCCTAGTTAATTTCAGAATTCCTCTAAGGTTTGGGAAGAATGGATTTCTTTTGGGTTAGGCAAAGATTTTTCAAAAAGAAGGACAGGCTAACAATTCATGCTCTGAAAGGGGGGTTGAGCTTGATTAAGGGCTTTGATGCAGCAATCCAGAACTTTTAAGGCAATGCACTTATTCAATCCTAACATTAACATTGCTGCAGCATCAGCTGCTGCAGCATTACAGACTCAGAATTGTACTTTGTTCAGACTTTTGACTTGATTTTGTACTGCAATGCCTTTATTTCCATTTCTCTTCTGAATAGCATGTTTGCGTTTTTTTTTTTGCACAATAGGCAATTGCAGCACATTACACAATTATTTACAGACACTGGTGCTTTGCACTTTCATTCAGACTTAATTCAGACATCCTAAACTATGTGCACATAACCCAGCATTGCTGCAGCAACAGTTGTTGCAGCACTGCATTCCTTCATGCTTTGCCTTAATATATCTCAAAGAACCCCCAAACTTAGTTTCTTATGCTGCCCTAAGTTTTTAGTAGAAATTTAGCAGTTCCCTAGGTCTACCAACACTAGCCTAGTTTCAGATCATCTTTAATTCACTAAGTTCCTACCTGAGTTCAAGTTTAAGTGTAGGAGCAGAAACAGAATAGTTCACTCATCAAACAGGGGTGTAATCACTCATTTCTCACCATATCATCACTAAGTTTTTGCTCAACTATACTTCTATTTTTTTTAATTTCACTAAATTGATTGCAAATAACAGAGTACAAGACCTATGTATAGCTCCCCCCCCCCCCCCCACACTTAGAACTGTGCGGTGTCCTCACTGCATAAAGACAAAGGGGCAAGCTACAGAACAGCAAAAGCAGAAGCAACTCCTAACAACACAACTGTTGAGTGCTAACACAGGCAAGGCACTCAACAGGTTTATTCAAACACTAGAAACAGAAACACGCAACTAAAAACAGAGACAGAAATGAAAACTAAAAACATAAAGCATAAACAGATTAGGGTGCAGGGATTCCTGGTTTGTTTCTTGGGCTTGTTCGTGTTGCACTGTCCTTGCTCTGCTTTTTCTGGCAGACCCTTGGGGATGGAGCCTTGGAGGACCTTGGGACATTTGAGGTTTATGTTGCTGCAGTATTAGATTGCTGCAGCACTGGTCCTGTATCTTGCATGGCAGCAGCAATAGCAGCATTTGCTTCTTGATCTTCTTGCATAGTAACTCCTTCCACATCGAGCTCAGCTGCTTCAGGCACTTTTACTAGCCTCCTCCTCTTAGGTGCATGCTTTGCCCTTATCTACTTTGAGGGTGAAAACACATCATCAGAACCAGAATCAGCAACAACAGTTGCTGCAGCAGTAGAAGCAGTGCTGCAGCATCACCTGCAGTCACACCCTCAAACTTCCAATTGTCAGAACTATTTTCCTGCAAAACAAACACACGAACAAACAACAACACTGATTTATTAGATTAAAAACCCTGGGCTGCCTCCCAGTAGCGCTTGGTTTAAGAGTCCTCAGCCAGACTAGCCTCTAATGCTAGAGGTTTTGTAATTCTGTGGTGACTTTGTCCCTCACCACATGTGCTCCACAGTACTGTTTCACCCTCTTACCATCAATTTTGCATGTGGACCCAATCAGCTCTCTTCTTTGAATTTTCTCAGATGCTGCAGCAATAGGTGCTGCAACATTCACTTGCTCAGCAGATGCTGTTGCATTAAATCTCAGAATCTGATTCTCTTCATCTTGTGGTTCTGGCTGAGGTGGTGGTTCTGGTTGAGGTGGGAGCTGGGTGGGTTCTAGTTGCTGGGGTTCAACATTCCCATGAGTTTCTTTGACAACAACATCATCATGTAACATACTTACTTCCACAAGGTCTTCTTTTTCTGATTCATCAAGAGCTTTAACCAAATGGTCACTTTGCTTATGGAAGTGCTTTTGAACTACAGAGTCAAGAGATACAACAAAGGAACATTCCTCGGTTCCTTTATCAGGGGACTTGAAGGCATTCATCACATTGAACTTGATCTCTTGGTCATTAACTCTCATAGTCAATTCCCCTTTTTGCACATCAATTAGAGTCTTCCCAGTAGCCAAGAAAGGTATTCCAAGAATTATAGGCACCTCCTTATCTGCATCAAAATCTAAAATCACAAAGTCAGCAGGAAATACAAATTTATCAACCTTTATCAGAACATCTTCAATGATTCCCTCAGGATAGGCAATAGATCTATTTGCAAGTTGAAGAGTGACAGTGGTAGGCCTGGCAATTCCAATACCAAGCTGTGTAAATATGGATTTGGGCATCAAATTGATGCTTGCCCCCAAATCACACAGTGCACGACCAGAATAGGATCCACCAATAGAACATGGTATGGTGAAACGGCCAGGGTCCTCCAATTTTCTTGGGAGCTTGCTCTGCATGATCATGCTACACTCTTCTGTCATTGCTACTGTCTCAAACTCTCCCAGTCTCCTTCTCTTGGTGAGCACTTCCTTCATGAACTTTGCATAATTGAGAATTTGTTGAAGTGCTTCCACCAAAGGGACATTGATGTGTAGTTGTTTCAGCACCTCTAAGAATTTACCAAATTGTTTGTTCTCCTGAGCCTTCTTCAACCTTTGAGGAAAGGGAGGAGGAGGGTACTCTTGAACAACTTTAGGTGAAGGCACAGGTGTTGCACCAGATGCTGCAGCATCAACTGCTGTCGCATCTGTTTTACTCTTTTTTTCATTTTTTTCAGAATCTTTTTCTTTTCTTTTGTCACCACCACCTGTAGTAAGTGATGGCCCATTCAAATCCTTCCCACTCCTCAGAGATATAGCCTTGCATGTCTCCTTCCCTTTAGAAGATGAAGCTTCAGTGGTGGATGGCAAAGATCCACTCTGTCTTTGGATTAGAGCAGTAGCTATCTGACCAATTTGGTTCTCCAAGTTCTTGATTGCAGCCCCTTGAATCTGATATTGAGTCTTTGTTTCATTCATGAAAGCTTTCAACATAGCCTCCATTGAGTTATCAGATGCAGGAGCTGATTGCTTTGCTTGAGCAGGGAATCCTGGTGGCACAGCAGGTGCTGGAGTAGGTGCTGCAGCAGGTGCTGCTGTAGCATTGTTGCTCCATCTGAAATTTGGATGATCTCGCCACCCAGGATTGTAGGTATCTGAATATGGATTATTACCCTTGTTGTACCCAACATAGTTGACTGAGATAGGATTCGCAGGACACTCCTCATAAAGATGACCTCCTCCACAATAAACACAACTTGGAGAGGAACCGCATGGAGCTGGTTCAATTGCTGCTACAGTTGCCTCAGTTGCTGCAGCATGTGTTGCTGTAGCACTAGGTGGACTCATGTTTTTGATCATATTAGATAGTGCAGCCACTTGAGCAGACAAGGCAGTGACCTCACTCACTTCATGTACACCAGCCACCTTCTTTTGAGCACTTAACCTAGTAGTAGGCCATTGATAACTAATTGCAGCAATATCCTCAATAAGATTATATGCATCATTGTAAGATCCTTTGAGTAGAACTCCTCCAGATGAGGCATCAAGCATGATCCTTGTTTGGGGCTCCAATCCATTGTAGAAGGTCTCCATTTGAATAATGACAGGAATACCATGGTGTGGGCACTTCCTCAACAGTTCTTTGTATCTTTCTCATGCTTCAAACAAAGTTTCAAATTCAGTTTGCTTAAAAGAGGTAATTTCATTTCTCATCCTGGCATTCTTTATTGGAGGAAAATATTTTGTCATAAATTTTTCTGCCATCTCATTCCAAGTAGTGATAGAGTTAGGCTCTAGTGAGTTAAGCCAGGCCTTTGCTCTATCCTTCAAGGAATAAGGAAACAATTTCAGTTTGAAAGCATCATCTGTAACACCAGGGAGAATGAAATTACTGCAAACCTCAACAAATTGTCTCAAATGCAGATGTGGGTCTTCAAGGGGACCACCACCAAACTGCCCAATTGTTTGAAGCATTTGGAACATCATAGGTTTGAACTCAAAATGGGTTGTAGCAATTTCTGGCCTCACTATGCCTGTTTGCATAGTTTGAGGATCAAAAACTGCATAATCCCTCATGGGTCTGTCCCTGTCATTTGCCATTCCTATGACATTCATATCAATAACCTGTCTTCTGTACCCTCCATCACCATCACCTTGAATTGTGGGAGGTGGTGAAGGTGGTGGAGTAAGATCACCATCAATAGTAGGTGGAGGACTAGCCATAGCAGCAGCTCGCCCTAATTCAATAAGTCCTGGAGTACTGTGAACTCTTCTCAAGCTTCTAAAATATCTTTCTATCTCTGGGTGCAACTGGAATTCTGGTGTGGTACGTCTATGCCTGTGCATATGCTGCAGCAACAGATGTTGCAGCAATCTAATGCTGTAGCAACAGAAATCACACAAACAGAATTAGTAACAAAAAGGCACTAAGTTGCTAACTAATTAAACAATCAATTTAACTATAATTCCCCGGCAACGGCGCCAAAAACTTGTTGCGTGAAAACGTAGATAGTGCAAGTATACACTGTCAACAAGTAATATAGAGTAAGTGAGATCGTTCCCACGAGGAATTATGCTAAATAACGAGAGTTTAATTTGATTAACAATTTAGTGAGGAAAGTAAATGACACACAATTTTTGGGCAACATAAACAGTAGTAAAAAGTAAAGGGTAATGGAAAGCAGTGATGAGAACAAGTCAAGATGCATTCACTTCAGTAGCTTCATTAAAATGTGATTAAGGGTACGTTCAATGCTGCAGCATTAGGTGCTGCAACAATAAGACGTTATTCTCTCGAATACTTCACACTAGGTTTCCTTGCAAGAGTTTATCTCTAAACCCTAAAGAAGTACCTCCTAGGCTGCTTGAGCACCGGCAGTGTTCACCTTATGGGTTATGCCCTCCTATCTCTAGGGTTAAGCAAGGAACATCAAGATCTCTCGTTAATGTTCACTACCCATATTACCTTGTGAGATAAATTTACAAATGATAGGCCGCAAGTATACGGTTCTATCGCGTAGTAAAAATATCGATCCACAGAGAGTTATATGTGATTACCAACCTAGTTTCTAGTGGTGATTAGCTGAAAGAGAATGATTTGGTAAAAATTGGTTTTAACTTAGAATATAAAAAGCGTCTTGGGATCTTGGTTAGATCACAATAAAGGTATAAAAATAACCCCTTAACTATCCCCTATCTTATTATTTAAGTTTGTTTCTAAGGACAAGGTATTCTTTTGGTGTAATTCAAGTTTCCTTTCGGACAACAAGAACGTGTCTCGAAACAATGATCAAGCCTATTCTCATGGTTGATCATTGCCGAAACCCATTAAGTACAACCTTATTATCCCAAGGTCATCAATGCTATTCTCATGCTTTGATTGACCTTGTCTAATTTCATTTGTTCCAATGTCAAGCTTCCCCTTTCGGTCCATCACCTGACATTTGGATTATACAAAACGCACGATGAAATTAGAGTAGAATCCAAACCTTAATAAGATAGGTTTTAGTCTTGGAATTATTCAGGGACCCATCATTGGATTGTTTCCCAAAATCCCAAGACTAAAGAAGTCTACTCACAATAGCTCATTGTAGACAAGGGAGTAGGAGAGAAAGACATAATGTAAATGACTGAATGTAGATAACAAGAATTGTAAAAGTGCTGGAAAGTAAAAGTGCAGAATTATAAAGAGAGCAGAAATGTAAAGAGCAGAAAACTAAAACAACAAAAACTTAGATTTAATTTTGGAGTAGGATTCCAATCACCAATTGATGATTTGAAAGCTGATCTAAGGTCCTATTTATAGTCTAAAATCAGCAGACAAGGTACTAATTACGAATTACAACCATAATGAAAGGAATAAGAAGAGTTTGTGACAGTTTTCAGAATCAGATGAATGCGCACGGATCGTGTGCCAAAGACGCACGGATCGTGCGCTAAAATTAAACTGTAGGAATTCTGGCAACTGATGAGGCGCACGGGTCGTGCGTAGTAACGCACGGATCGTGCTTAACTTTCTGGAACATGCTTCCAATTTTCGCACAGATACGCACGGGTCGTGCGGAACAACGCACGGATCGTGCTGATCTTTCTGGAAAATCCTTCTAATTTTCGTACAGGTACGCACGGATCGTGCTAACTCACGCACGGATCGTGCGTGTTCTTCTGATCACTGGTCTCTCTTTTACTTGCTTTTGCTCCTTTTTCAATGCTCTTTTGCTCCTTGGTCTTTAATCCTCAATAACTCTTTAATTTCTCCAAAGTAAGCCCTGAAAACAACTAACAAACAATTGTAGTAAAATAGTTCTAAATTAAAGTAAAAACATCAAATAGACTACTTAAAATAAGTACTAAAAACCTACTAAAATATGACTTATCAAACTCCCCCATGCTTGAATCTTTGCTTGTCCTCAAGCAAAACTATGAAACTCATTGGCCAATTTTTGGAAAAAATTCTGAATTCCTATAACACCTTAAGTGGACCTGCGGTAAATTTCAGCACTTCTTTGGTTTGAGACTCACTACTTGGGCTTTTGTGATTTATGAGACAAGTTTTAGGTATCAGCACAATAGAAAGGTTATCAATGTCATCATAGAACTAGTTCCCTAGCATTCTTAAGCTTGGGTCTTCCATTCACTAGACCGGGTCTCAAAGGAGGGTCTTTATACGCTGGGCATTCAAGCATTTTCTTTTTCCCTTGCTTTTTTTTCTTTGATGTAGGCCAACCACTTTTAATTTAACAAATTTTTTTTTTCTTTTTCAATTTGAACTAAAGTGGTCAGCCCTTCTTGCTTGATGCTTTTTTTCTTTTCTTTCTTTTTCTTTCTTTTTGCTTGATACCCCAACTCAGACATTTTTCTCCAGTAACCTCGCATCCGGTGAATGTCACCAAGAGAACTAAATTTCTAGTTTCTTTTCTAAACCTCCTAATAGTACCAATAACCAAAAACAAATCTCAAGTGTGTGTGTGCAAGCCCCAAAAGCAGTAGCAAACAATCATTTATTTTTACCAGCCAGTCCACCTAGATGAATACTATGAATTCCAAAAAAAAATTTAATCCAAAAGAGGCCTTTACTAGATAAAACATGCTTTCAAAACTCACAAAGACTTGAAACAAGGGGAGATGGTATTTATTAAAAATAAACTAAACTTAATAAAAACAGGAAATCAGTAAAAAGGGCAAGATACCCCCCCATGCTTGGACTGAACATTGTCCTCAATGATTTTATAGAGTAAATAGCATGAAAGGGTAAAAGAAAGCTCACATGATCACTGCTGCCCAGGCGGGGGAGCCTGGTTGATGCTGAAGTGCTGCATCATAGTGCGGAGCATGTCTGACATGTGCTCCATCTGCTGACTATGATACAGCTGGTCTTGCCTGATTAGCTGTAGCTCTTCTCCATGCCTCTCCTGCTGTGCCTCTATCCTGGCACACCATGCCTGCATATTAAAGTTAGAGTTCTCCTGCACTCCCTGATCAGCCATTTCTTCATCTCTCCCTTGCACTGGCTCTTCTTGTTGGTTTACCCCATCAGTAACTGGGTAAAACCAATTTGCTTTATTTCTTATGTCTGTCCTGGTGTTGTCCGGCAATAAGATTGATCTTTGCCTAGAAATCAGCAGATAATATCTATCTCTGCGCCGCTCTGATTGCTTAATCATTTGCATGCTGCTACATAATTCCAAATCAATGTGCATGTTACCTTCCACTTCCTCTAAGTCATCCAGCTTGCCATCCAAGCCCAGTTTTTCAGCAATATATGTGACCATTCCACCCACAACAGTTAATCCCCTCCCATGCTCTGCTATACTAGCCAGATGACTGATGAGATAATAGCAAGTGTTCACAGAGTATCCGTTTACCATTGCCCACAGAATAAACAGTTCAGCGACCCTTACCACACCGGCTTCTCCTCTACCAAAAATGGTACATGCCATTACTCTATGAATATACCGGAAAACCGGATTGTGGATGGAACTAGCTTTTGCGGCTCTTGCCTCATAATGCCCCTTACCAGTTAACTCAGCCCAAAATGTTTTAGCACAAAATCCCTCAGGCTTTTCTTCAGGGTGTCTAGAATCATGAATAAATCCCTCATTTTTAAAACCCAGTAACTCACAAAATTCAGTCAATGACAAATTGAAATCCACATTAAAGAGTCTAAAAGACAATTTGCGATTTGGGATTCCACTATCACTCCTATCCTCAAAGAAGCACAATGAACTTAAAAATTCAAGAGTAATACCTTCATAGGTACACCTTGCAATTTCCAGGAAATCCAGCCAGCCGAGATTTGCGAGTAGCTGGTTCACATTATCATCAATCCCAAGAAGTTGAAGGGTAAGCATATGGGGATACCTTGTGGGAACCATTTTTCTGTTGCCCAGCAACTCATACTTTTGACCTTGAGTTCCCTCCTTGAAGACGATTCCGTGTGGGTTGCTGGAACTGGCACCAACTTTCTTTAACCTTTTCCCGGTAGAGGTACCCGCAACATCACTGGCTTTTGCTTTTTTAGGGGCCATTTTCGAATTTCCTCAAAAGTGTGGTTTTTGGTGATTGAAAGATTTTGGGGTTTTTGGGTTTTGGAAGGTGAATAGAGTGTTTTTGGTGGTGGGTATTGTGTATTGGGTGGCGTTTTGATGATTGGGTGGTGTTTTGGGGGTGTTTATGGAGGTTTTGGGTTATGGTTATGGAGGATTACGAATTTGGGGATTTGGTGGAGAGGGGTTGTATGGTGATTTTAATGGGTGGGTTTTGTAGTGGGAGTTGTGGGTAATTGATTTGAGTAGTTTTTATGGAGGTTTGGGTGTTGTTTGGATGTATTTGAAGGTTGGGAAGGTATGGGTATGGAGGTTTAGAAGAGATGAAGAAGATGAAGAAGGTTGGGAGGGAACGGTTACTGCTGCTATAAATGAGGGGGAAAACGAAAAAACTTTTCCAGGACGCACGGGTCGTGCTTATTGACGCACGGATCGTGCGAAAGAATCTGATAGCAGGGCGCTGAGCACCAGTAAGCGCACGGATCGTGCGAGACGGCGCACGGATCGTGCGGAAGTTTCTGATCCTTGGCGTTTTATCACCAGTAGGCGCACGGATCGTGCGAGACGGCGCACGGATCGTGCGGAAGTTTCTGATCCTTGGCTCGTTTTTTTTTTTTTTTTTTTTTTTTTTTTTTTTTTTTTTCACGGATCATGCGTTCTTCTCTGCACCAGGAACTTATTTCTTCTGAATTTAAACACCTGAGAAAAAAAAATAAACAGAACTAAAACATTAACCCGTGGGTTGCCTCCCACGCAGCGCTCTTTTAACGTCACTAGCTTGACGGTTATGAAATTCAGTTTGGGTCATCGAGAACCAAGGTGGTTCCCTTTTCAATTTCTTCTCCAGTTAGATAGTTTTTCAATCTCTGCCCATTTACCTTGAAGGATCCGGTCTTTTCACTCCAGACATCAACAGCTCCGAAAGGGTATACCTTACGGACATGAAAGGGGCCGGACCATTTTGACCTTAGCTTTCCTGGAAAAAGCTTCAGCCTTGAGTTGAAGAGTAGCACCAAATCACCTTCTTTGAATTCCCTTCGGACAATACGCTTATCATGCCATTTTTTTGTTCTTTCTTTATAAATTTTGGCATTTTCATAGGCGTCCATCCTTAGTTCCTCCAACTCATTCAGCTGAAGTTTTCTTTTTGCACCGGCTAATTCTGTGTCCAAGTTGAGGGTCTTTATCGCCCAATAAGCCTTGTGCTCTAGCTCAACCGGAAGGTGACAAGACTTCCCATAAATCAGTTTGAAAGGAGTCATACCAATGGGGGTCTTGTACGCTGTCCGATAAGCCCAAAGAGCATCATCAAGCTTAATGGCCCAATCTTTTCTAGAAGGAGAGACCATTTTTTCTAAAATGCTTTTGATCTCTCTATTTGAGACCTCAACTTGGCCACTAGTTTGGGGGTGGTAGGGTGTTGCAATTTTGTGTCTCACCCCAAACTTTTGCAAAAGTTTTTCAAAGTGCTTGGAGATAAAGTGGGATCCTCCGTCACTGATTACTACCCTTGGTACTCCAAACCTTGGGAAAATGAATTTTTTGAAAAGTTTAATCACAGTTTGTGCATCATTTGTCGGAGAAGCAATGGCTTCAATCCATTTTGACACATAGTCAACAGCAACCAGGATGTATTGATTCCCAAAAGAAGACGGAAATGGTCCCATGAAGTCAATTCCCCAGACGTCGAAAATTTCGACTTCTAGAATACTGTTCATAGGCATTTCGTTTCTTTTAGAAATGCTCCCAGTGCGCTGACACTGATCACATTTAGAAACAAAATGATGCACATCCTTGAAAAGTGATGGCCAGAAAAAACCAGATTGGAGTATTTTGAAAGCGGTCTTTTTAGAACTGGCATGGCCACCGTAAGAAGAAGAATGACAGTGAATAAGAATGTTACTTACCTCTTCTTCTGGAATGCACCTTCTGAACACACCATCTGCTCCCCTTTTGAAAAGGAGAGGCTCATCCCAATAGTAGTGTCTGACATCAGAGAGGAATTTCTTTCTCTGTTGGTAGCTCTGATCTGGAGGCAGCACGCCGGCTGCGAGATAGTTCACAAAATCGGCATACCATGGAGCTTCGGTTTGGACCAATGAGAATAGCTGATCATCTGGGAAAGAGTCATCAAGCGGCAGCTCATTCTCATTGTTTTCTTGGAGTCTGGACAAGTGATCAGCCACAACATTTTCTGTACCTTTTTTATCTTTTATTTCCAAGTCAAATTCTTGGAGGAGCAAAATCCATCGGATCAACCTCGGCTTAGCATCTTTTTTATTTAACAAATATTTTATTGCCGAGTGATCAGTGTAAACGATGATTTTGGACCCCACCAAGTATTGCCTAAATTTTTCAATGGCGAACACAACGGCTAAGAGCTCTTTTTCTGTTGTGGCATAATTCACTTGCGCATCATCCAAGGTCCTGCTGGCATAATAGATGGCATGCATCTTCTTATCTTTCTTTTGACCCAGGACTGCCCCAACCGCATAGTCACTTGCATCACACATTATCTCGAATGGAAGATTCCAATCCGGTGGTTGCATGATTGGGGCAGTGGTCAAAGCTTCTTTTAACCTGCAAAATGCTTCATGACAAAGATCATCAAAAACAAAAGCTGCATCCTTAAGGAGCAAGCTTGTCAGTGGCTTAGTAATCTTGGAAAAATCTTTTATAAACCGGCGGTAGAAGCCCGCATGACCCAAGAAACTTCTTACCTCTTTGACCGAGGCAGGAGGTGACATTTTTTCAATTATTTCAATTTTAGCTTTGTCAACCTCAATGCCTCGTTTAGAAACCAAGTGTCCTAGTACAATACCCTCCCTTACCATAAAATGGCATTTTTCCCAGTTCAGAACAAGGTTTACCTTTTCACATCTTTCAAGAACTTTTTCAAGGTTAACCAAACAGTTATCAAAACTTGATCCATGTACCGAGAAATCGTCCATAAAAACTTCCATTATATTTTCAACAAAATCCGAAAAGATGGACATCATACAGCGTTGAAAAGTAGCAGGAGCATTACACAAACCAAAAGGCATTCTCCTATAAGCATAAGTGCCATAAGGACAAGTAAAAGTTGTTTTTTCTTGGTCGCTAGGATGAATGGGTATTTGAAAAAATCCAGAATATCCATCCAAATAGCAGAAGTGTGAATGCTTTGCTAACCTTTCTAGCATTTGATCAATAAAAGGGAGGGGAAAATGATCTTTACGGGTTGCTTTATTAAGCTTCCTATAATCGATACACATTCTCCATCCCGTGACAGTCCTAGTTGCAATGGATTCATCTTTCTCATTTTTTATAACTGTAAGGCCTCCCTTTTTAGGTACTACTTGAACCGGACTAACCCATTTACTGTCTGAAATTGGATATATAATCCCAGCATCAAGGAGTTTGAGTACTTCTTTTTTCACAACTTCCTTCATGTTAGGATTCAATCTCCTTTGATGCTCAATGGAGGGTTTATAATCCTCTTCAAGTAGTATCCTATGCATACATAATGAGGGATTTATTCCCTTAATATCCTCAATAGTATATCCTATAGCTTTAGGATATTTCTTGAGAATATTAAGTAATTTATTTGTTTCCACCTCATTCAAGTTTGCATTGACAATAACAGGGAAAGTAGAGTTTAGGCCCAGAAATTCATACCTCAGAGATGTAGGGAGAGGCTTCAGTTCCACCTTTGGAGCTCCCTTTTGAGGAGGGTCAGATTCTTCAACCAAGTCTTCAATGCCCAAGCCTTTTATAGGAGGGTTTTCATCCAGCAATCTGGCATAGGCTTGGGCTTCTTCAGCCATTTCCTTGTATGTACTACCTGTTAGGCATGTTTCTAAACCATCGTGTGAAGATGAAGCTAAAGAGCAGTCTTCCACGCAATGGTCAACAATATCAACTCTACAACAGGAGTCCTTAATAGAAGGACTTTTCATAAGGTTAGCAAATTCAAACTCTATCTTCTCTTCACCCACATTGAACGCCAACTTACCATTTTTGACATCTATTATAGCCCCTGCAGTGGCAAGAAAAGGTCTTCCCAACAAAATTGGAACCTGGGAATCTTCCTCTATTTCCATCACAACAAAATCAGCCGGTATAAAAATTTGTCCTACTTTGATAGGAACATCCTCTAAAATTCCGGTTGGATATTTAATGGAGCGGTCAGCCAACTGTATAGTCATTTTGGTGGGTTTTAACTCTCCTAGACCTAGCCTCTTAAAAAGGGATAATGGCATTAAACTCACACTGGCTCCTAAATCACACATGGCTTTGTTTATGGTTTCACTTCCTATCACACATGGTATAGAAAAACTTCCAGGGTCTTTTAGCTTTGGTGGCAGTTTATTTTGAATTATAGCACTACATTCTTCAGTTAGAGCTACTGTCTCATTGTCATCTATTTTTCTTTTCTTAGACAGAATTTCTTTTAAAAATTTTGCATAGGATGGCATTTGAGACAGTGCATCTGTGAATGGAATGTTTATGTAGAGCTTGCTCAAAAGATCAACAAATTTCTTAAACTGCTCATCAAGTTTTGTTTTCGCAAACCTTTGTGGGAAGGGAATGGTGGGCTTGTATGGTGGAGGTGACACATGTGATGTTTCTTTTTCTTTCTTTTCCTCTACCTCCTCACCTTGTGGACTCTCTTTTTCACTCTCATTTTTATTCTTCTCTGGTTCCTCTAAATGTTTTCCACTCCTTAAGGTGACAGCATTAATTTGGGCTTTGGGATTTGGCTCTGGCTGTCCAGGAAATATTCCGGAGGATTTAGAGGATGAAGCGACTTGTTGAGCCACTTGAGAAATTTGGGTTTCCAGCATTTTGTTGTGAGTGGTGATAGAGTCTACTTTTGATGTTAACTTAATAAGAGTATCATTCAAAAATGAGTTTTGGTTTTTGAACTCTTCATTTTGTTTGGTTTGAGTTAACACAAAAGTTTCCAATAAAGTTTCTAAATTGGATTTTTGAGGAGTCCTTTGATTGTTTTGAAAACCAGGGGGTGTTCTAGCTGCTGGTTGGTTTGATGGAGGATTTTTATATGAAAAATTTGGATGATTCCTCCATCCGGGGTTATAAGTGTTTGAAAATGGATCCCCCTTTTGGACAAAATTTGCTTGTTCAGAACCAGCAGTAGATGCCCCTAGTTGGCATTCTGTACCAATGTGACCAACTACACCACAGATTTCACAAGATGAAGAAGATGGAGTAGAAGATGAAACAGCATTTACACTCAGCTTATCAAATTTAGCAAACAATGCGTCTACCTTAGAAGCTATATGATCAAGGGCAGAAACTTCGTACTTACCTGGTTCTTTCTTTTGTGCTGATGGAGCTGTGATAGCTCTCTCACTTGTCCATTGGTAGTGATTCTGTGCCATATCCTCGATCAGAGCATAAGCTTCCTCAATATTCTTGTTCATCAAAGCACCACCTGCAGCTGCATCAACAGTCATTTTTGTGGTGTACAATAGACCATTATAAAAAGTGTGGATTATCAACCATTTCTCTAGTCCATGATGGGGGCAAAGCCTTAGCATTTCTTTGAAACGCTCCCATGCATCATAAAGAGACTCCCCATCATTCTGAGTGAATCTTGTAATTTGATTCCTCATTTGAGCAGTTTTACTTGGGGGAAAAAATCTGGCAAGGAATGCTTGCCTCAGTTGATCCCAAGTTGTGACAGACTCATTAGGTAGTGAGTGAAACCAGGCCCTGGCTTTATCCCTTAACGAGAAAGGAAAAAGTTTCAGCCTTATGGCTTCCGGAGTCACTCCATTTAGTTTTAGAGTGCCACAGTACTCGAGAAAAATAGACAGATGAAGATTTGGGTCATCAGTAGCAGAACCGGAAAATTGGTTCTGCTGGACCATAGAAAGAAGTGATGGTTTAATCTCAAAATTGTTTGCATCAACATTTGGATGCACAATAACAGCATGTGGCTCTGCCGTAGAAGGCGTAGCATACTCTTTGAGAGCACGATTTGCGTTAGCAGCCATTTCTTGGTTATTGCGCAGTTCTCTTCTTCTTCTATGTAAGAATCGTTCAATCTCAGGAATTGGTTGAACAATTTCTCCGAGACTTCGGACTCTTCGCATTCAAGGAGAAGAAAACAGAAAATAAAAGAAAATAAGAAAAAATTCAGTCTAACCTGTACCAAAAAGTTGATTAATATCACTTAACTCCCCGGCAACGGCGCCAAAAACTTGATAGGCCGCAAGTATACGGTTCTATCGCGTAGTAAAAATATCGATCCACAGAGAGTTATATGTGATTACCAACCTAGTTTCTAGTGGTGATTAGCTGAAAGAGAATGATTTGGTAAAAATTGGTTTTAACTTAGAATATAAAAAGCGTCTTGGGATCTTGGTTAGATCACAATAAAGGTATAAAAATAACCCCTTAACTATCCCCTATCTTATTATTTAAGTTTGTTTCTAAGGACAAGGTATTCTTTTGGTGTAATTCAAGTTTCCTTTCGGACAACAAGAACGTGTCTCGAAACAATGATCAAGCCTATTCTCATGGTTGATCATTGCCGAAACCCATTAAGTACAACCTTATTATCCCAAGGTCATCAATGCTATTCTCATGCTTTGATTGACCTTGTCTAATTTCATTTGTTCCAATGTCAAGCTTCCCCTTTCGGTCCATCACCTGACATTTGGATTATACAAAACGCACGATGAAATTAGAGTAGAATCCAAACCTTAATAAGATAGGTTTTAGTCTTGGAATTATTCAGGGACCCATCATTGGATTGTTTCCCAAAATCCCAAGACTAAAGAAGTCTACTCACAATAGCTCATTGTAGACAAGGGAGTAGGAGAGAAAGACATAATGTAAATGACTGAATGTAGATAACAAGAATTGTAAAAGTGCTGGAAAGTAAAAGTGCAGAATTATAAAGAGAGCAGAAATGTAAAGAGCAGAAAACTAAAACAACAAAAACTTAGATTTAATTTTGGAGTAGGATTCCAATCACCAATTGATGATTTGAAAGCTGATCTAAGGTCCTATTTATAGTATAAAATCAGCAGACAAGGTACTAATTACGAATTACAACCATAATGAAAGGAATAAGAAGAGTTTGTGACAGTTTTCAGAATCAGATGAATGCGCACGGATCGTGTGCCAAAGACGCACGGATCGTGCGCTAAAATTAAACTGTAGGAATTCTGGCAACTGATGAGGCGCACGGGTCGTGCGTAGTAACGCACGGATCGTGCTTAACTTTCTGGAACATGCTTCCAATTTTCGCACAGATACGCACGGGTCGTGCGGAACAACGCACGGATCGTGCTGATCTTTCTGGAAAATCCTTCTAATTTTCGTACAGGTACGCACGGATCGTGCTAACTCACGCACGGATCGTGCGTGTTCTTCTGATCACTGGTCTCTCTTTTACTTGCTTTTGCTCCTTTTTCAATGCTCTTTTGCTCCTTGGTCTTTAATCCTCAATAACTCTTTAATTTCTCCAAAGTAAGCCCTGAAAACAACTAACAAACAATTGTAGTAAAATAGTTCTAAATTAAAGTAAAAACATCAAATAGACTACTTAAAATAAGTACTAAAAACCTACTAAAATATGACTTATCAACAAACCATCTCTGAATTTATAAATGCTATTTAGAATAGGCGGACCATTCCTACTCTAAAATGGAAATATTTTCACACACAAGATAAAATGCATAACATTGAACATACTTCATTATTCACATAGTAATTTAGCTACATCAGATCCAGCATCTCAACTATGAGTATTTAGCTCATATTGAGCATGCAAAACATGGAAAATAACTTAAACAAAATAGTAGAAGTCATATTACAATTTTCAAGGTAAGAAATGATACTACGAAGAGAGAACAGTAGGAGAGCTCCAAGGATGACAATGGAGGACTGATCCAGCTCGTCCAAGTAGAATCCACCGAGAAAAATGTAACTCCAGTGATGCTGCAGCAATAGTCTCAGCAATGGAAGTGTTTGGTAGTGAAGGGTGAGCTTTTGCACGCAAGAGGAGCTATCTCTAAACTTCCCCTGACGGCAGAGCATGCTAATGAAGAAAGGGAAACGTCCTTATATAGTGTCTCCTTGCACACAACCCTAAAATGATGTCCTTTTTGGGAAAATGCTTCCTAGGTTAAAGGGCAATTGTGGAAAACCCACATTAGGTCATATCTTTCCGTGCCATACAGCTCTGACACCTGTCCTTGCCTTGATTTCCGTGTTTTCCGCACTCCCCTTGAGCTTTCTCTCTCATCTTCCGCATTTCCACTATTGCGCACGCACCTACTGCTGCAGCACTGACACTAAACATAATTAAATGCATTAAGGGCATCAAAATGCCCAATTAAAACCAAATCATTCCTGCACCATTATTTCTAACCTAAACACATAATTACATCATAATTGACACAACAAGTTTATTAAATTTCCTAAAATCAAGCTTAGAAAGCAAGTAATAACCATCATAAAAGATGGTTATCATTAGGCAAAGAATTTTTTCAAAAAGAAGAGTAGGATAACAATTTAACACAAGATCTGAGGGGCTTCAAAGCACAGCAAAGGGCTTTAATTAGGCATTTTTCAGAATATTGGTCAGTGCATAAACTTTTTGTCTGGTGATCAAACGCTATAGCGCTTCAAAGTCCTTAGACGCTGTAGCGCTAGATTTTAATAATCCAAACTAGATGCTATCTTCATTACTGAGCTCCTTATTTGCATTTTCTTTTCATGCTTTTTGGAACAGCTCAGCAATTTATTTAAGATATTTTGCAACTTTTTTCAAGATCACATTCATTTTTATTCTTTTATTTTGTAAGGACCCATTTATCATCTTTTGTTCCCAGCCTTAACATAACCGATGCTCCCCCAAACTTAGCTTTTAAAACAACTCTCAATTTTTAAGGAAAACTTGACTAACCCTTTGGTTATCCAAAACTTAACTTTATCCTTAGATTACTCCTAGCTAACTAGGTTCTTCACTAAGCTTGGATTTTGTGTAAAAGCAGCAATAAGATCATTTCATTGTTTACACAATGCTGCCTTACTCAAAAATTCTTATTTATATTTGGCTATATGAATCAGCTTTTGCTTACTAAGAAATTTAAAACATGCAGTTAATCATACTTTCTATTCAAGCATACAAAATATACAACACATGCAAAACATGGCATAATTATAATTAATTATAGCTAATATTTAAAAACATCATTGTACTTAATTTAAAACATTATTAACCATAAGGTCCTCCCCCAGAAATTAAATTTAGCAGTGTCCTCACTGCTTGCTTGACAAGAAAAGGGAGAGGCCTTAGAAAAACAACAAAACAAAGTTCAAAGTACATAACTGGCATAAGAAGCCAGCAAATCTTGCCTTATTAGGCCTTCTTGAGCCTCTTACTGGCTCTTGAAGGTGCTGGGGCTCCTTTTGTTGCCTTCTTCTTCTTTGGCTGAGGTGGAGCAGTCTTTTCAGCCGCTACAGCGGTTGGTGGCGCTGTAGCGCTTGCTTCCTGTACTGCTGCCGCTGCAGCGTCTGATTCCTGCACTTCTTCTTCCTCTTCTGTTTGCTCTTGCTCCTGTTCTTCCAGCACTGGCTCTGTTTCATCCTGCATATTCACTAGCTCCTCAGCAGCCTCCTTCTCAGATTCCTCCTCTGTCAGGATTACCTCAGGCATTGGGTCACTAGGTACTGCAGACATAGTTGCTGCAGCACCTACTGGCTGAACACCTTCTTCTGGGTGCTCAGCCAGTTTGACACCTGGGTTTCTTCTTTCCTTGGTGTATGACTGATAAACTTTCTTGGGCTGTTCAGTTGGGTTTTCTTTTGTGGCTGGGTGCTTTGGTTCAGGCTTCTTAGGTGTTACTTGCTTGGCAGGTGTTTTCTTGGGTGTTGGTTTGGTTGTTTCAGGGATGGAGGTGGGGGTTGATGGTGGATTAGATGATTTGGTAGGGGGGTTTTTGGTTTCTTTGGGCTTGGGGTTGAGTCACACTGTATTTCTTCTGCTTGCTCATCTTCTTCACTTTCAGACTCTTCTTCAGTATCACTCTCTTCTCCTGATGATTCTTCATCATCCTGTTTTCCATCTCTTTCATAACTGCAATTGTTTCTTCTTCATCTTCCTCACTTATGTTTTCAATGTCATCAGAATCCAGACTTTCCTCCTCTACCACAGCTTTTTTCACTTTCTTTGTTGGACTAGGCTTTGTTTTCTTTGCTGGGCTAGTTATAACTTTTTTCTTTGCTGTTTTAACTCCCTTTTTCTCTGGTTTTTCAACTGTTTCTTTCTCTAGTAGCCAATCAGGGAATTGAGGAGGGGGAATGGATGTTTTTCCTTTGGATATCTGGGAATACAATGCTTTTTCTCAGTCAAATTTTTCCTTTACAAATTTGCAGAGGACCTGCTGCTTCAGCTCTAAGCGGTGTAGCGCTGCAGAGTCAGAAGACGCTCCAGCGGCAGGTCTCTGCTTAACTTTGAAAATGCAAGGAAATGCCCCAAGAGGGGATATTCTTTCTTCTTTCATTTCTACCTCTACATCAGCTTCCAAACACAACTCTGTAATTAAACAAGGAAAATATAAATTACCTCCCTTTTTAACTCTGCACTTCTCTATCTCCCTTGCTATCAATCTTCCCACGTCTATCTTTTCTCTAGCCATTATTGCATCAATGACGATGAGTCTTTCTTTTTCCACAAATGTTGTGTGAGATGTAGGCAGCAAGGAGTGTTTTATGAAACTACACCACAGATTGGCTTCTTCACCTAGATAGGCTTTTTTAATTTTGTATTCAGCCCCAAATTTATCCCATGTTGATCTTTCCACACAAATCCTTCTTCTAATAGCTTCCATTTCTTCGTCTCCCCAATTCAGCACTTTCGTTTCCAACGCCTTTCCATGATAGCCCAGATGGAAAATATCATTGATTGTTCTGGAGTTGAAGTTTACAGTTTCACCTCTTACCAGTGAATGTGTTTGAGGCTTTCCCTCCTTAGGCTCTTCAATGCCAGAGTAGAACTCCCGTACCAAAGACGTCATGTAGTCCTTTCGATGCTTAATGAAGCTCTCCCATCCCAACGCTGTGACAGCGGTTGAGAACGCTTCAGGAGCACTGTCTGTCTTGAATCCCCTCTCAGCTATGAAGTCCATCTTCCAAAACCTCTGAGGATCTGGATTTGCCTTGGCCATGGTGGTTTTGCTAGGATTTGAGGGTTCTGGTTTCCTAGTGGCTCCCTTGCCAGATCGTTTTAGGGCAGCTTGTTTTTTAGTCATGGTTGGTTAAGAGCTTGCGTATTTGTTTCTGGGTGTTTTGGGAAATGTTGGTGTGTGTTGGGACGAAGGAAGAAGAAGGAATGAAGGTTATGAGTGGTGAGTGGTAACGGTTGAGAGGAGTTTCAGAGATCAAGGAAAGAGGAAGAAAAAATGGTAGCGTGGGGAGTTGTGGATATTAAAGTGACGGTTTGTGAGTGAAGTGGGAGAGAGAAAAAGAAACTGTTGATTTGACAATTGCAGGTGAATAGGCGCACGTGCTGGTCAGGCTAGGGATGAGGGTACAGTGCCAGCTCATCCTGAGGAAGATCTTTTTATTTTATTTTTTTGTTTGACCACACCCAGCCCTGATTTAAGACAAGCGCTACAACGCTTTTGTGATAAGCAACCGCTACAGCGTTTATCCTAATTTCCTGCATAGAAAATAAACATAAAAATTTTGTTAGAATCCTTGGGGTGCCTCCCAAGAGCGCTTGCTTTTAAAGTCTGCAGCCAGACTTTCTCTTTTAAATTAGAGATCTTTAAGCTCAATTGTGGTTTTGTCCCTTACCACATTTTCACCAAAATATTGTTTAACCCTTTGGCCATTCACTTTGAAGGTGGTATTGGTTGTTATATCATAGAGGTCCACAGCCCCATGGCTGTATATTTTTATCAATTGAAAAGGGCCTGACCACCTAGATTTTAACTGTCCAGGAAACAATCTTAACCTGGAGTTGTATAGCAATACCTGTCCTCCTTCAGTGAGATCTCTTTTTATCAGTTTTTGATCATGCCATATTTTGGTTTTTTCTTTATAGATTGCTGCATTCTCATAGGCAAAATGCCTAAGTTCTTCCAATTCATTTAGTTGCAGCAATCTAGCGTCTCCTGCTTTCTTGTAGTCAAAATTGAGTTTTTTTAAAGCCCAATGGGCCTTGTGCTGTAGGGGTGTTCGCGGTGCGGTTTGGTTCGGTTTTGAGCAAAAAAGTGGACCAAACCGCAAGGTCTAAATAGTTGCGGTTTGGTTTGGTTCGGTTGACTTTAAAAAAAAAACCAAACCAAACCAAACCAATGCGGTTTGGATTGGTGCGGTTGGTGCGGTTTTTAGCGAGATGAAACAATACATTAAATCTGCCAATTCAGCAAAGTCATCAGATTTTCTATCAATATATATTCAATAAAGAGAAACATAAACTGCCAAAGGGTGAGAATGAGAATCAGTCTAGTGCCAAAGGGTGAGAAACATAAGTCTCAACATAAACTTAAAAATCTGGACAAATCCATAAGTCTCAACATAAACTTAAAACAAAGTCCTACAAATAAACTTAAAGCATTCTCCAGCATTCTCCAGCAAGTCCATAAGTCTCAACAAAACATTAAAAATCTGGACAAATCCATAAGTCTCAACATAAACTTAAAACAAAGTCCTACAAATAAACTTAAAGCATTCTCCAGCATTCTCCAGCAAGTCCATAAGTCTCAACAAAACATTAAAAATATGGACAAATCCATAAGTCTCAACATAAACTTAAAACAAAGTCCTACAAATAAACTTAAAGCATTCTCCAGCATTCTCCAGCAAGTCCATAAGTCTCAACATGTCCTACAAATAAAAAATAGACAAATAGATGTACAAAATTAGTAACTATTAAGCAATTCAGTACAACGGTGTGAGTGAGAGTGATTTAGTGAAATCGAAAACGAACCTTCTGTGTGAACGTCGGTCTGAGTGAGAGAGAATGAGAGAGATCAGTGAAACGGTGCTTCAGTGAGAGAGATGCGTGATTGCGTGGCGCTTCAGTGAGAGAGGCCGTCTGAGTGAGAGAGACGCGTGAAACGGTGCTTCTGCGTGAACGTCGGTGACGGTGCTTCTGCGTGAAACGGTGCTTCAGTGAGAGAGATGGGCGATTTGCGTTGCGTTGCGTTGCGATGCTTCAGTGAGAGAGATGAGAGATGATGGGTCACGGTGGGTCTCAGATGAGAGATGATGGGTCACGGTGGGTGTGAGAGAGCCGCGTGAGAGGTGAGAGATGAGAGATGATGGGTCACGCCGTCACGGTGGCAGTCTGAGTCTGAGACTCTGAGTGAGAGAGCCGCGTGAGAGGTGAGAGATGAGAGATGAGAGATGACAGTGGGTGTGAAAGTGAAATGAAACTTTAGGGTTTCTAATTTTGAATGAGAGATGGGGTTTCTAATATTGCGGTTTGGTTCGGTTTGGTTCGGTTCCTGAAAGTAGAACCGCAAACCGAACCGAACCGCGTTGTTCAGCAGAAAATAAAACCAAACTAAACCAATAGAAAGCGGTTTTTTGCGGTTTTCGGTTTGGTTTGGTTTGGTTTGCGGTTTTCTATTGGTTTGGTTCGGTTTTGAACACCCCTATTGTGCTGAAGTTCAATTGGTAGGTGACAGGACTTCCCATAAACCAACCTATAGGGAGACATCCCCAAAGGTGTTTTATAAGCTGTTCTGTAGGCCCATAAAGCATCATCTAGATGTATTGACCATTCTTTCCTTGAAGGCCCTACCATCTTTTCCAACATCCTTTTTATTTCTCTATTTGACAATTCAGTTTGACCACTAGTTTGTGGATGATAAGCAGTTGCTATTTTATGTTTGACTCCATATTTAGCCAATAGGGTCTCAATTAATTTATCACAAAAATGAGATCCCTCATCACTTATGATGGCTCTAGGAGTTCCAAAACGAGTGAAAATGTTTTTCAATAAAAATTTGCTCACAGACCTTGCATCATTGTTGGGTAAAGCAACAACTTCCACCCATTTTGAAACATAGTCTACAGCCACTAAAATGTATAGGTTTCCATGAGAAGGAGGAAAAGGTCCCATGAAATCCATTCCCCAAACATCAAAGAGTTCAACCTCTAGAATGTTTGTTAAAGGCATTTCATGTTTGTTTGAAATGTTCCCTGTTCTTTGGCACCTATCACATTTTTTTACAAAGTCTTGAGCATCTTTGAAAAGTGAAGGCCAAAAGTAGCCAGATTGCAATACCTTTGCAGCAGTTCTAACACCACCAAAATGCCCACCACATGGTGCAGAATGGCAGTGCTGTAGCACTTGAATTTGTTCTTCCTCTGCTAGGCATCTCCTCATTAACCGGTCTTGACACTTCTTGTATAGAAAAGGTTCATCCCAATAATATTGTTTCATTGTGTGGAAGAACCTTCTCCTTTGCTGATAAGTCATCTCAGCAGGTACCACCTTGCTAACCAAAAAATTAACTATGTCAGCATACCAAGGTGTTGCAGGCTCAGCCGCTACAGCGTCAAGTGTTTTTACACTGGCCGTTACAGCGGTTGATGATTCAGTATTTATTATCAATAGCTGCTCATCTGGAAAGTATTCCTTGATCTCCCCACCTGCTGTACCTGCAATGTCTCTTTCCAATCTAAAAAGATGATCAGCAACTTGGTTCTCCACTCCCTTTTTATCCCTTATTTCTAGATCAAATTCTTGGAGTAGGAGAACCCACCTAATTAGCCTAGGCTTTGCATCTTTCTTTGTTATCAAATATTTAATGGCTGAATGGTCTGTGAAGACAATTACCTTGGTGCCAACCAAATATGATCTAAATTTATCAAATGCAAAGACTACAGCTAATAGTTCTTTTTCAGTGACAGTGTAATTCAATTGAGCTTCTACAAGTGTTTTGCTAGCATAATATATAGAGTGGAAAATTTTATCATACCTTTGCCCAAGCACAGCTCCAATGGCAAAGTCACTAGCATCACACATAAGCTCAAAAGGCTTACTCCAGTCAGAAGCTATAATAACTGGTGCTGTTATTAAAGCTCTCTTCAATTTATCAAAGGATAACATGCATTGCTCATCAAATATGAAGGGGTTATCATGCTGTAACAGTTGACACAAAGGTTTGAAGATTTTTGAAAAATCTTTTATAAATCTCCTATAGAATCCAGCATGCCCCAAAAAGCTTCTAATACCTTTGATGTTTGTTGGAGGAGATAGCTTCTCAATGACCTCTATTTTAGCCTTGTCCACTTCCAATCCTTTTTTGGATATCTTATGCCCCAAAACTATACCTTCTTGCACCATAAAATGACATTTCTCCCAGTTCAGCACAAGGTTATTTTCTTCACATCTAATCAAGATTTCTTCCAAGTTGGATAGGCATAGATGGAATGTTTCTCCAAACACAGAAATCATCCATGAAGACTTTCATGGATCTTTCAATGTAATCAGAGAAAATTGCCATCATACACCTTTGAAAAGTGGCAGGTGCATTACACAGGCCAAATGGCATCCTTCTAAAAGCAAAGGTGCCATATGGACAAGTGAATGTAGTCTTTTGCTGATCTTCAGGCAATATTGCAATCTGGTTATAACCTGAATAACCATCAAGAAAGCAATAAAATTCTTTACCTGCTAGCCTGTCCAGCATCTGGTCAATGAAAGGCAATGGAAAATGGTCCTTTCTTGTTGCCTTATTCAACCTCCTGTAATCGATGCATATTCTCCAGCCTGTTATTTTTCTGGTTGGAAGCAGCTCATTCATCTCATTAGTTATTACTGTTACCCCTCCCTTCTTTGGCACACACTGCACAGGACTAACCCAAGCACTGTCACAAATGGGGTATACAATACCTGCATCCAACCACTTAATGATTTCCTTCTTCACCACTTCTTTCATAATTGGATTCAACCTCCTCTGCCCTTCAATGCAATTTTTAGAGTCTTCTTCTAACACTATTCTGTGCATACAAATGGTTGGGCTGATACCCTTTATGTCTGACATTTGCCAACCAATTGCCTTTTTATGCCGCTGTAGCGTCTGAATCAGATCCTGTTCCTGCTTCTCAGAAAGGTCAGCAGCAATTATAACAGGCAAAGTACTATTGTTACCTAGATAAGCATATTTGAGGTGTGAAGGCAACTCTTTAAGTTCCAGAGTTGGTGGTTGTTCAATGGAGGGGAGATCCTTTCTCATGTCTGAATTCTCCTGCTCCAAAGATTCATATTTCTTAGCCCAAATTTCTTTGACTGTCTGTTCCTCCTCCTCTGCAGCTTCTGCATCAGACCATGTATCTTCACTGCTGTCCAGTAATTGCCTCAGATGATCTGTGCTTTTCTGGAAGGGTTCCTGAACTACTTTATCAATAGCAGAGACAAAAGAGCACTCTTCAATTTTGGGTCCTGGAAATTTCATAGCATTGAGAATGTTGAACTTGACTTCTTGGTCATTGACCCTCATGATCAATTCTCCTCTCTGCACATCTATCAAAGTTCTTCCAGTGGCTAAGAATGGTCTTCCCAGTATGATGGGTACTTCTTTATCTGCATCAAAGTCCAAGATTACAAAATCAACAGGAAATACAAATTTGTCTACCTTTATTAGAACATCTTCTAAGATTCCTTCTGGATATGCAAGAGTTCTATCAGCTAGCTGCAGTGTAAGTGAGGTAGGTCTGGCAGTTCCCACTCCTAGCTGTGTATATATGGACTTGGGCATAAGGTTTATGCTGGCTCCCAAATCACATAGAGCACGGCCAGAGTAAAAATTTCCAATTGAGCATGGTATAGTAAAACTGCCAGGATCCTTTGATTTGGGTGGTAGCTTGTTCTGCATCAACATACTGCATTCCCCAGTCATTTCTACTGTTTCAAACTCCCCTAGTCTTCTTCTCTTAGTAAGGACATCCTTCATAAACTTTGCATAATTGGGCATTTGTTGGAGAGCTTCCACCAAAAGGACATGAATGTGCAACTGTTTAAGGACTTCTAGGAACTTATTAAATTGCTTGTCTTCATGAGCCTTTCGAAATCTTTGAGGATATGGAGGATCTGGGTGTTACCAAGTGGCTTCAGTCTCAAGAGGGGGGGTGAATTGAGATTTAAAAACTTTTCAGATCTTTTGAAAATCTTTCCCCTTTCTCAAATAGCTTTAGATCCGGTTTTCGCGCAGGTAGAGTGGAAGCGAAGGAATTAGATTATTTTAATCACAATAAAGCGGTAAAGCAGATTATAAGCACAACAGAGATATAATAAGAGAAAGCAAGTAAAGCACACAGAGATTTATACTGGTTCAGCCACCTCCTAGTGACCTACGTCCAGTCCTCACACCCTTGTGAGATTTTTCCACTAACCACAAGGCTTACGGGTGCCTTGGAAACCTTTACAGAGATTTGGGCACTCCTTCACCTAGGATACCCCACCCAATGAAGAGCCCACAAATCTACCCAACAAGAGATACCCCACCCTTGTTACAACACATGCAAATAGAAAGATACCCCACTTCCTAAGTACATGCAAATACCCTAGAGAGATACCCCACTCCCTAGTAACAGATCTACAGATCTAAAGTAACAATACAGTGAAACGAATATACCTCTTAGCAGGCGGATGTTACAACTTGAAGATCTCAACCCCACACTAACTCTTGCAATATATCAGCTCTTTGACGGACCAACGGAACGAATAGAGCACCAGAGAAAATATAAGAGTTTTTGTAAAGAGATAGGAGATGATATGCGAATGGGTTGATTCATTTGAAGTGAAAATGATCTCCCTATTTATAGGGGTTTGAGTGAGAATCGATTCATGCAAGTTTGCAAGCATGAAGGAATCGATTCATGGTTCCTTTAGTTCCATTTCCATTTTCAAAAAACTTCCCTTTCCAAAGAGTGAATCGATTCATAGATTAGTTAAAATGTGAGGAATCGATTCATGGCTTGTTAAAACAAAGGGGAATCGATTCTTGGCTTAGTTAAAAGAGTGTGAATCGATTCATGACCTGTTTTGTTTCAGAAGGAATCGATTCATGCTTAGGTGAGACTTGGTGTGAATCGATTCATCACCTGAATTGTTTCAGAGGTGTGAATCGATTCATGCTTTAAGAGAATCGATTCTTAGTTTCCAAAAAGCCTTAGGACTTGCCATATAGGGATGAGAATCGATTCATGCTTTGGTTTAAATCATGGTGAATCGATTCTTTACTTTGTTTTTAGTTTGGAAAACTTGTTTTAGGTTTTTCAAAAATGCTTTTAGGGTTTTATATATTATGCATGCATTTTGAAAACCGCGAGACTTGAGATATGAGCCGACCTCTGCGAGAGCTTACAAAATTCCTAATCACTCACCCAAACCCTAAGGACTACCCTTAATTTTAGGACAACCCTAAAAAGTCTTCAATTCTTCATTCTTTGGGCTTGCCTTGACTTGGATGATTTGTTGCTTGTGATTGCTTTTCTTTTTCCTTTGCTCTTCTAGGTCTTCACTTGCTCATACTTTCTTTATCTTGTTTTTCATCATCAAAATCAATTAGGACTCTTTGTCCTATAATAAGTTTCCTGCATACAAGGTATCCACATTCTCCCCCTTTTTGATGATGACAAAACATTGTTCGTCTCAAGGTGGGAGGTTAGTTCAAACAGATAATATATATGTTACTCCCCCTATCATGATGCTCCCCCTGAATTATTGACTAGATGCATAATATGCTCATATGTTCTATATGCTCATATGCAACCCTATATTTCTCTCCCCCTTTTTGTCATGATCAAAAAGGTCGACGTAAGATAGAGTTTGCGAATCGAGCGTCACAGCTATTTGAAGGACCATTGCGGGTTCATGAGTGATCATCAAAATCATAGAGAATTTATTTTTGAAATAGTTGTTCAAGCTTCACATTTCTTTACAGGATCACTTTGAGAAACATTTAATTTAAATAAAAGATCAGGTTTCCTTTTGCAATGGGTTTGTAAAAGTATCAACTAGCTGATTTTGACGATTCAACTTGCTCAATCATATTATCGCCTTTCTAATCATAACCTCTAAGAAGGTGATATGATAATTCTACATGCTCAGTTTTAGAGGGATGATCAGAATACTTTATTTGTTTTCATGCCTAAAAAAAAATGTTCCCTTAGAGATGCATGAAATGCGGTTTAGAGATCAATTTGTTTCACAAGTCACATGTTTGACTAAGTAAACTATGATTTAAGCACATTTTCAGTTTAGAGGTGAATAAAACTTTTCTAACCTTTACCAGTGATTCTCCCTCTATTCATCACAAGTCACATGACAGATTTTTCTCCGAGGTGAGAGTTGATAACTTTATTGCGTTTCCGGTCATGTGCTTTTGAGTCTTTGCTGTCAAGGTATCCACATGTCCCCATACCTTGCAGCGTACCTGCAATGATCTAAAACAAGGTTCTAGGTACCCAAATCTCTTTGGGTCCTTGTGGGTTAATGTTTGGTATGGTCCTTTTGGGAACCCATACCTTCTTCATAACTTGTTTACCTCTTATTCTGCAAACAGAAGCTGTATGTCCAGGTTTACCACAGTAATAACATTTAATGTATGGTCTAGTGGAAAAATTAGATTTGTAATGAACATGCTTTTCTATGGTTTTGATTCTAGATAGTTTTTCAATAGTCAACTCTAGTTCATGAACTTTCTTTTTGCTTTCAACACATTTATCACATGTATGGTTTTCTTTAAAGCATGCAAGACTATCATCTTCTTTTCTAAGTTCTACTATTTCTTTGTTTAAAGAAGTGATGTCTTTTTCCAGATGAGTGATAGCTTTCTTAGATCTGTCTAACGCTTTAGCTAATTTTAATGATTTATCATGTAATTCAGTAAAAGCTTCATATAGATCATCATAATCATTTTGCAAAGTTTCAGAGTCAGAAGATACCTCAGTTTCACTTTTGCTGTCGTGGTCGGCCATGAGAGCAACTTGATCTTTTTCACTTTCTGAGCTATCTGATGAGTTCCTGTTTTCCCATGCTGTGTAGGCTTTTCTACTCCTTTTTCCTTTGTATCCCTTTTTCTCATCTCTTGGTCGTTTTCTTTGTAATTTTGGGCATTCCAATTTTATGTGTCCGGGTTTCCCACATTCGTAGCAGGTTAAAGGACTTAAGTAGTTTTGTTTGCATGAGACTTCTTTGGTTGGAGAATTCTTTTCTAGAGACCTCCTTATGAACCTTTTGAATTCTCTTACCATTAGGTCTATATTCTCATCCTCTTCATCACTTTCACTTTGCGAGTCATCACTGTCGTCGGATGAACTTGAACTTGAAACTTTGAAAGCTAGGTTTTTCTTTTTCTTGACTTTTCCTTCATTCTCTGCTAGACGAGTGAGCTCTAACTCGTGCTCTAGTAGTTTCCCAAACAGAGTGGCAAGAGACATGGTAGTTAGGTTTCTTGATTCAGTTATAGCAGTTACCTTTGGTTGCCATTCTCGGTTTAGACATCTTAGCACTTTGTTGATCAAGTCTTCGGGAGGGAATGACTTTCCTAATGAAGCCAACTTGTTCACTATGTGAGTGAACCTTTTCTGCATCTCTGATATTGTTTCACCTGTATTCATTCTAAACAATTCGTACTCTCTGGTAAGAGTATTTATTCTTGCCCTTTTCACTTCACTTGTACCCTCATGAGTAACTTGAAGATTATCCCACATTTCTCGGGCAGATTTACAGTTTGAAACTCGAAAAAATTCATCAGTACTCAAAGCAGAAGTAATAATATTTTTAGCGCGTAAATTAAGTTGCACTTTTCTTTTCTCATCATCAGACCATTCATTTCTACTTTTTATTGTAAGAATACCATCTACTATGTGCGTGGGGACGAAAGGTCCTTTTTCCACAGCATCCCAAACATCTAAGTCTACCCCTTCAATAAAAATTCTCATTCTTTCTTTCCAATATGCATAGTCTTCTCCGTTGAATCCCGGAGGACGGAAAAGAGAAGCACCCTCTTGCGTAGACCAACCTGAAGCCATTTCTCTTGAAGCTGCTAGGCCCTTTATACAAGAGTCTAGCTCTGATACCACTTGTTACCAAGTGGCTTCAGTCTCAAGAGGGGGGGTGAATTGAGATTTAAAAATTTCTCAGATCTTTTGAAAATCTTTCCCCTTTCTCAAATAGCTTTAGATCCGGTTTTCGCGCAGGTAGAGTGGAAGCGAAGGAATTAGATTATTTTAATCACAATAAAGCGGTAAAGCAGATTATAAGCACAACAGAGATATAATAAGAGAAAGCAAGTAAAGCACACAGAGATTTATACTGGTTCAGCCACCTCCTAGTGACCTACGTCCAGTCCTCACACCCTTGTGAGATTTTTCCACTAACCACAAGGCTTACGGGTGCCTTGGAAACCTTTACAGAGATTTGGGCACTCCTTCACCTAGGATACCCCACCTAATGAAGAGCCCACAAATCTACCCAACAAGAGATACCCCACCCTTGTTACAACACATGCAAATAGAAAGATACCCCACTTCCTAAGTACATGCAAATACCCTAGAGAGATACCCCACTCCCTAGTAACAGATCTACAGATCTAAAGTAACAATACAGTGAAACGAATATACCTCTTAGCAGGCGGATGTTACAACTTGAAGATCTCAACCCCACACTAACTCTTGCAATATATCAGCTCTTTGACGGACCAACGGAACGAATAGAGCACCAGAGAAAATATAAGAGTTTTTGTAAAGAGATAGGAGATGATATGCGAATGGGTTGATTCATTTGAAGTGAAAATGATCTCCCTATTTATAGGGGTTTGAGTGAGAATCGATTCATGCAAGTTTGCAAGCATGAAGGAATCGATTCATGGTTCCTTTAGTTCCATTTCCATTTTCAAAAAACTTCCCTTTCCAAAGAGTGAATCGATTCATAGATTAGTTAAAATGTGAGGAATCGATTCATGGCTTGTTAAAACAAAGGGGAATCGATTCTTGGCTTAGTTAAAAGAGTGTGAATCGATTCATGACCTGTTTTGTTTCAGAAGGAATCGATTCATGCTTAGGTGAGACTTGGTGTGAATCGATTCATCACCTGAATTGTTTCAGAGGTGTGAATCGATTCATGCTTTAAGAGAATCGATTCTTAGTTTCCAAAAAGCCTTAGGACTTGCCATATAGGGATGAGAATCGATTCATGCTTTGGTTTAAATCATGGTGAATCGATTCTTTACTTTGTTTTTAGTTTGGAAAACTTGTTTTAGGTTTTTCAAAAATGCTTTTAGGGTTTTATATATTATGCATGCATTTTGAAAACCGCAAGACTTGAGATATGAGCCGACCTCTGCGAGAGCTTACAAAATTCCTAATCACTCACCCAAACCCTAAGGACTACCCTTAATTTTAGGACAACCCTAAAAAGTCTTCAATTCTTCATTCTTTGGGCTTGCCTTGACTTGGATGATTTGTTGCTTGTGATTGCTTTTCTTTTTCCTTTGCTCTTCTAGGTCTTCACTTGCTCATACTTTCTTTATCTTGTTTTTCATCATCAAAATCAATTAGGACTCTTTGTCCTATAATAAGTTTCCTGCATACAAGGTATCCACACTGGGTATGTTGGAATGATTTTGGGTAGTGATGGTGTTTTCTCAACAACAGGCGCTGCAGCGGTAGGTTCAGGCGCTGTAGCGCTTGTTGTGGGTTCTTTTTGTTTTTCAGAATTTTTGTTTTTTTCATCGTCTGAAATAGTTGATGATCCTATCAAATCTCTCCCACTTCTTAAAGTTATAGCTTTTACATGCTCCTTCCCTGTAGTACTTGAAGTTGAAGCTTCTGTAGTGGATGGTAATGATCCACTAATTCTTTGGGAAAGGACATTAGCCATCTGCCCCATCTGTACTTCTAGATTTTTAATGGAAGCTTCATGAGTTTTCAGGGCTGTCTTGCAATCACTCATAAAACATTTCATCAATCCTTCTAATGAATTATCTATGACAGGGGCATTCTGTCTTTGGTAGTTCTGAGCAGGGAATCCTGGTGGATTTGCTGGAGCACTATAATTATGTGCTGTTGCATTGTTGGCTCCCCATCTGAAATTGGGGTGGTTCTTCCAACCAGGATTATATGTATTTGAATAGGGATTATTGTTTTTATTGAAACCCACAAAGTTCACAGAGATAGGATTACCAGGACATTCTTCATACAAATGCTCTCCTCCACAGTATACACAGCTTACTGACCCTGGAGAGGCTTGCTCAATAACAGCTACTGTAGGTTCATGTACCGCTGCAGCGGTAACCGCTACAGCGTTCGATGTGCTCATAGATTTTATCATGTTAGTAAGAGAGGCAACCTGTGCAGATAGAGCAGAAACTTCACTTACTTCATGCACACCAGCTACCTTCTTTTGCTGAGCCAACCTTTCTGTAGGACATTGATAGCTATTTGTGGCAATATCATCAATCAGTTCACATGCCTCATTATAGGAGGTTTTCAACAACACGCCCCCTGAAGAAGCATCTAACATTTGTCTGGTTGTTGGATCTAGTCCATTGTAGAAGGTTTCCATTTGGATAATCACAGGTATACCATGATGAGGGCACTTTCTCAACAGCTCCTTCCATCTCTCCCATGCCTCAAACAGTGTTTCAGCATCTCTTTGTCTGAATGCAGTAACCTCATTCCTCATTCTTGCATTCTTGCATTCTTACTTGGAGGAAAATATTTTGCTAAGAATTTCTCAGCCATTTCATTCCAAGTATGGATAGAGTTAGGCTCTAGAGAAGTTAACCAGGCCTTTGCTCTATCCTTCAAGGAATAAGGAAAAAGTTTTAATCTGAATGCATCATCACTTACCCCTGGAATGATGAAGTTACTGCAGACTTCCAAAAATTGCTTTAAGTGTAAATATGGGTCCTCTTGAGGAGCACCACCAAACTGTCCCACTGTTTGCAACATTTGGAACATCATAGGTTTGAATTCAAACTGAGCTGTGTTGAGAGTAGGTCTTGCTATGCTTGTCTCCATGATTTGTGGATCAAACACAGCATAGTCCCTCATTGGTCTATCTCTGTCATTTACCATTTGAGCAGGTCCTTCATTTATGAATTGATGTCTGTACCAGTCCTCTTGGTCATGTAAGGTTGGAGTGGGTGGCTGCTGATGTCTACCTCTACCCCTTCCACCTGGTTCAGTCCCTCCTCTACCAAATATCTGCCATGTAGAGTGGTAGCTCTACCAGAATTGGTCCTATGACTATGTTCTGACATGGTGGGTCTGAGCCTGCGAAGATATCTTAGTTTCCTGAACCTTCTCTCTGGTTTTGAGTATGGTTCAAATTCTGGTGGTTGAGACCTGGGCATACGCTGTAGCGCTTACTGCTGCAGCAACAAGAAACAACACACCAGTGTAAAATAGGCACTAAGTTTACTAAAAACTTAAACAATGAAAATTAAATGCAATCCCCGGCAACGGCGCCAAAAACTTGTTGTGCGAAAAGGTGATGTGCAAGTATACACAATCGCAACAAGTAATATATTGATAAGTAAAGTTCGTTCCCACAGGGATTGGAATTAATCTAAGAAGTTTAAGTGATTAGAATCTTAGTGAAAAGAATTAAGTAACAAGTAAAGGTAAAGAGTTGTAAACATCATAAGTTGTGATAAAACAGTATTAAGTTTGAAGTAATTAAAGGTGAGTTGGATAGCTCAATAGTTATGTAAATTCCCAAGAGTAATGTTCAGATAATATTAGACGCTGTAGCGTTAAGCGCTGTAGCGCTTCAGAATCCGTAGACGCTGTAGCGCCTTGGTGGCGTGCCTTTCAGTCACTTTCGTCAGGGCTATGTTACAATACTCCTATGTCTAGGCTCTAAATAAGTTTTACCCCTGTATATTAAGCTCTTACAACATTTGCCTTATGAACTATTAATCCCCTATGTCTAGAGTTAAGTAGTGCTTCCTTTAAATGTCTTTAAAGGGTTTTCATTCATATCATTCCTTGAGTTCTCTTTGTGAACCATGTCTGTACCCACAAAGTTACCTTGTTTTAGTTGATCATTCCCAAACCAAGATTGAAAGTATTATGACACAAGGAATAAAACACAAACATCATAATATTATACAAAAGTTACTCAAGGTTCATTACATACCAAGAACAATCCAACTACAACAAAGTTAGCTCATCACAAGTTCCATCAACATAATACAACTAGAGAGTATGTATTACCGTATGAAGACAAGAGAAGAGTGGTTGCAAAAGATACACTCCAATGATCCCAAGTAGCATACAAGAGATGAAGTTGAGGCGTGAGCAAAACCTTGGACGAAGACTAGAAAAACTATGCTAAGAAAATAAAAGCTTAAAGGTAGTGTATCAATGGAGAGTAGCTACAATGTATTCTGTAGTTCTCTTTTCAAGTTACAACTACTTGTCTACGTATGTTACCTCCTAGAGAAGCAATCTTAATTTATCTAATTATTAACTAAGTCTTAATAGAATAATAATATTACATGATGATCATAAGACTTAGATATTATCCTTAAAGTACTTTACAAAAAGTGCTAATGATGGAATACAACAACTATCACATGGGTTCCATTTAGGAGGTGCCAAGTGTAATTTAGCATCCACTTGAAAGTCAAAATATCCAGCTGAGAGGAAGAGATAAGGGTGGTGACTCATCATGTCCTCAAGTGGCCACATAAATATCTCAATGGTCAGCCGTCATATAACGCTGTAGCGTTTCCTTGATAGCATACCGCTGCAGCGCTAAAGCAAAGCATCAAACATATTCACAAAGGCATTGACTATGCCCAAGGTTCAGGGAATTAACTTATAACCTATATTTATTCTAATATTCATATATTCACATATTTAAGCACTAGAATTACTTGAGAAATGAGCTTTGACTTAAGTATTAGGAGCATAAATAACCTATATAAAATAAGGTTATCACACCCCCAAACTTAAACCATTGCTTGTCCCCAAGTAATGACACTTGAACAAGACAAAATGCTCATATAACTAGCTACAGCTTTTAAATTAAACAGGATTTATACATAAGCTAATTCTTATCATTTTCACACACCATAGTGGTCCACAATTCAAATAGAATCATGTTTCCAGGGGGAGCATAGAATTAAAGTTTGTAAGCACTGATGACCAACTAGCGGACATCTTCACGAAACCCCTAGCCGAAGCTCAATTTTGTAAGATCCGTAGAGAGCTCAGAATGCTTGATTTTTCCAGTTTATAGTGTGATTATGTGTTTTGTATGTTTTCCCTCCTTTTTGATGAAAACAAAGGGGAGAAAATATTTGTTGCTATTTGTGCTTATAATGTAATTTGTTATGCTTATGGGGAGAAAATATTTGCTGCTATTTAGTTAAATACTTGCTGCTTATATTTATGCTTATGCTTAGGGAGAGCTTTTGCTACTGTTTCTTATTTATCACCTCCCTATGCATAATGTAATTTGTTATCATCAAAAAGGGGGATTTTGTTGAACCAAGGACAAACACTCATTGTTTTGTATGATAACAAATTACATTTTGTATACTAATGGTTACAGTGGTATAAAAGTACAGAACATGAATCAAAGGGCAGGATAACTTAAAGTGCAGAGGCTTGGAGGAGAAGCTATCCAGAGTTGAAGACCTAATTGTTATTTGCTTTTGATAGGACACAATGTAAGATCCTATCACTTCAGTTATATAACTTTTAGTAGTTGAGAGATGATGTTTTTAAAAATATAACTGTAGTGTTAAAAGCCTAGAAAAATATTTTTCAAATGCATGCATGCACAAGAAAGGCACGTAACACAAAAACCAATTTGTGAAAATAAGAAATCGATTCATACTATTTTATCTAATGTTTGAAATCGATTTCTAACTCCCTATGAAAGATAGAAATCGATTTTCAACTCCCTATGAAAAGCAAAGAATCGATTTCCTATTATTTTCACTAAGTACATAATCGATTTCTCCTTGTGTATTTAAAGCATATAATCGATTTTGGAAGGCTCGTTCACAAAGGTATAATCGATTGTTAGCTTGTAGTTTTTAAAGGAATATGTTTTGGAAAGAAAACAATCGATTATCTACTTCCTTATTCAGAGCACAGAATCGATTATCTACTTCCTTTTTCAGAGCACAAAATCGATTATCTACTCCTTGTTTCAGAGCACATAATCGATTCTGACACTACAATATACAGAGCATATAATCGATTTTCATTTCTAGTATATTCAGGCACATAATCGATTTCATCAATTGTATATTTTTCTCAACTGTCATTTTTTGTACGATCCCTATAAATAGGGAGCTGAGCTTCACAATCTCACACACCACTACATCGTACAAATCTCAGATCTGAAAAAGAGAAAAAGAGCTTTCATTGTAAAATCATTTTTTCAAAGTTCTTCAAATCTAAATCAATCATCTCTCTCATCTACTATATTGTTATTCTGCTGAAGTGATTGGTTCATAGATTTTCTCAATTGTATTCATCTTCTACTTGGTTATTGTGAAATCCTGGGAAGCGTTCTTGGGTCATTCAATCGGGGAGATTGAAGTGGTAGCGAAATCCTTAGCTGGGAGCTCAGGTTCTCAATTTAGGATAATTGAGATTAGCTATAGGGAAGTTGCTTGTTTGTAAAACAGTGAAGAGGTTCTTCTCATATAGTGGTTGTCATCAAGTCCAAAGGTTGCAAAGCCGGAGGCCGAGGACATAGGGCTTTTATCCCAAACCTCGTAAAATCACGGTGTATCTCTTTTCCTTCTCTTTACTTTCTTTATCGTTTATATTTGTCTATTGTTATATCATTGCGCTGCATTCAATATAAATATATGTTTATCGTGAATTTTGATAATAGTAGCGTTAGCGTAATTTTGCACTGTGACTGGATTTGTGTTAAGTATAGCTTGCTTAGATACGGCATATAGTTTAAATCTTAGTTTCCGCATTTGATTTGAACGAGCATTGTTAATGTTTTGAAAACTGAAAAGAATTCATTTTTAGGCATATAACCTTATTCGCCCCACTCTAAGGTTATCATATAGTCCAACAATTGTTCCCATGATTCCAGGAACTAAACTTAGCAGAGATGATCAAGGAGAAAATGCAAATGAAACACACTATAAGCAACTAATTGGCGGCCTCATATACATGACGGCAACCAGGCCATATACTATGTATGGAGTGAGTTTATTGAGCAGATTCATGAGTAAACCCACACATAAACATGAACTAGCTGCCAAGCGTGTATTGAGATACCTACAGGGAACTATGACTCTAGGAATCGTGTATAAGAAGGGAGGAAATGTTGACTTGATTGGATATACGGATAATGACTATGCTGGTGATTTGGAGGATAGAAAAAGTACTTCAGGATATGTTTTCCTCTTGAGCAGTGGAGCTGTAGCCTGGTCTTCCAAAAAGCAGCCAATTGTCATCCTTTCTACAACTGAAGCAGAATTTGTAGCAGCTTGTACAGCTGTTTGTCAAGCAGTTTGGATGCAGAAGATTGGAAAAGAACTTGGGCTAATGACTGAAGACAGTGTTGAAATTCACTGTGACAATAGCTCAGCAATAAAGCTATCTCACAATCCCATCCTACACGGTCGAGGCAAACACATTGAGGTAAGATTCCACTACCTTAGAGACCTTGTTAAAGCTGAAACAATCAGAATGAGCCACTGTGGTACCAAGGATCAAGTAGCGAAGATGTGCTAACTAAGGCACTCAGCAAGGAAAGCTTCCTAAAGCTGAGAAATTTACTTGGAGTATGTGAATCCCCTAAAGAGTTCTAACTAGGACTCTATGTGTAATCTAGATGTAGTGTTAGAAATCTAGCTTAAGGGAGAGATTTGTTAAGTGAGTTTTAGTTAGTTAATTGTAATTACCTTGTGTTTAAGTGTTAATCAGTTTGTGTTTGTTATTGTAAGCAAACTGATATAGATATACCTAATTGTTAGTTGAAATTGTAACTACTGAGAACCATATATTTAGGGTCTCTCAATCAATAATACACAAGGTCATATTCCCTCATAACAATTACCACCGGAGTAAATCATTTACGCTCTATCAAAGTATAGTACAAAAGGCAATAAGAAATTAAGATAAACCTTAATTAATAAGCAAAGGAAACTAAAATTTAGCGAAGAGATGGGCGACGAGGTACGGATCTCAAGTAGTTTCTTGCTCATGGAAAGAGAAATGGGACCACAATGTAGATCGAAGAAATCGTTGCACCGATTTTGGCCTTGCACAACCAAGGCGGGAGGCAGTGACTATGCATACCAAGAAACCCCAGCCTCACCATTAGAAAAAAATGGACTTCCATCCTATAAGGGGTTGCCGTCATAGTATACCTAGTTTTGTGGTGTTAAATAATGAATACAGATTTTAGGAGGATTGCGCTGGCCCAAGTGGTTCAAAAACCTCTCTATTACCAGTGAAATTTAGTGGCAGGTTTGCCACTGATTTTGGTCTGTTTAAGTCTTGGGTGGAGCTCTTTTAAGTTGTTTGGGACAACTTATGTATGAAACTTGTACTTTATCTTGGCAACTCTTGCCCTAATTAATTTTTTTTGGTTGCTGTGTTATTGGTACTACAATATGTATCGACTTTGTCGATGACTAGTCTACGTTGAGAAACCTGACAGGCCACGAGTACCCAATTTTTCCTGTCTATGTGGTTATTCCTCCTAATACCACATCTAAGATTCGAACTCAAGATCTTGGGGGTGAGATCCAAACTCAATTACCACTCAGACCAACCCTTGTTGGTATTACTATTAATCTATTGTATCGAGATATTCATTTTAATTATCAAATAATACTAATAATAATGTATTCGTATGTCTTTATCTATCTCTAATTCTATCTCTTTCTATTTTTTTAAAACAAAACTATTATGTTTGTATTTATGTCTCAAATGTATGAAATTACAATACAATTACAGTAAAGCACCCGCAAACAAAAGTCTGGGAAATAGATGAAAATGGAGAAGAAGGTTGCGGAATCGGATAACATAAAATTGAAAATACCACCAGAGGGGAGTGGGATGAACAAAGCTACCAAATTCAGTACTCCTTCTGCTCCCCAAACCTCTAAATCTCATATGGCGATTCCTCAGATGCCTTCGTTGTTGCTAAGTCAGTCCTCGAAGGACCGAAGTAAATCGTCACCACACCTAATTAGACGAAGAAGCTCAAGAGGCAGTACAAGGTTGCATTTAACATCAAGATCAATACATCTGGCTAAGGAGGTCACTGCTGAAATTCAATCATCGGAGAATAATTTGTTGTCTTTAAAATATTTATGCATTCCTTCCTTGTATGTTCATCAATGAAAGTCACAAATTAATGAGTATCTCCCATTGACTTCAGCACTGGTCCACATAAATCAGAACAGACAAGATCCAACATACTATTCAATTTTTGCCCTCAATACGAAGAAGCTTCGCATTTATATTTTTCCCATCGTTCTCCAATTTGCGTTGTTTCTGTTGATACCTTTTGCTATATTTCAAATTCTGCACTCAATACGAGTTGAATAGGAGCCAAAAACACATTTTATAGATGCGGCGAATTGTTTTTTTCCAGTGTTTTGCATTTTTAGCGCTTTTCTGAACAAAATACTTGTCATATTTTGACCATTGTTGCGATCAAAGGGACCTTGGCGCGCTTGTTCATTTTTGAGTTTTTGTTTTAAAGGATCAAACGGAAACAAATATGAAAGATAAATGACCAAAGTGAGAAAAATAAAAAATATAACAAACAAAACTGGAATTTTGATCAAAGCTATATAAAGGACCAAAAGTATAATTTAATTAACATAAATTAAATTCTTTCATTTTCGCTTACCTTTCATGATGGTATATAACGATTCTCTTCTTTTGATTAAAAAATAAAGTATAATAAAGTATATCACTCTCTCTTTCAACTCAATAAAAAAGAAAAGTACATCACTCTCAGCTCTCTCTATATATATACTTTTTTTTGAACGAACTCAGTACTCTCTTTTTCTTGGACCAAGTCTCTCTACTCACTCTTAACATATATTTTACTCAAAAACTGTTTTTGTTTTCTTTATCCTTCAGCGAATGTATAAAATTAAAATATTCGATATTTTTCAGAAGTCAATGAATGACTTCCAAAGTTTATTGAATAAAAGTCAAGTTTGTTCTATCGTTGTCAAGCACACAAATCCAGCTAACGCGTTTAGTTAGGCGAATATATATCGTTACGGATTGGGCATTTATTACTAAAGCCCAACACCAAATGCAGATCATTAATTAATGGTGGAGATTAAAAACCTAGATCTAATGGTTTTCATTGGATTCCATAACCTATAAATAAAGCATTGATACAATGTCAAAGGTACACACTCTTTCCTACTCTTCACCTCTAATTAGCTCTCTGGCTGACTTGAGCGTCGGAGTGTCCTCGCAGGTACCACCTGTCCCGGATCGGAAGCGGAGCTCGGTCGATCAAGACCATTAACTACCAACTACCTCGGATCAGACTTGGTGTCTAAGATCGGATACCGGTCTAAAGGTACGGTACAGAACATTGGCGACCACAGTGGGAGGATCTTGTACTCTAGTTCCTCTCCCATCTCCTTGATTGACGATGGCTCCGACCTTACGTCAAAGGATTATCCTGAATGTCGGTGAAGGGCCGGTCCTACAGCAGGTGACTTCGGAAGGAGTGGCGGTCATCTTATCCCTTAGCCCGTTGCATGCTCGAAGCTCGGCTACGGCTATGGTTCATGGGAGCCCATCTCGGAACCGGCTTCCACCTCCCCCTCCGACCGTCCAGGTACCGGTCGATGCTGTTCAACAGCTCGTCCTGTTCCTAAATCGGCAAGCCGAGGCCGACCAGCAGGAAAGACAACGCTACACCCAGTTAGAAGCTCAGATTGCTGAGATCCGGGCTCGTAACGTCCCGGATCGGAGTTCCTCTCTGCGCAACTCTTCAAGAGGAACGACTCATGGCCGCGTCCGCCACCGATCTCCGACTTGGAGGAGATACCATCACCGCACTCCACCTCGGTGTAGAGGAGGGCGAGGATCAGTGACTCCCCCAAGTCGGACCACCAATGATCCCTATGGTCTTGAGGGTTCCCCTCGGCCTAGCTCGTTCCTGTTTTCCTCTTCTCCGAGGCGACGTTCCAGAAAGCAGGAAAATTCCCCGAGGCAGGAACGTCGGCGCTTTCGCTCACTGAGATCCTCCGACTTTAAATTGACACCTCGAGTCACTTAGGTGTTCACATTTTAAATGGCCAAGGTTGCCATTTTCCTGAAGGGCGAGTTCGATCTGGGCCGAGTCCTAGTAAACTGCCCTGAAGGCGACTTTAAATTGACACCTCGAGTCACTCAGGTGTTCACATTTTAAATGGCCGAGGTTGCCATTTCCCTGAAAGGCGAGTTCGATCTGGGCCGAGTCCTGGTAAACTGCCCTGAAGGCGACTTTAAATTGACACCTCGAGTCACTCAGGTGTTCACATTTTAAATGGCCGAGGTTGCCATTTCCCTGAAGGGCGAGTTCGATCTGGGCCGAGTCCTGGTAAACTGCCCTGAAGGCGACTTTAAATTGACACCTCGAGTCCCTCAGGTGGTCACGTTTTAACATTGCCGAGGCTGGTGGCAGACACCCTCGCTGGTATAAGCCCGGCCTCGAAGATCTTTGACAAGACCCGTATCTCGGGCGCTCCGAGGCTGGTGGCAGACACCCTTGCTGGTATAAGCCCGGCCTCGAAGATTTGTGACAAGACTCGTATCTCGGGCACTCCGAGGCTGGGGGCAGACCCCTTTATGGCTATAACTCCGGCCTTGAAGAAGGTCGCCACGGCGGTCCGACCTCAAATTCAAAAACTCTCACGAAGTCCAGATAAGGCATCAAGTCTAGCTCGCCCCAAGACGACCCGACTTGGGGGGCAACTGTTACGGATTGGGCCTTTATTACTAAGGCCCAACACCAAATGAAGATCCATTAATCAATGGTGGAGATTAAAAACCTAGATCCAATGGTTCCCATTGGATTCCAAAACCTATAAATAAAGCATTGATACAATGCCAAAGGTACACACTCTTTCCTACTCTTCACCTCTAATTAGCTCTCTGGCTGACTTGAGCGTCGGAGTGTCCTCGCAGGTACCACCTGTCCCGGATCGGAAGCAGAGCTCGGTCGATCAAGACCATTAACTACCAACTACCTCGAATCAGACTTGGTGTCTAAGATCGGATACCGGTCTAAAGGTACTGTACAGAACATATATAAATAAAACGAGATTAAATATATAATCATTATAATCGTTAGATTAAAATAAACGATTTAGATTACCTCATTAATTATAGGATGTTGACATGTTGTGTGGTTGTTTCGTTTTTAATTACAAATCACATGGTACTCTATAATTAAGGAGATAATCTAGATCGTTAGTTTCAATCTAACAGTGATAATTAAGTGTTCTGATTTTCTTATTATGAACACTAGTTCTCACTTGATACGCTATATATATATATATATATATATATTGTTATGGTAATAAGCAAAAAGGCCTCAGCAATATTTACACCCCCTGCAAGGCCCAAATGATCAACCAGCCCACATCCTGAAAATCTAGCCCAATCAACCAACGGTTCAGATACCTCTGCAAGATCTAATGACTCAGGATCGTCAGAACGAACATCATTCAATCTCTATAAATACCACATTCAATGCTCATAAAAGAGGTAACTAAAAACACACTAAACATTGATTCACTCAAATACTGACTTGAGCGTCGGAGTATTCTTGCAGGTACAACACCGTCATCTTAAGATCGAACATCGCCATCTCAAGATCGAACACCGCTGATCAAGGACGACATCTACCAACTACTTCGGACTACTCATTAAGGTCGGAAGTACGGTACAGAACATTGGCGACCACAGTGGGAGGATCTGTACTCAATTTCCTCTCCCATTACCTTGATCCACAAATGGCACCCAAACTCCGTTCAAAACCAGCCAGTCTTGTGGTCGGGCCCGGGGTAGGACTGGTTATACCCGAGTTCGAAACACAACAAACCCTTAAGGGCCATGTTCAAGACCTCACAGATTCCACTCAAACTCGGGCACAATTCCCCAATTCGAACCTCGCCCGTTCCTGTACGAACTCTACAGTATTAGTTTACCACCTCCCCCTCCATCGCTTCCAGCCCTGGCCGATGGTGTTCAACAGCTTGTCCAGCTACTAGCTCGACAGGAGGCCGTAAACCAACAAAAAAACTGCCGCTTCACCAACCTTGAGGACGAGGTAGCAAATCTCCGTGCGCGAGACGTTTCGGACCAGGAATCACCCGGACCGGGCTCCCCTGAAAAGAGAAACCAGTTTCGAATGAGACATCGATCTCCACCCAGGAGAAGACACTATCATCGTTCTCCTCCTCGCCGTCATCGAGGGAATGGTTCCCGTTCTCCTCCAGCTCGACAATATGACGATCATGATGACTATCATCGTTCTCCTCCTCGCCGACAATGAGGGAATGGTTCCCGTTCTCCTCCGGCTCGACAATATGACGATCTTGATGACTATCATCTTTCTCATCCTCGCCGACAACGAGGGAATGGTTCCCGTTCTCCTCCGGCTCTACAATATGACGATCTTGATGACTATCATCTTTCTCATCCTCGCCGACAATGAGGGAATGGTTCCTGTTCTCCTCCGGCTCGACAATATGACGATCTTGATGACTATCATCTTTCTCCTCCTCGCCGACAACGAGGGAAAGGTTCCCGTTCTCCTCCGGCTCGACAATTCCATGGTCTTAAAGAACTGGATAACTCCCCCCAACTTTGCTCATTTTTAGCCTCTTCATCTCCAAGACAACGTTCCAGAAGTCGAGGGGATAACCCTGAAAAGGCACAACCTCGACACCACGTTTATCCCGATCCCCATCACCAGCGTCAGCCACGACCTCAAGCGCTGTTAACCGAGCGAAAGGGCTCATTCACCCCGACTATTGATAGCTACCGAGTTCCGAGGTACCTCGAAAAACCGCCCGGAGGTCTGAAAACGTATGATGGAACGGGCGATCCAGACAGACACCTCGATCAATTCGACACCACCATGCAATACCGGAACGTCCCCTTGGAGATGAAATGTCGAATCTTCCCATTAACTCTTGATAAAGTAGCATCGGAATGGTTTCGGGCTTTGAAGACAAACTCCATATCCTCTTGGGACCAATTGGCAAAACTCTTTTCAGTTTACTTTGCCCATTCCAAAAGTAAACCCAAGAACAAAGCGGTGTTAATGTCCGTGGTCCAAAAGGAGGACGAGCCTCTCAGAGAATACATAGAGAGATTCAACAACGAGGCTTTTCAAGTTCGAGAACTAGACGACACTTTCCGCATTTTCTTCATGGCGCAGGGCCTACTCCCCGGAAGCCCTTTCAAAAAACATGTCAACACTTGGGAGCCTAATACTTTGCAAGATTTCCTCCAATTATCTCAATGTTCATCAATGAAGAGGAAAGCGCCAAGATCGAACATCGCCATCTCAAGATTGAATACCGCTGATCAATGACGACATCTACCAACTACTTCGGACTACTCATTAAGGTCAGAAGTACGGTAGAGAACATATATTATACTAACTAAATATTGTACGGCTCTTTTTGGGAAATCATATACTCATATATATTATAGTAACGAAATATTGTATGGCTCTGTTTGGGAAAATATATACTCCTAATTAGAGAGCTTAAATAGACCCTACATAATCAATCTATGTATTATATTGCAACTGCTACCTGCACGAAATAGGCTGAAACTGAAAACTTGCTATTAAAAAAAGTCGAATACCGTGCGACTTGATCACTTGAATATCATGGTAGACTTAAAAGTAAAAGATGTATAACAAATTGAAATTAAAATAATGTATCATGTACGTTCGGGAGTTCGCCGGGGAATGTCGAGAGCAAAATGAGGTACGACTTGGACTACCAAGAAACTTGAATGCAAGATTTTTATCCAAAAAATCTTAGTACATTTTGTGGATTGTTCTGTACCGTATCTCTAGACCTGTATTCGATCTTAGACACAAAGTCCGATCCTAGATAGTTGGTAGGGTTTGGGCTTGATCAACCGAGCTCCGCGTCCGATCCGGGGCAGGTGGTACCTGCGAAGGCACTCTGACGCTCAAGTCAGCTAGAGAACTGATTAGAGGTAGGAATGTAGGAAAAAGTGTGTACCTTTAACGGAGCATTGAATGCTTATTTATAGAGTTTTGGTCGTGTTTGACCTGATAGATCTGGACCGTTCGATCTTGCGCTACAATCTTGGCCATTGATAAGTGAATCTTGTTTTCTTGAATGGCCCTTTTGTAAATGGGCCTTGGGTGTGTAGTTAGCAAAGGCCCTATCCATAACAGTTACCCCCTAAGTATGGTCGCCAGTAGGGCGATCTTTACTTATAAGCCGGACCGGTAGGAACCATCAGGAGTTCCGATCTTGGGTGGAGATCCGATATTGGATGGAGATCCGATCCTAGGTGGAGATCCGATCTTGGATGGAGTTCCGATCTTGGACAGAGTTTCGATCCTAGGTGGAGTTGCGATCCTAGATGGAGTTCCGATCTTGGATGGAGATCCGATCTTGGATGGAGTTCCGATCCTAGGTGGAGTTCCGATCCTAGATGGAGTTCTGATCTTGGATGGAGTTCCGATCCTAGATGGAGCTCCGATCCTAGGTGGAGTTCTGGTCCTAGATGGAGATCCAATCTTGGATGGAGTTCCGATCTTGGATGGAGTTCCGATCCTAGGTGGAGTTTCGATCCTAGATGGAGTTCCGATCTTAGACGATCTTGGATGGAGTTCCGATCCTAGGTGGAGATCCGATCCTAGATGGAGTTCTGATCTTGGATGGAGTTTCGATCCTAGATGGAGTTCCGATCCTAGGTGGAGTTCCGATCCTAGATGGAGTTCCGATTTTGGACGATCTTGGATGGAGATCCGACCTTGGAAGGGGATCCGACCTTTCTTGGCTTCTTGAACGCCACCTAGAAAAAGAGGAAGCCAGAGTGCTAGGCCGAGGGGAACCCTCAGGACAGGAGGAATCATCAGGAGTTCCGATCCTAGGTGGAGTTCCGATCTTGGATGGAGATCCGATCCTAGATGGAGTTCCGATCTTGGATGGAGATCCGATCTTGGATGGAGTTCCGATCCTAGGTGGAGGTCCGATCCTAGGTGGAGTTCCGATTTTGGACGATCTTGGATGGAGTTCCGATCTTGGATGGAGATCCGACCTTGGAAGAGGATCCGACCTTTCTTGGCTTCTTGAACGCAACCTTAATGAAGAGGAAGCCAGAGTGCTGGGCCGAGGGGAACCCTCAGGACAGTAGGAATACTCAGGAGTTCCGATCTTGGATGGAGATCCGATCCTAGATGGAGTTCTGATCTTGGATGGAGATCCGATCTTGGATGGAGATCCGACCCTGGAAGGGGATCCGACCTTTCTTGGCTTCTTGAACGCCACCTTGAAGAAGAGGAAGCCAGAGTGCTGGGCCGAGGGGAACCCTCAGGACAGTAGGAATCATCAGGAGTTCCGAATCCTAGGTGGAGTTCCGATCTTCGATGGAGATCCGATCCTAGATGGAGTTCCGATCTTGGATGGAGATCCGATCTTGGATGGAGTTTCGATCCTAGGTGGAGGTCCGATCCTAGGTGGAGTTCCGATCTTGGACGATCTTGGATGGAGATCCGATCTTGGATGGAGTTCCGATCCTAGATGGAGTTCTGATCTTGGATGGAGTTCCGATCCTAGATGGAGTTCCGATCCTAGGTGGAGTTCCGATCCTAAATGGAGTTCCGATTTTGGACGATCTTGGATGGAGATCCGATCTTGGATGGAGATCCGACCTTGGAAGGGGATCCGACCTTTCTTGGCTTCTTGAACGCCACCTTGAAGAAGAGGAAGCCAGAGTGTTGGGCCGAGGGGAACCCTCAGGACAGTAGGAATCATCACGAGTTCCGATCCTAGGTGGAGTTCCGATCTTGGATGGAGATCTGATCCTAGATGGAGTTCCGATCTTGGATGGAGATCCGATCTTGGATGGAGATCCGATCCTAGGTGGAGATTTGACCTTGGACGATCTTGGAAGGAGTTCCGATCTTGGGTTCCAAGGATAGACCTATGCCGTAAGGTCGGAGCCATAGTCAATCAAGGAGATGAGAGAGGTACTAGAGTACAAGATCCTCCCACTGTGGTCGCCAATGTTCTGTACTGTATCTCTAGACCTGTATCCGATCTTAGACACAAAGTCCGATCCTAGATAGTTGGTGGGGGTTGGGCTTGATCAACCGAGCTCCGCGTCCGATCCAGGGCAGGTGGTACCTGCGAAGGCACTCTGACGCTCAAGTCAGCTAGAGAACTGATTAGAGGTAGGAATGTAGGAAAGAGTGTGTACCTTTAATGAAGCATTGAATGCTTATTTATAGAGTTTTGGTGGTGTTTGACCTGATAGATCTGGACCGTCCGATCTTGCGCTGCAATCTTGGCCATTGATAAGTGGATCTTGCTTTCTTGAATGGGCCTTTTGTAAATGGGCCTTGGGAGTGTAGTTAGCAAAGGCCCTATCAATAACATGGATCCGTTTTTAAACCTCTTTTATTTATCTCATTTATTGTCGATGTGAATCTAACCACTCACACTTAAATTTGTAAGACAAGTAATGTATAGGCATATGCTCCGGCTAGACCCTTAGGAAATAGTCGACTCCATTTTATTTTCTACCCATATTTAAGGTGGAATTTAGAAAATGGCACATTTTTTTTCTTTTTTTGTTACAAATGACACATTTGTTTTCTTTTTGGTTACAATGACATTTTTTTTTTACCCAAAGAAACTTAGTGTCTTTCATTCATAATGATAGAATCGGGTTGGACTGAAATCAAAAACATGGAAACTAGCATCTAATCTTGATGCCCTTGAAAGGGTATGAGCCACAAAGTTTGTTTGTCTCCTAACGAAGTTAATCCTATAGCTTTGATGACAAGATAATAAAGTCTTATATAAAATAGAGCCTAAATCAGAATTGTGTCTTCTAGAACTATTAACCCCCTCTACTACGTACGGATAAGTAGTCCATTTCAATAATAACCGAGGATAGTCCTAGCTCACCTAGCCACTTGATAGCACACTTGAGACCCGTTGCTTCTCCCTCTTGAGGTAAAGGAACTCCATTGAAAGTCATTGTTTTAGCCTTCACAAATTCGCTGTTATCACTCTGGATACACATACCGATCCCAAATTTTGCTTCTTGTTGGAAAAGAGCACCATCTACGTTACATTTCAAAACTCCAGCTTCTGGCTTTTGCCAAGTCAGAACCGAAACATCCCCCTGGTGCTGTGTTCCTAACGCTGTACTGTACCTACAGCGAACCACCTCCCACGCCGTCAATTCTTCACGGGCTCGATCAACAGCTGCCGAAACTAACAAATCTGAATTTTCCCACACCTTAGCATTCCGATTTTTCCATATGGCCCATATAGTCATAGAAAACATCTTCCTGCTGGTTTGTGAAATTTCATTCAAAATGTTAAAGAAACAATTATTGAAATCAATGGTACCACTATGCCTCCAAGCATCTTCGGCTTTAACACATTCAAAGAAAACATGTCTTTCATTTTCCTCATAATTCACACATAAAGGGCAACATAGTTCACAATCAACTCCCTTCTTTTTTAAATTAAAACGAACCGGTATTGCAATGACATTTTTTATAATCATACTTATTGTTGAAAGGAGAATATAAAAGATTAGAAATGCATTTGTATCACTCGTTTTAATAATAATTCTTGTTATCAGTAATACAAACTTGTTTATTGTAGAGTTCGGGATCAAATCTCAAAAAGTTCTATATTTAAGTTTATTTATAATTTTTTTATTGGTGAGAAAAAAAGGGTTACACCCCCGAGAACAGAACAATTACACAAATACCCTACCCATTTTATCCTCAAGAAGACACGAGTAGATAAAATGAGGGGCAATATCGTAAACTTCAGCAAAATTACAAATAAATAAACTATGTTTGGCTAAAGCATCAGCCACCTTGTTAAGCTTCCTAGGAATTTTGGACCACCTAACAACACGGTCAGCATTAACAGTATTCATTATTCCTCCAATAATGCAAGAGAGAGAGAGAGTGTTGAGGACCGGAACCATCAAGCAGCAATTGAATTGCCTCTTGCGAATCAGACTCTACCACCAGCAAGCGAAACCCTCTGCCAACCGCAAGCATCACACCATGATAGATAGCTTGAAGCTCAGCTTCAACAATTGAACACGGTCTGATCTTCTGCGTGAAACCAAGAACGAAGTCACCACTGTGATTCCTCACGACACCACCACAACCCGCTCTAAAACCCGCTTCTTTGACCGATGCATCAACACTGATCTTCACGAACCCAGCAGGAGGCACGGACCAGCACTCAGGAGGACGATCACCACAATTCTGCAACACGGGAGCAAGATTGCGAAACAGAGCATGATTTTTGCAGATCGCATTTGACAGATCCTGGCCCCGAATGAGGATAGAACGAAAATTGGTTGCCTTGCCATTAAACACCGCATCATTACGAGCAATCCAGATACTGTCCAGGATCGCTGCAAAGGCAAGGTTCCAATTTGTGTTGTCAATTTGATGTTTCATGCATAAATTCTTTTCAAGCCAACCACTCTAGTTAGAGTTACTGTAGAAATCCCTAGGATTTGGGATTTTTAAACAATTCCACAGAATTCTAATTCGGTTACAATCTCTTAATGTATGAAATAGGGATTCACCATCACCACCACATATGGGGCATAAATCACAGGTAGTCATATCTCTTCTTGCTCTCTCGGCATTTGTAAGCAAACTACGGTTCTTTGCTTTCCATTGAAATAATTTTATCCTCTCTGGACCAGGCCATTTCCAAATCAACAAGAAATTGCCTTCAGGGGCTAAGGAATTCCTTTTTTAATAGCCAAATAAGCTGATTTGGTAGAGAAAGTGTCATCAGTGGTCTAGTTCCACCGAAAATCATCATCAGGATTAAGCAGCCTAGGAGGAGTCACCTCAATGATTCTGTTCACCACTTCCTCGGGTAAAAATTCTTCTAACACTAGTTGATCCCAATTTCCCTGGCTTCCAACTATCCTCCCAAAATCTTGTAGTTTCACCATTACCAAGTTGCCAAATTAAGTTCTTTCTAAAGGTATCCCAATTAGCATCAATTCCTTGCCAGAAATTTGAGCCAGCTATTTTCCTATTGATTATAGGAAAATTGTCTCTTCCTGTCTTATACTTCCCTCTCAAAACAGATTTCCATAGAGATGGAGTAGGAGAACAAAAGTTCCAAGAAGCCTTCATCATAAAAGTGAGATTTAGGTCCCTCATAGTTCTAAGACCAAGCCCCTCTTCTCCTTCTTCTTCTCCTTCTTCAGGAGAAGAAGAAGGAGAAGACGAAGAGGAAGAGGAAGCAGAAGACGGAACAGGAGATGAAGAAGAAGAACAAGAAGAAGAAGAAGAAGAAGAAGAAGAAGAAGAAGAAGAAGAAGAAGAAGAAGAAGAAGAAGAAGAAGAAGAAGAAGAAGAAGAAGAAGAAGAAGAAGAAGAAGAAGAAGAAGAAGAAGAAGAAGAAGAAGAAGAAGAAGAAGAAGAAGAAGAAGAAGAAGAAGAAGAAGAAGAAGAAGAAGAAGAAGAAGAAGAAGAAGAAGAAGAAGAAGAAGAAGAAGAAGAAGAAGAAGCAGGAGGAGGAGGAGGAGGAGGAAGAGGAGGAGGAGGAAGAGGAGGAGGAGGAGGAGGAGGAGGAGGAGGAGGAGGAGGAGGAGGAGAAGGAGAAGGAGAAGGAGAAGGAGAAGAAGGAGAAGAAGGAGAAGAAGGAGAAGACGGAACAGGAGATGAAGAAGTAGAAGAAGAATTCTGCTTCTCCCGCTTCTTCTCCTTCTCCTTCTCCTTCTCCTTCTCCTTCTCCTTCTCCTTCTCCTTCTCCTTCTCCTTCTCCTTCTCCTTCTCCTTCTCCTTCTGCTTCTGCTTCTGCTTCTTCTTCTTCTTCTTCTTCTTCTTCTTCTTCTTCTTCTTCTTCTTCTTCTTCTTCTTCTTCTTCTTCTTCTTCTTCTTCTTCTTCTTCTTCTTCTTCTTCTTCTTCTTCTGTTACTCAGCTATGCAATGCTTATGCTGTTTTGGTTTTGAATGTTGTTTAATTTTGAAAAGGTGATTAATTAAGATTAGTGTGCCTGATTCTAATAAGGAGTGCCCTTTAGTATTTTAAAAGGTGACAAAGATTATGATTGATGTCTTCTCTAGTTTGGTGACTTTCTAATTTTTTCTTTTTTTCAATTTTGATTGATGTCCTCTCTTTGTTGGGACTTTTGAAAAGATTTGGAAAATAAAATGATTTGGAAAAGGTTTGTGAAATTATTCCTTTAGTCATTTTTTTTGCATCTTTTTGCCCACTCTTTTTGGACAATTTATTGAAGTTGGAAGAGGGGTTGATAATATATGTCATTGTCTAGATAGTTATGTGTAATGGTCATTTTTATGGATGGATGTGACTTGATTTATTCTATATATATATATATATATATATATATATATATGTTATGGTAAATAGAAAGAAATGCTATTCACACCTCCTCCTGCAAGGCCCAAGTATCACAAGGCCCATTTACATGGAAACAGGGTCCAATCATCAATGGCCAAGATCACTCTGCAAGATCGGACGGCCCAAATCGACCATAGCAAACACCACTCCAAATCTATAAATACAGCATTCAAAGCTCATTAATGGTAAGACTTTTTCCAACACAATACTCATTAACTCAAATACTGACTTGAGCGTCGGAGTGTTATTGCAGGAACAACATCGGACACCTCAAGATCGACAACCTCGGACACCTCAAGATCGACAGCCACGGACACCACAAGATCGACAAACATCGAACATCTCAAGACCTGGACATTAAAACAGAATCAATGATAAAGCACCTACTAACTGCATAAAACCGATCACCGAGGTCGAAAGCACAGTACAGAACATTGGCGACCACAGTGGGAGGATCAATACCCTATTTTTCTCACCATCTCCTTGATCTTATTAATGGCACCAACGCGCCGTTCAATACCGACTAGTCTCATGGCCGAACCTGAGCTCGGCCCTCAACAAACCCCTGAAGGCCACGTCCAGGAACTCACAAATTCGTCACAAACACGAAGCCAATACCCCAACACGGGACCATCCCGAGCACATTCGGGCGCAGATGAAGCGAGCCTACCACCTCTTCCTCAATTACTTCCAGCTTTGACGGACGCGGTTCAACAGCTCGTTCAGCTATTGGCTCGGCAAGAAGCCGTAAATGAAGAAAGAAGCAACCGTTTCGCTAACCTCGAAGCCAAAGTAGCGAGACTGCAAGGTCGGAACGTTCTGGACCAGCAATCGTCCGGGCAGAGCTCCCTGGAGGAACGACACCCAACTCGAAGAAGACTCTTTCATCGATCACCCCCTAGGAGAAAGCTCAATCATCGTTCTCCCGCACGACGTCAACGAGGAAATGGTTCCCGTTCTCCTCCGGCTCGACAATATAATGGTCTCGACGATCTTCATCCTTCCCCATGCCATCACCAAGGGAATGATTCTCGTTCTCCATCAGCTCGACAATATGACGATCTTGATGATCCTCATTCTCCTCTACGCCACCACCGAGAAAATGGTTCCCGTTCTCCTCTGGCTCGCCGTTTCGACGATCTTGAAGGCTCGACCTCGTCAAGGAGACGATCAAGAAGCCGTGACAACATTCAAAACAATCAACCACGACGATACGACATCCTGATCCTCATCAGAGACACCAACCACTGTCACGGGCGAATCAACCTGGGCGAAAAGGTCCGTTCACAAAATCAATCGACAATTTATGGGTCCCACGGTATCTCGAAAAACCACCTGGAGGACTGAAGACTTACGACGGAACGGGCGACCCCGACAGGCATCTCGACCAATTTGACACGACCATGCAGTACCGAAACGTACCCATGGAAATGAAATGCCGAATATTCCCGTTAAACCTGGACAAAATGGCTTCCGAATGGTTTCGGACGTTAAGATCGAATACCATTTCCTCATGGGACCAGTTAGCGAAACACTTCTCGGTGCACTTTGCCCATTCCAAGAGCAAACCCAAAAACAAAAATGTTTTAGCATCTATTGTCCAGAAGGGAAATGAGCCCCTGAGAGAATATATAGAGCGATTCAACATCGAAGCTCTTCAGGTTCGGCAGTTAGACGATGCTTTCCGAATCTTCTTCATGGCCCAAGGTCTGCTCCCTAGAAGCTCGTTCCGAAAGCACATCAACACCTGGGAACCTAACACCCTTCAAGAATTCCTCGAGCTATCCCAGTGCTTTATTAATGAAGAAGAAAATTCCAAAGTCGACAAAACATCGTCACATGCAGAACTGTCGAATCGCCACATCGAGATCGATCCTCGTAAAAATTCGTGGAACATCGGTAAGAAAAATCGTCACCAGGTATATACTGAACTCAACGTCTCCAACGCCCAGTTACTAGGGGAATGTTGGAACGTCGAATTCAGGGACGTCAAACCTCCCAGGTCCTTACCTATCCGACCTGGACAGAAGGCCAACAAATACTGCCGATACCATAGAAGCAATGGCCATGACACAAACCATTGCAACGCCCTGAAGGATGACATTGAAGATTTGATAAAGCGAGGAAAACTATCTTCTTATGTCAAAAGGGAGGGAGAACGATCTGACGATGTCGGAAGAGAAAGAAATGAAAATCCTAGAGCAAAAGGAAAAGAAGTGATCGACCCAGACCACGAAGAACCGAATAAAAAACGTTCGATTATCATGATGATAATTGGAGGATTCGATCATGAAGGATCAGGAAAATCAATGAAAAGAAAATGGAAGGAACTGTTATGCGTGGCTTCAACGTCGACAACCCCGATCAAGACCAATCGACCTCCATTATCTTTTAGCGATAACGACCTTATTGACGGAAAAGCTAACAAACACGTACCTCTCTTAATATCGGCGATCATAGCCAATAAGGAGGTACTTAGGATCTTGGTCGACCAGGGGAGCTCATCAGACATCCTCTTTATCAATCTTCTGAACAAAATGGGGATCGACAAAGAGGAACTCACCCCTTATAGAGGAACAGCTCTGTCCGGCTTTAACGGATCTCGAACGAAACCCCTTGGGCATCTGGAGCTAATGGTTACCTACGGAACCGAACCAATGGTTCAAACCGTCAAGACCAAATTCCTCGTCTTACCTTGTGAGTCCATATACAACGGTATTATAGGAAGACCGACCCTCGGCAGGCTCGGGGCGGTTACATCCACCACACACTTGAAGATGAAGTTCCACTCTCTCTGCAACAGAGTTATCACTCTGAACTCTGACTTAGAGTCGGCTTCCAGGTGTTTTTTCCTATGGACGAAAAACGAACGAAAAGCTTCGGTGCATGAAGGGGTTCCCCCTTCGGAAGAGCTGTCGACTCCCAAACTACCAAAAGGTGGATCGACTGAAGTTAACACCACCACTAACATAGAAACCGGCTGCGATCCGAAAGTCGAAAATGAAAAAGACGTCGACGAGCTAACCAAAGAGCTCAAACGAAAAATCAAAAGACCAGAGCCTGATGGAAAGTTCGTCGAAATACAGCTCGGCTCAGACCCCTCCCAAAATGTCAAAATAAGGATCGACCTTCCAGAAAAGATCAAGATCGATTTAACCCAATGTCTTAAAGATTTCAAAGACATCTTCGCTTGGTCGGCAGAAGACATGCCTGGGATCCCAGCAGAGGTTGCTTGCCATCGACTCGCAATAAACCCAGAAGCAAAATGGATCGCCCAAAGAAAGCGGGCTCAAAGCAAAGAGAAAGCCATTGCTGCCGCCATAGCAGTAGACAACCTCATCAGAGCCAACTTTATCTCTGAGGTTAAATACACAACTTGGTTATCAAACCCAGTCCTGGTGAAGAAAAGTAACGGAAAATGGCGTATGTGTGTCGACTACACCGATCTTAATAAAGCTTGCCCAAAGGATGCTTTTTCGGTCCCCAGCATCGATCGTTTGGTCGACAACGCTTCCGGTTTCCGGTTATTATCCTTCATGGACGCATACTCCGGGTACAACCAGATCGCCATGTTTCCACCAGATCAAGCAAAAACTGCCTTCATCACCGACCGAGGTAACTTCGCGTACTGTGTCATGCCATTTGGGTTAAAAAACGCTGGAGCAACTTATCAAAGAATGATGAACAAAGTGTTCCAAAACCAGATTGGTAAGAGCGTAGAAGTCTACCTCGACGATATGATCGCCAAAAGCAGAAGTGATGACGAGCATATAAGCGATCTAAGAGCGATTTTTTATGAGGTACGAAAAATAGAATGAGGTTAAACCCAGAGAAATGCACATTCGGAGTTCGAGCAGGGAAATTCTTGGGTTTTTTCTTAACAGAAAGAGGAATCGAGGCGAACCCAGATAAATGTCGATCCGTCACAGAAATGCGAACTCCGACGTCCAAGAGGGAAGTGAAAAAACTTAATGGAATGATAGCTGCTCTATCTCGTTTCATATCAAATGCAGCATTCAAATCTCTTCCACTTTTTAAAATCCTCAAAAAAGAAGAAAGAGATTTCGAATGGACGCCTGAACAAGATGAAGCTTTGAAACAACTCAAAAAATCTCTCTCCGAGCCTCCAATTTTAACTCGACCAACCGAGGGGGAAACCCTATACCTATATCTGGCGGTCTCGGAAGAAGCTTTAGCTGCCGTTCTGGTGCGCGAGCTAGTGACCGGATGATAACTCTATTTTATATAGGTTATTTGTGCTCTTAATACTTAAATCAACACAAGTTCTCAAGTAATATTCGTGCTATATTAGGTAAATATTAGTTATTTAGAGGAAAGAAGGGTTAGGAGCTTGTTTGTTATCATTTGACACATTTGGTGCCTTTGTGAATATATTGATGTTTTGCTTGAGTGCTGCAGCGGTAAGCCAGCGGTAGACGCTACAGCGCCTATATGACGGTGGGACATTTGGATATTTATAAAGCCACTTGCTGAAATGATGAGTCATCACCCTTATCTCTTATCCTTAGCATGACATTTCAGCACCCAAGTGGATGCTTCAAGACACTTGGCGCCTCCTACATGTGTCCCATGTGATAGTTGGTGATTTTAATCATCACACCTTTTTGTAAAGTAGCTTTATGAATAATATCTAAGTTTTATGATCATGAATTATTATTATTATTTTATTAAGACTTGGTTAGATAAAATTAGAATAGAATGCTTCTTTAGGGAGTAACATAAGAAGTAACATACGTAGAGAGAGTTTTAACATGGAGGGAACTATCTTGACATAGTAGTTTTCCTCCATTGTTATTCCACTTTTAAGCTTTTATTTTTAGTATAGTTTTCTAGTCTTCATTCAAGGTTTTGCTCACACCTCAACTTCATCCTTGGTATGCTACTTGGGATCATTGGAGTGTATCTTTTGCAACCACTCTTCTCTTGTCTTCATACGGTAATACATACTCTCTAGTTGTATTATGTTGATGGAACTTGTGATGAGCTAACTTTGTTGTAGTTGGATTGTTCTTAGTGTGTAATGAACTTTGAGTAGCTTTTATGTAATATTATGATGTTTGCGTTTTATTCCTTGTGTCATAATGCTTTCAACTTTGTTTTGGGAATGGCCAACTAAAACAAGGGGGCTTTGTGGGTACAGACATGGTTCACAAAGAGAACTCAAGGAATGGTATGAATGAAAACCCTTTAAAGACATTTAAAGGAAGTACTACTTAACTCTAGACATAGGGGACTAATAGTTCATAAGGCAAATGTTGTATGAGCTTAATATACAGGGGTAAAACTTATTTAGAGCCTAGACATAGGAGTCTTGTAACATAACCCTGACGATAGTGACTGAAAGGCACGCCACCAAGGCGCTACAGCGTCTACGGATTCTGAAGCGCTACAGCGCTTAACGCTACAGCGTCTAATATTATAGAACACTACTCTTGGGAATTTACATAACTACTGAGCTATCCAACTCACTCTTAAATACTTTCAATTCACTACTGTTTTCACATCTTTATTTATTCATTTGCATTTATGTTAATCACAATGACAATACTTGTTGACAACTTGTATTTGTTACTTGTTTTGCTCACTAGCTAAATTACTAATTTAAATATAGAAGTAAACTCAACAATCTCCGTGGGAACGATCTTTATTTATCATTATATTACTTGTTGCGATTGTGTATACTTGCACATCTACTTTTCGCCCAACACCGGACAAAGCCCGGTCTACTTCGCAAGCAAGGCTCTGCACGGAGCTGAGAGTCGTTATCAGAAGGTCGAAAAAATCGCCCTGGCTCTCATCGTCGCAGCTCGACGCTTCCGAGCCTATTTTGTCGCTCACCAGGTGGTCGTCCGAACTAACTACCCCATCAGACAAATACTCCATAGACCCGATATTGCTGGGAGAATGATTAAATGGGTTGTGGAACTCTCAGAGTTCAGAATTAAATACGAAGCTCGAACAGCACTTAAAGCACAAGTTTTAGTGGACTTCATGGCCGAGATGACCCCTCCTAACATCGATCCCGATATGTGGATCCTATATGTTGATGGATCCTCGAACCCAAAAGGAAGTTGCGCTGGAATCATGCTAGAAAGCCCAACAGGGATCATCATTGAAGTTTCCCTAACGTTCGGTTTCCCAACATCGAACAACCAAGCGGAACACGAGGCTTGCATCGCCGGACTACGCCTGGCAATCGACCTCCAAGTTCGGCAAATAAAATTACATACCGACTCTCTCTTGGTGGTCTCCCAGATCGGAAACCAATACGAGACGAAAGAATCGACCTTGCAAAAATACTTACTTCAAGTACGGTCGCTATTGGCTAAATTCGAAGCGAGCGAGGTAATCCACGTGCCAAGAGCGGAAAATCAACGAGCTGACATCCTCGCCAAACTCGCAAGCACGAAAACCCCAGGAAACCAAAGGACGACCATCCAAGAAACACTCCACGAACCCAAGTGTCTCTCCAGAGCCTCTGTTCAACCTGACCATCTGCATGCTCGAAGGAACTGATAGCTGGATCACTCCAATTTTAGAATACATCGTCACGGGAGCTGAACCCCTAAATAAAAACGATGCTAAATATATTAGGAGAAGGGCCTCGGCTTTCTCAGTCATCGATGGAACGCTTTACAGAAGAAGCCTCTCCTCCCCGTTGATAAAATGCGTCGAGGGAGAGGAAGCAGCCTATGTCCTATCAGAAATTCATGAAGGAATCTGCGGCCAGCACATGGGAGCTCGATCTTTAGCTCGACAAGCTCTTCGAGCCGGATACTACTGGCCGACCATGATAGGCGACACTAGCGATCATGTAAAGAAATGCAAAAAATGCCAAATTCACGCCAACGTTCACATAGCTCCCCCCACAGATCTCACGAGCTTATCCTCCACATGGCCCTTCGCATGGTGGGGAATGGACCTGCTCGGACCGTTCTCAAAAGCACCAGGACAAGTCAAATTTTTGATCGTCGCCGTGGACTACTTCAGCAAATGGATAGAAGCGGAACCCTTGGCTACCATCACTGCAAAAAACTGCATAAAATTCTTCAAGAAAAATATTATGAGCAGGTTCGGGATTCCCGAGGTATTAGTAACTGATAACGGGACTCAATTCATAGATACAGGTTTTCGAAAGCTAATGCTCGAGCTAAAAATCAAACACCATTTTACTTCAGTAGAACACCCTCAAACAACCGGACAAGCAGAGGCGGCAAACAAAGTAATACTGAACGGGCTAAAGCGACGTCTGGACGATGCTAAAGGAAACTGGGCGGAAGAATTGCCTTACGTCCTCTGGGGATATAGGACCACCACCCAAAGCTCCACTGGAGAAACACCTTTTAGGCTCTCCTACGGAAGCGAGGCGGTCATTCCCGTCGAGATTGGCGAACTTAGCTGGAGAACGGCAAATCCTAAAACTCAAGACAATAACGACCAAGCTTTAAGAGAAGAACTCGACCTCATCGACGAAATCCGAGGTCGAGCTTCACTCCGAGAAGCAATCATCAAACAAAGAGTAGCAACCAGATACAACGCCAAGGTCGTTCACAGAGATTTCAATCCAGGTGATCTGGTGCTCAGAAGAGCCGACGTCGGTCAGGAAAACGCTTCCCAAGGAAAGCTCGCCCCGAACTGGGAAGGCCCTTACCGAATTTTGTTTAAAACAGGTACGGGAGCTTTTCAATTGGAGACCCTCCAAAGAAAAAAGATCGAGAGAACTTGGAACGCTACAAAACTGAAAAGTTATTTTCTTTAGAAAGAAATCTTGTACTCCGACCTTATGTAAATACAAAGCGAGTTATTTATAAAGAAGAAGGAAACCTTTCAAAGTATTTTTTCAACAAAACTCATCGACCACCCAAGGTCGAAACTCATCAATATTCTCACCAAGTTCCCACACATTCTTGATTTCATCAAACAGAATGTACGGGCTAAAAATTCCCTCTACAAGGAATCAACGGGGACCGATCTTAGATGATCTCCCCAAGCGACCACCCAAGGTCGCAAACTCTTTGAGAAAACAGTTAAATCCGAGCCGAGTCTCAGTAAACTATCTCAAAGAGACCAGGTCTTCGAGGATCGAAACGTCCTAAGAACGACCATCGGCCACAGCTGCCGATACCCCTACAAGGCGAGTTAAATCCGGGCCGAGTCCTGGTAAATTGTCCTATAGGCTCGAACCCGGTAAATTGAGTTCCTAATTTACCGACGTTCTTACGTCATACATGACATGCAGAATTAAAAAAGCATTCATAAAGACTCAGACAAATTCCAAAAATAAACTCTACGGAAACGACATACATGACATGCAGAATTTAAAAAAGCATTTCATTAAGCTCGTAACGGTGTTCCAGAATTACAAAACATCTCGGCCCAAGCCCTCAAAAAACGATCCTATCTTACATATCAAAAAGTTCTGAATCTATACAAAACCTACACGGTTATAAGCATATACCCAGAACTTCTGCAAAAAAGAACACACTTAAAACCATCAAACGGCTGAGGTCGGAAAGATGACGATCTTCTCCTCTGTTTGAGCATCGACCTTAACGATCTTACCCCCTTCGACCTCATGGTCAGCATCAATAATTGACCGATCCAGATAAGTAGAAGGGCTGACCAAAGCAACCTGCTCAAGGGCGCACTCAAAACCTTCCTTGTACAACTCGATTGTAGAGTTTGCGGCTTCACGAGCCTCCTTCCTAGCTTCGTTTGCAACTTTCGCAGCCTCTTTGGCATTTTTTCTACTCTGTTCAAGGGCTGCTTGAAGCTCTGCAATTCGAGCTTCAGGATCGACGCTGGTACTAGCCCCCGCCTCAGAGGCCTTTCTCAGATCGTCTTCTAAAGCGACGACTCGATGCTCCAAGCTTCTAATTTTCAGATTAGCCTCGGCCACCTGCTCCTCCAGCTCCCTCTCCTTCTCTTCAAGATCCCTCACGCGAGCCTCTTTCTCTTCAAGCTCCTTCACGCAAGCCTCTGCAAACTCGGCCCGACGTATGATCTCCCCTTGCCCTTCTCTCAAAGTTTGAAGCTCTAGCTTGGTTCGAGCCAACTCTTTTGATGTCAAAGACATGTCTTCCACAAGCTTCGCCCTTTTCGACTTCTCAACATCCAACAAAACTGCAAGCACGGAATAAAGAAAAATCAAGCTGAGGGAAAGGCCATAAGAACAAAAAACAAACAAACATTAAAACACACACCTTTAGCCCTTTTCTCATATTTCTCCTTCTCGATCTTGTGAACCTCGCCCAGGTTTGCCAAAATCTGAATTGACGCTCCTACAGGATCCTCCCACCACTGAGCATAGTTTTGCTCCAGGAAACCCTCCTCCAAAGGAACGACCTTGTTTTTGTGTTTTGGCCTCCTCGAAGTTTTGCTCCTTTTCTCCGGCCTTGGCTCACTAACATCATCGGTACGCACCCTCTTCGCCGAAGGCCCTGCACCAGTGTCATGAACGGCTGGAGGAGGGGAACCAGAGGTAAGATCAATCCGATCATGGGCAAGATCCTCCTGCGTGACAGTGTTGATCGGAGAAGCGGGAATAATCGTCTCAGCGGCGATCACAGGTTGGGGAGACATCGGAACCGGAGCAGCCTCTTCTTCAACATCGACAGGAATATCGACACTCTTCATCGCCAATGCTTTCATCGCTGCGAGCTTCCTTGGAGCCATGGTATCTGAAAAATAAAGAAAACTGGGTTATACAACTTACAATCAAAATTCACAAAATTCGACCCCAGAAAGACAAACTACCTAAAACGAGCTGCACTCTTCTCCGTTTTCCAGCTTGAACGATCTTGGCCGCAGGGATACCCCAATACTTATGTTTTGAAAACGAAATGTTCTCAGAAATAAATATCAGGATCCTCTTGGTAAGAAGATCGTCAGCGGTTAGTCGATCCTCACCCACAGAAAAAGAATGGGTAGATCGTTCAAAATGGCCTTGACTCCACCCAATAGGAAATTTTGTGGACACCAAAGTCTGACCATCCTCGCTAAGCTTTCCTACCATCTGAATCGCTTCATCGGTCACCGGCTCGACCCAATAATACAACTCCTTCCAGTTTTGCCTCAGCGAGTCCGCATAGGCCTTAAAAACCTTGGCCCCTCGCCTCGAGCGAAGACTAACATGCTCACGACCAGACTTATTCTCGCTACTATTCCGATTAATCTCAAACAAATGGAAAAATAATAACGGTGAAACCGGTCTATCCAGGTGGATGTACCTTAGTTCGTAAGCCCGAACGAAAGCCCACGCATTTGGATGCAATTGGGATGGCGCAACGTCTAACCTCGCCAAAACCGTCTGCTCGAACTAGGTAAAAGGAGGGCGGATATTCATTTCGTTGATTAGCATGTGGTATAAAGTGAACTTAAGCTCCCCGGGACACAAAGCCACGTGCTCTCCCTTCTCCATACCCTCAATCCTCCATACTCGCTTCGATCTCCCAGAAGCTTTCCTGCCAACCGTCTCCAAATTAAAACCATGCTGGTACAACGATTCGATCTCCAAAATATTTGTCGACACCCAATCGTATTGAGAAACCTCTCGTACCGGTATGTCGAGGTCCCCACAGCCAGTGCTCGAGTAACCGTCAATAGAAGCAACAGAAGGTCGTCTAGAGCCTGGTTGACTAGAAGGGCGAGATTCAGCTTGCTCTTCAGCATCGCCCCGATCGGACCCAACAGCAGGCTCAGAACTTGTCCCGAGATCGACCTCGGAACTCTCTGTTTCCTCCAAATGAATTTCCTCATCGGACTCGGAAGTAATGGTCATCACGTCCACCAAACGATCCTCCTCCATATCCTCAGGAGCACTCTCGTTTGGCTCATTAGCATCGCTCACAGGAGAAGAGCTTTCACCCTCAAAATTGTCTTCCGCCTTATCGCTCATAGGGGCAGAAGCAGAATGTTCCTGTACGTCAGGAGCGGCGACTTCAAGAGGATCGGTACGAACTTCAGGAATTTCACCGCCAGAAGCCATCACGTTCGTAAAATCCTTACAATACTGAGTAACGTCTCTCCGGGTTTGTTTTGTCCTCGCCAGGACGAATCTGCAGAAATGGGGGACGAAATGTCAGGATTAAGATCGAAACGGGGTTCGCGAAACAAATCGGAACCCGACCTGACGACCCCCATTCTGAGATCGTAGAGGACTGGGGGAGGTCCAGGCACAACAAAAAGAATAGGAAAGAAACTAACCTCGAAACGAAGCTGCGAAGTCGATCTTGTCGGAAAAGAATGCAGTTGTTGATCTCCAGAAACCGATCTCAAAAGTTCTTCAAAAGTACTCTCTAAACTCGTCTTTCTCGAAAAAGAAGCTCGGGAGCTCTCGAAGGTCGACAATCCAAAACAAGTAAACGCCAAGCAACAAATGAAAGGGTGAGACCCTTTATTTATAGTGAGGCAGAATTAGTGGGCTTGGGCCGAGAATTCGAAACGTCACGTCCAATCAAGGTCCATTAGGTTCGCACGCTAAAAATAAAACGTCGCCATCATGCGCCGCCACTGTTAAAACACGCCTTGTCAGAAACAGTAAATATGGCACTGATTCCCAAGCAGCACTGATTCCAAGAGACTGTTTGCCTCACTCAGAAGCTCGATTGATTCCAAAAAACTTTCCGCCTCGTTCAGAAGCTCGACGTTTATTCGACGTCGACCAAAAACTCAAGCTCGACATTAGCTCAAGAGCAAGGAAATTTCTACTCAAAGAGCCAAAAACGCAAGCCTGCATCACCTTATCAAGTCAAGATCGCTCCTCAGAGCGACCAGACTTGGGGGGCCACTATTATGGTAAATAGAAAGAAATGCTATTCACACCTCCTCCTGCAAGACCCAAGTATCACAAGGCCCATTTACATGGAAACAGGGTCCAATCATCAATGGCCAAGATCACTCTGCAAGATCGGACGGCCCAAATCGACCATAGCAAACACCACTCCAAATCTATAAATACAACATTCAAAGCTCATTAATGGTAAGACTTTTTCCAACACAATACTCATTAACTCAAATACTGACTTGAGCGTCGGAGTATTATTGCAGGAACAACATCGGACACCTCAAGATCGACAACCTCGGACACCTCAAGATCGACAACCTCGGACACCTCAAGATCGACAACCACGGACACCACAAGATCGACAAACATCGAACATCTCAAGACCTGGACATTAAAACAGAATCAAGGATAAAACACCTACTAACTGCATAAAACCGATCACCGAGGTCGAAAGCACAGTACAGAACAATATATATATATATATATATATATATATATATATATATATATATATATATATATATATATATATATATATATATATATATATATATATATATATATATGCTTTCTTTAATTTGTAAAGTCACTTGATTGAATTATATATTTCTATCCCTCAACTTTTGTGGTTCCCTTTGATTTTAAGACACGTAAAATGTAAAATTGGAATCTATAATTTGAGGGTTGTAATGTTCCCTTATGAACTCACTTATTTTAGAAGTCATGCTTACACACAAATACCACTTCTTGACACTTTTATTCATATGATTTGCATTTTATATGATTTGCCTAGGTTTGTTTTGTTGTGTTGTGATTTTTACTTGAATTTGAAATGGTGTCTGTACTTTTAATGTGATTGATTTAGGTAGCTATGCGTTGTTTAAAACTACCTAACTAATATGATACGAAATGTATCATGTCTCATTCTCTCTCAATGGGCATCCATCGTTTAACTTCATGTCTCGTTCCCTCTCGATGGACATCCAATATTCTCTCTCTCTCTCTCTCTCTCTCTCTCTCTCTCTGATATATCGGCAAATTTAAATGTGCAGAATGGATTTTCCTCCTTCGCACCGCCTTTGGATATATGATAACTTGTTTCCAGAAAGAGGGGGTCGTTTGAAACAATATTTTGTAGATGTCGTGTGGGAGTTTGATCTTTTTGCAATAGGACAAGAACAATTTGGAGTTGAAGAAGGGATTCGATGTCTGTGCGTCAAATGCGAATGTAGAAGGATTAAGAGTCCAAGGAGGTCATTGATGAATTGAAGAGAGTTGAGTCTAGGTCTAATTATTATTTTTTTTGGACGGGTAATGGTGAATAAGGGTTTGATGCTGTCCCAATGGTTGGCAAAAATTGCAGGGATGCTTCAAGTAATTCCGCGGATATAGGATATGGTGAACAAATTGACTTGATGCAGAACATGGTTTGTGACAGTCATAGAATATGGTGAACAAATGGAATTGGATTCAGTGCCTTTAGGTTTGGGTACCTTTGGTACCTTTAGGCTTATTTTGGATGGAAAAAGATGAGAGAGAAAACTATTGAGGAGAGAGATAGACCCAATTACCTAAATGTATGAGTGTTTTTCCCGCCTTAAAGGCACCCAATCCCTCCCTTGAACAAATTGACTTGATACAGAACATGGTTTGACTTATATGTTAGGTATATCGTTTTAGCACTTGAACCTTAGTGTAGTTTATGGTAGCTTGACTTTTTTAGTTGTATGTTTTGACACTTATCATTGTTTGGCACTTGTTGAATTAGTTATAATTGGTCTTGTTTATATTATTTTATTGAACTTATAGTTTATGTTAGATTATAGTTTATGTAAATTTTAGTTTTTTTTTATAACCTTATGTGAATTTTAGTTAAATTGGTTTGGAAATATAAGTTAGTTTATGTGAATTGAATTGGTGTTGGTGGACTGAATTCAATTGGATTGGTTTGGATTGAAATGTTTTGGAATTAGAAGTTGTGAATTGAATTTGGAATTATAAGTAGGTTGAATTGAATTGGTTTGGACAGAATTTCAATTAAACTGGTGGATTGAGTCTAAATTGAGTTGGCAGGGAAGTTGTATTGCAAACAGAAATTGGGATGCAACTGCGTGACATTTCCAGAATCAGATATCCATCCGTACCAAAAGATTTACTAACATATTATCCGTAGGTAAAGTTAGCATTTCCGATGGAATTTCCTTGGGTAATTATGTTATTAGCGACGGTTTTTTCGACAGAATTTAGCAACGGATTTCTGATGGACTAGTTACCAACAAAATTTTCGGCCGGTACCAATTTTTGACCACGCTTTTAGCGACAAATATTTGGCAATCGGAATTTCCGTCGGAACTGTGCATTGCCGACGAATTTTGCTGCATTAGCGACGGTTTTTTCTGTCGGAAATCAGCGAGATTCTTGTAGCACTCAAATGCATTCACTACTGCAGAGGTAATTTTAAATTTTAAAATAATATTTGTTATCATAAAATATTTTTGTATTTATTTAAGTAATTATTAATTTTGAAAATAGTATTTGTTATCATAACTCCATATTTTAGATATTTGCTACATGCGAAGATCTACTACACTGGGCTAAAAAGGTTGGGAAAGCTAGGGGAGTACTGACTATAATCGTTAGATCAGCAACCGAAGAAGAGGAGGGAAAAATAAAATAATTTTAACTTGTGAGAAAGGTGGGCAATACGATAGGGAGCAGCGGTTTAATGGTAAACTAATGTTGTGAGTTGTGACCCGTGCGATGCACGGGGCCAATGCTCTAGTTAACACAAAATTATCGGGATACCAAAATTTATCGTTTAGATTACAATATGAAAGAAGCTTTGAAAAAATACAAAGAAATTAAAAGTACGTTTTGAAATGTATCTTAAAGTGACATTTGAACATGTTGTGTGTTAAGGTTGGTATCTTGAGGAATTTAAAAAAAAAACTAATGAAACACAACAAAGAAACATAAGTTTAATAAATTTGCCACAAGGTAAGGTTTTTTGCAAATCAGAAGTCGTAGAAGTGGTAAATTTCTTGAATACAAAATTGATCTAATGTAATAGAAGGACTTTTGTGATACAACAAATGGAATCTACACATTTTTAAGCTGTTTCGGGTCCCTCCATGCTCGAACTCAGAATTGTTTCGGGTCTTTACATTCTGTTTTTCAGCAGATAACTGAGAGAACCCAAACATCTCATCAAGCTGCTTTAGACCTTTTCTGCTTAGACCATTACCAGATTCTTCTAAGAATGCACAGATTGAATGTGGCATTTCTGGTGCGTGTGGCCCGGCCTCGGGGCCTGAAGAATCACATGGAGAATCATCAGTCAGCAGAAACTGTTCTTGGTTGGGAAAAGCTTCTGCCATGGTTTTATCATTTATGGGCCTGGCGTAGCTCCCTTGTTGCATGATTGTACCTCTCTGCTAATGCACAGTATGCTCGATAGAACTCCTCAACTAACTTCATAAGTTCTGGCCGCTTCTTATAGTACATTTCAGCCCTCCTTGCAAATGAGTCTGCATCCTCTTCAATAAGCTTAATCATTGTTTTGACATGGGCATCCATGTCAGTAAAAAATATAAACACTTAGAATCATCACTTAAATGTTTCCAGACCATGGATTTTCATGAAATATGTTAGTATAAATGAAATGCATGGACCATAAGTTCATCTAGCAATATATTCAGATCCTTCTAGCACAATGGGAGACATTCAATATATTCAATATATATAGGAGAAAAGACAAACCTGTAAGATTTTTCTGAAGCCATTTAGAATTCTTTGGGCTAATGTGGCTATCCAACCACCAAGAATATAAGCGCCTAGACTCAGAATGGAGCAAGGTTTCCATATTTCCAATAAATATCAACAGTAAAGCTGGTGTTGATTTGGCAAAACTGCCAAAGCCAGATGACGGATCCAGGTCAGACTATCAACTTATGAATTTCCACCACCGATTCTATCTATTATGAGACTTTTTTAGCTTCTCCTCTTCTTTTACCTAACATGATAAAAGAGTTTGTGGTAAGCATATTTATGGAACCTAGTCTGAGAATAGCCCAATATCATGAAGTCTTTAATCTGTAAGAAAGTTAGATTAGATACTCTTTAGGCAAGAATGTTACACTACCTATTCAATTGGACACAATTACAGTATCTTCTTATTATAAATGGTATTTCTTGTTCCAACAACTCCAACACAAAGAACAACTTAGGTTATAGAGAAGAAGCAAAATTGATTAAAGTGGGTATTTTAAAGCAACTTTCCATTTAAGATAGAAAACAAACCAAATCAGAATCACAGATTTTACAAATTTGTACTAAGTTGCACATGCTCATCAAAAGGAAAAGCGAACTGATGCAAATTTATCAGAAACTGAGAATAATAAAAACCATATCAACATACCAAAGTTTAATTAAACATGATATCAGATAAAATAAATTAGCAAAAACCGCAAACAACTATGTTCACATACCAAATGAAAATAACTATTGTTGATCAGCAGAGCAAGCCATAACTCTTCTCTTCACTCAGTCCCTTGAACAGTTAGCCCCCTCTAACTCTTCTCCACCTCATTTGAGCTGTTCCGCAATTATATCAGATAACAAAATCATTGTAATTTGAACCTTAAAAGACTCAATAAAATAAAATATAGAAATAATGTATCCTTTATTGGATTACCTTTGAAAATTGATCATGATGAAATCAACTTTGCAGGTGGCATTATTCACAACAGCACACAGAGAGAGACTAAGAATATTTACGGGCAACTCAATAACAGGAACATAATAAGCTTAAAAAACCAAAAAGCTTAAGGAGTAGAAAGAGACCATGGTAACATTCACAGGTAACTCAAATGGTCAGTAAAAGAGAATCAATAGATGGTTAGTGAAGGAAAGACATTGAGTAAAGGAAAAATAAACATTGTATTTATGGTGCATCTCAACAAAAACAAAACTTGCAATAAATCCAGAAACTTGTAGAGACAAAAATGGACATTCAATATAGAAAAAATCGGAAAAAAGACAAAAAATCAGACATCAAAGAAGAAACAATTGATGAAGGAAGTACACCAGAAAAATGCAAAACAGTTCCAATTTATGGACATGCAAGAGATGAAACTATGCCCTTGAAGTTTTAAGTAAAGTAAACATACATATTTCTGTAGCATAAAAGTTAACACAAAATTATTAGAATACTAATAATCCACCGAGGAATCTGTTCCGGATGAGGTCGACGCCTACGCCCTCAGCCTCTCGAGTAAGCCTTCCGGAAACGTGGCCGCCGGAAACACTACTCTCGCAATCGGAAACCACTGATTCGTCATCACAGCGGAATCGTGTGGCGGTCTCACCGGAAAATCACGAATCTGGTTTTCTTCTTTCTCGCGACTTCTTCTCTTCTTTCTCGCGCAGGTATAGACAGGGAGACATGGCGTCATAGAGAAGAGGGTGGGGACGAGATGAGTGTGGCTATGCGATGAGGGTTTGGGTTTGGATGAAGTGAGGGAGGAATGGAGAGAGAGATTGAAAGCGAGATTGAGAGGAAAGAGAAATTGGGTGGGGTAAGTATTGTGTGTTTGAGTAAAGAAAAGAGAAGCAGTATAGTCAGGAAGAAGAGAGGAGGCAGAAGAAGAAACACACGTGGCTAATTGAAGCTGAAATGAGATCCTTGGAACATGAACAAACAGGAACACATATTTGGTCACATTTCTACTGGTCCATTCCTTCGCTGACCAATCGCTGCAAGCCAACACGGCGCCACACGGCTGAGAGGTGGGAGGGAAAATTTGGCGCCAAAAGGGGGGAAAGGAGGGAACTTTGGCGCCAAAGGGAGATGAAGGGGCCCACTTGGAGAAGCCCTCAAGATGTAAATTAGGGGTGGACAAAAATTATTACCCGCCCGTGAACCGAATAACCCGTAACAAATATATGCAGTTCGGGTAATGATATTCGGTTTAGCGGTTATTCGGGTGAAGCAATCAGTTACAGATGGATTGAAATGGACGGATGCGGATCTAATTTATAAAACCCAAATTTACCCGATTTCAACCGAAATATCAATAGAACTAGTAATTTTCTAGACTTAACCTACTCCGCACAAATAGCAAATTGATGTGATGTTATCATCCTTCCCAATGTTTCCTTTTATGTTTCAACCAATAAGAACCATTCACAAAACAAGTCCAAATAGTTTACCGAACCACATCAACGTCAAAGTTATTTTTCTTTAATTTAATAATATTATTGCAACAACTTCATCATTTTAAAAAGAAAAAGGCATGTCTCCTTCTTTCTTCAATGTTAACTTCATCTTCACCATTTATTAAATCACCATTGTTGCAAGTTTAGAGCTTGAGAGAACACGGGAGAAGAAAATAAAAATATTATTTATCATTGCATAAAAGAGCTGAAAACTGAATGTGTAACACCCCGATAATTTCTAACTTGTAGAAATCACCGAAATGCACTACTGGCATATATCAGAGTACTTCATGTTTCAAATACTGAACACGAACTAAAACCTCGATGCTAAAACCATCAAATACGCTTGCATATCTTAACATAAAATACATAAAGCATTCATTACACCACTCATAACTAGTGTTCAGTACCAAAATAGAAAGTATGCGGAAGCGATTTACAACTTTTACAAACATAAGTCGTACAAATCGAACATACTAAGATAATCAAAAGGAAATACAAGACATGACAAAATAAAGATAGCGTCGGCTCCTCCAAGCAGCTCCGTAACCAATGCTCCGGAACCTTCAACTTTTCCCTGCTTCTCTCAAAAACAACAACACATGATAGGGTGAGACAACTTGTCTCCGTGAGTTCTACCGAGACCCCTTACTAACGCCCGCGATTCATTATGCTTGATTCATAAGTTCATAGCCCTTAAGCCGACTACGTGGAACATACATCGTGTACTCGTGGCCCTTCTAAGCGACGCACAAGAGACACACACATAACATGATTCTTAACGTATCACCGGCAATTGTATATAAAACTACCGGCAAATCCATTCCCTGACCACAGCGGGGACAAACATGACGGGGCCTAAGTTCATAAGGAATCATGACTTCCTCTCCCTTAGTACGTTAATCCTGAAAATAGGGTCGTCACCCTAACATGATGTATATAAATATATACATTGGCATGAACATAACATGACATAATATAACATGGCATGAACTTATCATTACCATTCGCCTTGGGGACATTTAGTCCATCTTATAATATCTTTTCGTGATCTCACTCGTGGTTGCTAAGTTTGTTAATCTGACTTATACATATTTACAAACAATCCAAACACATTCCATGTACCCGCATTGGTCCGTCAACAAAACCGTGGACCAGAAGGGCCGTTAGCAAAACCATGGACCACAAGGGCCGTTAATAAAACCGTGGACCGCAAGGGTCGTTAATAAAACCATGGACCACAAGTGCCGTTAATAAAACCGTGGACCGCAAGGGCCGTTAATAAAACCATGGACCACAATGGCCGTTAATAAAACCATGGACCGCAAGGGCCGTTAATAAAACCGTGAATATACACATAACCTTTTCCGCAAAATTGAGTTGAAGACAATCAAAACAATCTCAATTAAATTATCGCATAACTCAACATCCAAAGCGTATTCTCACAAAGCGACTTGACACCGGTTTTCACAATCGAAAGACCAAACCAGACGACATCGGAATTTAGCGAACGACCTCTCTACGGAAAGCTTATGAAGTCTAGTCTCTGGCTGTATTTTTATAATTTCAAAATGATGAGTCAAATAGTACAGTTTTCGCAAACAAGGCAGTAGGTCCAGAAAATTGGGCAGTGACTGTGTCCTAAGTTGTAACTCTTCTACAATGACCAAAACAAACCCAAATAACCCTAAACTTGAGCATAAACAGTAGAAAATTTTGTCTAATTTTCACAGGAATTGGATTCATTCAAAAAGGAGTTCATTTGAAGACACTACAATCAAAACACTGACCCTATGTCCAGACTGTCCCCAAAATTTTACTCTAACTTGTGAAACTTATAATTTGAGCTAGACAACTCCAATTTTGATGAAACCGGTGCCAAAATGACCAAAATTAAGTCTAGTTTCTAAAACAATAGACCACATAATTTTTGGACGGACAGAACATTCCCAGTTTCAAAAAGACAGTACCTGTGTCCAGAATGCTTCCAGAATATTACCCTAACTTGTGAAACTTATAACTAGAGATATACTACTCCAAATGCGACCAAACAAAAGCCAAAATGACAAGAATTCAATCTAGTTTCTAAAAAGGTAAGTCACATAATTTTCGAACTGGTAAAACAGTCCCAGTTACCAGAAAACCGAACCTATCCAGAAAGTCTCCACACAGTGAAATTATCAACACAAATAGCATCCAATTTCAGTCATCAAAACATATATTCATCAAGGAACAACAACACATATATTAACATCAATTTCCCTAGTGAGTATAGAACTCACCTTTGGCGATGAAAATCGCACACAACACCGGAACTCCGTGAACACGAACGAACTGTAACACACGAACTCTCCGAATCCGCTCCAACGAACACGAAATCGATCCCGGGCGAATCCTCAAACTTGACCAGTTACTGAAGCATCCCTGAATTCATCTCAAATCAACCCGAACTACTTCGAACCGCTTTCCAACTTTGAACTCAGCTACCCGAAATGCTCCTGCTGTTTCCAGCAACCATGTGTCATTTTGCAACGAACATAACTCAGTAAATTCTCAACCAAACTTAGCAAAACGAGTGTCCATCGTGAAGGGAATTTCATCTAGTTTCCGATGGTTGAAGATTCACACGCATGCAACCAGTAGTTTGGGAGATATCACCAAAACAAGGGGACTGGTCCAGTACAGTGCTTGATTGTTTACCGAAAATTGTGAACACGATATCTTTCTCATTTCCAAATGAAACTCGATGGTTCTTGTGCCCAAAATGAATAACGCTATGTCTAGTTTCCAGAGGAACAAAAATCACTTTCATAGGAGTTGTGTACAGGGAGATACGATGCAATTACCGAAGGTCGTTCACCCAGCTTTTCTGCAGAATTCTGATGAATCTTGAATCTTCAACTTCAATGACTTACAACTACGAATTTGAGCTCCACCTCACCGGACCAGCAACCAAGAACCTAACTCTAACCCTTTGATAGTGAATTTGGTTCAGTATTCACCATGCCAAGTTCCTCTTTTCAGAAATTAGCACCAATTCCACATGCAAGCAAGATGATTTGAGGCTTGGCCTATGTTTGAGCTTCAAGCTCCATCCATGGAAAAATGAATTAGGATCAGAATGGGTGGCTGAAACTTGGATCAATGGAGAGAGCACGAAAATTGGAGAGGAAAGGAGAAGGAATTTCTCACATGCATTGAAGAACCTAGATGATCTCCTTCCTCCTTCACCACCCTCTCACCTTCGACTTCTTCTTCCCCTTCTCTCCATTCTCTCACTTTTCTTTCTGTTTCTATTCAGTAAAATGGTAAGTATGAGAGTGTGTGAGGCTTTCTATTGCTTAAGAGCTGAGGGTTAAATGAGGGGAAAAGACAATAATACCCTTAAATGAATTCCTTTACTTTTTACTTTGATCCTCTTTCAAATAACCACTAACCCATAATTTCCTAAACAAAATTCTTGGTTGTGATCTTTAGGAAATGAGGAGTGTATTTGGAGCTGTGTAATATGGGTTAAGGGTTTGAAGGATATGGAAATGACCAAAATGCCCTTACACCTTAATTCTCATGACGATGCGTGAAATCCTAATAAATTGCGAGAGTTCAAATGATTGAGTGATTAAACATTGTTTTCCCGAAAACATCATATCCATGACCCGATTTATCATCTAATCGAGTAATAAATCGTGAGTTAATTTCGTAATCCGAATTAACAAAACTAGGGATGTTACAGAATGTATCCACCCGTCAGAACCGCCATCCGCTAAAACTGAAATCGGCCGGAACCGCCACTCAGATGGTCGGTAATGGGTGTCTGTTTCTGTTGTTCGGTTTTGTTTGGATGGGCTGTTTTCAAACCGAATCCGACAAACTCGCCCGTTTGTCCAGCCCTAATGTAAATATAGAGATTCTTTAAAAAAAGTGTAAGTGTCCCTTCAAGATTAAGACTACACCTTTGATCGATGATGGAGGTTGAAAAATACAATTTTTAAGAAATATAAAAGTGTTTTAAAATTTATTTTAAAGAAATACCCATTTTTAAAAATATTTAAAAACACATCTATGAAAAAAAAAAATAAGATATTATTATTTCCGATCATATTTTGGATTTTCTAGAACCTATCTTAAAATTTTATTATTCCGGAAAAACTAAAATATGATTTTCCAAAATGTATTATGATTTTCTGAAATGTATATTTCGGAAAATCATATTTTAGTTTTTCCAAGATGTTAAAATTTTAAGATAGGTTCCAGAAAAACCAAAATGATATTTCTGAAAAAAAACATATTCTGGTTTTTCTGGGACCTATCTTAAAATTTAACATTCTGAAAAATATATATGAACTAAATTTCTACAACTTACATTAAAAAAACAAAATTTCAAAAAAAAATTGAAAGAAACTTTTTTGGATTGAAACAAAATGGAAACTTGAGAAGTTTCTGGAAGAATGATAGTAAAAGTAGAGGTTTGATGCTTTTAGTGAGAAAAAAATTATAAAGGATAAAAGTGGCAATTTGCAAATTTGGTTGGGGGGAGGTGGTTGTATGGTGGTTTGTCAATAGGGGAGTAATTTATTGTCTAAAGATAACTTACCTTGAATTTGTAAGGCTAGCAAGCACAACTAATAAATTTGATGTTGTTAGACCGAATGTTTCCCAGAGTTATCTGAATTAAAACATAGGATCTCTGCGTTGAGTGTGTGAATTTGCGGGTAATACCTGTCTTCGTTGGTACACAAATAAAAGAAGAAAACTTTTCTTGAGTTTTCTACTATTTTAACTTAAGTTTTTTTTTATATACATCTATAACTAATAATACTAAGTAAACTTCTAAACAATCTCATGGTATTAAGAAAACTTATAAAAGGTTTATATTTGCAAGTTAAAGGTGCCAACGACATTCCAGTTCCATAGATCACACCTCTAACTGTGAAATATTTCTAAAATATTTATTTGAATTGTTATGTGATTGTGAATTAATAAACCTCATATATTTATATAATTCAAATTATTTGTCCTAAAAAAATCATCAAATTTAGACCAAGTTGTAGGTCTTTTTGGGTGTTATTTGAGCACATTGTACATGATTTAAGAGAAATTAACTAACAAGTATGACATACAATGCACCGGTACAAATTGGAAAACTTAATGGCTAAATAATATTAAAATTGGAAAAAACAAATTAAGCAGAAAATTCAGGTATAGAAAATCATTAATATCCTTCTTAATGATAATTATTGTTTATATATCTAAAATTTTGTTTTATAAACTTGTTAGGTGAAGATAATAATCTAATTGATAAAATACTATACTATTTTTTTACATCGATAACAGATTTTTTTTACATTGATTAATAATTTTTTTTGACTCAATTAAATAGGATACTTAATATTTTACTGATTAATGAAATGGCTATAACCCTTGCTTGTGTCAAAAATTATAAATAAAAAATATCAGTTTTACTTCCAAAATGACACTTAAAATGTAACACGGCAATATCTTTCAATACATAGTACCAGCAAGGTTTTGTTCAGCGGTAATTGGGCTCAAATTCCACCTATCTCAGCAAGATTTCTGGAGATAATTAGACAAGGCCAAAGCCAATGAGTTCTGCACACCAATAAGACTGTAATCAAAAAAAAATTCAATACATAGATGTAATATTTTTATCTTAATTAAAAAAGCTAAATCTTTTGTAAAAAAGAAACAAAATTTTTATTAATTGGTCGATATTATATAATTAGTATATCTTTATGTACAAAATTTAGATCATCGTTTTTAAATAGTGGGTGATATTGATAAATATTCTCATTTTCTGAAATTAAGTCATATTCTCTTTTTTCATATAATATATAGTTTATTTAATAAATCTAATTAAATTTAGTTTTAAATTAATAGTTACATTTTTTTAAACAATATTGAGCATATTAAGATAGCAAAAAAATTATAAAGATAATTTTAATTTTTTTTTGACAAAAAAAAAAGTCTATATACGGTATATATACATAAATTAAACTCATAAAAAGTTTGTCCAATGTGAACATTAAAATCTTTTTATTTTGTTAATAGAATAGCATTTAATGCGGGAGTAATTATGACATTGGATTATATCATTAAATGAAGAACAAAATAAGTAAAAAATCATTCAAAGTGAATATATTTACATAAAACATTGATTAATTACTTAGTACAATATGATACACAATGAATGAATCCAGATTCCCGGCTAAAAACATCGATAATCATTACTAGTATTTACTACTAGTATATAACTCCTCACAGCCAAGACTTGTCAGTGTCAAAAAAATATAGAAGATGGAGAACAACAAATCAATCCTCCTGGTTTTGGTTTTGGTTTGGTTTTTTTGGCTGTCACCATTCCGGTGCGTTCTGAATACCACTCAGAAGGTAACTTGCAGAGTTTTCTTCAAAAGGAGAAAGTAACCAAACTTCATTTCTACCTCTTTGACATTCTCAGTGGAAACAAACCAACAGCAGTTCAGGTTGCCAGTCCAAACATAACTGTTGGTGCAAAATTAGCTACACCATTTGGCCATGTTTATGCCATTGATGATCTCCTCAGAGAGGGTCCTAACTCAGAATCCAAAGTTATTGGGAATGCACAGGGTCTCTATTTATCATCTAGCCAAAGTGATAAATTGACCATAATTTTGTACGCTGATTTTGGGTTTACAACAGGTAAATTTGCAGGGAGCTCTTTCAGTGTGTTTTCAAGGAATCCGGTGACTGAGCCAAAACGTGAGTTGGCTATTGTTGGTGGAAGAGGCAAGTTTAGGTTTGCTAGAGGCTTCGCTCAAGTTACAACCCATTTTTTGAACACCACAAATGGTGATGCCATTCTTGATTATCATGTTACTCTACTTCATTACTAGAAAATAATAAAAATTTATCACCTTAGGTGCTTATCTTAATTTTCTTCAATTTAATCTATATTGAATTTTAAATAAAGGTGATTCCATTTGATGTATGGTTGATTGATGATTTAAACTGTGTTGCACCCGGAAAAAAAAACGGGGAAGCTCCTCTACCTTTCTTTAATTTTCCTGTTAATTGTGTTTTCTTCTCCGATGGCAATGATGGCCTCTTTTCTATACTAAGCATTGTTTTTTTTCTTTTGACAAATATACTAAGCATCTTTGGTCGCATAAAATTATTATGTTTTTTCTGGCGAAGATTTCAATAGCATTAAGACGCTAGGTAGATAACCAATAATGGTCCAAACTAAATAAAAATATTTTAATAATCGATAAGATAGTGTCAAAAAAGAGGAACATTAATTGTAAAAAAAAAAGAGAAAGAAACATTAATTGCTATGAAATAAAAATAAGTTTTTTTTCCTGCTTTGGGTTGAGGTGGCAGCCCCTCGTCCTAAGATATTTACATTAAAAAACAAATAAATCAAAAATATTAGATTAAAGAGGATAAATAACAATGATTCCTGCTCATTTAAGTAACTCTGTAAAAGAGTGAATTGGGTTTACGCTTTTATGGTCTAAAATAAATTAATCATTTTTTTTATTTTATTTATTTTTTAAAATATTATTATATGTTATATTACTGATTACTTTTACTTATTAATTATTAATTTTTTGTTTTGTCCTAATTTTTAATTATTTTTGCTGATTTGACTCAACTTATTATTAGTTATTTTTTTGGTGTACAAAGAGAAGGAAAAGAGAAAAACGAAAAAAGGAAAAAGAAAGGAACTAGAAGTCTAGCATCATCTCCTGAGAGGATGTCTGCCGAGCCTTGAGGAGGATGTTCATGAATGCTCCAAGCGTCCAAAGAGGTTGCACCTAGCTTAGCCATAAAGTCAGCAGCAGAATTCCCGACAATTTGTTTGCTGAATTGATGGCCATGAGCAAGGGTCTCCTCCTTGCCTGGGACCAAGGCTTCAGAACAGTGTTATGCTACTCTGATTCTCTACTTGTTATCCATCTCGTTCAAAGTCCTCTCAATCAGCTTCATGCATATGCAACTTTGATCCAGTCAATCAAGGATTGTATTGAACGCAATTGGTCGCTACAAATTTATCATTAGTTATATAAATCGTTAAATATAAAACTCCATACAAATTCAATTTAATACTTATATTGCATAGTAATAATTTTATTCATTTGTTACAATATACTTCAAAATTCAGATATAATAAAACTACATTTTAAAATATATTCTAAAAATTATTTCTCTCTCTCTCTCTCTCTCTCTCTCTCTCTATATATATATATATATATATATATATATATATATATATATCCTCTCCCTAAAAATTTTAAATATTTTTTTTGTCCTTTGTACATTAATTATGACTTTGTTTGGTAAAAAGTAGCGGATGAGCTAGCGAATAACGAATATCAGGATAAGCTAGCTCATAGCAAATGATGTGTTTGGTAAAACTAGCTGTTGAACTAACTGATAAATGTAAAATTTCATAAAAGGACATATTTATTTAATTCATTATTACATTTATTTAATAAGGATAGATAAGTAATTTAAGAAAAATAAAAAGAGTAAAAATTCCAAAAAAATTGAGATGCTATTTGCTAGCGTTTGAAAAAACGTTCCTCTACCCAAAAAATGCTAAACGCTAGTGCTTACCAAACATGTGTACTATTCACCCGCTAGTTTGATCCGCTACTTTTTGAAGAGAATAGCATTTAATGCAGCCTTAATTATGACATTGAGTTATATAACTAAATAAATAAAAACAAAATAAGTAAAAAAATCACACAAATTGAATATATTTACGTAGAATATCTGTTACCTAATATGATACGGAATGAATGAATCCAGATTTCCGGCTTTAGAGCTTCATAATCTAATAATCATATACTTTACTGGTATTTATATAACTCCTCACAACCTAGAGTTATCAGTGTCAAAAAAAATATAGAAGATGAAGAGCAACAAATCAATCCTTCTAACTTTGGTTTTATTTTTCTGCGCTACCACCGTTCAAGTGCATTCTGAATACCACTCAGAAGGTAAGTTGCACGATTTTCATTTAAAGGAGAAAGTAACCAAACTTCACTTCTACTTCTTTGACATTCTCAGTGGAAAGAAACCCACAGCAGTTGAGGTTGCCAGTCCAAACATAACCGTTGGTGCAAAATCAGTTACCCCATTTGGTCATGTTTATGCCATTGATGATCCATTGAAAGAGGGTCCTAACTCAGATTCCAAAGTAATTGGGAATGCACAAGGTCTTTATTTATCATCTAGTCAAGGTGATAAATTGAGTCTCGTCTTGTACGCAGATTATGAATTTACAACAGGTAAATTTGCGGGGAGTTCTTTTAGTGTGTTTTCAAGGAATCCGATAACTGAGTCAAAACGAGAGCTAGCTATTGTTGGTGGAAGAGGCAAGTTTAGGTTTGCTAGAGGCTACGCTCAAGTTACGACCCATTACTTGAACACCACAAATGGTGATGCCATTCTTGATTATCATGTTACTCTACTTCATTACTAGAAAATAGTACAAATTTATCACCTTAGGTGGTTATCTTAATTTTCTTCAATGTAATCTATATTGAATTCGAAATAAAGGTGATTCCATTTGATGTATGAACGATCAATACAATATACTAAAATCAAGTGTACGTTAGCAAAATGTCTAAAGTAGACATTTTCATAACATGTCATGTGTACAAAAACATGGGCAATTTGGTAAAACTGCCACAAAATGCCAAAAAAGTTGACCGCTTTTTCAACTTTTACCTTTTTTAACTTTTCAGCTTTTACCTTTTTTTAGTTTTTTGTTTTGTTTTTTGTCCTATGTCCTATATTCTATATTTTAAAAACTACTAAAATCAATTAATTTAGCTACTAAACAATTATCAAAAAATCAATCACTAAAAAAAATTTCAAAATTTTATTTTTTGAATAATTTAATAAATATGATTAAATGCTGTCAAAAAAATTAAATTAAATTAATATTTAATGATCTAGAATTTACTATTTACTATAATCTATCTATTAAAATTTCTAAAACAAATCAATTTAATCATTAACAATTGTCAAAAAAAATTAACCACTATCAAAAATTCCAAAATAACTTTTTTGTAATAGTTTAATAAATTAATAATTTAATTAACCTGATTAAATTAATATTAAATCATCTGGAATAAAAAGTATAAACAAGTGGCAACGAGAACGGCAACAAGAGACCGACAACAAGAGGGCAACCGGAGAGGCAACAGGGAGCAACAACATATTTTTACTCCATTATTAAAAAAACAAAATTAGCCACTATCCAAAATTCCAAAATAACTTTTTTAATAGTTTAGTTAAAATGATTAAATTAATATTAAATAATCTAGAATAAAAAACATAAACAAGTGGCAACGGGAGCGGCAACGGGAAGGTGCATATCTTATATTAAATATCATTTTCTTTTTTCTGATTTTTACTCCATTATTAATATTAGAAGAAGATACAGACTTTTTTTTAACTTTTTGCAATACAAGTATTTTAAATTTGTTGGTATATAGCCTTTTTATCAAGTTTTTTTCGTTTTCTTTTATTAAATTTTGCAACTTTCAATGTATTTATAGGTTCATAGAAAATTATAACGAATACAGTGTCACCCGTGCAGATGCACAGGTGAAGTACTAGTTGATCATTTAAACTTTGTTGCACCAAAAAAAAACGGGGGAGCTCCTCGCTCTTTCTTTTCCTTTTAATTGTGTTTTCTTCTCTGATGGCAAAGACACCCTCTTTTCTATACTAAATTATTTCAAGAACACTCTCATCAAGAAGAAGCATTGTTGGTCGCATAAAATTATTATGTTTTTTTTTTGTGGAGATTTAAACTTTCGTCGAAAGCATCGAGACGTTTCGTACATAACCAGCAATGATCCAAACTAAATAAAAAAAATTTAATAATTGATAGGATAGTGTCAAAAAAGAGGAACATTAATTGTAAAAAAAAAAGATAAACAAACGTTAATTGCTATGAAACAAAAATAAGTTTTTTTTCTGCTTTGGGCTGAGGTGGCAGTCCTCATCCTAAGATATTTATATAAAAAAACAAATAAGTTAAAAATATTAGATTAAAGACGACAAATAACAATGATTCCTGCTCATTTAAGTAACTTTGTGAAAGAGTGAATTGGGTTTAGGCCTTTACCGTCTAAAATTAAATTTTAATTTAACTTGTGTGTTAAAACCATTCAATGACTCTCATTAATCATTTTTTTATTACGTCAAAAAAACTAATTATTTTCTTTTATTTTGTTTATTATATGTTATATTACTGATTACTTTTACTTATTAATTATGAGTTTTTTGTTTTGACCCAATTTTTAATTATTTTTGACTGATTTGACTCAATTTATTATTAGTTATATAAACCGTTAAATTTAAAACTCCATAAAAATTCAATTTAATATTTATATTGCATAGCAATAATTTTATTCATTTGTTACAATATACACTAGTGTAAAATTAGGAAAAGAATTAGAGTTTTAAAGTCGGGTGTTTGGATATCCGACTTTAAACATAGATGCGGTGGTAATTTTGTAAATAAAATGAATATCTAATTCTGAAGCGTAACCTCTTAAGTCGGATGCGTGTGGTGTCCGACTTAAAATGTTGCATCTTTTTGAAAGAAACCCATCTCTCTCGTTCTTTTTTTTACTCTACAAACCCTCACCCTACCTCACAACACAACACCCATCAGCCTTGGTCTGTGCTCCGCCGAACTCAGTCAATCCGAAACCACCACACGCCGACGTCATGCTCCGTGCGCCGCCGCCCTCTGCTCCGTCACCGGCCGCTGCTTCTGCTCTTTCATCGGTCGCTGCAAGGTTAAGGTTGAGTTTCGTTTTCTTCTTCATTTCATTTTCGTTTTCCATCTTCTTAATTCTGTTTTCCCTCTTCTTCATTTCGTTTTCCTTTTCGCTTTGATTTCGTTTTCGTTTTCCTTCTTGATTTCGTTTTTGTTTTCTATTAAGAGATCGCTGATGTCACAAATCTGAAGCTTTAGATTTGTGTATTTACAGACCTTAGATGCCTCAAATCAAAACCCTAGAGCTTTCCTCAAATCAAAATCCAAAAACGCAAGGGTATGTTTTCCTTATTATTTTTTATTCCAAGTATTTGCATTAGATAACTTTTTTAGTCTTAATTCAATATCAGTTTACACAACTTTCCTAGATTGATGATTTATTGTTCAGTAGTTTCAACTTGCAGGATACATGTTTGATGAAATGCGTCACCAGTTTGTAATAGTAAAATGAACTCTAACATTGGAGCCACAATGATTATTAATATTGGATATTCCACTAGATTCAGTATAGTTTGGTTCACTAACCATGATGTTGTTTCATGCTGATATTTCATCGAGATGCTTGTTGTGAGGAGCAAGTCTCATCACAAGTTTTTAAGATTTACCCCTAAGTATTATTTATTGGGATTATATAGGCAGTAAAACTTTGTTTACTTGGCCAAAGCAAATTACAACTTCATTAGTTGAGCACTAATAAAAGCAGAAAACACATTATATTACTTCATTTTGTGTTTTCCATTTTCCTATTATGTTTAATCTTAGACATTTATTTTGTCAAATGAAAGTAGTGTTTTCTCTTATATATTATTTAAGTTGCTGCAAGTTATAAACAAAACTTGCTGGTAATATGTCTTAATCAGGGAGGAGTAGACTCGAAGGCTTATCGTGAGCAATATGGATATTGTGGTTCTATTGCTGCATCGCGGTCACATCTTGTTCATTGTATTGTGGTTCTGTTTGTGAATGCGGATTTGCTGATATGGAGCAGTATATTTAGGCAAGTACTTCAACTGTTTGTTCTCTTAATAACAGGATAGATTACAAAATTGACCTTTGAGATTGACTCTTATTTTAAGGAGCTTATAATCATGAAGAAACTGCTACTAGAGCTTATGATCTGGCTGCACTCAAGTACTGGGGAAGTTTATTTTTGATGAGTACCAACTCATTGATATCCTTGCTCATACACTGTCGGTGATGAGGTCCTTAATTACACATCCTATGTTGTATTTCCTTTTACTCCCCCTTTTGTTTTTGTCTTGTGATGTTGCTTGTAATCAATTTCTCTTTACCTTTTATTTTTACTGAAATTTTTCTATAGAGAGATAAAATTCTTATTAAATACTACTATTAAAAAATTATAAAAGAGTAATATGTATACGTGAGATTCATTTAAGTACTCAAATAGGAGTTTCTCGTGAATGCTCTAAGTTTCATGATTATCAGAGGAAATCGATGACTTGTGTCATAAAAAAAGGGTGTTTTTTTTGAACCCCCCCCCCCCCCCATTAAACCCCATACCCCCATATTTGATTTTAACCCAAAAATACCCCTTTCATTTTTACCAAAATCTGATCAGGCCCCACAAAATTCTAAGATTCTCAGAAATATCTAAAAAAATGTATTTCCGGAAATTTTATCAGTTCAAATTTCCGGAAATAGCGTATTTTCGGAATACAAGTTAACCTTCCGGAAATACCCACTGTTAGGTATTTCCGGGAATTCAAATTTTTAACCTTCCGGAAATACCTTTTTTTGACGTATTTCCGGAAAGTTTTATTTTTTATACTTCCAGAAATACCTTATTTTCGGTATTTCCGGAAATTGTTTTTTTAGCTTTTTTTACCAATATGGCTACGACATATGGCAGAAGCCTCTTTATGGATTTATCGGATGCGTTTACCACATCACAGGTTTTTCGTACTCGGGATATTGTTACCAATTGGGCTAGAGATATCGGGAAAGCCAACGGGGTAATTGTCATTATTATTCGATCCGAGTCGAGTGAGAATGGTAAAGGGAAGAAAAATAAGATTGTTTTTGGTTGTGATAGGCATGAGAGATATAGTGGAGTAGATGTTGGGTGTTCTAGTAGACACAAGACCTTAAAAAGGTGTGGTTGTCCATTTAGATTGAAAGTTAAACCACTCGATCCTCCTAGTCTTGATTGGAAGCTCAAAGTTATGTGTGGAATTCACAACCATGAGCCTCTAAAGACTATCCTTGGAGCAGCAATATTTGGTAAGTTCAACAAGGAGGAGCGATTAGCAGTTGAGGAGCATATGTGGTTGGGAGTGAAAGCAGCAAAAAGTCTAGAGTCAATAAAGAGGAGATTTACCAACAATTTGAGTAACATTTCACAGCTGTATAGAACCCGCAATAGTCTCCAGAAGGGAAAGAGAGGAAGTAGGACTGAGATGCAGGAGCTTTTGACACTGATTCAGTCTCATCATTATATTTGTTGGACCAGACGGCTTGAAGGTGACTTATGCAGAAGTTGGGAATCCATGCATGGGATGATCAATGCACAAATTGATAAAATTGTCGGTTCTTTTCAAAAGAGCATCAACCGTGTAGATGCCCGGCACAACACTCCATTCTACAAGAATCTACACGGTTTGGTGTCTCATGAGGAATTGAATCATATAGCTCATGAGTTTGAAGGCATGTTGGATGGAGTAGGGACCGATAAGACCCGTTGTGCTGGTTGTGTGATTAAATTTACTCATGGGTTACCTTGTTCTTGTGAGCTTGGGAATTTGCACCTACATGGCTGTCGAATCCCAATAGAGATGATTGACCCTCATTGGATGAGGGTGAGTATTGAGAGTATGGATGAGGAGCGGGTGAAACAAGCGTCACTTGAATGAGACATAAGCTATACAATAGAGGAGGTTTGAAGGCAATGGGCTGAGATGTCTCTTGAGGAGAGATGTGTCTGGAAGAGAGGTCTTGATGATTATGTCTTCAAAAACACTACAACCATAGTTCCACCTAAGCACAAAGTCAAGACTAGGGGTGCACCAAAGGAGAAGAAGAAAGATTATGATGTGAAGAGAGATGCTTCTTATTGGGAGCACGTGGATGCGTCTTTGAGCTCGGATAAGAAACCCACCCAGATTTCATCACAGAGACTTCCCCAGCGGTCCTCACAGCAAGTCTCCCAATTACCATCAGAGAGGTCAGCAGCTGAGCAAGCACAACATGACATACATTTGGTAAGTCACTTTCCAGATCATATGCATAAGTACATTGATGACATTATCAATGTGATTGGGGATGGAAACTGTGGCTTCAGATGCATTTCTGCCTCACTTGATTACTCGGAGCATAGCTGGCAAATAGTTCGCAATGATTTGATTGAGGAGATGGACTCAAATTGGTTCAATACTCAGAGGTGATGGGTAACAACATTCAGACAGTTAGGGAATCATTAGTTTCTCTCCCACAAGACTTTCAACCTCCTGAGAAGTGGATGTCGATGCCTGACATGGGACGTGTTATAGCGACTAGATATCAGATAGCCCTTGTTATGTTGTCACTTCATGATGGTGGGTCATGGACATTCTTCCCTTTGAGAGGAGCCTGTGTTCCTAGTCAGAGCCGCTTGTTCTAATTTGGGTTTGTCCATGGGAATCATTGGGTTGGGGTTATGTTGAACGCTACTAGTTCAGTACCTCCTATTCATCCTACTTGGGGTGCATATGCTTCAGCTGAAGCTAGATCGTGGTTATATCCGTACCTTGGACGTGTACAGTTATGGTGTTCTTTTGTCCCAGATCATGTTGCACCGACCCTCCCAGCTGATGTTGATTACATTTCCATTCAATGATTGTATTATATAATATTATATTTTATTCTACGAGTTTATATTATATTAAATTTTATTCCACGAATTTTTTATTTGACGGTCTAGATTTTGCCGACACTATTTAACGGTCTAGATTTTGCCGACACTTTAAACGGTCTAGATTTTCCAACCACTTTTCATCCAACGGTGGAAATTCACTTTAGGGTTTCAGATTTTCCCTATAAATACTCATTGGGTTTCACTTCTTTCATACACACAACACAAAATGATGATGGCTATGGCCAACGAAGAGTCTTCCCTCACTATCATTTTTACTAATCAGGGCCTCATTGATCATCAGGGCATCATCATCAACGAAGATGATGATGTCTGTTTCGAGGGGCGAGACATGTTCCAGTGTAGGTTAAAACACAGCATAACATTCACTGCCCTGAAAGAGAGACTACTGCGTAAGGTGCAACCGGAGGGCGACGAGCATGAAATAACTAGTATAATTTATCAGAAACCAGCTTGGGTTAATGGACGTGTGCACTGGTCTGCAATGGATGTCAACAACGACGATGACGTCCAAGCCATGATGACCATTCATGTTATCTTTAAATGGAAGGGTTATCTGCATTTATACGTCGAAACCAGAAGGACAAGGACCGTCGCTGAGATCCTTCGTCGTTTCAATCCATTATCTCAGTAGTTTCTATTATGTTTTCGTTTTGTTTGTTGTTGCAATATGTTATTTTAAATCAATGTAGAAGGCGTTTTTAATTAATCAAATAAATATTTTATTTTTTATTTTTGCACTCCGAAAACACCATATTATATGATAAATTCGGAAGGCAATTTTAAGGGATTTCCGGAAATACATCAAATCTAGATAAATCCGGAAGGCAATATTGAGGAATTTTCGGAAATACCTCAAATACAGATAAATCCGGAAGACTGTTTTTTTGATTTTTCGGAAATATCTCATTTTACGGTATTTCCGGAATGTAAAATGTGTTCTGGAAATACCGTAAAATGCGATATTTCCGGAAAATTAAAAAAACAGCCTTCGAGATTTATCTGGATTTGAGGTATTTCCAGAAATTTTGTGGATTTAAGGGGTAGTTTCGTCCGTTTGGTCATTTTAGGGGGTAGATGGTTTAAGGAGGGGGAACAGCCATAAAAAAAATAGTTCAAAATAGTATTAAATGTGAAACATGGGGCAAAAATTAATGATTTTGAGCCGGTTTGAGTTGAATTTTAAAAACTGTTTTCTGATTTTTACAAATCAACAAAGAACAAATTTCACATATTAATATTGTGGAAATTGGAAAGAACGATCTTTGGTTACATACACGCACTTTCAGATATTATTCTGTCAAAGAAATGGCAGGGAGAAATATTCGCTGCTTAACTATAGTAAACAAAATAAATATAATTCTACTTTGATTTATGCTGACTGTAACGTTGTATTCCATAGACATCTATGATCCCTGGAGGGAAAACGGGATCAGTAGCAGCTCTAACAGCAACTTTAGCCACCGCCGTAACATTGACTGGAGGTGTCAATAGAGGTCCAACAAGTGGGATTTGGTTCAATGATTTAGCATGTTGAAGAACCTACGGCACTCAAGCAAATAGCAGTCAAAAACAAAGGAAACAAACAGCACATTTCTCAAGCTGGTATTCAAGATAAGTAAAGCAAACCAATCATTAGTCATTTAGTATGCTATCATTGCTATGCATATATCAATGTAGATATACAAATACTCGAGACAAGGTAGAACTTTTATCAGGGAAGGAGGAACGCAAGCTTCAATTTCAGGATGCTTAAAACCATTGAACTCATTGTTAACAATGGATTGAATTCATTGGTAACAATGGATTGAACTCATTGTTAAGAAATTAAGCCCAAGTCCTCCTCAACCATGGTTGTAAGGGGAGGTTTGCCCCACCCTTATAAGCCTCTACATCAAGTTCATGATGTAGGACTCCAAGTTAGGTTCATGAAGCCCTACTTGCATATGGAAATCGGTAACAATACACTACATAAACGAATGTCAATTCATCAAAGGAGTAACATTATTTGCACATCTGTACTCAAAAACAATTGTCTATGTTATACTAAAGCAGCGCATGAAATTACCATCTCCAATGGAGTTCCAACTACGCCAAGGGGTATCTTCATACTCCCAACACTTCGAGTCCCATAAATAAATCCCGGCCTCAGAATTACTCCTGGAAAAGGAATGCAATAGTCCAATCATTTAGGAAAGTAAAACCCCACACCATGAACCATCAGTTACTCATGTCTCAGTGAGATATAACTTCTTACTTTCTTGTATGACAGTCAACACGTGACAAGCCAAAAGATAAATTTAAACCAATTTTATGAAGTCTCATGTGATTGAAACTTAGACCTACCCATTAATGTTAAGGAGACTGAATACTTACCTCCATAAGGAAATCTGGTCAGAAGTTCGGTTTCAGCAGCCCTCTACATCAATTAAGACACAATGTTTAACATTTTTAGATTAAAATGCAAAATATCTCAGCATAACATGTATGAAAAAAAATTCTTTTTGTATAAATAGAAGCATGCATACATGACAAACATGATAATCCAGAGAAAAATGAATATTATTAAATATTTCCTGAAGAATTATAATGATTAACAGCAACTAAGACTTAAGGGGCCAACCACCGAGATAAATATGTTTCTGTTTAAAGGACCTGTTAGATATAATGACTTGGTCCCAGCTCTAAATGATGGAAGCCCAATCCATTTTGACAAACGAGCATGTCACTAGCTGGTACTATCACGAAGGAAGAATGCAAAGTGTATTGCAGGGGAGATTGACAGTAAGGGGAATATCTGGGAGGTGAATCTTCTGGAATCAGGAAGCATGGCGAAAATGATAATTCTATTAGAGTGGAGCCAGTGAGCCACAACGGAGGTAAGCATACAAAGGGTGGTTAGGCAGGACTGCAGGAGGTTGTTAAATAGGAGAGTTTAGGAAATTGAGAGGTACTATTATAGTTTCTTCCTATTTCTAGCTACTTTCTGGGGGGCAAGAAAAATACAGCACTGGAGTACTCTCCTAGGTATCTTTTTCTTCATTTCCTTCACAATACTGGTCTGTTGAACGGTGCATTGCAGTTATAAAAATCCTTGTTTAGGAGTACTACATAGGAGAATACTCAACAAAACCTTAAAAAATTGCTAATACAGTAGAGACAAGGATCTTCAATAGAAAAACTTTCACATTTTGCAGCAGGGTTTTATGATAAAATTTCTTGGCGAATTTCAACAAATGGTGATTCATTCCACAAAAAATCCTTAAAGTGAAGAGTGGGACATATTACCTTCCCTTCATAATACCCCTGCAGTAAGTAATTTACTACACCAAAGTCCGCAGCAGAGATATAGACAAATCTTTTGACACCTGTAAGGCCAAGCGCAAATCATCCAATAATAGTCAGTAACAAAGTACTCTAGAAGAGGAAACGAAAATGAATGCACCAAGGTCTTCATTGATACAGCAACTCTTTTATGCAAATTCAGTTGTTTGTTACTAATTGTTCACTTTTTAATTTTGTGAAATTTGTTTCTTTAAGCCTGAGCACATATAAATAATGCCTCTGCCCTCCCTTTGCTACTCTAAGCAGTAGTACCCAAAAACTAAGGAGGGTGAGAACTGCAAACTGAAAAATTAGATTGTAAAGAGCAAATGTGCAAATTCCCCGTTTACCTTGATCTGAAGCTGCTCGAATTGCATTGATGTTAGCAGTCCCATTAATTTTGTACATGTATGAGTTGGAGCCAAAACCACCGACACATGAGATCTAAGAAAACAAACACAATTTGCTAAAAGAAACTAACATTTGCAATGGGAAAAAAAATTTAAGTATACTTTTGTATCCTAAGCAACAAAATTCAGATATATTGGGTCAGTTAGTAAGCCATGCTTACTAAAATATCTTGAACCCAAAATTATCTCCCAGTCAATGACAAATATTTGCTTCTCTTTTCCATTTCAATCTGTTAGCATCTACTTATAGTTCTTATTCTTCTCCTTCCCTCATCTTTAAATGCCTTTCAACCAAATGGTACCATTGTTCTCGCCAACATTACAGAAATTCACTAGTGATAGAGGCCAGGCTTTAACGACCTTTATGCACCATATTCCAAGTTGGTAACAGATTTGCATCTCAAACACTCCCCAGTTACACACATTCCTTTCTGACAATAGAATATCCTATTACCCAAAATAACAAAATAAAATGATAAAGCCTGCTGCTTTCATGCAGTAACAGTGAACTATATTGTTCTAGAAACTAAATCAAACCTCCAGGGTTCCTCAAGGGACTCTCACAAAAAATAATGCTTAAACCAAAAGCAAACAGTTTGTAATTGCAAGAGGAAACAGAAAATAAGCAATACCATTTTGCTACGAGCTCTACATTTAGCTGCTAAATATTTACTATGCATCATAGCAAAGATAAGGGGGAACTTACAACGGCGGTGACCCCATCCAGAGCCTCTTTCAATGAATCAGTTGAAAGGAGATTCCCTAATTATAAGAACACAATTTAGATATATTACACTATATTGTCTGCAAGGAACTGATGGGGAAGGAAACAAACCTTTATACCAGATGACATTGCTAGCCCAGGAATCGTGCAGGGATGACTTGCCAGACCTGGAAGTAAAAGACAGTGAATGGCAAAGCAGATAAGTTACAAGGAGAAAGCGTTAAAACAACAAATATGAAAAGGAGTACAAGACTCACATAAACAGAATTCAAATAAAACAGGCCACTGATTTAACTTCCTATGACCATCCACTCATCCAGTTTCCAGGAATATAATATCCAACAGGGAAGGATTAAAGATTTCTAATACATAATGCATGATTGACGGATAGTGGTCAGAAATACGAAAAAGCACCATACCTGCTAAGACTCCCAACAGACAAACCACGATTTAAGGCTTCTCTACAAATATGTGATCCAACAAAGCCATTGCCTCCCAACACAAGCAACTTCAACATCAAAAAGATATATACTTAAAGTCTAGGTTAGGAAAAGCATATTATATATACACAAACCAAGAGTACAAAAAATGAATGTCCAAACATGGATATAACTGTAGAATACCTTCTCAGTTGGGGGTGGGGGCACAGTCACTGTCTCAGCTTCTTCAACTTTTAAGGGCTCGTCAATCTTTGTTGAGTCCGTGGTGAAATTTCTCCCGTTGATCGACACGGCCGTTGCACTTCAAAGTAAGAAAATGGAACACACGATGAATGAATAATTTACAAATCATGAAGACAACTAACACCCAAATTGAGCATAAAATTCAAACCACATTTGCAGTAAACACGATTCTACGAATTCCATAAATAAATAAACTCAAAATACACTTAATTAGCACCAGCTATCTTCTATAGTAAATTATGCGCAGCAGTGTTAAATTTGATAGAGCTCAATTTCTCATCAATTAGGTGGAATGGAAAGATATCATATAGTTTTAACTCTAATATAAAATCAAATAGGAAAAGACCGATCAAAGAAACAGTGCGCAATGTACCGAATTCGGTTGTGTACCCTAACCCCGCGACAAGCAGATATTGAATTGATGACACAAAAAAAAAATGTAATGATTTGAAAGGAATGAAAAGTGAAAAGGTAGAAAGCTAACTTACTTGAACCTGGAAATGGAGGGCTTAGAATGGATCAAGCGCGAGATGATTGTCCTCATTTGATAATTCAAATACAACTCAGTTTTTCTTCGTGATGCTTCCAAATTTTCTTCTGGAATCTATCAGAATTAGGAACGGCGAAAGGAGGTTGGAGTCTTGTGAAGTATGTAACTATGTGCAGCGAACTAGAACCCAAAAGGAACACATGGCATCTATACCTGCTTACAACTCATTAACCATATGTGGCTTTATTCCAACCTCAACCTTTTTTTCAATATAAAGTACAAACAATTGGCTTTTAAGTTGTAACCTCTTCCCCCTTTACCCCATTTTACGTTTTATCCTCAAAATACCCTTTATTTTTTTACCAAAATTTAAGTTGTAATTGATTTTTTTTAAATTTCCAGAAACACCTCAAAGGAAGATAATTTCAAAAGCCATTTTTGGCTTTTGGAATTATCCTCCTTTGAGGTGTTTCCAGAAAACTCTATCAAAATGGTTTCCGGAATTATCTCATAGGAGGATAATTCCGGAAGCCGTTTTGATGAAGTTTTTTGGAATTATCTAATAGAAGGATAATTAAGGAAGCCAAATTCATCAAAATGGCTTCCGGAATTATCCTCCTATGAGATAATTCTGGAAAACTTCATCAAAATGGCTTCCAGAATTACCTCAAAGGAGGATAATTTCGAAAGCCATTTTTTTGGAGTGGGTAAAATGGTCAGTTTGGTCAAAGTAGGGATACAAACGGGAAGAGGGGTACAAAAAAACTCCAAACAATTACTTCTATAGTCCCTTTCTAACTTTGTTAATTTATTTTGAATTTTAACAACTTTATAAAATATTTCTTTCTCCACGAAATTTTTTTTAACATATTATAATTTCATTAATTTTTATGTTTTTGTCAAAAGAATTGTTTTTGTTTATAAAAAAATTATGCAGAATTAGGTCAAAAAAATTCTAGAATAGTGATTGTAATAATTATGCGTTACGTTGTTAAAATTACGTAGAATTCCGTCGAAAAATGTAGAGTATCACGATGATTAGTGAATTAACATGGAGATCACTCACTCACTAGCATTATAGAATTGCTTGTTGAAAAAAAAACCGGCATTATAAAATTTGGGGAATTGGTAAATACACCCCCTAATTTTGTATCATACACCTTACTCTATGGTTGGATGGAGTATTTTTAGGGGCTAAAGTAATTTTTGGAGGGAATTGAAATATTTTAGTTCAAAATTTTACATCACCTCCTAAAAATACCCTATCCAAACACTCTCTTAGGGTAGAAAGAGGGGTTGGGCCTAACAAGCTAGCTCACTGACCTATAAAAAAAAGGCAGCCCTATTCTCTTGCCACCCCGACCACCACACTACTCTTCCAAATTCCACCTCTCCAAATGTTTTAAAATCATTAAAAAATGCACCCACCACTCCCACACTCCCCTTCCTCTTCACCTCCCCAGTCCCTCTTCACTCCCCCTCACTTCACTTCCCCTCTCTCTCAACCCGTGACATCTAACTCTCACTCCCTCGCTCACACGGTGAGTGTTCCTTCTTCTTTGCACTAAGTATTTTTTTTTTGAATTTGTCTATCGTTTGTTACCTTAGTACCGAATACTTTCGGCACTTTGGTATCGTATGTAGCATTTCTGACCATATTCAAAAACACTATCAGTGCCGAGGTACCGAACAGTTTCGGTATCTAAGTGTTATACCCCAATTTTGTCCGAGTTCTTTTTTGTTTTCTTGTAATAAATTTTTTTTTTGGTCCAAAGTGTAGTTGATTAACCAAACAGAGGGCAAAGGCCCAAACCAATTACACTAGAGTAGCCCAATTCTGCAGTGGAGCCCCATTGGAACCGGGTCACCCACCATTAGCGCAGAACCGCCTAACTGATGTTCACGTGATATTAGCTTACAACAGCAAAATAAAAACGACTTAGCCAAAAGCAGAAGCAAGAGTACTATGCCAATAAACCCTAATTAGGTAAAGAATTGAAGATGGGCCTTCAATGCGTAGCCACTCGCCACCAGCCATACCCTATGTAGAGAGAGAGAGAGAGAGAGAGAGAGAGAGAGAGAGAGAGAGAGAGAGAGAGAGAGAGAACGTGGTTGCTGGTGGAGGCAGACTCGACCAGCCAGGAATTCACACTCTTCACTCAGCACCTATCCCCTTGCTATTTCGCACACAGCCAACACATCAAAATTGGAAACAACTTGTTGGTGAAGGCTTCCCTGATACGACAAGTATTTTCTTTCCTCCGTAACACCACCCTCTTTAACCCTCGATCTTTCTCCATAAAGCGCCCTTGATCTCCCCCACTCTATGTTACCGAAGATGAACCCAACACATAGCACACAAGACCAAGATCAGAGATCATCAAGAGAGGCTTCTCCACTCCCTTCAAGCATCAATTCTCCATCTTGTCAACCAAGGAGGAACACGGAATCCAGGATCCGATCCTCCATCCTGCAAAGGTCTTCTACAGCAGATCTCCAATTTGTGCCCTAATTTCTTAGAAACTGAGATACCACTCTTAAGGCACTAATTGAGCACTCTTCTCACCTCCCCTGTTTTGTGATCAAGACCGGATCTTTTCACCTCCATAATGCTTTTGCATCGTGAACCAGGGCACTGCGCAGAAGATCCAGAGGGCAGGACGTCCAGGATCCAGTGAGACGATTGTTTTTTGCAAGATTAGCTATGGCATGAGCAGATCGGTTGCCTTCCCTGTTGACCCAGGTAAATCCAGCGCTATTAAGTTTCGATTTGAGAATCCAAATGTCTTCAATTATAGTTTTGATCTCTCCCCTAATAGTATTATTCCTGCAGGCTTCCACCAAGGATTGGTTATCTGATTCAAAGGTGGCAATAGATACGTTGAGATTGATGGCAAGAGACACTGCGTCCCTCATAGCCAAAGCTTCAGCCACAAGAGGAGAGTAGGCATAGATTTTCCTAGATAGTGCAGTAAGAACATCTCCTTGAGCATTTCTGCATATTACACCTGTATTCCCTTTCCCCGTATCTATATCATAGGCTGCATCGCAATTAAATTTGACACAGTTTGGCTGGGGAGGTCTCCAGGTCACTAGATACTCCTTTACCCTAGTGTTTGGCTCATTGACTGAGCCAGATACTCCATTAGGATTAGTATTAGAGGAAACAGCAGGTAGGAATTCAAAGCACTAACTTTTAATCTTGTAGAGGATGCTAAGGGGATTAGGGTTAACATTATTGAAAACCTTGTCATTCCTAGCCATCCAAATGTTCCACAGAGAAAATAAGACCCATGATGATAGCTCCAGGGATTTATCCAAGGGCAGGTCCAAGGAGCAAACGATCCAAGCTTGGACAGTGGAGATACTCGTTGGGGAAGGAAGGGAGACCAGCTGTAATCCAAACCATAAGGGTTGAGTCCAAGGACATAGAAGGAGGATGTGTTCAACAGTTTCAGGAACCTTCTCACAAATGGGGCATAAGATAGAAATAGGGATTCTTTTCTTGACGAGGTTTTCTCTGGAGGGAAGGATATTATGGCAAGCTTTCCAGATAAAGTGTTTTATTTTGTTTGGTACTTTTGCTGACCAAATTAGTTCCCATAAAGCCTCAGGGTATGAGTTGGAAGTAGATGGTCCAGAGACATTACCTGGGCTTAGGTCAAGAAGAGCCCTGTAGCCAGACTTGACTGTATAGATTCCTTCCTTGTTGTAGGGCCAAGAGATACAATCAGTAGAAGCAGACCAAGAGATGGGGGTTTTGACAGCTTCAATAGCACTCCTAGGGGTAAGGTTTTGCCTAAGGAGATTAATGTCCCAATGCTTGTTGCTGTCAATAAGCTCCCCGACTTTAATGACTGTGGCTCCAGGATTTAACCTTGATTTCTCACCAGATGCTAACCAGTTGTCCTTGGTAATATTAATGTGGTGATCTGTACCAATAGCCCATCTGCCAGAAGAACTAATGAATTCCCTGCTCTTAAGGAAGCTTTGCCACACCCAAGATGATCCTCTATGCTTGTTTGCTTCCCATAAGTTGCAGTTGGGAAAATAGATTGCCTTAAGAGTTCTGGCCCAATATGCATTAGGATCATTTGCCAGCCTTCAAACCTGTTTAGACAGGAGGGCAGTGTTCATTTTGTTAAATTCTTTGAAGCCAAGACCATCCTTGCTCTTGGGGGAGCAGAGGGCCTCAAATCTCTTCTAGTGTATTCCATTGAATCTTCCATTAGATTTCCACCAGAAGTTTGCCACCATAGAGGTTAGTGAGTCATAAAATGTTTTAGGAAGAGTGGGGATAGACATGATATAGCTTGGCACTGCTTGAATCACAGCTTTAATTAACACTTCCTTGCCAGCTTGATTCAGCAAGTTTCCTTTCCAGCTTCCAAGTTTATTGCTCACTTTATCCTTTAACCAGTTAAGGCTTTGAACCTTTGATCCTCCCCATTCAGCATGAACTCCTAAGTATTTACCAGGATTAGACCAGATAGGGATATTAGAAATAGAGGAGATCCTGCTTCTGATATCCATAGGAACCTGACTACCACAAATAATCCCAGATTTAGAGAGATTGTAATAAAATTTGTAAGTCTCGTCATTGGCTCCTTTAGACACTGATTTCTCAATTGGTCCAATGCCTCGTATGTGGGCCTATGCTTAGTAATTTGTGTGTTTGGCCATATGCTTAGTTGGCTTATGCGTTTGAGCCTATGTGTAGTAGACTGTGTAATTGGGTTTGGACTTTGTTTTCGTTTAACTAAATTTAGTCCAATTTAATCCTTTTACTAAATGTTCTATTTAACAAAAAATAGTAAATACCATAAAAATAAAATAAATAACAAATATCATTACAAAATTTGTCCAAGTTCAAAATACAAAAAATAATAGAAAACAAAAATTAAAAAATAAACAAAATAATAGCCCTAGCCCATTCTCCTTGCTGAGAAAGCCTCCAACCTTCAACCCAAGACCTTCTACTTGCTCAACAAGTCTACAACCCAAACCCTTAATCCTGAAAATGGAAATAAATGATTTTTAGTCATAATTTTTTGATTCAGTTTTTCACCTATAAAAACAGAGCATATCCACAGCTAAAACACACAAAAAATCCAGAAATTAGAAAAAAGATTAGGGTTTTCACACTGAGACCCCAATCAACTAAATACTCAAAAAATTTGGAATAAGAAAGAGAGGAGCGGCAGCTATAAACAAATGCAGTATACAAGGGAGAGGTTCAACTGTAGTAAATAATCAAAAGTAAAGAATTTTCTCAGAGGCCGGGAGACCAGGTTGGTTTCCTTAATATCTTTAATGTGTTTCTTAGAAACATGCTTTAGGTAATTTACGGATCATTCACATGCTACATCCCTTTTAGTTGGAAATTAACTAATTTGTGTAAAACTGCTAGTGTTACTTAGACATATACTACATTGGCTCCACATCTAATATCAACGTTTAGGATCCAAAAAATAATAAACCAGCAAAAGACCCAAACAGGTTTAATTATGTTTCTGTTAATGACATTTTAGCCATAGGAGAAAGGGAGGTAGTCGCTGATAATTACCAATAAACAAAATTATTAGAGTTTGGAACCAAAGAGTCGGGAGGAGAGAAAATTAGAGTTAAGTGTCAACAATAGAAAATCACAAATTACATGACTCTGATAAACTTTAAAAGACCAGATGCAAATCTGATGTATTGAAATCGGTTCCTTAGATTAAGTGAGTGTGTCACTCTGCTGACGCCGGCTCTTTATCTCACGTGCGTAAGGCGTTGTGGCCGGCCTGGACCTGTGGTTGGTCGTGCTCGGAGCTCCCGCGGGGTGTACCTGCAATGGTACTCCAACGCCCAAGTCAGTGGGTGAAATTCGAGCAGAGTAACGATATGTTATTTGTGCGTCCCTTTTAGCTGAGGTCAGACCCTAACCGTCGGATCGCATACGGCTTAATCTCCGTCGTTGATTGGTGGACCTAAGTTGTATAGCGCTGCTTCTTTATTTGGGTCGCTCGAGGCCGGCCCAGTTGCTTCAGTGGGCTGCGGCCCAGTCCAGAACAGAAATGAAAACAAATATGATAGACTGAAATTATCTCCGGCAACCGTACGCGGTGTTGTCGTCGCTGTGACCTCTGTTCTTCCGCCTTTAGAACCCACTCCAGTGACAACTAGCATCGCGGAACCACCACGAAACCTCCCGTGGTCGTCTCCTCCGGCGCCTCCAACCACTGCTCCCCCACGGACACGAACCCCTCTGTCGTATCCTCTTCTTCGCCGCGAAGACCGCCTCTCTCCCTCTCGTTCTCTCTCTCTCTCTCTCTCTCTCTCTCTCTCTCTCTCTCTCTCTCTCTCTCTCTCTCTCCGTCGCCGGCGCCGTACCACAGTCTCCCTCTGGCGATGTCATTCCTTCCGACTTGAACCACCACTGCAACGTCTCCCCTCTTTGTTTCCCTCTCAGTCGTGTCTCTCCCTTTCTTCTTTCCCCATTCTTCTTCGTTCTTTCTCCTCTTTCTCTCTCCCTGAAACTTCCCTCTCTCTCCTCTGGAAAAAACAGAAACGGCGCTGGAAGAGAAGTGGTGAAAATTAGGGTTTCTCTCAACTGACTTATTTCCTTTTATATTCCCATTCATTTACTTATTTATTTTATTTTTAATTTTTTATAACCAGAGTTTTATTTACACCCTTGTCTTTTATGATACACCCCCTGCGAACAGCCCCTAATGCATAGGCCAGAAATTCAAAGGCCCAAACACGAATAAAACTGGACTCTGCTAACTGCACCCCTCTGATTACAGTTTTGCAACCCACTCTCTTTTTTAAATACTCCTCCTTATTTTTACTCTTCATCAAAAATCTTTTTTACCAAAAATATTAATAAAAAATACCCAAGACATAAATATTTTACCAAGAACTACGTAGCCTTTGATTCTCTACCAGGAGATACGTAGGAGCAGAGGGGGGGCCCACGTGCATTAATAAAAACCTTTTTTTTAGTCCTTTTGTAAATTTCTTATTTCTTATCTTTCAAAAAAATAACTAAAGGTCCTTCAAAGTCTTTTTTTTCTTTTTAGTTTGTAATTAAGGGTAAATCAAATATATTTTGTGAATAATTTTTACGCATTTAGTTAAAAAGTAGTCTTCCTTAGGAATGATGTCATAGGGTGCTAATACATTCCCTATGCATAAACGACTCCCGAGCCTAGACCTGGTCTGCAAAACCCCCTTATCCATCTTAAAGGTTTTTTCAGCGTTTTCCCTAAAAATAAATATTGGTGGCGATTTCATTGTAAACTTCGAAGAATCCTTTCCCGAATTTTTCGGTCGCTACAGCTGGCGACTCCACTCGGGCTACACTAAGTACCAGACGTGTTTTTTGTTCTTATTTACAAATACTACACATAGTACCAAATTATTGTGGTATTTCAGCATCAAGGTACCGTGCGTGTTTTTTTAGTTTTGTTTGTTTTTTGCTTCTCTAAGTATTTTTTTTAACTTTTTAACATTGCTTTTCACTAACGGGTATGACCAAGACTAGCTAGGGGTGGTGGATCTTACCGGCCACAATGACGTGATGAGTGTCCTACGACTTCGGTTCGGTAGAAATAGGGAGCGCATCACAAGTGCGAGTAAGAAGCCCCACATTTCATGGAAATAGAGATTTTGAACAATAATAAGTGAAGAGACTCATACATCCATTGTCTTAAGGTTTTTAGTGAAAGATGTGGTGTCAAATCCGCTTACACGTTTGCCCTTGGCCCAATGTGGAGATCTCATCGGTGTTTTAGGCTTTCCTCGTGACTCAACACATCCAAACTCTCTATCTCTCTTCTTATCACATCACTCTTTCATATTACTTTCTCTATTCCTTTCTCTCTCAGGTTTTGGAGGGGTTTAAGGTGTCCATAGATATGTTATATTTTTATCTAACCTAGCTATTTTCAAAACTAACATTTAAATTTTCAAAATTGTACACATACTTAAATGTTCTGTTTACATACATAATTGCAATAAAATCCAATAAATTACTAGATTAAAAGAAATGCAAGTTAGAACTAATGAAATTTGAAAGAAAAATTATATAATTAGTTTCCAAACTACACAAAACTAATATGAAAAACAAAAGAAATTTGAGTAATGACAACTTATATAAGAAACAGAATGAATACCAACAAGGGTTGGTCCGAGCGCCAACTAGACTTTGATCTCACCCCAAGGTCTCGGGTCCGAATCTTGAGTTTGACAAAAACTTCGTTGGGAGGAGAGAACCACATGGACCGGCAAACTCGGGTACACATGGCCGTCTACGTTCCTCAGCGTAGATTAGTCATCAGCAAAGCTGGTTGATACTGCACATTAATTGCCAAAAAAAGAAGACAAAATGAATGAAAACTATGAATCAAATGAGGGAAATTTACGTTGATCACCGATTTTGCTTGTGTACCTAGTGAATTTAGACGCGGGTGGCGCTTGTGTGACTACGAGTGAAAATTTTCCAGTCCTTATTACATTTAAGAACTAGTCATGTACTCGTGCATGCATGCAGGTAGCAATGTATCATTTTATGAATGGACTTAGATAGCATTCAATTAATCCGTAAATGCGAAGATAAATTAGTAGATTTCAAATTAATTTAGTAACTTACTTCAAGAGGAAAACACATATGTTTGATAAGGTATCAACCTAGAGTACTGATGATTTTTTCAACATTAACGATGATGTTGTTTCGATCAATATTCATAAAGGTAAACCTTATTAAATCTCCAATATTCAATTCATTCTTTTGACAAAATGATCTCCAACACTTTGATATATGTTTTCCGATCAGACTGTGAGACTATATCAACAAACTCAGCGATAACCAATATATTATTCTTTGTCGAGACTCAAAAGCAAAATTGTAGATAGATGAGTGACAAATATTTATCCCGTTTTTTTTATGTATCAGTAACAATTATTTATCCTTTTTTCTTATATTTATTAGTAACAAATATTTATACTGTATTTTTTATGTATCAATAACATATATTAGTCCCACGTTTTTTTATAATTATCAGTAGCTCAAAAAGTGATTAAGTCTTCCCATTTTTTGAGAGACTAAGTTATTTTTTCAGATTATAGTATAAAAAATAGTAGATAGAAGAGAAGATGAGAGAAATAATATAAAATTTCAAAAATGAAATTTGTAAAAAAGTCGAGATTTTTGAAGAAAAGGAAAAAAGTAGAAGTTAGTAGATTTTTTTTCAAAATAAAATTGAATGACCTCAATGCCCTCACTTTTGATGATGTATCAAAATTAGAAGGTTATAATTGATTTTTCATAGGTGAGCTATTTGATTAGATAAAAAAATTATTATTATATATTATTATTTGATTAGATAGAATTTGTAAAAAAGTAGAGATGTGTTTCTCAAGAAAAGGAAAAAAGTTGAACGTAGTAAAAAAAATTCAAAATAAAGTTGAATAACCTCAATGCCCTCACTTATCATTTGATTAGATAAAAAGATAGTAGAGATAGTAGTCTAGTAGATGGTATTTGGTTGACAAACCAATGGTAACTAAAACGTGTCCTAGCACTTACAATTGCAGCTAATCATTGTATTGTCTTCAAACCAACTTTAACCGCTAATAACAGCATTTTGAAAATCGCTTCTTCTGGAGACTTCTTTAAACTAAAAATACATAATTGATTTCCGAATTTGAATAACAATTCTTGAGTAAATTAACAATTCTTTTAACTGATTCTTCAAAACCATATAGCATCTTCTTCATCTTGAAATCTCATCAAGATCTAGTTTTCTTTGAGGATATCATTAGAATATAAGTACTCTATTTAAAAAAGCACTCACTCCTTGTTGAAATTTTAACACATTTATTGATTTTACTCTGTAGGTTGCAAAATCAATTATCAGAGGTGCAAGAAGCAGGAAGCTCAGTCCACTGATTTGGCCCACAGTGGCCAAAAAACACTCTGCAGCCCAGATGAGTTCCAAAAACGGTTCTGCGGAACCCAGCAGGGTCGCGCACTGTAGCAACGCGCGGATCCTCACTGACCCGGTCGAATAAAAGCTTTGTGAAACCCTAATTGCTCAGAAATTCAAGAACTGTTCCTCTTCTTCTTGAATCCTCTTCTTCAAACCCTTCTTCTTCCTCTCTTCGTGCCTGGTTCCCTTCTGATCTCCACCAACTGAAGCTCTACTGGCTTCAGTTCTTCACGAAAGAATGATGGTGAGGTGCTGCGTAACAAAGCCTCACTGTTGAATGTATGGTTTGAGAGTTTCTCAGGAAGCCTAGTTTCGTGACAATGGAGATAATGACGATCTGCTTATAGGGTTTTGCATCGGACCTCACCACAAGGTAAATCCTTCCCTTAGATTCTGATTTACTTTGATTTTGATGATTTTCTTGGTTTAAAACCCTAACTGTTGTGATGTTTCTTTGCTGTTTGAGGCGCTGAGAATGAAGCTGATCTGAGGTTCAGTAGCTGGATGGAGGAGCAACACACGAAGGTATTATTTCACTCTCAGTGAAAATTTGTTTCTGGTTTGCCTTTGATCAGAAACCCTAAGTTCTGGTTGTATTTTGCAGGTACCTTGTGATTGTTCTTGATGAGCAATCACCACGTTCACTCCTTCACTGCTGTCTGAAAAGGTATATCACCACCTTGCTCTTTTATTCCCTTTTATTTCTCTGTTTAGTCACAAAACAGATTACTGACCATATGCTTTCTTTCTTTCTTTGTGAGGAACTTGCAACACTTTGAAGATGCTCACCAAGGACTTAAAGAACACACACATAAGGAGGGGAAATCACAGAAGGGAAGACAGCAGCACACAGAAGGAGTCAGAGAGAGAGAACTTGTAAACTCAGAACTCAATGTAAAATTTTATTTCACTAAAAGTTAAATTGTAATCTGTACATGGACTAGACTGTTTATATACACACTGAGTGTAAATCTAATAGACTTAGCTGGTACAGATCTGTTATAGTTAGTTTAAGTTGTTATGGGATTTTATATCCTAACAACTTCAACAACCATAACAGAATCTAACAGCCAATTTGTTAATCTGTTTGCTGAATTTAAACCCCCTATAACAGTCAGTTTGTTTAGAAACTGAAACTGTTATTTTTACAAAGGGTGGTTTATTAGGTTTGTGATTACAAACCCAATACTCCTCGAATACATGTTGCTGATTGGAAATATTTAAAGTTGTATCTTGACAGGAGGATAGCAAATTTGAAAAGGTTTAGTTATGCTATGAGTTATGACTTGTGATGATGATAGCAATAGCTCAGCTGGCACCATGGGGAAGAGGGAGACAAGCAGAATATTGCATCCCTCTGATGTGCTTGTTGTTGGACATATATATGAAAAGCATATAATATAGCAAAATTATACCATTCAGTTACAGACTCCTAGATGATTATGGTGGAAAAATTACTTTGTGTACTTAATTTAGAGCATGATCCGCACATAATTTTGGCAGATTCAGCTGTGAAAATTTCCAATCAGGATTTTATAATAATAAGTTTTGGGATCATGGACAAACTGGTTCACTTTTGTTGTCTCCTACTTGTGTGTACTATGTTTCTTTTACCAAGAAAGAAATTAAAAAAACTATGCTGAAAAGCATAATCATAATACATAAGATTACACACACACACACACAATATATATATATGGGATTAATTAGTGAAGCTGTACGTCACTCACCCAAAGTCAAGGGGGGATCGGATTAGTATTCTGTTGCTTTCGTACGTTGCAATAACAGATTCCTACACTAGATATGAGTAATTATAATAATTTGATTGCTTTGGACGCTAACTCTTGATTATCAACAATAACAATTTAGTACTCAATCCACTTATGATGCCGATAATAAAAACCGAAAGTTATAAATATATATCTAAGGCAGATGAGGCCAAAGATAATCTCCACCTTCTAAATATTTGAAAGCCACTCAAAAGCCGTTGATCCATTGAGCGTACGTAACAAATGAACACACGGATAATGATATAAACAAAAAAAATACACTACGTTCATATAAAAAAAATACACTATGTAAATTTTGGTGATTTTCCTACTGATACTTTTGTCCTATATATTTAGTGTTTTAGTATTTAAATTACTAATATCTACGATCTACAGTCAACTAATGATTGAAGATGTGAATATATAAAAGCAAAGGTGCTGACGTTTATGGCATTAATTAGCAACAGTTTTGGTTCATCTGTAAATATTTAGTGTCTACATACTGCGAGTGCGAATCATAAAATATCTCTATCATAAAATGGTAATCTTGCTTGATGATTATGCGGCTATTCTTAAAATGGAAATCTTGCTTGTGCATGTTTGTGGCCAATTAGTTCAATTTGGCTACCTAGCTATATGCTGTGCTTCCAGTTGCGGACCCAAGATCCCGGATCAGGGGTGTCAAATTTTTTAAGACCAGTGTCAAATGGGTGCAAAACTTGGTCTTTTAGTGCAATTTAAAGTTTTCAGGGGGTTTAAAATTAAAATTTCAGGAGATTTAAGCTATTTATATAAAGTAGTAAGTACAATTTTTTTTCAGGGGGTTCAACTGAACCCCCTCACTATAAGGCGGGTCTGCCACTGTGTGGTTCTACCACTAGATTTGTGTCTAAGTGGATTTCCCCCTTTTTCTTTTGGCTAATATGGGGGGTTTATTCTAGTGGCTAATGTACCTTTTCTAATTACATGGAGCAGTGGTTAATGTATGATTAAGCGAGCATAATCCAATAAAATAGTTTAAATAGAGAAAGATATTTAAGATGGATTAGTCTATAACAATGATTGAGAGACTATAAATTTAGAGAATTTAGGTTTTTTTTGGGAGAAAAAATGAGGAAAAATGAGAAAGAATTTTAAATGAGAAAAATAGATGCAAAGTTACAAATCCTTTTCACGCCATAAAGTCACTGAAACTCTCTGCAAACAATACCGCAAAGTCAGGTACAACCCTAATAAGGAAGAACTGGGGCAAAAAAGATTGGTTGGCCATCAAGATTGACCTTGAGAAAGCCTATATGACAGACTTAATTGGAGCTTCATTAGGGACACTCTTGAAGATATTGGGTTCCCTAACAATATCAATAAGCTCATTTGGCATTGCATATCTCCTCCCACTATGAAGGTTCTTTGGAATGGGGAGGCTCTAAATGAATTTCAACCTGAAAGAGGCATCAGACAGGGTGACCCTATTGTTAGACTATCTGATAACCTTAGAGGGGGTGAATAAGGTTATGTGTAAATCTTGGATTCTTTTCAAAATAAATGATAAGTTTATTTAAATCAAATGCGGAAAAAGAGATTTAAACTTATCAGATATATGCAAACAGGCAGATCAGGCACAATGAGATATTTCTCTATATTCAATATTCACAATAAGGTTGTTTTATAAGTAATGCAATGATATTGAATATAGCAGATCTACAGTAGTGATAGAGAAGATGATAGATAAACAGATCTGTAGTATAGTGAGTATAACTATAACCAGATTAACAGATTCAGATCAGAGTAGGGATATAGTTATACAATAAATCCACTGAGTGATATTATAAACAGATATAAACAGTAAATAAAGTAAAGAGAGAGGGATAGAGATACACCAAGAATTTTACGAGGTTCGGGATAAAAGCCCTACGTCCTCGGCCTCCGGCTTTGCAACCTTTGGACTTGATAACAACCACTATATGAAGAATGTTTTACAAACAGGCAACTTCAAATAGCAAATCTCAATTCCCCCGAACTGAGAACCCGAGCACACAGCTAAGGATTTCACTACCACTTCAATCTTCCCTGATTGAACGACCCAAGATTACCTCCCAGGATTTCAAACCAACTCAATCTCCTGATTGAGAGACCCAAGAAAACTTCCCAGGATTTCAAACCAACTCAATCTCCTGATTGAGAGACCCAAGAAAACTTCCCAGGATTTCAAACCAACTCAATCTCCTGATTGAGAGACCCAAGAAAACTTCCCAGGATTTCAGAGTGACCCCACTTAAAATAACGAATACAACTTTGAGATCTATGATCCAATCACTTCGGACAGTATGACAGTATAGCAACTTAGAGAGATGAGTGATTTGGAAAATAGAAAAGCTTTATAAAATATATGACAATGAAAAGCTTATTTTCTCAGATCTAGAAAGTGTATGTGAGACGTATAGTAATTTGTGAAAAGTGGTGTGTTCGAAATTGTGAAACACACTTGCCTATTTATAGGCGTAGAAAGATTTGAAAATGCATGAAGTAATCGATTATGTTGAATGTGAGAAGCAAGTGCATAATCGATTATTTGATAGATATGGAGATACTTAACAGCTTGATAATCGATTATTGATATTAGTTCAAATAGGCACATAATCGATTATTGTTGTCAAAAGGAAGGCAAGGCAAGCAACTAATCGATTATAGGTTTAGTTCATGGAAGCACATAATCGATTATACATAAAATAGGAGCTTGATAATCGATTATTCCTTCTTGTTTATCAAGCACATAATCGATTTATTGATCTAAAAAAGGAAGGTAAGGGAAGCCACTAATCGATTATGATATATAGTTATTTGAAGCTATAATCGATTATGGTTGTAAAAAAGGAAACAAATCTTGGCTTGATAATCGATTATTTGTTTTAGTTAAAATAAGAGAGTAATCGATTATGTGCTCTGAAAACATTCAGGCACCTAATCTATTACCATAATCTATTATCTTTGTAAAAAATTAGGATTTTGATTTCAAGCCTTCAACAAAACTATTTTTAGGGTTTTAATCTTTCAACAAAAAATAGTTTTAGGGTTTTTGTTGCCACCTTATGCATGCATGCAATTTTATAAAATATTTTTCAAAACTATTTTGATGCACCATGCATGTTTTGAAAAACTCATCTCTCAGCTACTAAAAGTCATAGACCTTCAGTGATAGGACCTTACACAGTGTCCTAAAGAAATCGGATAAACAAATAGGTCTTGAATTTGCTTCTTCTTCAAGCTACTCCACTTTAGTGTCTTCTCCTCTTTAATTTTTATCCTGCACTTTATTCGACTTGAACCATTAGTAGATAAGGTGTAATTTGTTATCATACAAAACAAAGAGTGTTTGCCCTTGGTTCAACACCTATCTCCCCCTATTGGTTTGTTCTGTGTATTGAGAGGCTTTTCCATGCCATTGAGAAAGCTGTCAATGATGATTCATGGGGACCTAGCATAAATAAAGAAAGATACTTAAGAAGGATCCAAACTCAGTGAAGGTGGAATGTGACCAGAAAGGTTATTGTAGTTGAGGTCTAAAATGACTTGGAGATTTCGAATCTCAACTGGTATCTCCCCATCAAAACTATTTTTGGTGAGACGAAGCTCAAAAAGATTTCTCGATTTCACTATTGCAAGAGGGATTGATCTAGAGAAATTATTGTTATCAAGTCTGAGTACATTAAGTGATTCCAAATCACCAATGTTACTTGGTAAACTTCCATTGAGAGAATTACTATCTAATAATAGAACCAACAATTTTGGTAGTTTGAATACGCCAAGTGTAAGAGGTCCAAAAAATTGATTAAACGAGAGCTTAAGTTCTCCCAACATAGGCAAATTTCAAAGTCATAAAGGTAAGTGGCTAGATAGAAGATTATTGTGAAAAACAATGTAGGAAAATTTAGTACAAAAAGATAGTTCATTTGGTATTTGGTCCTGTGAGTGAATTTCCTGATAGGTCTAACAATGAAAAATCAATGATTTTTCCCAATGTTCTTGGAATTCCCCCAGAAAATCTGTTGTTACCTAAACTTAGTCTCTCAAGTGAGGGAGAGTTTCCCAATTGAAAGGGAATTTCACCATCAAATTCATTATATGTGACATCAAAAGAAAGAAAAAACCTAGAGCTACATAATGGAGCCAAACTTCCATTAAATTTGTTCTTTGAAAGATCAAAAAAAGTCAAGTTTGATAAATTTACCAATTGGTGAGAAAGACTACCTTCAAGAGAGTTATTGTAAAGCAAAAGCTGCCTCAAACTTTTAAGAAACCCAAATGTTGAAGGAATGCCACCTGAAAGCTGATTCACTTCCAAATCCAACACATTCAATTTATGACAATCAGGAGTGCACAAATTAACCGGTTACACGGAAACCACATCCATATCCATATCCGGTTAAATAAATCCGAATATTTATAGTAATTTTATAACCGGTTATTTTAATTTGTCCAAAATTGGTTATGGTTTTTTATCCAGTTATTTGATGGATATCCAAGTGAGCCCACTAAAATGTCCAGAAGCCCACCAAAATGTCCAAAATGAAAAAACCCTAAAAATTGAAATCCCAAATCTGAAATATCTCTCGCTCTCCCTCTCTTCACGTGAACTCTATCTCTCTCTCTCTGGCAGCGTCGCCGTTTGCACCTAACACCGTCACCGCCGTTTGTACCGTCGCCGTCGTTTACATCGTCGCCGTCGTTTGCGTCGCCGGCCATTGGACTTGGAATTAAAATACAGAGACAGCAACACGTAAACTCACTCTCTCTCCCTCTCTCTCTGTAAATTGTGAATCTTGCGATTAAGTTTCTCTTCAACCCTCTTCGATAGATGGTATTTATTACTTTTTTGACTTTAATGGTAATGGCTTATGTTTTACATAGATGGTGGTAACACGTAAACTAATTTTATGGTTATGCTTATTTGTTACTCTTTTTGCAGAAATATTTTCCCAAAACATAGATGGTGGTGCTAGTTCATCAAATGTCACTCTTGCCGAAGATTAATGGCATACTATGTTATTGACTACTCAGTAGCCCTCATTTTGGCAATTGTATAGACACTTGTTTCATCCGGGCTTTCAATTTTTGAGATTGTCTATGAAGCTTTAATTTTAGGAGTATTTAATTTAATAGAGTTATAAAATAAAATTATGATATCAGATAATCACGAGTTAAGTGTGGCGAAATTCGTTGTCTTGTGGAGTGGAGAGAGAGAGAGAGAGAGAGAGAGGTAGAGAGGTAGAGAGGTAGAGAGATAGAGAGAGCATAAAATTTTTTTGTTTTAAATTCTTGATTTTTAAATTTAAATTGAATTCCAGAAAAAAAAAGAAAAAAATTCAATTTTTCTAGCCAAATACAGATTTTTAAATTTCAGTTTGGTAAAAAAAAAGGAAAAAAATTATAGGCGAAATCCGATTATTAAACGGGTTATGGATATAACCGGTATAATAATAGGTTACATAACCGGTTATGTTATTTTAGTTATGGAACCGGTTATAGCAAATGGACATTTAATGGATATGAATTGGTTTTGTAACCATGGTTATTTTGTGCACCCCTAATGACAATTACCAATAGTGGCTAGAATTTTTCTCACAAGCTCATTATGCCTAAAGTGAAGGAAATTCAACTCTTTTAACCTGCCAATAGTAATACGAATTCCACCACTAAAAAGAATTCCTAAATAAATCAATCGTTTCAATCTCGAACATGTACCAATCTCCATAGGTATCATATATATCAGGTACAATTGATTATCATAAAGAAGTAGTAAATCCAACTTACCAAGCTTCCCAATCTCTCTAGGCAAATCACCATGCAACTTATTATGATACAATGCAAGTGTTTGCAAGTTGGCTAGGTTCCTTATAATAATGGGAGAAATTGAACCAACTAAACTATTGTTTTTAAGAAATAAGGTAGTTAACCTTACCAACCTATAAATCTCAAAAGGTATCGACCCATTGAGAGTATTGTTAGATAAATCAAGGTTTTTCAATGATTGGCATTTACCCAACTCAGTTGGAATCTCACCAATAAGTCCACATTGAGGTACGTCAAATTGCACCAAATTTGTTGAATTTGAACATAGGGTTCTTCGATTTGTACCATAAAGTGGTTTCCTAGAGAGAACCACGATTATTAACTCACTCATGTTACCTAACTCCTTTGGATTCCACCACTAAGCTTATTCATTCCCAAGAAGATATTTTAATTTGAAGTTTACCTAGTTGAGATAATGACTGTAGCGACCGAAAAATCCGGGTGAGGATCTCTCGAAGGTTCAAAAATGAAGCCGCCACCAAAGTTTAGTTTAAGGGCAAATATTGGAAAATCCCTTTTGGAATGGATAAGGGTCCTTGAGACCAGATTAGGGTTCGGGAGTCTGTTATGCGTGGGGAAGGTATTAGCACCCCACGACATCCTTCCTAAGGAAGGTTACCTGCTAATTAGTTGTAGAAGTGAAAGTTAATTTTGAAAACATTTATTTTTACCCTTTTATTGTGAATTAAAAAGAAGAAAATGATATTTTATTTGAGAAAATGATTATTTAGGAGAAGACTGAAAAAGGTTTTTTATTAGTGCAATTGACAGAGGTCGGCCGCCCTCTGCTCCTACGTATCTCTTGGTAGAGAATCAAATCACACGTAGTTCTTAGTAGAAAACTTTGTTTGTTGGTGTATTATATTTAGGGATTTTAGGACTCCTGAGTGATCAGTTCATTTGTCCTAAAATGATGACTAATCTGACTGTACAGTTGGCTTAGTCCCCTAATTTGTTAAAATGGAGTTTTTTGAAGTTTGGAAGATAGTTTGATGTATGGTGGTTTGATTTTATTTGAATAGGGGTTTTAGGACTCTTAATCCGTACGGTCCATTCGTCCTAGAACGCTGACTAACCCGGCCGTACGGCCGACTTAATCCCCTATTTTGAAAATTTGATTTGTGGGAAGAAACGTGTTTGTGTTTATTTTAATTTAGAAATTTGTTTGTTTTAAATAGGGATTTTAGGCCATGATCCGTAACGGTTCATTAGTGACCTAAAAAGCAGACTAACCCGACTGTACAGTCGACTTAGTCCCCTATTTTGTTCTTGAAAATATTTCTTTATTTATGAGAGGAAAAGGAATATTTTGTTTTTGTTTTGAATATGAACGAAAAGTTAACAAAAAAGAAAAAAATGAAAAGTGCAACTAGTGAAAAATATTTATCATGAATATTTAAAAATAAACTAATTAAAAGAAAAATAAAAATAAAAAAGGGAGGGGGAGAGAGAGAGAGCGAGAGCTTCGCTAGGAGAGGGAGAGAATGTGTTCAGTGTTCTTGTTGAATCACTGCGGTGTCCTTTTCACTGTGGACAGGGCCTCCTTTTATAGGTGAAGGGTTAGGTGAAGAGACTTGCTGGACAAGTTAACTTGTTGGGCAAGTCGACTTGTTGGGCAAGCAGCTTGTTGGGCTGAAGGTTAATGCTACTGACACCCCCTTTTTGTTATTTTCGTTCTTTTCTATTTTTTTTGGATTATTCTTATTTTTGTATTTTTGGGCTTTTTGTATTATTTGGACACTTTATTGTAATATATATATATTTTTTATTTTCTGATTTTATTTCATTATTATTTTTATGGCTTTTTTATCAAAAGGACTAAATTAAGTCCAAAATACCGAACATAGGCCCATTTACTAAGAATTGGCCCAATTAGACAAACCGGTCTAAATTAAAACAAGACAACGCTCGAAATGTCGTTCTCGTAATGATATGGACTTATGACACGGGGGCTAAAACAATTGCGATAAATGATCGGACAAAATTTGGGTATAACAGCTGCCCCTCTTTATTTATATTTTACTAGAAAAGGTGAATGGCTTTCAGATTTTCGTAGTAGAAATAAAAATAAAGATAGAATAGACGCTAATTTTGTCCGCTTAGGGGGAAGATGAGTTAGGGAAAACAGGGACGATTAACACTTGGCGTGTTAACCGAGAACAATAAAGAAATGATCACTGGGGATCTGGAGGAGCACTGGGGCTCTAAAAGAGCATTTGGGCTCTAAGGGAGCACTGGGGCTCCATGGGGTTGCCTAAACCCTGAATGACCACTTGGAGTCTGAAAGTGCACTAGGGCTTTGAAGGACTGCCGGGGTCCGGGGGTGGCCTTTTTCGAGCGGCCGTTAATAAGATCAGGTCTAGAACTGATCACGAATGACGTCCACTATGTCTTAGGCTGACACAGCTAGTCTGAAGGGCCTGGGGCCGGATGATCCGTCGGTGCTCGATGCCGACGTGCGATCTGGATTGGACCTCTAGGGGTCTGAAGGTGCACTGGGGCTTTGAGGAACCGCTGGGGGTCCGATACTCTGAATTGTGATGTGAGACCAGTGCTTGTAGCACTGACTTTGAGGAAACAAAGTATTGAGATTGACACATGGCGTACTTGCCTAGAACATACCTAATGAATGCATTTACCTGAGAAGGGAAAAGTTATCTATATTTTGCATGCCTAAAAATGCGATGAATGATGCATGCGTGCAATATGGGTATGTGAAATGGTAGGTGTCCGATGGGATGAATGAAACGTGGCAGATGATGTGAGTTGAAGTTGGTGGAACATAGAGGTTGACAAATAACATATGTGATTGCAGATAAGATATGAATGTGATTGTACTGATTAATGATGAATGTGATGGAATGGGCGATTTTCCCTCTTTTTGCTTTTTTGCTTTTCCTTTTTTTTCTTGGTATATGATGAGTGTATGAAATGCAAAGTGTGAATGTGACGCAAATGTAATGCTATGACGCGAATGCCGTGCATGGTATGATGATATGATTAGTGATGTAAAGAAGGTTTTGGCAATGATGAATGAAAGGAAGCACACGAATGCATGGTACAATGATATGATTAGTGATGTTGAAAGTTTTTGGCAATGATGAGACCGACACTTGGCACGTCTATCGAAGCAAACTGTTATGTGTGCATGCGTGTAATGTGATGAATGTGCAATGTGACAGTAGATAAACTACCAAAGCCCGTGAATTGTGGATGCTAGAGCTGATCGGAAACAAAAATTGATCAGCCATATATGTGAATGCAGATAACATGTGAATGCAAATGTATTGCTTAGATGCAGGTGCTATGGTAGATGCATGATTGCATGATGGAATGATTTATGCTATGATTTATTGATGATGCAGATTTTTTTTTGTAATGATGAGAAATGAGACTTTTGATGCGAGAGGCAGAGAAGTAATCATTTCTTGGAAAATGTTTGAACTCAGACGTAGCAACCTCAAGGTTGTCATTCACATGCACTGATGCACAAAAGTCTTTGATTGCATTTGCAAGCTCGTTCACATTGTTCTTCCATTTGATTATGATGTCCCATGACGATTGAATTTTAGGTCCACAAAGTTAACTGAGTGAGTTTCCAACTTCATATTAGTAATTTGTGTTCTCTCTCTTTGAAGCATTGTTTTAGTGAACATGTAGAGTAGTGCCAATACAGATGAATGAGCCAGTTGACTCGGGGTATGGACAGATATGACACGTGAGGGGATGAATGGTAGGTTTTTGCCAAAGTCATAAAAGGTATGTTCTCCCCAACTCTAGAAATGTGGGACTGCCCTAATTCATAGTTGATGACGGTGAATGCATAACTTGCCCCTGTCTAGTGGTGACAACAACTAGGGGTGTAGAGGAAATTATGAATTGGTAATGCTGTGACTTTGGAATGCAAAATATTTTGTCTCAACCCACGGCGTTTGGTGTTGCCCCAACTATGACAAGGACAAGGTTTCCCTGACTAGAGTTTGCGAAAAGCTGCATTTAGGATGGTGGGTTGAGAAATTGCCCCGGTATGGTTTTATGAGTGTGGATAAGGCAAGGGGATGAGATGAGTGCAGAGCGAATTTCCCCAAGTTTGAACGGAGTGAGGGGTTAATGGTGACAGGCTTGCCCCACTTTGGAATGATATTTCTAGTTCGAGTGAGGTAGGGGAAACTGGAAAGGTGACAGAGTTAGGGTAATGGGTTTGTGAGTTGGTCGTATGGCTATATGGATTGGATGTGGTATATGAATGAGATGGACGCTGGAAAATTTCCCCAACTTCGAGAAGCATGAAAGGTGAAGGGACTGCCCCACTTTGGGATCTAGGTGATGGTCCTAGTATAAACTTTTGGTTCTTCTAAGATGACTCTCATAGAATATGATAGTCCTGATTTTTGGATATGATGAAAATTTCACTTGGTGATCACTAAACCTTGTCTTGATATCAGTGCAACTTGAATAATCTTGGAGCGCAAGCCTTTTTTTCTTTTTATTTTTTTTCTTTTTTTTAGCTTTATTTTTTTGTCATATTTTTTTTGAGCAAACATACTGTAAATAAATAAACTCAATTGTCCTAAAATTAAAACTTTAAGAAAACGAAAGCAATCAGTTATCGATCGGAATGGACTTGTTTAGGGTTGTAGCGTGGCCAACGGTTAGGGGTTTATGTAAGAAAGGGTTGGTAATGTGGCCAATGATTAGGGATTCGTGAAAGAAAAGGTTTGTAATGGGGCCAATGGTTAGGGTTCATGAAAGAAAATGTTTGTAATGGGGCCAAAGAAGTGTTTGGGGATCGATGAGACAAATGATCTTTTTATTCAGTGGTGCACTTCATGATATGATGTATCAGCTCAAAGATTTATGCCGTATTTTTATTCAAAACTTTTGTCTCTTTTTTTTATTTTTGAAATATGATTCTCATTCTTTGACGGTCTATTTCTCTTAAGTTTAATAAACTGAAGAAATTAGTGCACCATCTTTGAATGGGGAACAGATCATTGTCTAGGGTGATTGAAAGATTTTTTTTTTTGATTTTTTGGCTCAAAGTGGATTGCAAAGGGTATTTTTTTTATGCTTTTTGTGAGAAGATGACCAAACTTCATTTCAAATCATGATTGCTTGTTTTCTCAAAGACTAACTCAAGGACAAAAAATTATTTATTTTTATATATCTGCTCTTTTTCTTTATGTCTTTTTATATGCCCTAATTTTTGCTTAGGCTGCTCTCGCGAGTTTTCAACCTAACAGGCTTTTTTTGATTATTTTTTTTGTAAAGGACTTGCACCAAGGTAATACAATGATGAAAAGATATCTAGTGATCACAAATTTGCCCCAGTTTGGAGGATTCAAGTGTTAGTTTATGAAATTTCATCATTGGGGACAAAACCAAAGAGTCAACTAAGAACTTGTGTGGAGAATATGCACTTTATAGAGTGGTCGGGGTGAGACTGGACATGAACAAGGGATGATGATAGGATGGAAATGTGTGGACACTAACTGACTCAAATAAGAGCAAATGCACATCGCATACAAGTTCACTATACGAATACTTCACAGAGAGTTAACATAGTTAGAGACATGATAGAAGAATTTTTGATAACACATTAGTTAACAAAATGGACTATTTTGATAGTTTATCATGGGATGGATGAGATGCATTGTTTTGCCGACAAAAATTGTGGACGAGCTGCAACATTGAATTTTTTTGAAAATTGAGTGTCTTGAAACACCTTGAGTTTGCAGCTAAGTTCGACCTCGTTTGAAATTTAGTAGGTTAAACTTTTTTAAGGAAGAACAATCAATTAAAATGTATTTGCAAGAACGTCTCATCTCTCATTAAATTTTTTCAAAAAGTATGCTCATGTTTTTTTTTTTTTTTAAATTATGAAATAAAATGTAATGGGTGAATAACACATGATGATGGATATGAATGATGAAAATGCAAATGCATGAGATATGTTTCTAAAAAATAACTTGCAAAAATAAAATATGATTTTTTGAATTTTTTCTTTATAGAAGACCGGAAAAATGTATCAGTGTTTGTTTGAATGCAGGGGTATGAGGCTCCTTTGTGTCCTACGAGGGTTCCTTTAGAGAATAGGTCTAGGGCTTGTCTGTTGAGTGAACCTTTCAAATGGTAGCTCTAAAGAGTCCTACATAAGGTTCCTAGAGCCAACGACCCCAGTTAAGAACACTGATCAACAACAATAGGCAAGCTATTAGGAGTGCCAGCATTCTCAAGAGGGACCAAACTCTAGGTGAGACTTTCGTGACCACCCAACAGGACGCACATCCAGTAGGCCATCACTACGCAGTCTCGTTCTAACTTAGGTTATTCTCCAGTCCGGGTATAGGACTATTCTCACGTGTGTGCAAAAGTGTGATAGGGGAGTGTGTGAAGGAGCAAAATATCAAGAATACCCCCCAAGCTGCAAAACAAATAAACATATATACAAAAAGTGGTCTTCTATCCTAGGGTTTTCATATCACAAAAGAATAATATGCAATAAAAATAAAAGACAAAAGGGGAAGGGTAAAAATAAAAATTAAATTAACAAACAAATTTTACAACTAACCAGATTAGGCTTGACTCTCTTAATGAGTCCCCAGTGGAGTCGCCAGCTGTAGCGACCGAAAAATCCGGGTGAGGATCTCTCGAAGGTTCAAAAATGAAGCCGCCACCAAAGTTTAGTTTAAGGGCAAATATTGGAAAATCCCTTTTGGAATGGATAAGGGTCCTTGAGACCAGATTAGGGTTCGGGAGTCTGTTATGCGTGGGGAAGGTATTAGCACCCCACGACATCCTTCCTAAGGAAGGTTACCTGCTAATTAGTTGTAGAAGTGAAAGTTAATTTTGAAAACATTTATTTTTACCCTTTTATTGTGAATTAAAAAGAAGAAAATGATATTTTATTTGAGAAAATGATTATTTAGGAGAAGACTGAAAAAGGTTTTTTATTAGTGCAATTGACAGAGGTCGGCCGCCCTCTGCTCCTACGTATCTCTTGGTAGAGAATCAAATCACACGTAGTTCTTAGTAGAAAACTTTGTTTGTTGGTGTATTATATTTAGGGATTTTAGGACTCCTGAGTGATCAGTTCATTTGTCCTAAAATGATGACTAATCTGACTGTACAGTTGGCTTAGTCCCCTAATTTGTTAAAATGGAGTTTTTTGAAGTTTGGAAGATAGTTTGATGTATGGTGGTTTGATTTTATTTGAATAGGGGTTTTAGGACTCTTAATCCGTACGGTCCATTCGTCCTAGAACGCTGACTAACCCGGCCGTACGGCCGACTTAATCCCCTATTTTGAAAATTTGATTTGTGGGAAGAAACGTGTTTGTGTTTATTTTAATTTAGAAATTTGTTTGTTTTAAATAGGGATTTTAGGCCATGATCCGTAACGGTTCATTAGTGACCTAAAAAGCAGACTAACCCGACTGTACAGTCGACTTAGTCCCCTATTTTGTTCTTGAAAATATTTCTTTATTTATGAGAGGAAAAGGAATATTTTGTTTTTGTTTTGAATATGAACGAAAAGTTAACAAAAAAGAAAAAAATGAAAAGTGCAACTAGTGAAAAATATTTATCATGAATATTTAAAAATAAACTAATTAAAAGAAAAATAAAAATAAAAAAGGGAGGGGGAGAGAGAGAGAGCGAGAGCTTCGCTAGGAGAGGGAGAGAATGTGTTCAGTGTTCTTGTTGAATCACTGCGGTGTCCTTTTCACTGTGGACAGGGCCTCCTTTTATAGGTGAAGGGTTAGGTGAAGAGACTTGCTGGACAAGTTAACTTGTTGGGCAAGTCGACTTGTTGGGCAAGCAGCTTGTTGGGCTGAAGGTTAATGCTACTGACACCCCCTTTTTGTTATTTTCGTTCTTTTCTATTTTTTTTGGATTATTCTTATTTTTGTATTTTTGGGCTTTTTGTATTATTTGGACACTTTATTGTAATATATATATATTTTTTATTTTCTGATTTTATTTCATTATTATTTTTATGGCTTTTTTATCAAAAGGACTAAATTAAGTCCAAAATACCGAACATAGGCCCATTTACTAAGAATTGGCCCAATTAGACAAACCGGTCTAAATTAAAACAAGACAGCGCTCGAAATGTCGTTCTCGTAATGATATGGACTTGTGACACGGGGGCTAAAACAATTGCGATAAATGATCGGACAAAATTTGGGTATAACAATGACCTTGGAATGTGACCCACAAGCTGGTTTCCCATTAAATTGAGCTGATTAAGCTCACTCACTGACCGAGTTGACTCAGTATTTCCCCTGTTAGGTTGTTACACTAGTGCAAAAAAGGGATTTAAAGTCAGGCGAAAAGGGGATTTAAAGTCAGGCGCTCGCTTGACTTTTATTAAGTCGACTTTGTATGTCAGGAGTTTTAAAGTCAAGCGATAGCCTGACTTCGTAAGTCTGATTTAAAGTCAAGCATTTATTTCGCCTGACTTCGTAAGTCAGTTTTAAAGTCAAGCATTTATTTCGCCTGACTTCGTAAGTTAGTTTTAAAGTCAAGCATTTATTATCGCCTGACTTGGTAAGTCTTATTTAAAGTCAAGCATTTATTCTTACCTGACTTCGTAAGTATGATTTAAAGTCAAGCACTTTGTTATCGCCTGACTTCGTAACTATGATTTAAAGTCAGGCTTTAGTTTCGCCCGACTTTAAAAGTTCAATTTTTAAATAAAAAAAAAATTATTTGGTAGCCAGCTTATCTAAATAATGACTGCTAAATTACTTTTTTTAAAAAAAAAATTCAAACAAATAAAGAAAGGCAGAAAACAATCAAACATTAACACACTTTTTTTCATTTATAATCTTATATCAATACAATCTTAATCCAATATCAAATTATAATATAGTACCTAATGATTGTGCCAAATCTAAAGTATTTAATGAAATCAATTTGTATAGCTAGATACAACCGGTGGCAAAAAAAATATCAGTATCAACTTATATTATAATCTTCCCAAGTAGCTAAGTTCCATGTTTTGACTCAACCTCAGCCCAAAACATGCCATAAACTGGTCTGTGGTCTGAAAACCTCGATTCTCCACGAACGTACGATAATTGATGTAGGCCTTCTCCATTCCTGTTCCTCTTCATCAGCATTCAAGGTTTCATGAATGTAAGCCTTCACCGAGACTTTTGAGATCAGTAACCGGCAAAATAGAGAACAAAAGAAGAAAGTGAACAACAAATTAAAGGTGAATAATTTATTCACTAAATTATCAAGTGACAAACTTTAAACATAGATGCCAATAAAAGAACTAATAATTGTTATAGCTAAACCAAATGCATTGTCCACTTCATAATCGCTAAAACTCAATGCATCCTAAGCACAGTTATAGCTAAACCAATCAGCAGGACTTATAATCAGAATCTTATGTCAAGAGTAAGATGTCTAGTTTGATTATTTTTCACTAGTAGAGTTTATTAGCACCTAAAGAAATGGATGATGATGATGATGTTAACAAAATGCTTTATTCAGTTCTTAAGCATTAAAAGCAAGTGGGATCAAAGCTTAAGCATAAAAAAAGAGAACTCACAGCATCCTTTATCTTGGTTGTAATATCACCAGCTTTAACATGAGCAACTTTCAAGCACTGCATCATAACTCGTTGAGAATCTCCTTGCCCCCCAGCCTTTTGAATGGCACAAACATCACCATTTGCATTAAGTGTTGCAGTCACGCGACCAGTCATTACAGCCTCTTCGTGGTATGTCGGATCCAAGACCTAGAGAGCAACATATAAAATCAGAGAGGACTCTTACCTCATATATGTAAGCTAGTAGCCAAGCAAATTTACAGTTGAGTAAGAAAGAATAAGAGAACAGAAGCAAAGCTGATTCTCACCCTGCATTGTCCGGTATGTGGATATCAATGCGAATGGCCCAGACAAGCTTGGCAGAAAGAATGCAGAGTGATTCAGTGTCAACGGCTCTGCTTTCCCGTAAGCCACGGTCTATAATGCGTCCTAACTCAACAGCAGTCCCGTAAACTCATTAATGATAGGTTCCCTCCAATCTGCAACAACATTTTTACCATTGAATGGGAATAAGCATCAGTACATAGCATATTCAATTTCTTCTAGATATAAGCCAGTTGCAAACCAAACAATAAACCAACAAGTTGCAACAACAAATACACAGAAGATGCAACAAGTTCATAAAGGCACAAACTGAATCATATCAGAGGAAGTACATATTCTTCTTCCATTAAAAAATTTCATACTATGATCTGAAGATCAGATTCGATATTTATAACTGCATTTGCATTAAACCTTTTGACGCTATCACTAGAGAAAGCAGACACTATGGCATTGGAAACATGGTCATAAAAATCAGTCCCAACTTTGTACATGGAATCCAAGGGTAAAATATGTTGTGCTGGGGTCAAAATAGAATCAAGGCAAATGACCATCCATTTATTAATTTGACTGCAAACCTGCTGTTGTATATATGTATATGAATAAACACAATGTTTTGCTTGTTTTGATTAGCTTATCTGGCGTTCAACAACTTCTTCAAAAAAAGGCTCCAAAGGGAGTATTTAGCTTAATAGTTATTTCTTTCAACATTGCGTACATAGACAAAGGGACTTCAACATACACAAGATGAGTGGCCTCATCTCCTTCACTGGAAAAAAGTATTAGAACCTTCGGAAAAGTGAAATACAATCTGGACTGGACCCAATGCCTGAAAACACCACTGAAGGAGAGAAAATTGCTAATAGTCAAAAGATGATTTAGGAAAAAAATGTAGTGGGTGATGAGAGATAAATGAATCTAGACCCATAGAAGTTCCAGAAAGCTTCTTATATAACATCTTACACTAAACCAAAAACAGAACTCATAAAGCTATTACATTACCATATGAAAATGAGCAAAAAGGAGTGTGTTATATATTATATTACCCTTGAGTGATTTTCCACTTGGTTGAAGTGCAGCATACATCAAGTTTAGGAAAAAAAGAAACTCACATTTGAATTAAATAATAAGATAAGGTTGACATACACCAACAACTTAGAGTGCCATCTCCTCTAACAAAACTGAGCTGCAGAACATGAAACAATAGTCATTAACCAATATTAGTTGAAATCCCTCAACATGTTATACTTCCACTCTATACAATCTGAAGCTGAGAGAAAGCCAATACGATATATAGAAAAACTTGCAGTGAAGTTGCATATGAATATTTAGCCAATGTTTCATTTGTAAATGCACACACAGTCCTCATATAGAAATCTGCATGCATCAAAAGAAATTATACACACTCGGAACCAATGACACTTGAATGATTTATCAAATAATGAGAACTTCACCATTAACTCCGCTTCACAAAATTCAAAACATTAATTAATTAATAAAGATGAAAGTGCGACATCTCCAATCTAACAGTTAAGCATTTGAAATTCTTTCCAACCATGAAGTAATTCTCAAAACTGTTCCATATATCTACGACTTCTTGCAGAATTTCCCTTTAATCCTATCATAGTTTTACATTTTACATCTGGATAAAAATTAGAGCAACATTGGAGCTTTAAAAACTGGAATCTCTACTAATTATACCCTGTCCCTGAGCTCGTGATTTGGACATAGCTATGCAAGTCTGCATCTTTTCTTTTGTTTCCAAACCACATTAAACATAACATTTCTCTGTCAAAAAAAAGTAACCAAAATCATTTCTCAGAAATATATTCTTGCTTCTCAAGAGAATCAACCATATTTGATCAATAATAGAAAAAATAACATCGAAGTCTTAAAGAACTATACTACTATCATATTATAGTACTACTAGTTAAACTAACAACAGTTTCTGAAGTTGCATATGGTGGCAAGTGCCATTAGTAAATTCTTAAAGAACCAACCTAACATACAAGAGCAATACTAAGGTCAGGGTGCTATCAATCTCTCAATGTAGACATGGTTATGGAACCAATCACAATAACCACCGAAGATGGACTGAACCTCATGTGTCTTTCCAGTACCATCCTTGGAATTGTAAACAGCTAGCTCCTCCACGCCATACAATTTAGTCCAAGAGTCTTTGTTTCCATAATCTTTCATAATCCAAACATGAATAACAAGAGTGTCAGTGTGATGCAATCTACATTCATTATAACTGACTAATTACGCAATCTAACATTTGTCTTGTGTTTGATGCAATCTACATTCTACAGCATCAAACATAAGTAGTAAAGAGGGTTCTTGCTTCTTATCATCTTGCTTTCCATCTGGAAAAACAGCAGTTTTTAAATCATTTGTGCGGGTAAGAGGGTTGTCAAGAAGTGGGGGGAAACTTCATTATATTTTAAGTAATTTTTTCACTTCAGAATGAGGTCAACAGAAAAAGGCATAATCAAAATTCAAAAGACCTTGTATAAATTTTATTTTCTCTAATGGATGCATTTGAGTTATGAATTGAGTTATATGGCTAAGGCTCATTTGCCATGTCCCTTATATTTTGTTTAGCAGTACTGTGATGTGAATGTTAATATAATAAGGTAAAGAAAGAACAAATTTTATAGATTGCTCTTAAAAGACAAAGTTACTTAAAATTTTCAAGACACAATAGAAACACTTACAGTAGTAGGTTCCAGCAAGCAGCCAAAAATGTTAAACAGATCTCTGCAAATTATAATAAAATGAATCAAAATGTTAGATGTATGCAGTCAGAACTTCATGCAGATACAAATAAATCAAAAATGTAGTGGCTGTGGAGTTAGGATCACACAAAATCATTAAACTCTGAAACAGAACATAGATGAAACACAAATACATGAATTGATAGCTAAATGGCTCAGGTTGGCTATATGGAGCAATCAATGCTCATCCGGCTCTTCCAAATCAAATTTTAAGGGCTTCTTATGAATTGGTAAGCCTCTACCTACTAATGAACAAATCACCTCTAATTTTTTTTGTATAAAATAGAAAGTGATCTCTCAAAATAAAAAATTAGTTGTTGAGCAAGAATTCAAGATGATCTTTTAAGCATGTATGAAGTCAACTGTTTATTAGCAAGACCAAGTCACAGCTGAGTCCTCTTGCTGTCAGCTATCTTAAAAACAACTCAAAATGAAACCATCCAAGTTATTACACAAATTTGAGGTCAATCTTGAAACAAAAGCATAAGAAACCAAATTCATCTTAAGAAAATCAGTATTTACCTGTAACTGATTTGTCCGAGTAATCAACTTCTCGAGTATGCTCATCGAACACCACATTTTCCACTACTGATAATCATATGAGAGGAACAAAACAAAAAACATTCAGTGTACATTTTTTTATTAAGGGGTGAATACCAAATGTGTTGAATTAAAATAAGTTAAAGATACTCCTGATAAAAAAATTAGTCAAAGATAAATAAATACCTGTACCAAACCTAATTGCATTCCAGATATCAGGCTCTTTCTCCCTGGACAGATCAATACATTTGGCATAGCAACCACCTTCAATAGAGGAACATCTGGGAGCATGAATGAAAAAACGAAATAAAAAAAAAGGGGCCAGAGTCATACCATTAATTCCGGCCACCGCTTACGGTGGCCGTTTGTCCCAAGATCGCAGAAACGTAGTGAACCCCCCACCTCCGCGTTTCACCTCGTCGCCGTCGCACCATCAATCACCACCGTGCAACCCCAAAGCCACGAACCAAACCGTCAACGGCCATCATCCTTCGCCCAATCACCTTCAACACGAACACAGTAACCACCACCCATGACCATCTACACCGCACCACAGTAACCATCCTTATGACTAAACCCTCTACACCACCGTCAACTATCACGCCTCACCACCAACAGAGTCGAACCATCGTAGATCGTCCTTCTCCCTTTGCGAATCGCACCCACCGCCCTCTTCTCTCTACTCAGATCTCTCGTTTCCCCTCTCTCCCTTTTCTATTCCGAAGAGCGTCGTGTTGATAGTGAAAAGAGAGTGGTGTGAGACGCGGTGGAGGAGAAGGAGAAAACGAAGTCACGGTGGAGGGAGAGAGAAAGACCACGGTGCCGTGAAAAAGGAGAGGATGAGTAGGGTGTTGAGGCTCAGTGACGAGAGGAGAGCGAAGGCTGAGTCTGTGAGGAAGAAAAACATTTAGGGTTTGAGACTGAGAATGCTAGTACGTGAGAGTGAGAATCGAGAGGAGTGTTCTGAGAGTGAGGCAGTGAAATTCTTTTATTTTGGTACTTTAGAAGTCAAGCGAATACACACGCCTGACTTCTAAAGTATTAAAATAGAAACAAATAATTGTACCCTTAATTACAAGTTTGCCACCGCGTCACTTATGTAGTCAGGCGAATACACGCCTGACTTCTAAAGTCTACTTTTTTCCCTATTTGTTCACTTTAGAAGTCAGGCGTGTATCCGCTTGACTTTAAAACTCGCGAGTTTTGCCTTTTAATTACCTGTTTGCCACTGCGTCACTTATGTAGTCAGGCATCTGAGCGCCTGACTTTAAATGTCTAATTCTAATCCCATTTTTGCACTTGTGTTATTACCCAGATTGAGATTTTGGAGTTTTCTAAGTTGACCTAGTTCACTCGGGATTGACAACTTGAGTAGCGAAAAATACTTAAGATAGATCCAACCTTTAGTAAAAGTAAACAATTTTAGTGTTTACTCTTAATAGAGTTCATTTGGTATTTGGTCCTGCGAGTGAATTTCCTGATAGGTCTAATAATGAAAAATCAATGATTTTTCCCAATGTTCTTGGAATTCCCCCAGAAAATCTGTTGTTACCTAAACTTAGTCTCTCAAGTGAGGGAGAGTTTCCCAATTGAAAGGGAATTTCACCATCAAATTCATTATATGTGACATCAAAAGAAAGAAAGAACTACCTACATAATGGAGCCAAACTTCCATTAAATTTGTTCTTTGAAAGATCAAAAAAAGTCAAATTTGATAAATTTACCTATTGGTGAGAAAGACTACCTTCAAGAGAGTTATTGTAAACAAAAGTTGACTCAAATTTTTAAGGAACCCAAATGTTGAAGGAATGCCACCTGAAAGCTGATTCACTTCCAAATCCAACACATTCAATTTATGACAATAGAGGGTGCACAAATTAACCGGTTTCACGGTTAAACCACATCCATATCCATATCCGGTTAAATAAATCTGGATATTTATAGTAATTTTATAACCGGTTATTTTAATTTGTCCAAAATAGGTTATGGTTTTTTATCCGGTTATTTGTTGGATATCCAAGTGAGCCCACTAAAATGTCCAGAAGTCCACCAAAATGTCCAAAATGAAAAAACCTTAAAAATTGAAATCCCAAATCTGAAATATCTCTCACTCTCCCTCTCTTCACGTGAACTCTCTCTCTGTTAGTGCCGCCGTTTGCACCCAACACCGTCACCGCCGTTTGTACCGTCGTCGCCGTTTGCGTTGTCGGCCGTTCGACATGGAATTAAAATACAAAGACAGCAACACATAAACTCTCTCTCTCTCTCTCTCTCTCTCTCTCTCTCCCCCCCTCTCTCTCTCTCTCTCTCTCTCTCTCTCTCTCTCTCTCTCTCTCTCTCTCTCTCTCTCTCTCTCTCTCTCTCTCTCTCTCTCTCTCTCTCTCTCTCTCTCTCTCTCTCTCTCTCTCTCTCTCTCTCTCTCTCTCTCTCTCTCTCTCTCTCTCTCTCTCTCTCTCTCTCTCTCTCTGTAAGTTGCGAATCTTGCGATTAAGTTTCTCTTCAACCCGCTTCGATAGATGGTATTTATTACTTCTTTGACTTTATTGGGAATGGCTTATATATGTTTTACATAGATGGTGGTAACACGTAAACTCATTTTATGGTTATGCTTATTTGTCACTCTTTTTGAAATATTTTCCCAACATAGATGGTGGTGCTAGTTCATCAAATGTCAGTCTTGCTGAAGATTAATGACATACTATGTTATTGACTACTCAGTAGCCCTCATTTCGGCAATTATACAGACACTTGTTTCTTTCGGCTTTCAATTTTTGAGATGGTCTATGAAGCATTAATTTTCGGAGTATTTAATTTAATAGTTATAAAATAAAATAATGATATCAGATAATCACGAGTTAAGTGTGGCGAAATTCGTTGTCTTGTGAAGTGGAGAGAGAGGGAGAGAGATAGAGAGAGCATAAACTTTTTTTGTTTTAAATTCTTGATTTTTAAATTTAAATTGAATTCCAGAAAAAAAAATGAAAAAAGTTGAATTTTTCAAGCTAAATACAGATTTTTAAATTTAAAATTGGTAAAAAAAAGGAAAAAAATTATAGGCGGAATCCGGTTATTAAACGGGTAATGCATGGATATAACCGGTTGTAAAATCCGGTTATGGATATAACCGGTATAACAGGTTACATTATTGGTTTTGAAAATTAATAACTGGTTATCTTACTTTGGTTATGGAACCGGTTATATCAAATGGACAGTTGATGGATATAGATTGGTTTTGTAACTAATTATTTTGTGCACCTCTAATGACAATTACCCCTAGAATTTTTCCCACAAGCTCATTATGCCCAAAGTAAAGGAAATTCAACTCTTTTAGCCTGCCAATAGTAATAGGAATTCCACCACTAAAAGAATTCCTAAATAAATCAATCGTTTTCAATCTCGAACATGTACCAATCTCCATAGGTATCTTACCAAGTACAATTGATATCTTAAAGAAGTAGTAATTCCAACTTACCAAGCTTCCCAATCTCTCTAGGCAAATCACCATGCAACTTATTATGATACAATGCAAGTGTTTGCAAGTTGGCTAGGTTCCCTATAATGGGATAAATTGAACCAACTAAACTATTGTTTTTAGGAAATAAGTCAGTTAACATTACCAACCTATAAATCTCTAAAGGTATTGACCCATTGAGAGTATTGTTAGATAAATCAAGGTTCTTCAGTGATGCGACATTTACCCAACTCAGTTGGAATCTCACCAATAAGTCCACATTGTGATACGTCAAATTGCACCAAATTTGTTAAATTTGAACATAGGGTTCTTAGAATTGTACCATAAAGTGGGTTCCTAGAGGGAACCACGATTATTGACTCACTCATGTTACCAAACTCCTTTGGAATTCCACCACTGAGCTTATTCACTCCCAAGAAGAGATTTTGAAGCTTACCTAGTTGAGATAATGACCTTGAAATGTGACCCACCAGCTGGTTTCCCATTAAATTGAGATGATTAAGCTCGCTCACTGACTGAGTTGACTCGGTATTTTCCCAGTTAGGCTGTTATTACGCAGATTGAGATTTGGGAGTTTTCTGAGTTGACCTAGTTCACTCGGGATTGACAACTTGAGCTGAGAAAAATACTTAAGATAGATCCAAACTCTAGTAAGAGTAAACAATTTTAGTGTTTACTCTTAATAGAGTTCATTTGGTATTTGGTCCTGTGAGTGAATTTCCTGATAGGTCTAACAATGAAAAATCAATGATTTTTCCCAATGTTCTTGGAATTCCCCCAGGAAATTTGTTGTTACCTAAACTTAGTCTCTCAAGTGAGGGAGAGTTTCCCAATTGAAAGGGAATTTCACCATCAAATTCATTATATGTGACATCAAAAGAAAGAAAGAACCTAGAGCTACATAATGGAGCCAAACTTCCATTAAATTTGTTCTTTGAAAGATCAAAAAAAGTCAAGTTTGATAAATTTACCAGTTGGTGAGAAAGACTACCTTCATGAGAGTTATTGTAAAGTAAAAGCTTCCTCAAACTTTTAAGAACCCAAATGTTGAAGGAATGCCACCTGAAAGCTGAGTCACTTCCAAATCCAACACATTCAATTTTTGACAATTACCAATAGTAGCTAGAATTTTTTCCACAAGGTCATTATGCCTAAAGTGAAGGAAATTCAACTCTTTTAGCCTCCTAATAGTAATAGGAATTCCACCACTAAATGAAATCCTAAATAAATCAATCGTTTGCAATCTCGAACATGTACAAGTCTCCATAGGTATCTTACCAGGTACAATTGATTATCATAAAGAACTAGTAATTCCAACTTACCAAGCTTCCCAATCTCTCTAGGCAAATCACGGTGCAACTTATTATGATACATTGCAAGTGTTTGCAAGTTGGCTAGGTTCCCTAAAATGGGAGAAATTGAACCAACTAAACTATTGTTTTGAAGAAATAAGTCAGTTAACTTTACCAACCTATAAATCTCAAAAGGTATTGACCCATTGAGAGTATTGTTAGATAAATAAAGATTCTTCGGTGATTGGCATTTACCAACTCAGTTGGAATCTCACCAATAAGTCCTCATTGTTAGACGTCAAATTGTACCAGATTTATTGAATTTGAACATAGGGTTCTTGGAATTGCACCATAAAGTGGGTTCCTAGAGAGAACCACGATTATTAACTCACTCATGTTACCAAACTCCTTTGGAATTCCACCACTGAGCTTATTCATTCCCAAGAAGAGATCTTGAAGCTTACCTAGTTGAGATAATGACCTTGGAATGTGACCCACAAGCTGGTTTCCCATTAAATTGAGATGATTAAGCTCACTCACTGATCGAGTTGACTCTCTATTTCACCTGTTAGGCCGTTATTACCCAGATTGAGATTTTGGAGTTTTCTGAGTTGACCTAGTTCACTCGGGATTGACAACTTGAGTACAAAAAAATACTTAAGATGGATCCAAACTCTATTAAGAGTAAACAATCTTATACTTAAAGAGAACGATGGATTAGGGTTAAAAATTTAGTGAATTTAGGTTTTATTGGGGAGGGGGGATGAAGAAAACTGAGAGAGAATTTTAAATGAAAAAAAAAATACAAGGTTACAATTCATTTTCACGCCTTAAAGTCACTGAATCTCTCTACAAACATTACAGCAAAGGCAGGTACAACCCTAATAAATCAAAGAATCGAAGTTAGATAGCATTTCAACTCCAGGGGTGGGACTTTATGAAATGGGTAAAGAATATTTTTTGTTCTAACAAATCAGAAAAAGTGAAGCATCAAGGTGGGAGGTTCTTTATTTTCCAATTAATTTCCAAATTACAACTATGCTTCCTGAAAAAAACTAATTAATCAAGTACATAGAACATGGAATCAGCGGCGTCACAAGGAGGTAGAGAATATGCCATCCTACAATTAAAAGTTTGAGGTTATGTAATTATATTTATATTCTTTTAAAGTCAAAAAGTTAAATCTTTGCCCAAACAATAACTTTTGTCAATGTGCTGAAATGACTCAACTACTGAATTCCATAATGAATTAAAGAAAGATTATGTTCTTTACGGATAAGATGAAAAAAATTGTTAACGATATTAACTAAAAGATAAGGAAATCCAAAAACTATCCTCTCAAGTTACTGTGTCAAGTAGTATAGACGAATATTACGATTTTGACTTTGATTTCACTTTGGTCATTTTTTTTCTCGTTTTGGTCTCTCACCTTCCGTTTCTGTGTCATTTTGGTCCTTTTTTTGTATTTTTTATTCATTAACTTAACAGACGTCACGCTGACAGTTAACTGCTGACGTGACGTCTTAAGGGTTAGGGTTGCTTGGAATTCATTAAGTGATGTGGCAAATGGGCTGACCAAATTGAAACTAAAAAAACATAAAGGACCAAATTGACATAAACACAAGAACATCCATCTTCTTCTTCATCTTCTCCGGCGAGCCACCACCACCACCACAAATCAATAACTCTTCTACTCTTAATTCCCAACCTCTCTCCCTCAAACCCAAAATCCCCAATTTGGTCCCCCAATTGTCATATCATTTAATGAATTCCAAGTCAGCCTTAACATTTACGATGCCACATCAGTAGTTAACTACCAGCGTGGCATCTATTAAGTTAATGGATGGAAAATACCAAAAAATGACCAAAATGACACAAATGAAAGATGAGAGACCAAAACGAGAAAAAAAAAGATAAATGACCAAAGTGAAACCAAAGTGAAAGATAAATGACCAAAAGTTCAATTTAGCCTACTATTTATTGAGTGTAAGATTATAAGAAATTGATAAACATTTGTATGCGAAGGGAGACTTAAAGCCATTAAGTACATTGTATCTGAGTTCGACTTGTGGGACTAAACAATAGTTTAGTAATTATTACTAAATGAACATAATAGTCATTTCCCAAAAAAAATCGGCGACCTCACCAAAGTTAATTGTGGCAAAAATGTATTAACC